>OZ023315.1:41832916-41964616 GCA_964007375.1 Ophion obscuratus | reverse complement strand
AGAGAGAGAGAGAGAGAGAGAGAGAGAGAGAGAGAGAGAGAGAGAGAGAGAGAGAGAGAGAGAGAGAGAGAGAGAGAGAGAGAGAGAGAGAGAGAGAGAGAGAGAGAGAGAGAGTCACCGCGACAACGGCTGTTGAGCACGTTGGTGCGTGCACGCACCTCCTAGACACTCTTCCCATCCTTGTCCGTACCACGGAGATGGCGCTACTCGCCGTCCGTTACAGGCTCCTGAAAAAACACTCGCTAACCGACTAACATACCGACAACCACAAAATCTAGCTCACAATAATCATCTCATGTCCGAACTAACAAATACGACAATCCACAATATCAAATGCCAATGATGACGGATTGAGATAGGCGTCTTTGAGACCCTCGAATTACTGAGGCATCTTCCAAAACACCTTAACATCCTACTCATCATTCCCGGCATATCTCTGGTACATCGCCCGTCAGGAAGGCTCCGAGAACCCCGCACCATCCGACGGCAAATACTTACCCCTTAAATTCATTTCTTCAATCCTCGCATGAATGCCGGCTCGAGAAACGAAATAAAAGCTTTCGTGGGAACACGAAACGTTTCAATATATATACGTGTACATTTCTAGAATCAGTAAATACTTATTTCGCGACCCTTATCCCTCGTCGAACACATTTGCTCAAACGTGTTTTGTGTCGTTTATTTCATTAAGTCATCTCTCGCGAATTCATTTGAGTCAACATTCTCTCACCATAGTTTCCTTGGCACTTCAGTTAATCGAATATATTTCATTTCGCAATTTTGCATATCACGTGTAGAAATCAACCGTCCGTTTATTAAATTAACCCTTCACCCATCCTCCCTTCATTTTCCGAAGAATTGTCGGTTGTGCTAATTATTACTGCACGTCGTCAATTCTTACCTCGCTTGAATCTCGAGACTGCATCTACCGATTGTGCTACCTACTATTGCACGTCGATTAATTCGTGTCTCGAACCCCTGCTGCATGATAATCTTACTCATTTTCTCATTTACCCAATTAACGGTCAATTGATTTTCCAAAAAATATCTACCTTTATTTATTTAAATTCATAAATGCCAAGAAGACCTGGTGGTTCTAAATTTCTTCTCCGTCGCGCAAACGCGATAGCCGCCCAAAAGCCACCGCCGGCATCTCGTGGAAACAACTCGTCTTTGTTCGAACAAATTATTCGTGACGCCGTAAAAGAACATTTGGTGAAAATTGGACCGAAAATTGTGTCGAACGTTCCGTTCCGTGGAAAAGTCTTCCTTATCGACCCCCGTGGGTACATCCGTGCAGTGAATCGATCGACCGGCAGTGACGCTTCCGATGCGTCGAATACCATCGTTGCAACATCGAACGTCGAGATTGTCATCGTCGACTAATACTCCCGTCGGCAATGTCGTTTCCATCCACTCCACGAGTTCGCCCCCGCGGTCGGCCAACAGGAAGCCGTCCTTACCTGCAACGAGTCGGTACATCGATGGGTGGATGCTCGCCGAAAAATAAGGAACCGACTACTTCACCGTCCATCGTTGAAATCGTCGTTCACCTAGAGATCGTCATTACCGACGGAAGAACCTCTCTCCGGGTACCAGATCATCCGTCGATAAACCCGTTGCGGACCGCCGCTCGTAGGGTAAGTCGCATGTTCACGTTACCACTCACTATCTTTTTTACCGACTGCCCTATCCCCGCGAGTGATTCTTAGTTATCGATCAAACTGTCGCTCGATCCTCATCCCTGTTGGGCACATTCCCGACTAAAGGCAGGATCTCAAGGCTGGCGTGCGTTTCTGTAAAACAAAGAAAAATTGAATTAATTAAACAATCAACGCAAATTCAATCTCATAACCGAAATCGCGTATTTCTCTTTCGACGGTATTTATTAATTTTTTTTCTAAAATAAAATCTCGGACGTAACACTAGGCATACGGAAGAGGTTGAATAGATCAAGGTAAGGTGGACAAATTATCGTGCATAGGTGTCTGCACTAATAGCTTGGGGTTATTGTAGGTAGTTATCGTGCATAGATATCTGCATAAATCACGGGATTATTGACAGGTAATGATCAGGTAGCTTTTCAATCTGTTCCGTATATTTGTTTGACTATTTCTTCTCAATTTCTGTGAATAACACTTGACTTCAAATATTTTTCTTTATACCCCTTTTCTCTAGCGCATTTCGACGTAGAGACGACGATGGGTTGGGTAAGAGTAACTCAGACACAATCATTCACTTTTCGTACGTATATTGTTACAATCTTTTGTATTGAATAACCGATTTTCAGAGCAACCGATCGCGATGTTGCTCCATGCAGAGACCGGCTGGAACTAAAGGGCCTCGGCTTGGGCCTGCTGTATATATCTCTTCCGCAGGAGTGGGGATGATGGAGAGCCTTCCCCTCTTATGGCGTAATTTTTGTTTTTCGGTTCTCTGTTGTTTTTCTTTGTGAATATACATTTGATTAATTTGAAGCATTGATAAATAAACCCTGTTTTGTTAATTTACCATTGCCTTTACAATTTATTTTTATTTATTCTTAATTCATTCGTTTTTCCGCCTCATATAATATTGTTTCATCTCGTGAGCGCGGAAGATACGAATTTCTATGGAAAAATCCTGCAAACGACGAACGCGCACCAGAAACACTACAGTTCGGACGAGGTCATTCACAGGCAAAGAAACAGTAAGTACAGGGACTGGGTGGCGCCCTTGGTCGGTGGTGGCGGTACATCCACCGGTAGTGGTGTATTGCCTCGGTACAAGATCGCGCGAAGGAACGCGCGAATGGACTACGTGTACTGGGATGACCCGAATGAGCTCGTTGATCGACCGCGTCTGCTGATGGCTGAGTGATCGGCCGGCAATTCGAGTCACATCAACGAAATCATCTCGATCATCGAGGAGCTGCGTGAAGCCGGTATTGTCATATATGCGGGGCACAAGGGGCGCTGCAACCACACTTGAACAATGAGCATCGACGTGTTCGGACGTCAGCTGGGACGAACTGAGGGCGGTACGCGAGGTCCTCCCGGATTCGGATTCAAGCTCACCACCGACGGACAGTACGACATAGAGGGCAAAAGATTGTGCAACGTTGCCGACGCGAGTGAACATCGTGACGGGGTCAACCTGAGTCTCGCGCGACGTCTTGTTCAAAGCACTCTAAGCGAATTGTTTGACATCACAACTCGGCTGAGAGAGGATTTTGACGATCTGCAACAGAACATACATATTCTGCAGAATCAAGTGAACGACAGGCTGAGAATTATTGAGGTAAACGTTGAAACGACTCTGGAGTTGGCCACGCGCAATTCCGAGGCCATTAAAACGTTGGACACGCGGCATGGCGGATCGGAGATTGGTGGAAGAGCTGCATAAACCCCCGCGACGCAATTATCCACGACGCAAGTTGGACGTGCGAGGACTGGATGAGACGTGGCAGGCCGACCTCGTGGAGATGCAACCGTACGCTCGGGAAAACCGGGGTGTCAGGTATCTGCTCACAATCATCGACGTGCTGTCCAAGTTTGCCTCGGCCGTTTCCCTGAAGCGGAAGACCGGCAACGACGTCACTGCGGCCATGGAACTCGTGCTACGACAGGGTCGTGTACCGACGAATCTGCAGACTGACCGAGGCAGAGAATTCTACAATGCGTCCTTTAAGAGCCTCATGAGTCGATATCGCATCAATCACTCATCGACGTACAGCAACCTCAAGGCATCTATCGTCGAGCGGTTCAATCGCACACTCAAGAACAAGATGTGGCTACAGTTCAGACTGCGCGATTCCTACAAGTGGCTCGACATTTTGCCCGATCTCGTAGCTACATACAACAGCAGCAAACATCGCACTATCGGAATGAAGCCGAACGAGGTGGCCGACGTTGAAACTTTGTTGCTGCAGCCGCGTGATTGTCAAAAGCGCAAAGCACCCAAGTTCCAAATCGGCGACAAGGTGCGAGTCAGCAAGAATAAGCACGTTTTCGAGAAAGGCTACACGCCCAACCGGACGACGGAAATTTTCACGGTGAGTCGAGTGATGGAGTCGACCGTTCCGGTGACATACGACTGACGGACTACCGAGACAAGCCCATTGCCGGTGGTTTCTACGAGGAGGAGCTTCTGAGAGTCAAATACCCCGACATGTGTCTCGTGGAAAAAGTGTTGAGGAAACGAGGCGATAGAGTCTACGTCAAGTGGCTGGGTTTCGATAGTTCGCACAATAGCTGGATAAACAAGACCGATTTGCAAATGGTTTCGAACATTTATTGCAATAAAAAACATTTCACGTTATTTATGATCGATGCTGAATTCTATTTGATTCATCTTGGCCTCGCTGCGGCCCAAGTACTTCAGGAGCAATTGCCCTTCCGTGGCTGTTTGCACCATGTGCTCGTACATCTTCGAATCCTTCACGAACGCGTCCGCGATGCGTTTAGGCAGAAAGACTTGGCACTCGTCGTCGAGGGTGGCTACGGTTCTCAGGCCGTATTTCGTTGTGACTTGTCTCAGGTTGGTGACACGGCAGACGCTGTTTATACTCAGCGCTGCCAGTTTCTTCGTGGACAAGAAATCCTCGAGCAGAGCGATTTTGTTGAGTTTCTCGATGCCGTCCATCGTGCTGATGAGGTAAACGGCCGCAAGCGCGACGCTCATATACCCGCTATCTCCTTCACTGCGCGCGGTGGTGGGGAGCTCTGAAGTGCCCCCACGGCAACGTATCCGTGGTGTCGGGGAGCAGAATACGTTTGTCGTCGTGAGCGCTGAGCGCCACCTTCACCTGCCTCTCGGTAAACACTTTGTGCAAGCGCGATCTGATCACGCCCTGCTGCCTGCGCTGCGTCAATTTCTCCCGCAGGCAGTGCACAAAGTCGTCGAAGGTGATGCTCGCCTCGACCACCGCCCTCTTCATACCCTTCACCCGCTTCACACGATCACGGCCCTCGACTCGGACGCTGTACATTTTGCTGCGCAAGCCAACGAATTCCGTCATGATGCTGCCGTTGCACTCGTCCTTCATGAGACCGACCACCTTCTTGTTGGCTCGTGGCATGCCAAACTGGTTGTGCTGTGGGTAGTCCGAAGTATCGAACCTCTCGATGTCACGCCTCATGATCTCGTAGATGTCGTCGCAGCGAATCTCGTACAGCAGGCTGTCGGTATCGGTGTAGAGGAGCTTGCAGTGGTCGCCAAACTCTCGCTTCATGTACTCATTGTGAAAGGCTGGATCTTCGACAAGTCCATACGCTCAGTCGGACGTAGATGGGTTTGTTGAGGTAAATCTCGGTCTTGGTGAGCTGTATGGCGACGAGGTTCTCCTCGAAGACGGAGCAGCTGTGAAAGTTGGGCTTGGCGATGAGTGCTTCGGCTCCGTAACGTCCGCCCCAGTTCTTCATAAGCTTGACATCAACGTGTTTGCGCACATTCTCCATAGTCTTGCCGAACACTGCGTTGTTCATGAGCTTGAAGAGATTTTTCTCGAAGCCGTTTCGCGCCCTCTTGCGCAATTCGCTGTTGAGCTCGATGTAGGGTTTCAACCATACACTCTGCTTGAACTTCGAGGCTCAATGGACGCGTTTGAGCTCCAGTCCGTGTTCGAGGGCCTGTTTCAGTTTACAATAGTGCAGGATGTAGCGGTTCTTCGGGTCGAGTGTCATCATGAGTTTGATGTGTGTTAAGCCATGGGCGCTCTTGTGCTCGGGACACAAAGGTAAGTCCTTGTGTGCGTCGTGGAGACGTTCCGGGTACTGCAGGTCCAGTGCAGCCAGATCGCGCGCAAAAGTTACCCCCTCTCTAGTCTCTTGCGCGCCCATCACACAATCATAGTAGTGCGTGTCCGTGAGCGAGCGACGCTTGGACGTCTTCGGGAAGAGCCGAGCGCCACCGAAGTTTCCCGACCGCGCCTTCGGCAGCTACACCAATACATGGACGCTGCGCACGTTCGTGTGCGGCCAAGCCGAACCAAAGGATTCGAGGGAAAAAGCAATCTGAGCACGACTCGCGCGTGACGTCACCCGACCGCACGAGCGAGGCTTTTAGATGATTTCAATGCTTATTTAGCCCTTGATTCTCTGCGTTATTAATGTATAAAAAAAATGTATCGCACACTCTCAAGGCTTATTTTTTTCAGTTTATACGTTAATTCAAATATAATAATAAATCTAAATTACAACTTATGTATCTTCTAAAATATTGTTTACGCTTTACTCACACCCGTCCTTATGCCAAATAAATTATAATTCATAAAAGTAAGCGGAAATATATTTATATTTGTATTATTATATTAATTCTCATAGCTCTCATATGAAAACTCTCATATGAAAAAATCCAAAATACTTCAAAACCTTAGATTCGAACTAACCAAGAACATACATCTTCAAATTTTCAATCATGACGAATTTTTAAGAACAATATCATCACAAACACATCAGAACCAAAACAATATACATCACCTAAATTATCAAAACATAAATCAAACAACACAAAATCACAACATCTTATACTCAACCCTTACTAATAGACAACAGGACACAAATAATAATCTTTCCACTGATCCTCTGAATAATATAAATTCGACAATCACATTAAATAAAACGAAAGAATGGCTTATGAATCTCTCCAACATTGATATTCCGCTACACATTTCCACATTCTTGTCTCTAGGTGAAAAGTTTTGTTTTCCTTACCTCAAACGCTCAAACATAAAAACTCATATCGACAAATCAATCTCCGAACTCGAGTCCAAATTAGATTTTTTACTCGACAAACCTAGACAAATCGAAATTAGAACCAGATTCACTCAAATCTTAAACAAAATAAATATTCCAACATCATTTTCCAACACTAATCAAATCACAAAACACACGTCCTCATTCTTAAAAAACAACTCTCAACTTTTAGTTACACGAGCTGACAAAGAAATTCAACAGTCATTCTTAACAAATCAGATTACATTACAAAAACCCATAATTTACTCGCAGATTCCTCAACTTACAAATTAACAAATAGAAATCCCATCAACACTCTACAAAAAGGCATTAACAATATTCTCTCCAGATGGAAAAACCCTAAAAGTTACTGATGAAACAAAATACGAATACTTAAAAGCTGAAAATTGCAACCTATTTCTTCTCTATTGGCTGCCAAAAATTCATAAAAATAATTATTCACTTCGTCCAATAGTATCATCAATAAATAGTCCAACGCATAAACTAGCTGAATTTATACAATCTAAACTTTCTAAATTAATCAATACGACTAATTCACACGTCAAAGACAGTTTCCACCTAAACATTCACTTTCTAACATCTCAATTCTACTCAACTACAAATTGGTCTCGTTTGATGCTGTTTCTCTCTATACCAACATCCCATTACAACTTGTTATTCAAAGCCTTCAAAAAAGATCAAATCTATTTTCAAAAACATTTCCTTTAAACGAAATAATTAAAGTCATAGAATACATCATGGTCTCAACTTCCTTAACATTTCAAAATAAAATTTACCAACACATCTCAGGGTTACCAATGGGCTGACCTCTGGCTCCAATGCTATCTAACATCGCCATGATCGATTATGAAACAAATTGTCTGGAAAAATTTAAATTTTCGTTTAAATTTTTCGAAAAAAGATTTTTAACTCATATAACTCAAAATCACAATTTACATGAGAAAATCAAGCAGATAAAAAATCCCGTTTCTTGATATACTTTTAATCCATAAACAAAATTCAATTATCACAAATTGGTATAGGAAACCAACCTGGTCAAGCAGATTCATAAATTTCTTTTCACACCACCCACTTTCCCAAAAAAGGCCTTAATTTACATGCTAGTTGACAGAGCAATACAATTATCTCATCCTTCATTTCACAAAGAAAACCTCAAACTTATTACTAACAAGATGACACAGAATTGCTATCCGATCTCTTTCACAGAAAAAATAATAAACCATCGACTTTCCACAATCAACAATCAAAAAAAGAATAACAACAATTTTGATTCTTCCAGACTAATAAATGTTCCTTACACAAAAAAAACATTCATCATCAACTAATTCGTCTTTTCCAACAATACAACATAACATTAGTCAGAAACAATAAACACTACATTTCATCGATTACTGGCTCCACCAAAGACAAAATAAATAACAACCAAAAATCCAACATACTTTACAAAATCGATTGTAAGGATTGCAATGCCACATACATCGGCCGAACCAAAAGATACCTTGAAATCAGAATAAAAGAACATAAAAATAGCCTAACACATACCACCACAATACACACAGCCTTAGTACAAAATGCAATAGAACAAAAACATGCCTTTCAATTCGACAATGTAAAAATTTTGAACAATGAAAATTGGCTCAAAAAAGACTAATCCTAGAAATGATCCAAAGGAAGGCACACTCCAACGTCATAAATTTTAGAACTGACATACAAAAACTAAGCTCGATCTATAACGCTATTATACAACTATTAAAATATTTTACAATACTTTACTTGACATAACAATTTTAAAATTATTGACACTATAACTTAATTTTAAATACTCTTAATATGACGCACCAATTTTATTTCTCTTGACACGTCACTGCCTAAAGGATCTTTCTCCCCCGATTCGCAAAATAAAGACTCTAATAAGCTTCACGAAATTAAGACACCACTCAGTTTCTCTCGAACTCTCCGTGATCACATAACTCAATATGTAACTGAGTAATGTAAATTTCGAGTTTTTGTTTATTTTGGAAGAAAATTTAAAAAATCTTAAACTCAATAGGCAATCATCAAAGTCATTTGATACTTTATTAAAATTTCTTTTCAATCAATCACGTACATTGAATTTTCACAAATAAAACACAAAACTTTCTTATAATTATTAATCCCTTACGGATGATAAAAATCGCTAAAAAATGATAAATTCTTCCATCTGTTGAGTATACTCCAGCACAACAGTACTTACTTCCATAAATACTGTCTTTTGAAATAACCTTCCAAATATCAGCAAAAGCTAGAAACATCAACAACATCGAGGTTATTCGTTTCTCATATTTCATTTCTTTATAACTTCATAGTATAATAAACCACACACTCACACATCACTCATTTCAAACACCGATGAATAAGAAGAATTAACGCAATACAAGAACTTATGCATATCAAATCAATATAGTTATAACCAAAACAGAATTAACATATCAGTTATACAAAACGACACAACAATTTTATAACACAATCATAACATAAAACATTGGTGTATTTGTATGTGTTTTATTTGATCCCCGTAGGGTTACAAAGAACTTCCGTTTCTCGTCCCTTTACACTTCCATTTTTACAATGTTTACAGCTCTTATCCTACACTTAACTTAACTTAAACTAACAAAGACCGCCGGGCTCTTACATGCTACGCCTTCTCTTTATCCCTAAAACCACCGCCGCCTCCCCCTCGCTCGCCCCTCGCCACGCTCGCCTCTCCCCTCTCTCCTTCCCCACGCTCCAACTCCTCCTCCCACCTTGCCGACTCTCTCCCCCTCCTCCTCTCCCCGACTTCCGTTTCCTCCTTTCATTCCATTCCTCTTTCATTCCATTCCCTATCCATATCCTCCTCTCCCGCCCTCCTCTCCTCTTCTCTTCTTTTCCTTTTTTCCTCCAGGGCCCTCATCCAGTCCTCTCCCGTTCCCTTTTCGTCCAGTATTTCCTTTATCCTTTCCCCTATTCCTCTTTCTACCCCCTCTCCTCCTCCACACCTATCCAGCACGTGCTCCCACGATTCCATCTCTTCCCCACAGCACCTACACGCCCGTTCCTCTTCCGTCTCCCAGTACCGCCCTTCCCTTATCTCATTTCCCATCCTGAACCTGGCTACTCTTCCGTACCTTCTCTCTTCCCACCCCGCCTTTAGGTATCCTGGTAACCCCTCCACTCTCACCTCCCTATACCATCTGTTATACCTAGATTCCGCTATTTTCTCTCCCCTCTCCCTTTCCTGTTCCCTTCTATCCTCCCTTTCCTTCCTTTCGTATCCCCCCTCTCCCTCGTCCTGCACGTATCCCTCCCTCTGCCCCCCACCTCTCCTAAAATCTGTCCTTCCCCTTTCCCATTTTCCCCTCTCTCTTGCCCCTCTTCGCTCCCTCTCCTCTATCTCCTCCCAGCACCTCCTCGCCAGTTCGCTCCCCTCCCCCTTCCTCAGCTTTTCCTCAAAATTCCATGCCCTCCTACCTGTCCTTGTCCTTATCTTTACCCTCTTCGTCTCTTCTCTCACCATGTACCCCGGCGTCCTCCAGTCCAGTCCCAATGTCCATCTCAAATACCTCTCCTGCATTCCCTCCATTTTCTCCCTCTCCTCCCAGCCCCACACCTCCGCCCCGTACCCCATCACCGTCCACACTAGCGTGTCGAACAGCCACCACCTTCTTATCACATCCTTCCCAAACAGTCTTTTCCCTATGCCCCAAGCCTGCTTCATCACCCCCCCGGCTTTCCTCACCCTATCCCTCACCTGTGCTTCCTGTCCCCCGTTCCTTTGGAAGACAAACCCCAAGTATTTAAATTCCCTCACCTCTTCCATCCCTTCCCCCTTCCATTTCCATTCCATCTTCTTAAAGCGCCCACCTCCTTTCCTAAACCTCATTATCTTTGTCTTCCCCACATTCACCTCCAACTTTTTCCCCTCAAAATATCTTTCCATCCTCTTAATCAGGTTCTCCATCTCCTCCTCCCTTTCTGCCAACACCACTATATCGTCCGCGTACGCCAAGGAGTATATTTCCCCCCCCCCCCCACTTTCACGCCCCCCCACTCCCCCTTACCTAATTCCTCTTCCAGGTCCGCCGTCAGGATGTTGAAGAGCAACGGGCTTAATGGGCACCCTTGTCTCACTCCCCTCTCCGTCCAGAAGCTCTCCCCCACTTCCCCCCCTATCCTTACCCTGCTCTTCGTTTCCCCATACATTTCCTCTATCCTGTCTCTCAAACCCTTCCTTATCCCTCTTTTCCTCAACGCCTCCCACAGTACCTTCCTGTCCACCGAGTCAAATGCCGCCTTCAAATCCACAAACATTGCCACTAACTTCCCCTTTCTCCTCTCTATCTGTCGCCCGATCACATAATTCAACACGTATATATTGTCCACCGTCCCCATCCCCTTCCTAAAGCCCGTCTGGTTGTGCGGCACTTTCCTCCCCGTTTCTACCTCCTCCTCCAGCCTCTTCGTTAAAATCCCCGCGTACAGTTTGTATAGGGAGGGCATCAGGGTCACCCCCCTATACTCCTCCACGCTCTTCCCCTCTCCTTTCTTGACAATCGGCACTATCAACCCCTCCTTCCATTCCTCCGGCCATCCCTCTCCTCTCCATGTCCTCCTGCACACCTCCCCCGCCCACTCTTGCGCCTTCCTTCCCCCCCACTTCCATGCTTCGTTTGGTATTTCATCCCCTCCCATTGCCTTCCCTTCCTTGCTCCTTTCCACCGCTTTCCTAACCTCTTCTTCCGTTATTTCCTCCTCTTCATCTGCCCTTCTTCCCTCCCCCTCCTCTCTCCTCCCTCTTCTCTCTTCCCCCCCCCAACAGCCTCATAAAGTAGTTCCTCCATTCCTCCTCCCCGATTTCCTCATTCACACTCTTTCTTACCTTCCTGCCCTTATTCACTATCTCCCATACCTTGTTTTCTGTTTTAGCCTCTGCTACCTCCCTTATCCATCTCTCCCTCTCCTCCTCCTTCTTTTTCTCGCATAATTCCTTATATTCTCTCTTCCTTTCTCTGTAGCTCTCTTCTTTTCCCTCTCCGTCCCCCCTCCTCCACCTCCTTAACGCCCTTCTCACCCCCTCTTTCCTTTCCCTACATTCCTCATCCCACCACCCTTCCTTCACTCTTCCCCCCTCATCATACCCTTTCCCCTTATTCTTCTTCATCACTCCCCTCACCTTTCCCAACATCTCCCTTACCCTTGCTTGCCCCTCCTCTTCCTCTACCTCCACTGCTTCCATTGCCCTTGCAAATTCCTCCTTTCTCCTTTCCGTCCATCTTCCTTTTCCCGCTGTTCTCCCCTTCTCCTTCCCCTTCCCTCTCTCCTTTCCTCCCCTCCTTATCTTTACTATCAGCGGGTGATGGTCCGACTCTACCCTGTCTCCTACCCTCATACTCTCCACTCCTTCCTTTGCTCTTCTATCCCCCATGACGTAGTCGATTACCGTCGCCCCCCCTCCCCCCTGTATACGTGAACTCCCCCTCTTCGTCGCCCTCTATGTTCCCGTTAAAAATCTCCCATCCCATCTCCTCCACCAAGTTCACCAATTTCCTTCCTTCCGCGTTTATCCTCTCATCTCTTGATCTTCTTCCCTCCTGTTCCTCCTCCTGCTCCCCTCTCCACTCTCCCGCCTTTCTCCCCGTCCTCGCGTTAAAGTCCCCCCCCACCAACCTCCTCCCTTCCCCCCCTCTCTCCTCCATATATCCTTTCAATTGCCTTATCTTTTCCTCCATATCTCCATTTACGTACACCGCCGTTATGGTCCATGCCTCCACCCCCGATTCCACCTTCACGCTCATTACTCCCTCTTCCTCCCTTCCCTCCCTCCTTCTTACCGGTTTCATTTCCTATCTTACCCCCATTATCATCCCCCCTATTGCTCTCCCCTTCCTATTCCTTTTCTTGGCCCACTGCTTATACCATACGTACCCCTTCGGTAGCCTCTGTCTTACCCTTTCCCAACCCTTCTCCTCTATCCACGTCTCCACCCACGCTATCACGTCCCACTTTTCTATCTCCTTCCAGAACTCCCTGTCCTTGTTTGTCAGTCCCGCTACGTTCCAGAATGTCACTGACCAGCTCTTTTCCTTCCCCTCCTTGTTTCTCCCTCTCCCCTCCCCCCTCACAGCCCTTTTTCTCAGTTGTTTCCCCTCCCTTCCTCCCCCCTTCTTCCCCTTTCTTCCTGCTTCTCTCCCTCTTCCTTCTCCTGCCCCCTTTCCCTTCCCCTCCAGTCCCTCAACTTTTCCTCCTCCTCATCCCAAAACCATGTGACACCATCCACCGTTATCTTTCCGTGCGTTACCCTCACTCTCTTTCCTCTCTCCTCCTCCTCCTCCCCCAGTCTTTTCAGCCTCCATTGCATCCTCCTCTCTTTCCACGTGAGGTCGTCCTCTATCTTCTCTTTCCTCCCCCTTAACTCTTTTTTCTTTTCCATAATTTCTCTCTTCCCTTCTACTTTTTCCATCCTTACCATCACCATCATCTCTCCTCCTTGCTCTGTCCTCTTCCCTATCTCTCTCACGCTCTCTATCGCCCCCTGTACCCCGATTTGCTCAAGCAATCTTTCTACTGCTCCCCTCACCGGTCCCTCCCTCCTTATTCCCCTTATTATGCAGTTTCTTCTCCTTTCTTCTCTCTCACTTCTCTCCATCTTCCTCTCTATTTCCTTTACCCTCCTCCCTACCTGCCCACCACCACCCTCCTCTCGTTTTCTGCTCTCCTCTCTCTTCCTCCCCCCCTCTGTCTCTATATTCTCCATCCGTACCCTTATTTCCTCTATCTTCTGCTCCTGCCTTTCTACCTTTTCCAGTCTTTTTTCCATCTCCTCCACTCTCCCCGCCATCTCCTCTCTCTCCACCCTCCATCTCTCCTCCGCCCGCCTCATCTCCTCCCTCATCTTTCCCAGCTCCTCTTTCACTTTCCTTCCCTGTTCCTTCACTTCCCCCATATCCCTTCTTGCCTCCTCTCTCATCACTTTCATCATTTCCCTCAGGCTCTCTTCCTCCACCCCCCCTCCCTGCGGCGACCTCTGCACCTTCCTGCTCTTTTGGAACGCCTCGCTCTCCTCCATCGCTCCCCCCTCCACCCGCTCTCTCTTCCTTTTCCACAACTCACTGATGTCCCCTGTACTTCCGCACTTTTCCCTCATCAGCCTCTCAACATTCGTCTTCCTACCTTTCCTCCTCATCATCTCCTCCCCCTCTTTTCCCTCCTTTCTTCCACCCCCGTCCTCCTCCTCTCCTTTCCCCTCCCTGTACCTCTCCCTTTCCTCCCTATCCACCATGCTTCTGCTCTTTTACTCGCTTCTTTCCGCTCTCCTAATCCCTTCCTTACCTTCCCTACCTTACCCACCTTGCTCTCTTCTTTACCTCCCTGTCCCGCTCTTTCCCACCTTCTCGCGCCGCCTTCGCGTCCCGCGTCGCCTTCGCGTCG
Organism: Ophion obscuratus; assembly: GCA_964007375.1. Lineage (NCBI taxonomy): Eukaryota > Metazoa > Arthropoda > Insecta > Hymenoptera > Ichneumonidae > Ophion > Ophion obscuratus. Next base: position 41,950,436 of record OZ023315.1, on the reverse strand, counting down.
CGCGTCGCCACTGTCCTGTCTCCTCACCGGCCACTTTCCTCCTCCCCTTTCTCCTCCACCACACCGTCCCCTTTGCCCTGCTTCCTAACCTCCTTTTCCACCCGCCTAGAACCTTCTGTTCCTTTCTGTTCCTTGTTCCCCGACACTTTTCTTTCGTTCTCTTCGCCACCTACCTTCGTCCCCTCCTTCCTTCGCACTTTCCCGTATTTTCCTGCACCTTTTTCCTCCTTTTCACCACCTTCTCTATCACTCACTCTCTCGCACGTCCGTCCCCACTCACTCCGGAAACGGAAGTCCCATTTGGTGTATTTAATTCCTTCAAACTTGATTTGTAAAATTTGTGTATCAAAATTTATAGAGAAAAATATAATTTCTGTAGAGTACCCGAACCAAAGGGTCGAAACGTAAGAAAGCATAATTTATTTCCATCGCTAACCTTGGCAAACCTCGGCCGGAGGTATTGGCCGGACTGAAGCCGAATCTTCAACTAGCAACTTGTCATCAACACGGCCGCACACATCTTTGACTCATTAATTCTCATACTTTCATCAAGCGATAAAGCATTATCCCCAAAAACAAGCCAATCATCCATCCGGCCGCGAATCGGCAGTACCAGAAAGTGAGCATATTCTACAAGCGATGAGATGGTCTCGTTAGTAGCGTTCCTGGCTTCGGTCCGCAGGGGCGCGGGACGTTCCCCGCGCTCAGTACTTTTTTTAAAATGATTATTACTATTAATTCTTATTTGATTATTTTTGTTAATTATCATTATTATTTTAATTAGTTATCTTTTAGTGTCGAAAAATGTATCGAGCACTCCGACCGCTTATTTTATTAGTTTGTACGATAATTTAAATATAATGATAAAACTAAATTTTAACTTATTTATCTTCTAAAAAATTGTTTGCGCTTGACTCACACCCGTCCCTATGCCAAATAAATGTTAATTCATAAAATTAAGCGGAAATATATTTATATTCGTATTATTATATTCATTCTCATATACTTTCATCAAGTGAAAAAGCATTATCCCCAAAAACAAGCCATTTATCCATCCAGCCGCGAATCGTCCGTACCAGAAAGTGTGCATATTCTACAAGCGATGAGATGGTCCCTTTGGTAACGTTCCTGACTTCGGTCCGCAGGGGCGCGGGATCGTTCCCCGCGCTCAGTACTTTTTTTTAAATTTATTATTACTATTAATTCTTATTTGATTAGTTATCATTATTATTTTAATTAGTTATCTTATAGTTTCGAAAAATTTATCGCGCACTCCGATCGCTTATTTTATTAGATTGTACGTTAATTTAAATGTAATAATAAAACTAAATTACAATGTATTTATCTTCTAAAAAATTGTTTACGCTTTACTGACACCCGTCCCTATGCCAAATAAATTGTAATTCATAAAAGTAAGCGGAAGTATATCTATATTCGTATTATTATATTCATTCTCAAACTTTCATCAACCGATAAAGCATTATTTCCAAAAACAAGTCAATCATCTATCCGGCCGCGAATCGTAAGTGCCAGAAAGTGGCTTTTTTGTATGTTTTTACATTTACAGGTAATTTGCATTGTAATGGGGTGAATTGTTTATTTGTGAACACTCACCATTGACAGAACAACAAAAATTTAATCGTAAAACATCATGAGCAGTTTTCCTATTTTCAGAATAATGTTCTTTCCATGAGCGTGTTTCACGTATAAACAATTCGCCCCATACAAAAAGAAAATAATAATTAAAAAAAAACAGAAAAGCACTGAGCGCGGGTAACGATCCCGCGCCCCTAAGCTAGGAACGCTACCAACGGGACCATCTTTAATGTACGTGATTTGTGATTTGAAATTTGAAATTTGTGAAAATTTAATGTACGTGATTGGTTTAAAAGAAATTTTAATAAAGTATCGAATGACTGTGATGATTACCTATTGTGTTTAAGTTTTTAAAAATTTTCTTCCAAAATAAACAAAAACTCGAAATTTACATTACTCCGTTACATATTGAGTTGTGTGATCACGGAGAGTTCGAGAGAAACTGAGTGGTGTCTTAATTTCGTGAAGCTTATTAGAGTCTTTATTTTGCGAATCGGGCGAGAAATATCCTTTAGGCAGTGACGTGTCAAGAGAAATAAAATTGGTGCGTCATATTAAGAGTATTTAAAATTAAGTTATAGTGTCAATAATTTTAAGATTGTTATGTCAAGTAAAGTATTGTAAAATATTTTAATAGTTATATAAAAGAGTTATAGATCGAGCTCAGTTTTTGTATGTCAGTTCTAAAATTTATGACGTTGGAGTGTGCCTTACTTTGGATCATTTCTAGGATTAGTCTTTTTTGAGCCAATTTTCATTGTTCAAAATTTTTACATTGTCGAATTGAAAGGCATGTTTTTGTTCTATTGCATGTTGTGCTAAGGCTGTGTGTATTGTGGTGGTATGTTTTAGGCTATTATTATTAGTTTATGTTCGTTTATTCTGGTTTCAAGATGTCTTTTGGTTTGGCCGATGTATGTGGCATTGCAATCCTTACAATCGATTTTGTAAACTTTGTTGAATTTTTGGTTTTTATTTATTTTGTCTTTGGTGGAGCCAGTAATCGATGAAATGTGTTTATTGTTTGTGACTAATGTTATGTTGTATTGTTGGAAAAGACGAATTAGTTGATGATGAATGTTTTTTTTGTGTAAGGAACATTTATTAGTCTGGAAGAATCAAAATTGTTGTTATTCTTTTTTTGATTGTTGATTGTGGAAAGTCGATGGTTTATTATTTTTTCTGTGAAAGAGATCGGATAGCAATTCTGTGTCATCTTGTTAGTAATAAGTTTGAGGTTTTCTTTGTGAAATGAAGGATGAGATAATTTTATTGCTCTGTCAACTAGCATGTAAATTATGGCTTTTTTGGGAAAGTGGGTGGTGTGAAAAGAAATGTATGAATCTGCCTGACCAGGTTCGTTTCCTATACCAATTTGTGGTAATTGAATTTTGTTTATGGATTAAAAGTATATCATGAAACAGGATTTTTTATCTACTTCATTTTCCGATGTAAATTGTAATTTTGAGCTATTTATATGAGTTAAAAATCTTTTGGGTGGATTCAATTTTGTCTGTTGGTAGAGCAATAATAATATCATCAACATATCTTTTATATAGTGGTAACGAAAATTTTAATTTTTCCAGACAATTTGATTCAAGATCAATCATGACGATGTTAGATAGCATTGAAGCCAGAGGTGAGCCCATTGGTAACCCTGAGATATGTTGGTAAATTTTATTTTGAAATGTTAAGGAAGTTGAGACCATGATGTATTCTATGACTTTAATTATTTCGTTTAAAGGAAATGTTTTTGAAAATAGATTTGATCTTTTTTGAAGGCTTTGAATAACAAGTTGTAATGGGATGTTGGTATAGAGAGAAACAACATCAAACGAGACCAATTTGTAGTTGAGTGGAATTGACATGTTAGAAAGTGAATGTTTTAGGTGGAAACTATCTTTGACGTGTGAATTAGTCGTATTGATTAATTTAGAAAGTTTAGATTGTATAAATTCAGCTAGTTTATGCGTTGGACTATTTATTGATGAAACTATTGGACGAAGTGAATAATTATTTTTATGAATTTTTGGCAGCCGTTAGAGACGAAATAGGTAGCAAATTTTCAGCTTTTAAGTATTCATATTTTGTTTCATCAATAATTTTTAGGGTTTTCCATCTGGAGAGAATATTGTTAATGCCTTTTGTAGAGTGTTGATGGGATTTCTATTTGTTAATTTGTAAGTTGAGGAATCTGCGAGTAAATTATGAGTTTTTGTAATGTAATCTGATTTGTTAAGAATGACTGTTGAATTTCCTTTGTCAGCTCGTGTAACTAAGAGTTGAGGGTTGTTTTTTAAGAATGAGAACGTGTGTTTTGTAATTTGATTAGTGTTGAAAAATGATGTTGGAATATTTATTTTGTTTAAGATTTTAGTGAATCTGGTTCTAATTTCGATTTGTCTAGGTTTGTCGAGGAAAAAATCTAATTTGGACTCGAGTTCGAAGATTGATTTGTGGATATGAGTTTTTATGTTTGAGAGTTTGAGGTAAGGAAAACAAAACTTTTCACCTAGAGACAAGAATGTGGAAACGTGTAGCGGAATATCAATGTTGGAGAGATTTATAAGCCATTCTTTCGTTTTATTTAATGTGATTGTCGAATTTATATTATTCAGAGGATCAGTGGAAAGATTATTATTTGTGTCCTGTTGTCTATTAGTAAGGGTTGAGTATAAGATGTTGTGATTTTGTGTTGTTTGATTTATGTTTTGATAATTTAGGTGATGTATATTGTTTTGGTTCTGATGTGTTTGTGATGATATTGTTCTTCAAAATTCGTCATGATTGAAAATGTGAAGATGTATGTTCTTGGTTAGTTGAAATCTAAGGTTTTGAAGTTTTTTGGATTTTTTCATATGAGAGTTTCATATGAGAGTTTTCATATGAGAGCTATGAGAATTAATATAATAATACGGATATAAATATATTTCCGCTTACTTTTATGAATTATAATTTATTTGGCATAAGGACGGGTGTGAGTAAAGCGTAAACAATATTTTAGAAGATACATAAGTTGTAATTTAGATTTATTATTATATTTAAATTAACGTATAAACTGAAAAAGATAAGCCTTGAGAGTATGCGATACATTTTTTTATACATTAATAACGCAGAGAATCAAGGGCTAAATAAGCATAGAAATCATCTAAAAGCCTCGCTCGTGCCGTCGGGTGACGTCACGCGCGAGTCGTGCTCAGATTGCTTTTTCCCTCGAATCCTTCGGTTCGGCTTCGCCACACACGAACGTGCTCAGCGTCCATGTGTTGGTGTAGCTGCCGAAGGCGCGGTCGGGAAACTTCGGTGGCGCTCGGCTCTTCCCGAAGACGTCCGAGCGTCGCTCGCTCACGGACACGCGCTACTATGATTGTGTATGGGCGCGCAAGAGACTAGAGAGGGGGTAACTTTTGCGCGCGATCTGGCTGCACTGTGCAGGTCCACTTCGAGGACATACCCGACCGGCGAATCGTCTGGCACGTTGAGGAAGTCGACGTTGTCAACCCACTGGAAACCGCCGTACGGGAACGACTGCGTCATTGCCCGTAGAGGTTGTTCACGTCGAAGTACATGAGATACTTCGTCTCCTCGCTTGCGTCATAGTCGCTCATGTACTTGTTGTTGGCACGGGCGTAACAGTTCGAGCACTGACTCACCCCACCCCGTATTCCTTGCTCGATGAACATGTGCATGTCCAGATCGGTAAGCAGTTCCAGCTCAATATGAGTGTATTTGAGCATAGCATCCTACGAGAAGCCTGGCAGTGTGTAGTAGTGCGCGGGGTCTAGGCCGTAGGCTCTGATGGCATCGTTGCGGAAATTCTCAAAGACATCAGCTAAGAGCAGTACGTCGGTCGTCAAGTAGAGGTCTGAGTATTCGCCTAAGTTAGCGACGTTGAACTCACTCCACACTCTCTTGGCGTGCTCCTAGTCTTCGTCCGAGATGTCACATTCGTTCAGTGTACTGTAAAACTTTTTTTTCGACGGTAGCTGCTCGGTGTCGTTCAATTTGACAATTGAGTCGACGTACTCATAGGGGAACACACCTTTCCTCGTGAGAAGTTCGAACTTGTCGTCGGAAAGGTGCGTGAACTCGCTCCGGACAATCTTCAGTTCCTTCAAGTACGATGCGAGTTTTTCCAGCGACGATGCCATGAAACGGAACGAGTCGATGAATCGGAACTCCACCTCGCTGTCCGCGACGTGTTTCGTGAACGAGACGTAACGTTCTTTCGTCTGAGGCAGTACGTTAACTCGACCTTCAAAGCACGTGGCGATTTCGCGGATGATGAAGTGCGAGTCGTAGCCGGAAAGATTGTGAAAGACCACGGGTACGGTTCGGGAGTCCTGGTAGTCCAGGTTGCACTCGTTGTGCGCCGCGCCTCGGTACCTGCCTGTGAGGTGACAGTGATCCCTCACTCTGTCACTGGTGAGCAAGGGTTTCTCGCAAATGTGACACTCAGTTGCAGTGCGAAATTCCCTCTCCTGATGCCACGACAGTCTCTCCATAAGTCGAGGATTCGCGTGAATGTCGTCGAGTTTTCGGGCAAGGTTTCGCAGTTCTGTGACGAACCATTCCGCAGACTTCGCACCTCTGTAGCTGCGATACCTCGAGAGCGAATTGTCGTAACTGCACTTCAAGTAGTATGCCACGCTGAATGCCTCGTGCTGTCTGTAGGCATTTTCATCTCGGGTGGGTTTCAGCAGGCACTCAAAGTCAGCGTGGATGACGAAGGGCACTCGCTCCTTGTGGCCGTGGTTCTTGAAGCGGAGAATCCTGTTTGCCCCCTTTGGCTTAGCGACCTTGCACTTGTTGAGTTTCCCACAATCGATTTCATGCGCAGTCAGCTTGCCGGCATTGTGGAAATAGTGGAGACATCGATCGCAGATATGATGCGTGTGGTTTCTGTTCGACAACTGTGCCGAGATCAAGCGAGACAAGTCCTTTATCCACACGTAGTGGAATCGTGGTACTATGTAGCATTCGTTTTCCTCCTCTTCCTCCTCCTCCTACTCCTCGTCAAGGTAGTGATCTTGCACGAACAGCAGATTGACGTGTTTATTCTTCTTCGTGGACGTTACGTGTACAGGCACGGCCGTAAATTCCCTCTTCCTTCTTCTCAAAATGTATACATTGACCGAGACATCATTTTTCTTCTCGAATTTGCCAATGTGTTGCGGTATTACGGGGAACTCTATCCCGTCAAAGTTCAATTTAGCTTCGTACCGTCTGTACTCGGAAACGCGATCAGAATCATGTGTGGGATGTAGGGCGGATAGTATGGCCCACTTGAAGCACTGGTTGTCATTGTTTCGAACGTTGATGCACGCCTTCTTGTTTCGTATCTTCGACGGAAAAACCACGTAACAGCTGCCGCGCAAAGTATTGAATTTGCTTATGTTTACCGTCCTGTTGATGATGGAATAGAGTGACCAGCCGGAACCTTGCTGTTCAAATTCCTCCATATCCGTTTGAATTGGTTCCTGAACGTTCTCGATGAACCATGGTCGAACATCGGTTGTGGGGAAAAATCAGCGCAGTCTTCGTGTTGAAGAATTTCGTGTCCAGTACTTCTTCATCATTCTTCATTGCAACAAATTTCGCAGCCAGCACGGCGTACACTTTCACCGAAGCTTGACTCGGCATATTTGCAATTTTTGTGCGGAAGTGAGCCATGCAGTCTTTCATGAAACTCTTTACGTCAACGTGCTTCAAATTCGTGAACAGCCCCACCCTAATGCCATTTTTGAACGATGAATTCAGATCTGTCCATTGAACTCGATCTACGAGTTTGTCCCGGTTCTGCACGCCCCGACCGCGTTTCAAAAGACGTATCAATTTGATGTCAATCCCGCGCAAGAATCCAATGGTGAATAAGTACTTTTGTCTTTCGGGAGTGGTGGTGGCTAGCTTCTGTGAAAGTTCCAGCGTTTTGATGACCTTGGCTAAACGTTTCATCCATTCTTGAATCTCGTTGGAAGCTCGATTCTGCAGAAGCGTCAACACTTCTTCCCAACTCGCAATAATTTCTTTGCAATCTTGAGCGGACATTGTCGTTACTCTCAATTGATGCAGGGAACTGTGGCAGCTTGGCCATCCGGACCCGAATTTATACCGCCAGCACCGGCTGATAAGTTGTTAAACGCTGATTAGCTGCCATTGCCGAGTAGTGGAGGGATAACGATGCTGATTGGTTGGCGCTGAGTAGTGGAGGATATAAAAGAGCCGAACCACGAAGCGCGAGCATCAGTCCGAGAATGGAGTTCGTTGTCGACTTCCAGGGTTTCAAGAGACCCTTCAACGACCCGAGTAGAAATCTTGCCCCAGCTACAATAAACACCTGATCAGGCATCCTGATTTCTTTTGCCAGCCTTGATCAGGATTTTTTTATCAAGCGCTGATCATTTTTTAAACACAATCCCTGACTTCCGTCCGATCGGGTTAAAAAAATCAAGGCCTGATCAAGATAAGCTATCGAGGCCTGATCAGGGTAAAAAATCAAGGCCTGATGAGCGCTTAATTTTTTACGGCATGATCAAAGTGAAAAATCATGATTTTTCACTTCGATCAGGCCGTGAAAAATCATATGATTTGTGATGGCTCAGGATGCCCCACTTATTCCTGAAATAAAAAATACAACACACATACACAATAGAAAAAGGCACGAAATTATAAATAACGCTGATCGTTTATTTGTTAATCGTGATATAGAACCTCTTACATATGTCTTTTACATATATCTATCTGGAAATAAAATATAATTTTATCTTATGTGTGTTATGGAAAAAACTCAAAATAAACTAATATATTTTTTAATAAAAAACTCGATAAGCTAATATATTCTTTAATAAAAAACTCGATAAACTTCTGAATGAATGAAATAGAGCTAAACTTTTTTGTGAACAAACGTTTCTAGGGAACGTCGAATGGTGTGTTCTGTTCGTTTTTCTTCCGCGACGCTCGAACCTTATCCCAGTCTTTTGCTGAGTTGAATACCGTTCCAACGGCTTGTCCAATTGACTTCGAAAGAACTTCGATGCCGTGTTCCTTGTATTTTGCAATCACAGCCGCTGAAAAATACGAAAATGTGTATCCCAGTTAGGATTCAATGTCTAAATATATATTCTATGTAAGGCATACATTAGGATGGCCCAAACTTAAGCTACATTTGTTTCCGTTTTCTCACCATCCATCTACTTCACAAAACAAAAAAATTGTTGCGAAAGCTGCGAGCGGTCAATTAAAATTTAGATGTCACTCAGGCCGCCCAAAAATTCGATTTTTTTTCGTTCACTTCTCACCCATGAATTTTAGGCTTTATAATTTTTAAATTAACCTCGCGAAAGCTCTAGCCGCTCAATGAATATTTAGTGGTCGCTCAAGATCTTTGTAATTTCCGATCGTCGCAAATTTTTTTACTCCTCTCACTCATAAATTTAACACTTTTATAAAATGTTCAGAACGATTAATCCTTTTTTCTTTAGAAACGGATTTTTAAAATTTACCTCGCACTTCTAACCCGATAGAACGGGGGATCTATGATTTTGTTTACGGACAAGAGATGTAAAGAATTATTTCATGAGAACAAAGATTATAATTCTTGAGTTAGTAATGTGAGGTAAATTTGAAAAATCTGTTTCCAAAGGAAAACGATTAATTGTTTTGAACATTTTCAAAGCGTCAAAATTATGAATGAGAAGAATAAAGGAAAATTGGAAATTTTGAAGCTCTTGACCAACCGTTAAATATTCATTGAGCGGCGAGGGCTTTCGCGAGGTTTATTCAACAATTATAAAGCGTAAAATTCACGGGTGAGAAGTGAACGAAAAAAAATCGATTTTTTAATAAAAATTTGAATTTTTCGGAGGCTTGAGCGATCTCTAAATATCTTTTGACCGCTCGTAGCTTTCGCGACATTTTTTTTCTTTTAAGAAGATAATTGCATGATGAGAAAGAGGGGAAAAATAGAGGTCAAATTTGTACCACCCTAGTACGTATGCACATTAGAGGCTACAAACCATGGATGAACGGAAAAAATTTCGTCTCTGTGAACATTTTTGTCGATCCCGATGCCTTCACGGCTGTGAGTCCGGAGACGACCTCTCTCGTAACAAATGTTTCGATGATATGCCGGATCAATTCCAATGGCTTGCGGGATATGTCAATTTTGTGCCAAATGAGAGTTTTCTGGAAATAAATGTTTAAAGGTAAGTTCGAATGATTCATATTTTTGAAAGGTAAGTACGATAAGCCGATATGAATTCTTAGAATACACTTACGACGTTTTCCGCTCGCTTTGAATCATTCGCTATGGTTTCTTCAAAATCGGCGAATTTGCCGAGCGTTGTCAGAGGCAATTCAAATCTGTGATCCAAAAATGTTATTAAACTACTCGTATCCGTCGATTTAAAGCACATTATTTCAGTTCGGAGGCTTCGAATTTCTTTGGACAACTCTTTTACGTGATACGAGAGTAGTGACTGATTTTCTTCGACCATGTTCATTGACTTTGAGAAGTCGTGCAATGGTTTTATTACTATATCAGCAATATCTGAAAGGTACGTCTATTAATTTTTGTCATTTAATGTTTTGAATTATTAATGCGATTGTTAATTCATTTTACATACCACGAACCATTTTCTCGTACTCCATTCCGCTCATAACGATGTTGACTAATGTGTCATTAATCACGGACGGTTCATCTTCTTCTTTGCCTGGAGGACTCGCAGAGAGAAGAGGAGAGCATTCCAACTCAGGAATATCCGTGGCATATGTGGCCAGATTTACAGTGCTGGCAGCTAAAGATTTATAACAGATATTCATATATAGTTGACGAAATGCAACATGATGCAATCCGCCTAGACGTGGTTGTCAATAATGTAAGCTATGTAAGAAAAGTCAGTCCGGTGAATATGATACCATCGGTGCAGGTGACGGTACCCGTACAACGAAGGCTAACCAAATAATGGTAAGTTGACAGCGTAGTATTGTTCAGTGAATGTAATGCCCATTGGAAGTGCATTTCTTATGGGCTAACCTGCATCGATGGCTTTACTTTCACTTAAGGCCTTAGGCCGCAGTAACTGGTGTCAAATCATGTGCGAATTGAACAATTTTTTTCGTATGAAAAAGTAATTCACTCATAAACTTAATTACACATCTATTTAGTATGAATATCAAGCTTTTAGAAAATATATATTTTTTTTTTCGATGTACAAAATGGCCGACTACTCGAAACTTCTGGAAACAGCTTTTTTCCAATTGGCGTGACAAATAACTTCAACAATTTTCACTCGATTTACTTCAAATTTACAGGTTATGTTCCTATTTGCATTTCGCAGAGAAGTACGTACGGAATTTCCGATTAATCGAAAACTTTTCATTTTATGAGCAGTTTATGAGCAGTTATAATGAAATGTTTCACTGAAAATTCATTTCTTAAGATCAAATACCTACAACTGTTGCATAAAAGAATATTTTTTTTCAATTCCGTACGTACTTCTCTACGAAATGCAATTAGGAACATAACTTTAAAATTTTAAATAATTCAAGTGAAAATTGTTGAAGTTATTTGTCGCGCCAATTGGAAAAATGCTGTTTCGAGAAGTTTCGAGTAGTCGGCCATTTTATACATCGAAAAAAATATATATTTTTTCTAACAGCTTGATATTCATACTAAAGAGATGTGTAATTAATTTTATGAGTGAATGACTTTTTCATACGAAAAAATTGTTAAATTCGCACATGATTTTATATCCATTACTGTGGCCTAAGGCCTTATCTGAACTAAGCAGGCTTATTATTCGGTTAGTCTACACTGTCCGGGTTAGTCGACACCGATGGCATCACATTTACCGGATTGAACTACATCGTCGACTTAGCATTATTCAGTTGGCCTACGCTGTCTCTCTCCTCTGAGAAAGGAGACGGACCAAGTTGAAGAAAATATAAGCGTTAGACAAAACAAATATAAATCTACTTGCCCAGTGGTAGCGCTGACACACGCCAATCCTCTGGAACTTCCAGTTGTTCCTCGCTGATCATATATCGGTTGATTGCTGTGATCTCCTGTTCCGCTATGCTTTCTTCTTCATCGCTTGTAAAAGCGTAACTTTTTGTTTTTGATCCGCTCAGTTTCTTCATCGCATCATTGTAACTCGCTGCAAAAGACAAATTGACATGGTATCGTTGCAATCGATAAACCAGCATTATAATAGCGTAATCAGAATTACAATGACACTTGCACTTCCTACTATTTTAATAGTATAAGAGGGCCAATCGCTCGAGGCTGGTTTTGAACACCGCACTGCACGGCGTAAAACTGCTATGCGCTCGGTCGTGTACGGAGGAGGCATACATTTTGTCTCCATCTGTTGCTTTTGGTCGTTGAACGAAATCCATTGGCAACATGCAATATCGCGAACGGCCTCACCCCCTTCATTCGATTCCCCAAGGAATTCGACGATTTCATGTGTTGTTTTATGTTTTTCGGTTTCTGTAAAATGAGGTTATGTTCGTATCGGCAATAGAGATACACGTGGACAACGGAAATAATGCAAATAAACATGCAAGAAAATAGAAAGACGTTCAAAAGTAAGGAAAAAAAATATTTATTATGACACAGAAGTAAAAACAGGTATCTTACTTTTTTTAAACATACTGCAGTCCCAACAATCGCGTATTCGTCAGTTCGGAAGAAGACGCACGAATTTACTGCCGAACGTATATGCGTCCGATTATTATACCTATCCGCTACAGTCACGGCGCTACGTTAACGAGGAGCGCCTTAGTTAACCTTAGCCTTAGTACGCCGTGGTTAACGCCGAGTTAACCACTAACCCCGCCTGTCAAGATGGATACAATTTGTGTTTTTAATTATGGAGAATTGGCATTACATACGTTCTTTTTACATCTGAATGTTGCGTAGGGATTTCAATGCAAATCATTTTCGCTTTTATAATTTGCAATGCAAATGTTTTTCGTCCTTTGAATCCGTTTACCTTCCACATGTGTAAACTTTTTGAGTCGCATAGATACGAGAAAATCGCTCCGTCGGTGTTTATTATCGTACCAAAGATACGCATGTCATTATTATCCATTCTCGGTAAAATTACAATTTCGTCGATTCTGACTATCGTATTATCATTTAAAGAGACGATGTTATCTGGTTCTACACACGCGAGAACAATCTCTTTATATTGAAGTTTTGCAATTGACCTTCCTTCTCCAGAGCGTCTTGGTTTTCCTTTTAAAATTATAATTGCTGGTCTGATCGAAATTTTTTTTCAGCAAGTGTCATTTTTTCGCAATAACGATTACAAATCTGCGCCAAAGGGTCATTACCACTGCGCAGCATTTTTTAAATGTGGCCGAGGGTATTCTCAAATGGAAACGCAGTAAAGTGGCAAAACGAACGTGACATTACACGAACATCATCTGCCAAGTGAATTAAATTATGCATGTTCAAAATTTGGCTTTCTGTACCATATAGGACCTTCGAAAGAGATACGAATTTTCTCAAATACTCCGCTGCTTGGAGTGAATATTGTGAACAAAATTCTTCCGAACACAGGATGCGGCAATCGACGTGAAATAATAGAAATTGATTACATAAATTATTTGGCAGAATTTGTTTGAGAACAATAGGAGCAGCATATAATCTGTTCATATAATATATAAGTATATAATATATAAGTGTTCATCAATCTCAAAACCTTCGTGAATTAGGTCCGTTAATTCATCCACAAACTTCGAAAAATACGCAGACACTTTTGACGGCTTTGTATCTCCTTCGTAAATAGCTACTGGAAATACTGGGTACACCGATGGATCAAACCATACTTGACATAATATCGGCCACAATTGTCTTCGGCTCGACTTAAACAATGGTAAACCGTCAATATTAAACTGTAGTGATTACGTTTTTTTTTCATGTAGTGTTACGTCCGGATTTTTATATTGGATAAAAAAATATATTTCCAAGAATTAAAACGCGGTTTCGGTTGCGAAAATGATTTTACGTTAACTAATTGCAAATTTATTTTATTTTGCAGAACGGACGCCAGCCTTGAGATCCTACGTTTAGTCGGGAATGTGCCCAACAGGGATGAGGATCGAGCCACGGTTTGATCGATAACTTATGAATCATTCGCGGGGATAGGGCAGTCAGTAAAGAAGATAGTGAGTGGTAACGTGAACATGCGATTTACCCAACGAGCGGCGGTGCGTAGCGGGTTTATCGACGGATGATCTGGTACCCGGAGAGAGGCCCTGCCGTAGGTAATGATGATCTCTAGGCGAACGACGATTTCAACGATAGACGGTGAAGTAGGTTTCTTATTTTTCGACGAGCATCCGCCCATCGATGTACCGACTCGTTGTAGGTAAGGACGGGTTCCTGTCGCCCGACCGCGGTGACGAATTCGTGGAGCGAAAGGAAACGACGTTGGCGACGGGAGAAAATTAGTCGATGATGACAATCTTGATGTCCGATGAAACAACGGCGGTGGATGCGTCTGAAGTGACGCTGCCGGTCGATCGAGTCACTACACGGATGTACCCTCGGGGGTCGATAAGGAGGACTTCCCCATAAAACGGATCGTTCGACACAATTTTTGGTCCAATTGTCACCGAATGTACTTTTACGGCGTCACGAAGAATTTGCTTGAACACGGATGACTTATTTCCACGAGATGCCGGTCGCAGCTTTTGCGCGGCTATCGCGCTTGCGCGGCGAAGATTAAACTTGGAACCACCTCGTCTTCTTGGCATTTATGAATTTGAATAAATACAAATAGATATTTATTGGAAAATCAATTGACCGTTAACTGGGAAATTGAGACAGTGAGTAAGATTATCCTGCAGCAGGGGTTTGAGACATGAATCAATCGACGTGCAGTAATAGGTTGCACAATCGGTAGATTCAGTCTAGAAATTTAAGCGAGGTAAGAACTGACGACGTGCAGTAATAATTAGCACAACCGACAAATCTTCGGAAAATGAAGGGAGGATGGGGATGAAGGGTTAATTTAATTAACGGACGGTTGATTTCTACATATGATATGCAAAATTGCGAAATTAAATATATTCGATTAGCTGAAAATGCCAAGGAAACGATGGTGAGTAAATGTTGGCTCAAATGAATGTTGTAAAAGACGAATGAACGATCTAAACACACAGCGCGATCGAATGAATGTATTCGACGAGGGATAAAGGATCGCGAAATAATTATTTACTCTTTCTAAAAATGTACACGTATATGTATATATTGTTACGAACTTGGAAATAAATATAATTACACACAACTCTGCGACGTAGAATATGACAAGTTTTAAACGCAACGAAAACTCAAACTTCGAGTTACAATTCGGTAAAATAACAATGTGAAAATAAAAAAATGTTTAAAGAAATGTTCCGATTTTCCAGCGTGCGGGTCCGACACGAACGCGGCGAGCGGAGAAGCGCAACTGACTGGTGGAAAGACCGGAGAACTGGCGAGCAGCGGAGGACTCGGCTTTTTATTGGTGCGGCGGTGGAACGGCGTGGTGCGCATGCGCCGCGGAGAGGAGACGCCGATGCTGATGTTCCGTCTCGCTTGCTCTTATGGCGTTGAACGGAGGATTCGACGATAAATCAATTATTTACTTTAAATGTTATAACAAATAATTATGTCGGTTGGACTGACGATAAGTTAATATTTTTAATTTATCGTTAGTCTCACAATTTGTTACAATAATATCCGTTTTTAAATAAAGAAATATAATTTTATATAAGTTCCAATTGTTGTTATTTATTCTTTTGCGTGCGAAACAGATTCGATATAAAAATACGGCGGTTAAATGAGAGAATAATAATTACAATGCGAAATATACGAGTTGCATACAATAATTATAAATGTGTATTTTTTAATTAATAAAATAGAGCGCACTATTATTTATGCGAAAGTAATCGTATTTAATATTTGGCTTTAGTAATACTTTTATTCGTATGTACGTGAATAATATAAATGTTCATAATGGCTAATTATTTTTAGTTATGTTAATAGCGCGTGACATATTTGTTATACTGATAATACTGAATTATAACGATTATCGCTTAACTAAATGATTAAAATAACGTTTATAATTCATTTGTCGCATTAAACATTTATTATAATTATTAATAATATTGTAAGTCGCATTGTGACGGCGTTAATTATTATTTGAATAATTTCTTTATTAATTAGAGCGTGTATGAAATTGTTCTAGAATATTCTGCACGTGGAAATAATAATAATGATACAGGGTTGGAAACAAAGGCGACAAAGAGGCGATATGTGATATTGGTGTTGGAGCGGATGTTTAGTCTACAAGGTATGGAGTGATAGCGATTTGTTTATCTCTTAATTAGTTCTTAGTAGTCGGCATGATGTGATATTGTTTAAATTATTATTTCCTAGAAGCCTACGTGCAACACGTGGCTTGCATCATGGCGGCGCGTCCGAGGGAGATGCGACGAGTGCGAGAGAGAAAGAGATATACATGCACTGGGAAAGTTCGGGAAAAATCTGGCTAATGTCTTCTATTATGTACTTGAAAATGGGAAAGCGTACGAGAAAAGACTAATACTGTAGAAAGAGCGCTTGCTCGTTGCAAGAGGCAATAAGGTAATTCAAGTGTTTTCTGGAAAATGTCTGGAAGGGAAGCGTTCGTTCGACTCAAGGGCAATAAAGTAATTTGGGAAAAAGTCACGTAGCGTTTATTCACTATAGTAGCCATGAGTAAGAGAGAGAGGGTTAGGCCGTGTGAGGGTGCGAGAGAGAAAGACTCTATATACGAGGCGAGTCGCGGGGTCGCGAGTATATCGCGAGTCCGCGGGTTACGCAATCTCGCGGTTTTTTTCGCGAGTACGTGAAATAGGAATGAGCGGGTTGATGTTCGCGATTCGCGGGTCGCGAATTATATCGCGGATCTGCGGAAAACGAGGTTCGCGATCAGAGATGGCAGTAGTGCGCTACTTTTGTATCGAAATACACAAAAGATACTGAATATAACTGTATCGAGTAGCGAAAGTTTTACTCGATACTTCGTTACAAAAGTAGCGATCTCCTAAAATGACTCGATACTTTTGTACCGAGTAGGCGAATTTTTTCTCGCTACGCGATACTTTTGTATCGAGCATCAAAAAAAATTTCGCTACTCGATACAAAAGTATCGAGTATCGATAAAATCATCGCTACTCGATACAAATGTATCGAGTATCGTGAAAATCATCACTACTCGAGACAAAAGTCTTGAGTATCGAGAAAATCATCACTACTCGATACAAAAGTATCGAGCATCAATAACATTTTCGCTCCTCAATACCAAAGTATCGAGTATCGAGAAAATCATGGCCATTTTGTTGCAAAAGTATCGAGTATGGAAAACTTTCTTGATACTCGATACTTTTGTATTCGGAAGCGAATTTTTATGGAGGAATGGATTTTCTTCGGATGCTCAATACGTCCGTACAAATTAGAAACGGAGCTACTTTGTATGAAGTAGCTCAATTTATCTTCACGCGCAATGGTCTTGCTTTGGATGAAAAAGTCCTTTCCGTTCAAAAGCTACTGTGTGCTTTTCATAATTAATTCGTTACATATTAATATTAATAATTCATATTATTACACATATATAACATAATATGTTAAATGATTTCTAATAAATATATTTACCTGGTATATGTGATCGTGATTTTAGATTTTTGATGAACAATATGTTTTCATGTAACAATACTCGTTATTGTTACCCCATATACTTTCATTAAAAGCATATACATATTTCGATAATGGAGGAAAATGACATAAAGCATTTTTTTTATATCGGTTTGTGTTTATTTGAATAGCATAATCACAGTAATAGATATGCTATTAGAAAATTGAAGAGCATCACCGAATAAATAAATATATACAAAAAATGCAAATACATTCATGGCGCTGCTAGAATATTTGAAGATATCGAGTTACAATTTTTAGAGATTAGCTTTGCATGCGTCAAAAGTGCATTACTTACATTCGATAATCGGATTTCATTCTGCCGAAATGGACATATATAGGAATTATCACAATGCTTTCCGATTTTTTCAAATGTAATGATAGACTGGTAATATTCGAATCATCTCATAAACGTAATGATTAAATACTAAACGAATCTGGCACACGACCAACGCAAGCGGCAATAACAGCAATAATATGCAGAAATTACTGGAGATGGCGATAACTCAGCCAAAGGGAGCGATTGGTGGTAGTGGCGATAACTCAGCCATAGGAATTAAGAAAAGGAAAGGCGATGGTTTAGTCATGAATTTTTAACCGTCCAGGAATGATAGCTTACTGTGAGAAAGCAATAAAAGCAATTTTTCCGACCTCAATTGAAAAATATGAGCGTTTCATATGCATTCTCGTTATTTATCATTACATTTAACAGTAAGAAGGTGACTGAATTCACTGTACCATTACATTGTCCTTCAATATTTAGTGGAATGCAATGATGAATTGGTAATATATGAATAATCTTATAAAATCGATGATTATGTACTCAACCAATCCGGGACGCGACCGATGAATGTGGCGATAACTCAGCCATAGGAATTAAATGGAAAGGGCGATGGTTCAATGATGAATTGTTAACTTTGCAACCATGAGAGGTTGCTCTAAGTAGTGGAAGGACTTTATTCAACCTCATTGCGAATATATTGCCGTTTGCATATGCGTTATTGTTTCGAACATTGCCTCATGAATTTTTGGTATTTGAAGCTTTCACAGCATTTGCCTTCATGAGGACCCTTTGCTCAAAGTCCTCATCTGACAATCGATTCCATTTCGGCAAATTCATCATCGTAGCAAAACGAAATAAACGTTCGACAGGAGCGGATGATGGAATGGGCGTATTAAATTTAATAAACACTTTTCTCATAATAGGGTAGTCACTTAGCATGACCAATTTGGTACTGTGACTTGCAATTGCAATACTTTGCAATTTCGACGCTTACGAGTCCATTTGCCTCAGGAACACTTTTTTCATTCTCTTCTCCGAAGTCAAAAAAATCATCATTTGCCTGATCTGCCATATTCACTTGTACAGTAGAGTCTTTTTCTTTAGAATACTCGTCTGTGGCTGCTTCCAGCACCCAGTTTTCAACTTTTCGACGAGCTGACTCCGAAAACGAGGTAAGCCATCTTGATTTGAACCGTGGATGACTAACAGCTGCAATCGCGGCTTCGGCCACTTCATCTTGCATACTGAAAAACGGTTCGAATCGATCAGTCAATGATTGTATTACAGCACTTACCAATGGTCCAAACCGTTTACTGGCGTCTGAGTTCGGTTGTTGAATTGAACTTAATTTTCGTTTCAGTGATACTAATGATGGGAACAGATATCCGTAATAGCAAAAACTTTCGCCTTGCAAGATGTCGATTGTCTCCGCTAATGGTTTCACAATCCTCAGGTACTCTTCGAGATATCTGAAATCACCGTCATTTAATAAGTTCGAAATTCCAATTTCTGGGCTTACCTGTATTATTTTTTCTTTCAATGTAACGATTCGGTCAAGAGAATCGTATAACGAATTCCATCGTGTAACAACGGGACGCGGCAAAGCAGCTCCAACATGTGCATGGACAATTTCATTCAATTTCGGAGAACGCAAGGCCTTCCATATTGCCGTGCACTTCTCCAAAACTCGGAAATGAATATCGGCGAGATAACGCGACGTTTCTATTGCATTTAGAAGGTCAACTGCCGCTATTAAATTCAACGTGTGACTTGCACATCGTATGTGTTTGGGTAATAGCAAACTGAGGAAGTCTTCCTCATCGTAAATTGCTCGGTCGGCTTCACGAAGAGTATCAACATCCCCCTCTACACTGTAATCAGCTGAAGCGGGCGAAGCAGCTTCAGACGAATTGCCTTCATCTGTATCCGAATCTGAATCTAAAATGTTATATGTTGTAATCGCGTTTTAGACACGACCCAAGGTGAATGGAAATATTACATAAGTTTAAGTAATATGATTGCATACCGCGTAGGAAACTTTGTGGCAAATTTGCCCCGAATTCGCGGAAGGCTTTCAGGAAGTTCGAACCATTGTCAGTGACTGTTGCCACTATTTTTTCAGCGTCTAAACCAAAGGATGTGTTGATTTCGAGCAACATATCCATAATTCTGTCTGCAGAATGTGTCCCCGTAAATCTTCGACACGCAATAGCGACAGACTTTCGAATCAACGTCGCTGAATCAATCTGTAATGTTTATGTCGGTCAAACACGTATTAACCTTATCTCAATATTTATATGCACTGGGTAAATATCTAGTTCAAATCACTGGTACCCGCTGTTGTATCTTACCCAATGTGCCGTGACACCTATAAATCGACGACTTCTTGAAGTCCAAATGTCCGTCGTAGTACAGACATAAAGAGCATCTTTTTTCAGCGTTTCGCATATTTCCTGCATTTTTCGTTCGTATAAACTCTCGATTCTTCTGCAAATCGTATTTCTCGACATATGCTTCAACGTGCACTTCTGCCTTTTTATGTTCAAATCTATATTAAGAAAGTGCATCCATAGACATAATGAAATGCAACAATATTAAAAAAAAACAAAGTTATTAAAGAATAACAAAATAATCTCTTTCAAGGTAGTGCCTAATAAAAAGAGAACAGAAAATAAAAAAGTGCCTAGATTGCTCAATGCTCTATCTGTTTGATGCGTTGGTATAGTGTGATGCAATTGAACAAAATATATGAATAAGGTGACTGGCACTAAAAACAGAACATTTTAACGTGAGACTTACCATCGAATATTTTCCTGCAACTAGGCATTTCCACAATACTAAGTGGTGCCATACTTTCAATAACATAATTTGTCACGTTGGTCTCAAATGTACGTTGCGAAAATCGGCATGTTATTTCTTGCTCTCGATCTCGAGTTTTTGGTACTTCTTTCATACTCTGTTTATAATCCAGGTAAGCCTGATAATGATCGGCATGAATGCGCTGTAAAGGCATTGAGACTAGATACAAACTTAGATTGATCAACTTACATTGTATATAGCTTTTGATGCTTTGATGCTGGAATTTTTCAAATTATTAAATGAACGTAAGATAAAACGCACCTTTATGTGTGTTGAGAAATTTGTTGAAGATTTAAATGATCCCTTTATTACTTTGTTACTCGGGCACAATTTGCAGGTAGCGAAAATATTGCCACGAAATGATGATCTCTCTATGTCGATTTCGAAGTACTTTCCGTCAGAAAAGGCATGTTTGTCACACTCCCTGACAACTAGTTCAAGTTCATCTTGCTCTTCAATAGTAGAAACAGTCAAGTCCTCAATGACTTTGTCAATTTCAAGCAAGTTAGCCTCCAGGTTTTCGTCTACGGTTCTGTCTGATCATTCAATAGAAACCATTTGACGTAATTGATTGTGGGTATCTGTTTTACTATATTCCTTAAACTACGATAAGTAAAAAGGTCTCACTCGGATTCATATTGCTTGAGTATCGTGTTGTAGCGGCTCTTGGTGGACGTTTCGCGTTTTCGTCCCTGTTGCAAGATTTTTTTTAATCACACAGATTAGTTTGCTTCAATTCTGATCTCTGCCACTTATAATGTAAAATGCAAACGCTATATATTGAAATGTAATCGTCGAAAAAAATCGTAAAAAAATTCTCAAGCTTTTTCAACTTAACATAAGCTGCGATCAGTGTATAGCTAATTTGTCTGCCTCCATGTGATATTAATGTCCACAAATACATTTCAAAGTGAGAGAAAACGTATCGATTTACATGTATACTGTACATCGGGATGATTAAAAGAAGTAAAATAAAGAAGTAAAGAAGTAAATTTATCAACAAAAATTTTCAAGCCGATGCCACCTCATTATTTGAACGACATTAGCTCAGCAAAAAATAATCGCACTAAGCTCTACGACCACCCAAATTAAAGAGGAAAAATCAAGCTGAAAGAACTTCAAGGTCAAGTCATCGAAAAAAAATGTATTAATGTCTGTGAACTTTTTTAAACCAAGCAACAATT
This sequence comes from Ophion obscuratus, assembly GCA_964007375.1. NCBI lineage: Eukaryota > Metazoa > Arthropoda > Insecta > Hymenoptera > Ichneumonidae > Ophion > Ophion obscuratus. The sequence continues at coordinate 41,928,784 of OZ023315.1, read as the reverse complement.
TTGGATATCTTGTTACCACTGGATAAGTTATGATTCCTTAAAAATTATTAATGACAGAAAAATTGTTAAATTCCAGATTTTTTTACTTCTATTAATTTGTGACCAGTGTGTGCCAAATCATGTATGCGCATGTATATGGATACGAGGATGTTTCATCTTTAGACAATATTTTTTTTGGTTTGTCCAAGTTAAAAAACTGATAATACTTCCATATTAAAAGAGAAATTTTCATGTAAGTAAAAAAAATCTAGTTCAATTACAGATTAAGCTCATTCAAGTATTCATTTTTCCATTTATGATATAGGAAAATTGTTTGCATTCAACATAATTTTTCACTGTCCACAAATTTTTATAAAAAACGAACTTCATGGCTTTGTCGAGGGTGAAATTCTCTACAAAAAGTTCTTCCAGAGTCAAACATGCCCCATCAATACTTTGAGTTCGCAAAGAAAATAAAAAAAAGTAATTGTAGCTTCAAGTATCTAGTTTTCAGATATGGACGGCAACATTTTTAGCGTGGACGGTTTCCAAGTAATCATCCGAAAACCAACGAAATTTTTTTTTCAAAATTTTTGCTCGTCTTTAATATAATGCATGAACGAAGGATATCGTCGGTAATTTTTTAACCTCGAAGTGTCCCCAAAAATCCCTCAAAGTTGCAAAGCGCTGCGATTTTTTTCTTAGTGCCCCGAAGGTTGCCCCCCAAACAAACAGTTTTTTGTGTTTGTTAAGAAAGTGTATTTCAACGATCGAAGCTGCAAAAAAATTAAAAGTTCGAGATTTGTGTGAAGAGAATCAGTCGACCGTAGGGGGGTATATCAACTTTTTTAACTTAATTTTTTAAATTGACATTGAAAACAAAGGTGGTTAGACTGGTAAAAAAAATCGACCAAATTTTGTTTGACAAGAGGAGATTATCGTTAACACGTGAAAAAGAAATTTTCGAAAATTTTTTTTTAATTAAAAAAGAAATTCGAAAATTAAAAAAAAATGTTTTCTTGGTAATTGATGTCTTTGAATCGAAAAATTACGCATTATTGCTAAAAAAACCATTTTGAAGTTGAAAAGATGAATAAAAATCGACGAATTGCTTGTTACGGTGATTTTTGACAGAAACGATAAATTTAAACCTTCGGGGCACTAAGAAAAAAAATCGCAGCGTTTTGCAACTTTGAGGGATTTTTGGGGACACTTCGAGGTTCAAAAATTACCGACGATATCCTTCGTTCATGCATTATATCCAAACTTATACCAAATTTTCCAAATATCCTTAAATTCGAAAAGGCCATAGCCGGGTAAGTAGGGAAAAATTGCCCCCGCATTTTTTCCAGCGAAATTTGGAGTATACTTTGAGGTATGAAAAAAAAGAAATTTTCTTAAAATTTCATGCCCGTCAACGCAATGGTTTTATAAAAATGAATTTTTTTTATATCAAAAAAAAATTTCTTCCCGGAAACGGTACAGTGGATCGATTTGATTTTTTTTTGTTAGTTGTTCCGATCAAACGTGTTACGAAATAAAATTATAGAACATCTTGCGAAAGATTAAGGTTTGAAAAAAAAATAATGTTCCGTGTTTTATTATTTTTTACTATAATCCACAATAGCGAAAATTTTTTCATATAATCTTTGGGTACCTTATTAGATTATATAATTTTTTCAAAATTATCGGTTTGGTACGCCACAGGGAAAAATAAAGTCTGACATGTAACTGACATGTAACTGACATGTAAGAAGAAAAAGAAACACTTTATTGATATATTTTAGTTATATATCTATATAACTAACATATATCAGTAAAGTGTGTTTCTTTTTTTTTCACTGTGGCGTACCAAGCCGATCATTTAGTCACATATCAGACTTTATTGATATATTTTAGTTATATATCTATACAACTAAAATATATCAATAAAGTGTGTTTCTTTTTTTTTCACTGTGGCGTACCAAACCGATCATTTTGACAAAATTCTATAATCTAATAAGGTACCCAAAGATTATATGAAAAAATTTTCGCTATTGTACCCCAAGTGAATTATAGTAAAAAATAATAAAACAAGGAACATTATTTTTTTCAAACCTTAATCTTTCATAAGATGTTCTATAATTTTATTTCGTAACACGTTTGAACAAGTAACAAAAAAAAAATCAAATCGATCCACTGTACCGTTTCTGGAATTTTTTGTTTTTGATATTAAAAAAAAATTCATTTTTCTAAAACCATTGCGTTGACGGGCATGAAATTTTCAGAAAATTTGTTTTTTTTTTATACCTCAGAATATATTCCAAATTTCGCTGGAAAAAAATGCGGGGGCAATTTTTCCCTACTTACCCGGCTATGGCCTTTTCAACTTTTTTTCAGTCAACATCATCACTTCAAACATTTTTTTTTATCAACAGTCACTAATTGCATATCATAGAGAATGTTTTGCAGTTTTCAAAATCCTACTTTCATTTTCTGTGCGCTCATTAGTTCCCGAGTAATTGATTGTCAAAGTTAAAATGGATTTTTTTGCTTTGATCGACGATTACTCCGCGCCAAATCATCGTACGGAGCTCGTTGAAAGGTCAAATTGAAGCTGATTAAATTGCCTAAAAAAGTTTTATGGTCGCATGATAAAAAAAAATTGAAAGTCCACAGACTATCTTAAAGACGTGCAAAAATTTGGAAAAAAAATGTTCGTTGATTTTTGGATGATTACTTGGAAACCGTCCACGCTAAAAAAAATTACCGTCCAGATCTGAAAACTAGACACTTGAAGCTACAATTTCCTTTTTTTAAATTTTCTGTACGACCATTTTTCTCCGAGTTATCCCTTGTTGAAAATCAGTCGAAAATTTGGAACTTTTTTAATATCCCTTAATTTGTGTGAATGTGTGAGTAGTGTATTTCAAACTCGATATCCACGCGACAAAAAATCGTCATCTTCAAAAAATAAAAGATTACACCGCTTCTCTTCACAATTGCTTTTCAATCTTCATAATCAGTCTGCCAAAAATACAAATGTTAAAAGACAAAACACATACCTTAAAATTCTGTATAATCTGGACCGTTCTTTTATTCACTGCATACACTTCAGGTTTACTGTCCTCGGTATTTATCCACTTTTTGTATATGTATAAGAACTAAACATTATCTAAGTGTTAAAACGTCTTCATTATTCTTTTGCTCAAACTTGCACACAGTTCGGAATGCGCGAAAAAATACGCGATATGCAAATACAATGTAATTTTAATGATACTATTCTAGACGAGAAATATAAATCAACCTAATTTGCACGTAATTGATACAAGATTCACGGTACTTGTTATACGATCCGAATCACTAATAGAACTGGATATAATAAGAATACATTTCTGAAATTGTCGGCATAGGTGCCGCAAGAGCTCTCGTACGATCACTTGATCTCCTTTTATACTATGTGCAAAATATAAACATATATACGAGGCATTTCATGTCAAATCGAACACTGCTGAAGCTTGCGTTTTTTTTTCTTTTGGCTTCAATTTATGGAATTCTTGTAGAATGTAGTAGAAGGAGTTTTCATGATTCGAAAAAAGTTGTCCTAACCAGTTATTTGATTTTTTCCAAAGTTCCTTCATTTTTTTCCAACGGTTTATATAATATTTGTATACAGTTGTTATGAATAATGGATATTTACATAATTAATGTAAATATTAAGGATGTAGTCTCAACAAAACGAAAATAGAACGAGAATTTCCGGTACTTAGCAATATCCTATAAAAATCTGAAAGAAATCAATCGTATGTAAAATGCTGAGCACAGTTATTTTCAACAATAATAATATCAAAAAGTTATTAACACATTGTTAAAAAAAATCTGAAAATATTCAGAAAACGTTATTTCTTTTCATACTAAATGAAAGCTTTAATTTTTTTATTACACTTGAATTTCTTTAAAATTTTGTTGCTGTTTTGAAATTATAGTTTTTCTAATTTTGCTTAAGAGTAACAAAACCACGGGTCGAATGGGTCTGAAATTTATCACAAGTAATAAGAAACCTTCGAATACGAGCAATGATGAATAATTTTCGATTTGTTATAGTTTTTTCAAAGTTAAAAACAAAAATTTCAGAATTTCACCGTAAAAAATTTGAAAAAGTTCAAGCCTATTAAAAAAACGAAGGAACTAATTTGACATGAGAAGAAAATAAGTTTTATGAATATTTTTGAATTTTTTTAAAATTGTAAATAATTTTTTTGATATTGTTATTATTGCAAATTACTAAGCTCAGTATCTTACATAAAATTCATTTTTTTAGATTTCTATAGCATAGCTATGTACGCAAAATTCTCATTCTATTTCAATCGGTACTGAATCATTTATTCGAAATCGGTTACATTCTTATTTTTACGTAATATTCGTCACAATGCCGTATCCCAAGTGTAAACTATACTTCAGTACGATACAGTAAACAGAATAACGAATAATAATAATGAATGAACCGCATAAACGTTTCCTCTGTAATATCAGTCTCTACGTAACGTTCGACGGAGACGTTTCTCTAATACCGAATGTAATTGTGGTCATATTTTTAGTGAATCAAAAAGGAAACCGGTAAGTACAGTTTAAAATGACTACGCATGTTCACTATTTTTCGACAAACAAATAATTTCCCTAAATGTGCATCGTAATTTTCGCAGTTATATAACACATACGCGCTTTATTACTCATTAGTTAGTATAAAAGTTTTCTGAAAATACGTGCATTATAGATATCTGAGAATAAAAATCACATCCAAGATAGCGAAAAAAAGTTTTTCGTTTCTAATTTAGAATGAAATAAACATTAAACATAATTCAAGTTGTGAAATAATCCATGTCATAAAAGTGAAGTCTCAGAAACAAATTAGTAGTATGATTGATTCAATTTTATTCGGTGATTCGTCTATTTTCTGCCAAATTTTGATCCCAACGTTTTCATCGGATAAGATTTTATCACATTTTTTTTCTCAAATAGCTGAAACTGTCCGAACAATCGAGCAAATGTTATTGATATAATGAACATTTTTTTTCTATCATAGCTAAGGCGGAATCAACAGTTTGAAAAAATTTTATGAATATAATAAGCGAGAAAAAAATAGAAATGTAAAAAGTGAGAAAATCCCATGTTAATTAAGTGGGAAAAGTATCGTCATTTCGGCAAGGGTTAAGGATCTTCTGTACCCACAATCCCAACGAAACCGAAATGTAAAATGTGAACCGAATGTGAATTTCGCGTATTCACCAATGATGTAAAAATCCGAAAAAATTAGTGATATAGAAGGTACCAAGTACATTAATTTCAGACAATAACAATATCGAAAACTTACTAACAAATAAGTTAAAAAATTACTTTGGAAAAAATTTAGAGAACTCGTTTTCTTTTGATGTGAAATAAATTCATTTATATGTACAAGTACATGCATTTTTAAGGAATTTTCCCATCGTTTTGAAATTTCTTTTGCAAATTTGGCCAAATTCATAAACAATTACAAATTATTAATCATTCTGGTATACGAAGGTTCCTTATTACTCACAAGAAATTTCTATTCGATTGAATAAACCCTTTCGTTTATACAGTCTTATAAAAGTTTAAATTAACGAAATTTCAAAACGATGAAAAAATTTGGAATAAATTCATGTGTATTCGAAAAAATTAACGAATTTATTTAACATCAAATGAAAATAAGTTCACTAAATTTGATCCAAAGTATGTTTTTTTACTAATTTGTTAATAATTCTTTGATATTGTTATTATGTGAAATCAATGTACTTGGTACCTTCTATATCTCTTATTTTTTTCAGATTTTTACATAATCGGTAAGTACGCGAAATTCGCATTATATCTCGGTTTTGATGGGATTGTGGGTCCAGAACATCCTTAATAGCGATTTCATTTTTTTTCCAACATTGTTTTTAGGTTATAAGCTAATGATTTGGAGCATATTCAACCAAAAAAAAGTCAACTTGGGAAATAACGGTCACCCTAATAAACATAATGTGTTTTTAATGTTCTCGCATTTATTCAATTTTTCGCACGTTTTTTTAAATTAATTATTATTATGTCTGTAACTCTGAAAATATTGATGGTGCATGTTTGACTCTCAGGCACTTTTTGTAGAGTATTCGATGCTCTACAAAGCCGTAAAGTCCATTTTTTATAGAAAAATTGTGGACAGAGAAAAATTATGTTGATTGTGAAAAATTTTCCCCATATTATTCAAATGGGAACTTGAATATTCCAAAAAGCTAAGTCTGCAATTGAGCAACATTTTTTTACTTGCGTCAAAATTTCTCATATTTCTCATTTAATATGTATTATCAGATTTTCAACTTGAACAAAACAAACAAAAAACTGTTGCCGCAAAATTAAACACTATAGTATGTGTAGGGATTCATTCGTAAAGGCCATAGAGGTGTAACGGCCCTTGACGGATATTTAAATGATATGTGAATGGGGATTTTTAAAGTACGAATAATTAACGGAAATTCGAAAAGTTTTAGACCCTTATCCAAATCGGTGTTCAAACTAACAGAAGGAAAATCAAAAATATTTTTTCCCTGCAGTATGGGTAAATAGCTCCCAATGAAATTTGAAAACATCATAGAGGTATTCAAACGCCTTATCTGAAAAAAAGAAGTCTTCATAAGCTTTCAAAAACAAATGATTTCTTTTCAAAATTACTTTTTCACTTAACGTCCGAGAAAAAATATCAAACTAGTTTCATGATTTCGGAAAACTAAACAAATATTTTTCATTTCCTAGTTCTTTTTTGTGGGATCGAAAATGTGTGAATGTGTTTTTGTGTGAAAAATGTGTGGTAAATGTTTCATTCTATTTTTTGCACGACAATAAAGTTTCTCAATACGGTGTGGAGAAACATTTTTTGCTTAGAAATAAATAAAATATTTGACATTACTGTCTCATAATTTTCCATGTATTTGAAACGAAAGTACATTCCAAAACGGAAATCTTGATCACCGTATAAATCTTTATCTATCGGTAAAAATGATTTCTCATTGACGATAAATTGTTATTGAAATTGATTTTGTAATTTCAGAAATGGGAAATATCTTCAAAGGAGAAAAAAAAGACGAACCGGTTAAAGGGCAAACAATCGAGAGTGAAAAAGAGGAGGTGCTTAAAAGAAAAGAAGAGGAAATAAAAATAAAAGAGGAGGAAATGAAAAGGAAAGAAGAGGAAATAAAGAAAAAAACCTTACAACTGGAGTTGCTCGCATTAAAAATAGAACTGCAACAACGAGAGCAACAGCAACGGGAGCAGCAACGAGATGATGGAAGATTCCGCAAGGAAATCGTCGAATTTATGGAGGATGCGTTCCAACTCATCCCGCAAACGACTGTGATGGCACCGCGTAAGTTTTGTTTGTTTTATGAATTACGAAGGAAACTAAAGGTAACTGAGGGTAATCTATGCATTTTGCACCTAATTGCAGGAACTTGGAAGCAGCGATTAAATTATATCGTTCATCTAAAATACAAACTGAAAATATCCTTCAAATAACTATGTCATAAATATGTATGTAAATACCTAATCATTCTTTTTGCATTTAATTAGTGTAATTCACGTTTTTCCGTATGTGTGATTCTTATTCTATTATACTAGTGAAAAACGCCACTTTCGCCAAAATTTTGCTTGACTCAAACTAAATTTTTACCTATTGGTTGTGCCGTTTATGAAAAAAAAGACGTAACGATTTGGAAATAGACCAGGTGTCTATTTCCAAACTTTAAGAGTTACTTTAAGAGTACATTAGAAAATGATTTGATTTTCTTCATCATTTGCTCTTGCAGAACGTTGGAGAACCTCCGCAGGCAGAAGCCGAGCTGCTTGGTACAAGCGACGTGGGCAGCGGAAATTTGCACCGTACCGGTATGGCCGATATGAATGAAAGCAGTCATAATGGTGCGGTTAAGCATTAATTATAAAAGGTTAATAAAATATTATAGAACCTACCACTTGTCTCTTATTATTCACTCCAATACTCTCTCATTCTTTATTAATATTTTTTTATGTATTATATTATAATTAGCCATATACTTTTTTGGTATATTTGCCTTCCAGTGTCACTAAGGTACAATAAATCAATTCCATCACAATTAATCAATCAATTCTCTCGGAATCTCTCCAATTCTTGCCAATGCCTGTGATTTTCTCAAATCCACTGTTGTGTTTGATTATATCCGAATCGTTCTCAATCCTTGCTATTTTTTCTCATTCTTTCAATATTCTTCAATTTTCTTTTACTTGATATGACAGTATTGGGTATCAAGTAGTACTTGATAAATTTATACTTTTGTATCGAGTAGCGAACATTTTATTGTGGCTCGATACTTTTGTATTAAGTATCGATGATTTTCTCGATACTCCATACTTTTGTATCGAGTAGCGAGAACTTTCTGGATATTCGATATTTTGTACAGAGTAGCGATGCTTTTCTCGATACTCGATACTTTTGTATCGAGTAGCGATAATTTTCCCGATACTCGATACTTTTGTATCGAGTAGTTATGATTTTCTCGATACTCGATACTTTTGTATCGAGTAGCGATGGTTTTCTCGATACTCGATACTTTTGTATCGAGCAGCGATGACTTTCTCGATACGCGATACAAAAGTATCGAGTATCGAGAAAATCATCACTACTCGGTACAAAAGTATCGAGTATCGAGCAAATTTTCGCTACTCGATACGGAAGTATCGACCATCAAAACAATTTTCGCTGCTTGATAGAAAAGTATCGAGCTATTGTGAGAAATCGCTACTTTTGTAATAAAGTATCGGTCAATATTTCGATACTCGATACCTTTGTATCGAGCAAGAAATAGCGCTCGCTACACATTTTGGACAACTCTGTTCGCGATTAAGGACGAAGGTTTTTGTTATACGGGTTACATGAGCATGAAGGAGGTACGCGGGTAACCCGAAGGAGAAGGATGGAAGATGAGAAAGATCACGTAGTGGATGATGGAGAGTTCGATTGAGCGCGCAAAGTATCAGGCGAACAGGGGGAGTACGGTGGTCTCCTAGCGGAGTGCTAGAGAGAGACGGAGCGAGGGCCCGCGGGTGCGCGCGAGCGTTAAGGAAAGACGAGGATAGCGAATGAGTGCGCGCGGGCGCTGAAGAGGGACAAGGATAGAAAGCGAGTGCGCGCGAGCGTTGAGCTCGGCGCGCTAGCTAGGCGCGTTCAGCGGAAGTGGGTACATACTAGGGAAAGTCGAATGTGCACAGACAACATAAGAAATGATAAAAAATAAATGCGCTCGTCACAATATGAGTTAGGGTTAACGAAAAACAATATTCTTGTATTGTGGATTATAAATTTGTATATATGTATGTATAGCAATATATATATATATATATATATCTATAGGTATCGTATATATGCGTATGTGTATATATATGTATGTATACGTATATACATATATATATATATATATATATATATGTGTGTGTGTGTGTGTGTGTGTGTGTGTGTGTGTGTGTGTGTGTGTGTGTGTGTGTGTATTCGTATAGAATAAGGGACGAGATCGGTATATGTATATGTGCATATGTATATGGAGAATGGAGGGCAAGATCGCCAGGACGTAACAGTAGTTCTGGATTGATTATTCTTAGCAATGCATTTTTTATCCCGAAGTAAGCAAGTTTCCCTTTTATTGCTTCTTCGCTCACGACGTTATTAATCGGCACGACATATGGCGTTTTCAGAAAAGTCTTCGATGATTTTGGCAATTCTGATATGAGTCTTACCGCAAGAATTCGAAGCAACCGATCAAGATGAGTGTGCGGCATTTGACACTCTATAGCCCACTGCTTGACCGCACCGATCTCATCAAAGTTGTCGTCATCTGTTCCTTCGCTGGATGCATTGCTTTCGTTACCACTTTCACATTCATTTTCTTCTTCAGAAATGTGATATTCTTCATCAATATTTTGTTCTTCCAGCTGCGTCGATGCCGATGGTGTTCCAAGAAAGGTATCTGCTGTTCCTGCGGGAACCGTCGCTTCAGATTCTACAGGGGATCCCAATCGGCCACTAGCATCACGTAAACTTGAATCGCTGGCACTCTCTATGGCTGGGTCAGGGTTCGTTAGCTCTAGATTCTGAGGCTAACAATAGACCGGGGTTGAACAACTTGGTGCATGTTCCGGATCTGTCAAATGTGTCAAATAATAAATATTTTAACCAATGCATATTTAATTTGGCGTATGGTTAATTTATAGCCATAGATGTAATTTAATTTATATTTATAGATTTAAGAAAAAAATTAATTGTTATACTAACCTGCTGCTGTATTATTTCTTCGTTTTTTTTCCCTTATTTAACGCCCGCCACTCACGCAGACGTAGTCGTTGCGCAATTTTCTTACGATTTTGTTTATTCTTTTTATTCACAACGTACACGTTATTTGTAATAATGTATAAAGTGATTAATAATGTCTCGTACTTCTCTCATGTATGTGTAGCTTTTGACAGATGAGGTTAGCTACGTTTTTGGCGCCAAACCAAGTCCAATTACGTGATGATTGCTTGAAGCTAGCTGGATCAGGCAAATTGAAGTAAGCCGTAAGTCCAGTTGCTTGACATCGCTTGAAGCTAGCCGGGTCAGGCGAATTGAAGTAAGCCGTAAGTCCGGTTGCTCGACCACCGCCTGACCCCAGCTTGATCAGGCCAATTGAGCCATATTTAAATAAGGCCTCCGTACTACAACGTGATGAGGCGCAAATCAAATATCAGGCCAGCCTGACAATATTTCTACTCGGGGAGTTCGTATTCAAAGAGGTAGCGGTGGTTGCCCTCGAAGACGATGCGCTACCGTCAGTCTATCTCTTTGAACCGCAGCACAGGTGGAGCGGATTACCTGCCAAGTATCAGAGCGAGAATCTATGGTTGGAGAAAAATTACGGTCTAACGTGGAATAGCGGCAAAGTGCCCTACGAGGAAGTCCACGAAGTTCTCATCAATATTCTACGAGACGCCAGCAAGGTACATGTCAAGGGTAACGAAAAGAAAAGATGGTGGGAAAAAATTCTACCCGATGTGTACAACCTCGACGACCTGACCTGCCCATCGCTGCGTCAATTTGCGGCGAACACAACCATCTCGTGCACCAATCAGCAACGCACGCGGAATCCTTCTCTCTGCGTAGTTTGCAACGCGTGCGCACTGAAAACGTGGCTCCGTCAGTGGCAGAAACAAGTGAACTTTGCGAGCACCGAATGCATTCCAGACACTTCGACAACAACCACACTAAAAAACTACTACGAGCAGAGTCTCCACTTTAAAACGTAATAAAGTCAGATACATTTTTTTTCGTCGTTTATTTATTTATATTTTCTACAAACGGCATCGGGTGGTGGTGGTGGTGGGTGGCCTCAATGGTAGGGTCCTCCTGCGATTGCAAGGGTCAGTCTTGGGGATATTCTCTTTACCCCGAGACTGACCCAAACCCAAAAACTTTATCTTTTTTCGTTTAATCGAGGGGGGGGGGGAGTTTTCGGTGGAGAAATTAGAATGGTTTTGCGACGAATTTGTTTTCTGTCCACCGAAGATTGCCCCCTCTTTTCTATCGGTTGCGAAGTAGGGGCTTCCTCGTCGCTCGAAATAAAGAGGTCCTCCTCGAGCGTAGCTTTCGATGCGGTTGCTGTTGCTGTTACTGCGGTTGCCGTTGCTGCGGTTGCTGTTGCTGTTGCTGCGATTGCTGCTGCTGCAAAGTGTGGAAGGGGCAGCGAGAGGATGCCCCGCTTAAAGCGGGGGTCTTGCCGATGGCTCTTGCCGCAGCCGCAATAAAATGCGTTACGCCACTTAAAAATACGTAAAGTAGCATTAGAAAAAGCGTGAGAGACAATGGAGAGAGAGAGACTTACCTTTTCCATAATTCAAAATAGACTAGCGTTCTATCGTCACTGAATCTCTTTTATACTCGAGCCCGGTGGGATGGGGGGAATAGACCCAGAATATTCCGAAGAAGTATCGGTGCGGAATATTCGGGAGAATTATAGGTGCAGAATATTCGGAGAAATATATGGCCAGAGCATTTGATAGGGGCGTAGGTCCAGAGTATTCGATAGGGGTGTAGGCCCAAAGCATCGACAGGGGTTGCCACCCCCACCCGGTCGGTAACTACCCACTGGGTCGGTAAGGTCGGTAAGGTAGGGACATACCATAACGGTAGAGTGTGGCAGAAACCTGTCATGCCGACAGTCGGTAAGGTGGGGACCTACATGCCGGCCGTTGGTAAAGCAGGGCCATGCCGGCTGTGGTCTTTCGTCAGTAGGAATTTGACTAAAGAACTTCAACCGAGTGCAACAGCAATACCGATTGTCAAGTATCGTGATCGCCAGTATCACGGACCGCGCGCGTTTGAATTACCCGCCGAAAGGTCTCCCCGTTTGAATTTCCCGCCGAAAGGTCTCCGCTTTTGAAACTTTCGCGCGCGCGCGGTCTGTCAATTTCCCGCCAAGAGGTTTTTTTCTCGAACTGCCCGCTGAAAAGTATCCGCTTTGAATTTACAGTCGAAAGGTCTCCGCTTTGGAATTTCCCGCCGAAAGGTCTCCGCTTTTGTATCTCCCACCGAAAAAGGTCTACCCCCCTCTTTTGAATTTCCCACCAAGAGGTTTTTTTTCGAACTTCCCGATGAAAAGTATCCGCTTTGAATTTACCGCCGAAAGGTCTCCGCTTTTGAATTTCCCGCCGAAAGGTCTCCGCTGTTGAATTTGCCGCCGAAAAAGGTCTCCGCCCTTTTGAACTTCCCGCCAAAAGTTCTCCGCTTTCGCGCGGTGTTCTCAATTTCCCGCCAAGAGGATTTTTTTCTCGAACTTCCCGTTGAAAAGTATCCGCTTTGAACTTACCGCCGAAAGGTCTCCGCTTTTGAATTTCCCGCCAAAAGATATTTTCAACTTCCCCTCCGGTCTTTTAAATTTCCCACCAAAAGGTCTTTTGAATTTCCCGCCAATAGGGGACTTCCTGTCGGTACCTACCGTCGGTAAGGTAGATTCCCACAGGAACCATGTTTGGGTCAGAATTTACCGTCGGTAAGGTAGATTCCCACAGGAAACATGTGCGGGTCAGAATGTGCTGTCGGTAAATTCCTGGGGACTTGCTGGAATCTACCTTACCGACCGTCGGTAAAGTAGATTCCTCCATGGGGGGAACCAGCATAGCTTCACTACTAATCTCGGGTTTTTCGACATAAAATACAAAACAGCATTTGAATGGATCGTTTTTTTATTTTGAATTCCTCTCGAACCGATAATGAAACGGTTGAAACAGGCGTATTCATCACCGTTGAATCTGATGTGACTTTCTTTTCGAGCCGATGACTTTTAGAACGGGAAACATATCCGCGTCCGCATGCAAGTGTTTCTGTTGTGGAATTCTCTCTACAATCTGAGAATGACGCGCCGATGATCGGATTCCTTCACGTTCATCGTCCACAGCAGCGGTAGTAGTCCTCAATGGCTATTGTCGTACCGAGCGTGATAGATTTTTGAAAATCATCCCCTGGGAACAAATCTGAATAATCTCGACGTTATTTCGACAATGAAACCCGAAACAAAATTGAAATGGACCGTTTTCCATTTGGGATTTCTCGTGATTCGATAAAAGACCCTGTTGAAACAGGTGTATTTATGAACGTCGAATCTCACGTGAATTTCGTTTCGTGTCAACGACTTTTAGATCGGGAAACGAATCCGAGTGCGCCTGCAAGTGTTTCTGATACGGAATAATCCCTACAATCTGAGAATGCCCCGCCATCATCGGATTCGTTTATGTTCAACTCCCACAGCAGCAGTGGTAGACCTCAATTTTCGTGCCGAGGTTGATAGATTCTTAAAAATCACCTACTGGGTCCGAAACCGAACAATCTCGGGTTTTTCGACATAAAATACAAAACATAATTTGAATGGATCGTTTTTTTATTTTGGATTCCTCTCGAACCGATAAAAGAAACGGTTGAAACAGACATATTTATCAACGTCGAATCGCACGTGACGTTCTTTTCGAGTCGATGACTTTTAGTTCGGGAAACGAATTCGAGTCCGCATGCAAGTGTTTCTGTTGTGAAATAATCCCTACAATCTGAGAACGCCGCGCCGATCATCGGATTCGTTCACGTTCATAGTCCACAGCAGCAGTAGTAGTCCTCGATGGCTATTATCGTGCCGATGTTGATCGATTTTTAAAAATCGTCTATTGGGACCGAAACCGACTAATCACGAGGATATTTCAATAATGAAACCCGAAACAAAATTTAAATGGACCGTTTTTCGTTTGGGATTCCTCTTGATCCGATAAAAGACTGTTGAAACAGGCGTATTTATCAACGTCGGATCTCACGTGAATTTCTATTCGTGTCGACGACTTTTAGATCGGGAAACGAATCGAAGTCCGCCTGCAAGTGTTTCTGTTACGGAATAATCCCTACAATCTGAGTATGCCCCGCGAACATCGGTTTCGTTCACGTTCAACTACCACAGCACCAGTAGTAGACCTCAATTTTCGTGCCGAGGTTGATAGATTCTTAAAAATCACCTACTGGGACCGAAACCGAACAATCTCGGGTTTTTCGAAATAAAATACAAAACAGAATATGAATGGATCGTTTTTTTTTATTTTGGATTCCTCTTGAACCGATAATGAAACGGTTGAAACAGGCGTATTTATCAACGTTGAATGTGATGTGACTTTCTTTTTGAGCCCATGACTTTTAGATCGGGAAACATATGTGAGTCCGCATGCAAGTGTTTCTGTTGTGGAATACTCTCTACATTCTGAGAATACCGCGCCGATGATCGGATTCTTTCACGTTCATCGTCCACAGCAGCAGTATTAGTCCTCAATGGCTATTGTCGTGCCGAGGGTGATAAATTTTTAAAAATCATCCCCTGGGAACGAATCTGGATAATCTCGAGGTTATTTCGATAATGAAACCCAAAACTTAATTTAAATGGACCGTTCTTCATTTGGGATTCCTCTTGATCCGCCAAAAGAAACGGTTGAAACAGGCGTGTTTGTCAACGGCGAATCGCATGTGACGTTCTTTTCGAGTCGATGACTGTTAGATCGGGAAACGAATCCGAGTCCGCATGCAAGTTTTTCTGTGGTGAAATAATCCCTACAGTCTCAGAACGCCGCGCCGATCATCGGAATCGTTCACGTTCATAGTCCACAGCAGCAGTAGTAGTCTTCAATGGCTATTGTCGTCCCGAGGGACATCGATTTTAAAAACTCACCTTCTCGGAATGACACCGAACAATCTCGACGTGATTTCGACAATGAAATACAATACAGAATTTGAATGGATCTTTTTTTTATTTTGGATTCCTTTCGAAAAGTTAAAAGAAACGGTTGAATCAGGCGTATTTATCAACGTCCAATCTTACGTGACTTTCGTTTCGAGTCAATGACTTTCAGATGGGGAAACGAATCCGAGTCCGCATGCAAGTGATTCTGTTGTGGAATACTCCCTATAATCTGAGAATGCCGCGCCGATCATCGGATTCGTTCACGCTCATCGTCCACAGCAGCAGAAGTAGTCCTCCATGGCTATTGTCGTGCCTAGGTTAATAGATTTTTAAAAATCACCTACTGGGACCGAAACCGAAGAATCTCGAGGTTATTTCGACATAAAATACAATACATGATTTGAATGGATCTTTTTTCATTTTGGATTCCTCTCGAAAGGATAAAATGAACGGTTGAAACAGGCGTATTTATCAACGTGGAATCTGATGTGACGTTCTTTTCGAGTCGATGACTTTTAGTTCGGGAAACGAATCCGAGTCCGTATGCAAGTGTTTCTTGTGTGAAATAATCCCTACAATCTGAGAACGCCGCGCCGATCATCGGATTCTTTCACGTTCATAGTCCACAGCAGCAGTAGTAGTCCTCCATTGCTGTTGTCGTGCCGAGGGTGATAGATTTTTTAAAATCACCTACTGGGATCGACACCGAACAATCTCGAGGTTATTTCGACAATGAATCACAATACAGAATTGGAATGAATCGTTTTTTTATATTGGGTTCCTCTCAATCCGATAAAAGAACCGGGTGAAACAGGCATATTTATCAACGTCGAATCGCATGTGACGTTCCTTTCGAGTGGCGTTCGGGAAACGAATCCGAGTCCGCATGCAAGTGCTTCTGTTGTGACGTAATCCCTACAATCTCAGAACGCCGCGCCGATCATCGGATTCGATCACGTTCATCGTCCACAGCAGCAGTAGTAGTCCTCAATGGCTATTGAAGTGCCGAGGTTAATAGATTATTAAAAATCACCTACTGGGACCGAAACCGAACAATCTCGAGGTTATTTCGACATAAAATACAAAACAGAATTTGAATGGATCGTTTTTTATTTTGGATTCCCCTGGACCCGATGAAATAAACGGTCGAAACAGGAGTATGTATTAACGTCGTATATCATGTGCATTTTTTCGACTCGACGACTTTTAGATCGGGAAACGAATCCGAGTCCGCATGCAAGTGTTTCTGTTGTGAAATAATCGCCACAATCTGAGAATGCCGCGCCAATCATCTTATTCCTTCACGTTCATAGTCCACAGCAGCAGCAGTAGGCCTCAATGGCTATTGTCGTGCCGAGGGAGATAGATTTTTAAAAATCACTTACTGGGAACGAGTCTAAATAATCTCGAGGATATTTCAATAATAAAACCCAAAACATAATGTAAATACATCGTTTTTTTTATTTTGGATTCCTCTCGAACCGAAAAAAAAACGATTGAAACAGGCGAATTTATCAACGTCGAATCGCCTGTGACTTTCTTTTCGAGTGGATGACTTTTAGATCGGGAAACGCATAGGAGCCCGCATGTAAATGTTTCTGTTATCGAATACTACCTACAATCTCAGAATACCGCGGCGATCATCGGATTCGTTCACGTTCATCTTTCACAACAGCAGTAGTAGTCCTCGATGGTTATTATCGTGCCGATGTTGATCGATTTTTAAAAATCGTCTATTAGGACCGAAACCGACTAATCTCGAGGATATTTCGATAATGACACCCGAAACAAAATTTTAATGGACCGTTTTTCATTTGGGATTCCTCTTGATCCGATAGAAGACTGTTGAAACAGGCGTATTTATCAACGTCGAATCTCACGTGAATTTCTATTCGTGTCGACGACTTTTAGATCGGGAAACGAATCCAAGTCCACCTGCAAGTGTTTCTGTTACGGAATAATCCCTAGAATCTGAGTATGCCCCGCCAACATCGGTTTCGTTCACGTTCAACTACTACAGCAGCAGTAGTACACCTCCATTTTCATGCTGAGCTTGATAGACTCTTAAAAATCACCTACTGGGACCGAAACCGAACAATCTTGGGTTTTTCGAAATAAAATACAAAACAGAATTTGAATAGATCGTTTTTTTATTTTGGATTCCTCTCGAACCGATAAAAGAAACGGTTGAAACAGACATATTTATCAACGTCGAATCGCACGTAACGTTCTTTTCGAGTCGATGAGTTTTAGTTCGGGAAACGAATTCGAGTCCGCATGCAAGTGTTTCTGTTGTGAAATAATCCCTACAGTCTGAGAACGCCGCGCCGATCATCGGATTCGTTCACGTTCATAGTCCACAGCAGCAGTAGTAGTCCTCGATGGCTATTATCGTGCCGATGTTGATCGATTTTTAAAAATCGTCTATTGGGACCGAAACCGACTAATCACGAGGATATTTCAATAATGAAACCCGAAACAAAATTTAAATGGACCGTTTTTCATTTGGGATTCCTCTTGATCCGATAAAAGACTGTTGAAACAGGCGTATTTATCAACGTCGGATCTCACGTGAATTTCTATTCGTGTCGACGACTTTTAGATCGGGAAACGAATCGAAGTCCGCCTGCAAGTGTTTCTGTTACGGAATAATCCCTACAATCTGAGTATGCCCCGCGAACATCGGTTTCGTTCACGTTCAACTACCACAGCACCAGTAGTAGACCTCAATTTTCGTGCCGAGGTTGATAGATTCTTAAAAATCACCTACTGGGACCGAAACCGAACAATCTCGGGTTTTTCGAAATAAAATACAAAACAGAATTTGAATGGATCGTTTTTTTTTATTTTGGATTCCTCTTGAACCGATAATGAAACGGTTGAAACAGGCGTATTTATCAACGTTGAATGTGATGTGACTTTCTTTTTGCGCCCATGACTTTTAGATCGGGAAACATATGTGAGTCCGCATGCAAGTGTTTCTGTTGTGGAATACTCTCTACATTCTGAGAATACCGCGCCGATGATCGGATTCTTTCACGTTCATCGTCCACAGCAGCAGTATTAGTCCTCAATGGCTATTGTCGTGCCGAGGGTGATACATTTTTAAAAATCAGCCCCTGGGAACGAATCTGAATAATCTCGAGGTTATTTCGATAATGAAACCCAAAACTTAATTTAAATGGACCGTTTTTCATTTGGGATTCCTCTTGATCCGATAAAAGAAACGGTTGAAACAGGCATGTTTGTCAACGGCGAATCGCATGTGACGTTCTTTTCGAGTCGATGACTTTTAGATCGGGAAACGAATCCAAGTCCGCATGCAAGTTTTTCTGTGGTGAAATAATCCCTACAGTCTCAGAACGCCGCGCCGATCATCGGAATCGTTCACGTTCATAGTCCACAGCAGCAGTAGTAGTCTTCAATGGCTATTGTCGTCCCGAGGGACATCGATTATAAAAACTCACCTTCTCGGAATGACACCGAACAATCTCGACGTGATTTCGACAATGAAATACAATACAGAATTTAAATGGATCTTTTTTTTTATTTTGGATTCCTTTCGAAAAGTTAAAAGAAACGGTTGAATCAGGCGTATTTATCAACGTCCAATCTTATGTGACTTTCGTTTCGAGTCAATGACTTTCAGATCGGGAAACGAATCCGAGTCCGCATGCAAGTGATTCTGTTTTGGAATACTCCCTATAATCTGAGAATGCCGCGCCGATCATCGGATTCGTTCACGCTCATCGTCCACAGCAGCAGAAGTAGTCCTCCATGGCTATTGTCGTGCCTAGGTTAATAGATTTTTAAAAATCACCTACTGGGACCGAAACCGAAGAATCTCGAGGTTATTTCGACATAAAATACAATACATGATTTGAATGGATCTTTTTTCATTTTGGATTCCTCTCGAACGGATAAAATGAACGGTTGAAACAGGCGTATTTATCAACGTGGAATCTGATGTGACGTTCTTTTCGAGTCGATGACTTTTAGTTCGGGAAACGAATCCGAGTCCGTATGCAAGTGTTTCTTTTGTGAAATAATCCCTACAATCTGAGAACGCTGCGCCGATCATCGGATTCTTTCACGTTCATAGTCCACAGCAGCAGTAGTAGTCCTCCATGGCTGTTGTCGTGCCGAGGGTGATAGATTTTTTTAAATCACCTACTGGGATCGACACCGAACAATCTCGAGGTTATTTCGACAATGAATCACAATACAGAATTGGAATGAATCGTTTTTTTATATTGGGTTCCTCTCGATCCGATAAAAGAACCGGGTGAAACAGGCATATTTATCAACGTCGAATCGCATGTGACGTTCCTTTCGAGTGGAGTTCGGGAAACGAATCCGAGTCCGCATGCAAGTGCTTCTGTTGTGACGTAATCCCTACAATCTCAGAACGCCGCGCCGATCATCGAATTCGATCACGTTCATCGTCCACAGCAGCAGTAGTAGTCCTCAATGGCTATTGAAGTGCCGAGGTTAATAGATTATTAAAAATCACCTACTGGGACCGAAACCGAACAATCTCGAGGTTATTTCGACATAAAATACAAAACAGAATTTGAATGGATCGTTTTTTTATTTTGGATTCCCCTGGACCCGATGAAATAAACGGTCGAAACAGGAGTATGTATTGACGTCGTATATCATGTGCATTTTTTCGACTCGACGACTTTTAGATCGGGAAACGAATCCGAGTCCGCATGCAAGTGTTTCTGTTGTGAAATAATCGCCACAATCTGAGAATGCCGCGCCAATCATCTTATTCCTTTACGTTCATAGTCCACAGCAGCAGCAGTAGGCCTCAATGGCTATTGTCGTGCCGAGGGAGATAGATTTTTAAAAATCACTTACTGGGAACGAGTCTAAATAATCTCGAGGATATTTCAATAATAAAACCCAAAACATAATGTAAATACATCGTTTTTTTTATTTTGGATTCCTCTCGAACCGAAAAAAAAACGATTGAAACAGGCGAATTTATCAACGTCGAATCGCCTGTGACTTTCTTTTCGAGTGGATGACTTTTAGATCGGGAAACGCATAGGAGCCCGCATGTAAATGTTTCTGTTATCGAATACTACCTACAATCTCAGAATACCGCGGCGATCATCGGATTCGTTCACGTTCATCTTTCACAACAGCAGTAGTAGTCCTCGATGGTTATTATCGTGCCGATGTTGATCGATTTTTAAAAATCGTCTATTAGGACCGAAACCGACTAATCTCGAGGATATTTCAATAATGACACCCGAAACAAAATTTTAATGGACCGTTTTTCATTTGGGATTCCTCTTGATCCGATAGAAGACTGTTGAAACAGGCGTATTTATCAACGTCGAATCTCACGTGAATTTCTATTCGTGTCGACGACTTTTAGATCGGGAAACGAATCCAAGTCCACCTGCAAGTGTTTCTGTTACGGAATAATCCCTAGAATCTGAGTATGCCCCGCCAACATCGGTTTCGTTCACGTTCAACTACTACAGCAGCAGCAGTACACCTCCATTTTCATGCTGAGCTTGATAGACTCTTAAAAATCACCTACTGGGACCGAAACCGAACAATCTTGGGTTTTTCGAAATAAAATACAAAACAGAATTTGAATGGATCGTTTTTTTTATTTTGGATTCCTCTCGAACCGATAATGAAACGGTCGAAACAGGCGTGTTTCTCAACGTCTAATCGCATGTGACGTTCTTTTCGAGTCGATGACTTTTAGATCGGGAAACGAATCCGAGTCCGCATGCAAGTGTTTCTGTGGTGAAATAATCCCTACAATCTGAGAACGCCGCGCCGATCATCGGATTCGTTCACGTTCATAGTCCACAGCAGCAGTAGTAGTCCTCCATGGCTATTGTCGTGCCGAGGGTGATAGATTTTTTTAAATCATCCCCTGGGAACGAATCTGAATAATCTCGAGGTTATTTCGATAATGAAACCCAAAACTTAATTTAAATGGACCGTTTTTCATTTGGGATTCCTCTTGATCCGATAAAAGAAACGGTTGAAACAGGCATGTTTGTCAACGGCGAATCGCATGTGACGTTCTTTTCGAGTCGATGACTTTTAGATCGGGAAACGAATCCAAGTCCGCATGCAAGTTTTTCTGTGGTGAAATAATCCCTACAGTCTCAGAACGCCGCGCCGATCATCGGAATCGTTCACGTTCATAGTCCACAGCAGCAGTAGTAGTCTTCAATGGCTATTGTCGTCCCGAGGGACATCGATTATAAAAACTCACCTTCTCGGAATGACACCGAACAATCTCGACGTGATTTCGACAATGAAATACAATACAGAATTTGAATGGATCTTTTTTTTATTTTGGATTCCTTTCGAAAAGTTAAAAGAAACGGTTGAATCAGGCGTATTTATCAACGTCCAATCTTATGTGACTTTCGTTTCGAGTCAATGACTTTGAGATCGGGAAACGAATCCGAGTCCGCATGCAAGTGATTCTGTTGTGGAATACTCCCTATAGTCTGAGAATGCCGCGCCGATCATCGGATTCGTTCACGCTCATCGTCCACAGCAGCAGAAGTAGTCCTCCATGGCTATTGTCGTGCCTAGGTTAATAGATTTTTTAAAATCACCTACTGGGACCGAAACCGAAGAATCTCGAGGTTATTTCGACATAAAATACAATACATGATTTGAATGGATCTTTTTTCATTTTGGATTCCTCTCGAACGGATAAAATGAACGGTTGAAACAGGCGTATTTATCAACGTGGAATCTGATGTGACGTTCTTTTCGAGTCGATGACTTTTAGTTCGGGAAACGAATCCGAGTCCGTATGCAAGTGTTTCTTTTGTGAAATAATCCCTACAATCTGAGAACGCTGCGCCGATCATCGGATTCTTTCACGTTCATAGTCCACAGCAGCAGTAGTAGTCCTCCATGGCTGTTGTCGTGCCGAGGGTGATAGATTTTTTTAAATCACCTACTGGGATCGACACCGAACAATCTCGAGGTTATTTCGACAATGAATCACAATACAGAATTGGAATGAATCGTTTTTTTATATTGGGTTCCTCTCGATCCGATAATAGAACCGGGTGAAACAGGCATATTTATCAACGTCGAATCGCATGTGACGTTCCTTTCGAGTGGAGTTCGGGAAACGAATCCGAGTCCGCATGCAAGTGCTTCTGTTGTGACGTAATCCCTACAATCTCGGAACGCCGCGCCGATCATCGAATTCGATCACGTTCATGGTCCACAGCAGCAGTAGTAGTCCTCAATGGCTATTGAAGTGCCGAGGTTAATAGATTATTAAAAATCACCTACTGGGACCGAAACCGAACAATCTCGAGGTTATTTCGACATAAAATACAAAACAGAATTTGAATGGATCGTTTTTTATTTTGGATTCCCCTGGACCCGATGAAATAAACGGTCGAAACAGGAGTATGTATTGACGTCGTATATCATGTGCATTTTTTCGACTCGACGACTTTTAGATCGGGAAACGAATCCGAGTCCGCATGCAAGTGTTTCTGTTGTGAAATAATCGCCACAATCTGAGAATGCCGCGCCAATCATCTTATTCCTTCACGTTCATAGTCCACAGCAGCAGCAGTAGGCCTCAATGGCTATTGTCGTGCCGAGGGAGATAGATTTTTAAAAATCACTTACTGGGAACGAGTCTAAATAATCTCGAGGATATTTCAATAATAAAACCCAAAACATAATGTAAATACATCGTTTTTTTTATTTTGGATTCCTCTCGAACCGAAAAAAAAACGATTGAAACAGGCGATTTTATCAACGTCGAATCGCCTGTGACTTTCTTTTCGAGTGGATGACTTTTAGATCGGGAAACGCATAGGAGCCCGCATGTAAATGTTTCTGTTATCGAATACTACCTACAATCTCAGAATACCGCGGCGATCATCGGATTCGTTCACGTTCATCTTTCACAACAGCAGTAGTAGTCCTCGATGGTTATTATCGTGCCGATGTTGATCGATTTTTAAAAATCGTCTATTAGGACCGAAACCGACTAATCTCGAGGATATTTCAATAATGACACCCGAAACAAAATTTTAATGGACCGTTTTTCATTTGGGATTCCTCTTGATCCGATAGAAGACTGTTGAAACAGGCGTATTTATCAACGTCGAATCTCACGTGAATTTCTATTCGTGTCGACGACTTTTAGATCGGGAAACGAATCCAAGTCCACCTGCAAGTGTTTCTGTTACGGAATAATCCCTAGAATCTGAGTATGCCCCGCCAACATCGGTTTCGTTCACGTTCAACTACTACAGCAGCAGCAGTACACCTCCATTTTCATGCTGAGCTTGATAGACTCTTAAAAATCACCTACTGGGACCGAAACCGAACAATCTTGGGTTTTTCGAAATAAAATACAAAACAGAATTTGAATGGATCGTTTTTTTTATTTTGGATTCCTCTCGAACCGATAATGAAACGGTCGAAACAGGCGTGTTTCTCAACGTCTAATCGCATGTGACGTTCTTTTCAAGTCGATGACTTTTAGATCGGGAAACGAATCCGAGTCCGCATGCAAGTGTTTCTGTGGTGAAATAATCCCTACAGTCTGAGAACGCCGCGCCGATCATCGGATTCGTTCACGTTCATAGTCCACAGCAGCAGTAGTAGTCTTTAATGGCTATTGTCGTCCCGAGGGGCATCGATTTTAAAAAATCACCTTCTCGGAATGACACCGAACAATCTCGACGTGATTTCGACAATGAAATACAATACAGAATTTGAATGGATCTTTTTTTTATTTTGGATTCCTTTCGAACCGTTAAAAGAAACGGTTGAATCAGGCGTATTGATCAACGTCCAATCTTATGTGACTTTCGTTTCGAGTCAATGACTTTCAGATCGGGAAACGAATCCGAGTCCGCATGCAAGTGATTCTGTTGTGGAATACTCCCTATAGTCTGGGAATGTCGCGCCGATTATCGGATTCGTTCACGCTCATCGTCCACAGCAGCAGAAGTAGTCCTCCTTGGCTATTGTCGTGCCTAGGTTAATAGATTTTTGAAAATCACCTACTGGGACCGAAGCTGAAGAATCTCGAGGTTATTTCGACATAAAATACAATACATGATTTGAATGGATCTTTTTTCATTTTGGATTCCTCTCGAACGGATAAAATGAACGGTTGAAACAGGCGTATTTATCAACGTGGAATCTGATGTGACGTACTTTTCGAGTCGATGACTTTTAGTTCGGGAAACGAATCCGAGTCCGTATGCAAGTGTTTCTTTTGTGAAATAATTCCTACAATCTGAGAACGCCGCGCCGATCATCGGATTCGTTCACGTTCATAGTCCACAGCAGCAGTAGTAGTCCTCCATGGCTATTGTCGTGCCGAGGGTGATAGATTTTTTAAAATCACCTACTGGGATCGACACCGAACAATCTCGAGGTTATTTCGACAATGAATCACAATACAGAATTGGAATGGATCTTTTTTTTTATATTGGATTCCTCTCGATCCGATAAAAGAACCGGCTGAAACAGGCGTATTCATCAACGTCGAATCGCATGTGACGTTCCTTTCGAGTGGAGTTCGGGAAACGAATCCGAGTCCGCATGCAAGTGTTTCTGTTGTGACGTAATCCCTACAATCTCAGAACGCCGCGTCGATCATCGGATTCGGTCACGTTCATCGTCCACAGCAGCAGTAGTAGTCCTCAATGGCTGTTGCCGTGCCGAGGTTAACAGATTTCTAAAAATCACCTCCCGGGACCGCAACCGAACCATCTCGAGATTATTTCGACATAAAATACAAAACAGAATTTGAATGGATCGTTTTTTATTTTGGTTTCCACTGGACCTGATAAAATAAACGGTTGAAACAGGAGTATGTATTAACGTCGTATATCATGTGCATTTTTTTCGACTCGACGACTTTTAGATCGGGCAACGAATCCGAGTCCGCATGCAAGTGTTTCTGTTGTGAAATAATCGCCACAATCTGAGAATGCCGCGCCGATCATCTGATTCCTTCACGTTCATAGTCCACGTCAGCAGTAGTAGTCCTCAATGGCTATTGTCGTGCCGAGAGAGATCTATTTTAAATAATCACTTACTGGGAACGAGTCTAAATAATCTAGACGTTACTTCAATAATAAAACCCAAAACGTAATGTGAATGCGTCGTTCTTTATTTTGGATTCCTCTCGAACCGAAAAAAGAAACGATTGAAACAGGCGTATTTATCGACGTCGCATCGCCTGTGACTTTCTTTTCGAGTGGATGACTTTTAGATCGGGAAACGAATACGAGTCCGCATGTAAATGTTTCTGTTGTGGAATACTTCCTACAATATCAGAATACCGCGGCGATCATCGGATTCGTTCACGTTCATCTTTCATAGCAGCAGTAGAAGTCCTCGATGGCTATTATCGTGCCGATGTTGATAGATTTTTAAAAATCATCTACTGGGACCGAAACCGAATAATCTCGAGGATATTTCAATAATGAAACCCAAAACAAAATTTAAATGGACCGTTTTTCATTTGGGATTCCTCTTGATACGATAAAAGCCCGTTGAAACAGGCGTATTTATCAACGTCGAATCTCACGTGAATGTCTATTCGTGTCGACGACTTTCAGATCGGGAAACGAATCCAAGTCCGCCTGCAAGTGTTTCTGTTACGGAATAATCCCTACAATCTGAATATGCCCCGCCTACATCGGTTTCGTTCACGTTCAACTACCACAGCAGCAGTAGTAGACCTGAATTTCCGTGCCGAGGTTGATAGGTTTTTGAAAATCACCTACTGGGACCGAAACAGGACAATCTCGGGTTTTTCGAAATAAACTACAGAACAGAATTTGAATGGATCGTTTTTTTTATTTTGGATTCCTCTCGAACCGATAATGAAACGGTTGAAATAGGCGTATTTATCAACGTTGAATGTGATGTGACTTTCTTTTTGAGCCGATGAATTTTAGTTCGAGAAACATATCTGAGCCCGCAAGCAAGTGTTTCTGTTGTGGAATACTCTCTACATTCTGAGAATGCCCCGCCGATGATCGGATTCTTTCATCGTCCACCGCAGCAGTATTAGTCCTCAATGGCTATTGTCGTGCCGAGGGTGATAGATTTTTAAAAATCATCCCCTACGAACGAATCTGAATAATCTCGAGGTTATTTCGATAATGAAACCCAAAACAATATTTAACTGGACCGTTGTTCATTTGGGATTTCTCTTGATCCGATAAAAGAAACGATTGAAACAGGCGTCTTTGTCAACGTTGAATCGCATGTGACGTTCTTTTCGAGTCGACGACTTATAGATCAGGAAACGAGTCCGAGTCCGCATGCCAGTGTTTCTGTTGTGGAATACTCCCTACAATCTGAGAATGCCGCGCCGATCATCGGAATCGTTCATGTTCATCGTCCACAGGAGCAGTAGTAGTCCTCAACGGCTATTGTCGTGCCGAGGGAGATCGATTTTGAAAAATCACCTACTGGGAACGAATCTAGATAATCTCGACGTTATTTCGATGATGAAACCCACACCACAATGTAAATGCATCGTATTTTTATTTTGGATTCCCCTCGAAGCGATAAAGGAAACGTTTGAAACAGACGTATTTATCAACGTCGAATCGCCTGTGACTTTCTTTTCGAGTCGATGACTTTTAGATCGGGAAACGAACACGAGTCCGCATGCAAGTGTTTCTGTTGTGGAATACTCCCGACAATCTGAGAATGCCGCGGCGATCATCGGATTCGTTCACGTTTGTCGTTCACAGCAGCAGTAGTCGTCCTTACTGGCTGTTGTCGAGCCGAGCGTGATCGATTTAAAAAAATCATCCCTTGGGAACGAATCTGAATAATCTCGAGGTTATTTCGACAATGAAACAAAATACAGAATTTGAATGGATCTTTTTTTTATTTTGGACTCCTCTCGAACCGATAAAAGAAATGGCTGAATCAGGCGTATTCATCAACGTCGAACCTCATGTGAATTTCTTTTCGAGTCGTCGACTTTTAGATGGGGAAATGAATCCGAGTCCGCATGTGTTACGTCCTGAATTGGGTATGTAATAAAAGAGAGAGAATGGGAAGACAATGATTTTAATTTAATTCCATTTTATTCTTTACAGGTACACGGACACGAGAAGTCACGTGCTGAGTTGGGTGCGTAATAAAAGGAGAAAATGAGGAAACGGAATCTAATTTATTTTAACTTTTACCTTCCTTTCAGGAACGCGGATCAAGAGAAAAACGGTCCTACCTTTGGTCGGGAATGCGCCCGACGGGTACGAGGACCAGGTCGCAATCGGTAGTTGGTAAGTATTGTTATAAAATGTAGAAAATTAAAAATTAGGGTAAGAGAGTAGATGAGATAGTAGCGCGAATTAATCTAACTTACCCTTATGAGCGGCGGTGCGTAGCGGGTGGAGGGAGAGGACACTGCCTTATCTGGAGGGAACGTCCGCGATCGGCGTGGACTATCTCAAACTTAATGGTGATTTCAGGGACAGCAAGTTCCACAGCACTTTTCTTAGAAGACGATGTACACGCACCCATAGGAATGGAACCTAGTTGTGTGCGGACTCAACGACAGATGGAGTATCAGGAACAGGTGAATCCACGACGTAAGAACTGATTT
The DNA here is from genome assembly GCA_964007375.1 of Ophion obscuratus. Lineage (NCBI taxonomy): Eukaryota > Metazoa > Arthropoda > Insecta > Hymenoptera > Ichneumonidae > Ophion > Ophion obscuratus. Next base: position 41,900,884 of record OZ023315.1, on the reverse strand, counting down.
CTGGTTCGACGATGATAGAGCACGATTCGACGTCAAATGAAATAACCGGAAATGTTACTTCGTGTTCAGGTCATGCAACGACCGTGGATGTGTTTGAATCGCTGACAGATGACGGCGGCGATACGCGATGGATCGAACGATCGTCCAAGATATACACTTTCGAATGGAGGAGAGTATTTGAAATAATGCGCAATCTTGCGCTGAGCGGCAATTGATTGAACCGTTGTTCTAGAGTTCTATTATCACCGCGGGAATATCGACCCGATGTCTCGCCTCGGCTAGACTGAGCGCGGCGTCGTTGGAAGTGAGCACCTGCACGTGAAGACGTGAAACAAATAATTTTGTATTCATTAGTTAATTATTTGTTTCAGGTATTGTCCCAGTTTCCAAATTATGGCACGGGTGCTTTGCCTCTAGGCAGCACACTCGCGACACTGTAAAGGATATGAGTTCGTGCAAATGTAGTAGCACTGAATTCAAATTTATTTGGGGGATGAGATTGCACGGTAGATCGTGGTGACCGTGCCTGGCCACTAGGCAGCACGAAAGATCACCTAATCACCGGAAAAGGATGTGGACGTTTCGTACGTCCACATCATTTTCGGTACATCCCGTACGACATAAGGCAAAAAGTATCAGAGAAACTTTGGATAAACTGGCACATTTCCTTTGACAAGTATTTTTTGAATATACTGGGAATTCTGAATAAAAGATGCCGAAGAAAACGATGAGTGACACTTTTGATTCAATCGAGGAATTCAGGTTTAATACATTAAATTAACACAAGACGATGATCACTTTTGGAGATTATCGATATATTGTTACAAAAAGGGATTAAATCACGGAGAATAGATTGGATATAATTATAATGAGCGTACGAAATGAATATTCGTATAAAAATCAAAAAGGATATAACTGTTACCCGAAAAGAATCAAAGATTCAAAAATGACAAGAGCCGATTTTCCAGCGTGCGGGTCCAACGAACGGAGAAGCGCAACTGACTGGTGGAGAGACCGGAGAACTCGTGAAGGAGAGGTACCCCTCCTTTCATATACTTCTCGAGTGGAGGCGGCGGCCATCTTGGTGGGGCCAGCATCCAGCGTCGGGGAAGTGGGTGCCGTTGTGACGTAGGCATCCTTCCTTCTCCCTTACTCTTATGGGACGATATGGAGTACCGGCGTCTTTCTGTTTTGTTCTTACAGGATCAAATGGGACTTTTGATAAATTAATTCTTATTAATTTATCATGAGTTCTACAATTTAGTACATTAGGTCATATTGTTCGTTTTTCTATGTGTGGTTTTACAATAAATGTTTCATAATTTCGCAACTAGTCCTGATCGTTTAATGTATGATTTTTGTTATAAAAGTCTTATAAATATTGAATAAATTTTGCTTGTTATTTTCCGTTTATTTCCTTACACGACGGGTAAGTATTTCGTATAGGATTTGTTGGTTTTTATAACGTTATAAAACTTAAAGAAAATATCGAGGTATATATAGGTATACCGACGGTAGAGTACCGGAAGTACGCTTCTTGCATCAGCCCGATGCAAGAACTGTATTTTTGGTATACAAGTCTTGTGCGTAAAACATTTTATCAAAATATCTTATTAAATATCTATTAAAGTTAGCGGTGCGCATTAGAATATGTTGGGCATAGGTTGATAGTTTTATTAACATTTGTAACTTATTTTTACGTGGTTATTTTGCTATCAAAATCTATTATTAACATTCTAAAATAGCTAATATTGCTCTGAATTCACGATTCGAAGTGGAATATACTATTCGAGACTACAGGAAACATTTATGAGAGTAGATACATACATGTTTAGGGAGACGACGATAACGTCACAGGTGTATTGTAGTGGGTATCCCGTGGCGGCGCGTGGTGGGGGTGTCTGGCGGTCGCGGTTGCGTCACTGTGACACGTATGGGGAATTAGTGGTGGGGGAAGTCAGCGGTGTCGGAGGGGTGGGGGGATCGGGGCCTTTTTCGGGAGCTCGTGGTTAAGTGGGGTATGGTTTCGAGTTGCATTTCCGAATAGACTGACTGGTAGTGTCTTCTGCATATATCGAAGACCTGTTTATTGCTAGAGCAAGCGTGTGGGGGGTTCTGCCGCGCGGATCGTATGGGGGAGGAAGGTCTTACACGGTGGGTATAGGGAGCTTCGGGTAAAGAAAAAACGCCATGATTTACGTGAATACATGTATCGAAGTTTTTATTCAACATTTTGTCCGTTCATACATATTGTGTGTGTGTGTGTGCGCGCGCGCATAATGTTATGGAACGAATTTCTCGAGATCGTGACGTGTGATTTTTTCGACGTGTGAAAATGTGATCATACAGAATATAATCTAATAATGATCGAAACCTCGATATTTTAAAGTTTTTATTTACCAAACTCCTGTCCCTTAAGCGTATTAATATTATTATTATTATTATCAGTGGTTTGCTGCTGATCCGAGTAGGTGTCTAGTGTGGTAAATGATGGAGCAAAAATTCGACTGCACAGGCATATTTTTTTTTATTACAGGGAAGCGAAAATACTACATGGTTTTTAAAGTACATTTACATGCTATGAGCGTCTGGTTAACAAAACGGGCGGGTTCGAGGATGTGATAGTCGAAGGTGTGATACACGAAACTCATAAGCTACGAATTACACATGCTAATTACTTATATCGGATGGTGGTGGAAAGAGTATCGCCCTGGTGGTGGTGGTGGTGGTGATGGTGATGGTGGTAGTTGCAGAAAGCGGCCGTCCCTATCCGAACACACTGGGAGTAGGTCCCCACGGTAATTAAAATTTTCACAAATAGCAGCACTTGACAGGTATGCACGACTGGATACAGGTTGGGTTTCCTTCACCGACGAGGCCATCGGCAGAGAGAGGGTGTTTTCCATGCCTCGCTCGTGCTATCTTTTCTCGGAAGAACAGACTCACTGTTCGATCGTTTTTAATTTTATCCGATGAAAAAAGTCTATGGAAACGATCAAGAGTACAGCCACGAGCCATGTAATACAGAAACATAATGCAATATTCCCCACAAACTTTCGAGGTCTGCGATTGTAGAGGTTATCCGCTCCATCGGAGAATTCTGGCGTTTCTTCGCAAACGATTGTAATGTTGTGGGATAATTGGTGGGAGTCCGTAGCTGTCGAAAAAGACAGCGTGGCCATTCTCGTTGACGTAAATCGCAACCCAATGAGTACCAGGCCGTGTATGAATATCGGTATTGGCGACTATTGCAGCAGGTCTACACCAGACTTTCGGAATGCGGTCTGCAGGGTAGACCCCTTTCGTGGGTACTTTTATCATACGTAGACCATCGAGCACCTCTAGACTGTTCATTATTGTAATTCTTGCTCAACGAGTAGCGATTTGGTGGGGGGTGTAGCGGTGCTGGAGGGGGTGTCGGTAGACGGGGATAACCCGCGAGAAATCTTTATACTTTAGGTGAACCACCTCTCCTGTGACGTACGACGCAGATGTGTTACTCTCTCTGCTAAGCGATGTCAATGACCCGTTTGTGTTCGTCTCCAAAGTCTCCGGTGTCTCGTGCAGCGGTGAACAAACACGTGGAGTTTTACACCGTAAATCGCCGCTCATGAAATTGAGGTTCGATGGTCGGGGTATAGTGGTGTGGTGAATAGCACTGTTTAACACTCCACCCCAACTACTTTTCTCAGACTGCGGGGATACAGTGATTGGTTCGATATAAATTAGACAATCTGATCCGTCTTTCCGTCCACGTAGCCAAGTCCTTATCTTCACCGCGTTGTTCAAGGCACATTTTGGTTCGTTGTGACGTGCAAGGGAATGATGCATGCAAAAGACATCGCAAGTAGGCATATTCTTCAGAGTAGGCCCGGCGTAATCCTCCAGGTTAACGATATCTCGAGCGAGGACTCTCCGTAACAATTCTGCTTTCTGCAGACCCCGTACATATATCCGCACTGTGTGGCGTACAAAGGCACGTAGCGTCGTCCACACTCGTTCCAATTCTGCTTCACCGTCGAACCATTCGAGACCATGGCAAAAGCATGTGATGCGGTTATTACTAGCGGCGAACTTTGGAGGCAGGTCCGAAAAATCGTGCGGAGGGGTGATGATCCAATGCGATGATCCGGGCTCTTGGATGCAGACAATTGCCAACTCTTTCGGCTGAAAGCCGCCGTTTTTATTGTAGAGCGCTTGAATATCTATGACAAAGTCCATGACGATGGAGACGCGATACTGGTATATCAGCCACAGATGTGGAGCGTTTTTGATATCGTGCACAGGCACGCCCCTTCCAAATTTGTTTGCTCGGTGTGCACGTTTTTTATTGGTGAACTATGAGCGGTCGTTCACCTGTACACAAGCTTAGGCGCTGAAGTCTGTTATAACCTGTCGTGAGGAATCCATTTCGATTATATTGTCATATTCCGCGTAGACAATACAATTTATTGTGGTGGGGAGCGGCTCGTCAAAACGTACTTCTATGCGTACGCTTCCATGTCGCACAAGGTTCCAATGTGTAAAACAATTAGCATCGAGATCTGGCGTTAGGTCGAATTCGAAAAGGCAGTAACCCTTAACGTAGTCCCTACGCGATATACCCAACCCCTCGTTTCGAAAATGCAGACCCGTGCCCGAGAAAAGCGTATGATAGCTTTTTACCGAGAGCTCGCCGTGTTGCGTAAAATGTGATTGTAAAGGGCGACTCGGGACTTGTTGACCATCAACATATAATGAGAGAAAATTTATGGTCTGGTGGTGAAAATTATACGGATTGGATGCTAGGTCGCCGTTGAACGCTTTATTTGAGACAAAACCAAGTATAAATCGTTTCGGTAGTTGTCCTAGTGTGACATTGTCCAAGCTATCACCGAGTATACCGCTGTGCATCGTAAAAGCCTTTACGTCGACACGCGTTATAGGGTATTTCGCTGTTATTTAAGCGAGTGTTTTTGCGTGCGCTATAAGAACACCTGGCGCTATTTTAGCGCGTCGCACAAGAAGAGTTGCTTCGGCGATGTGCACGCAATATGTAACGAGTGGTTGCAAGATGGGCGCCATGATGCAAAAAGCATCCTTTGATCGGACCAGGCGTAGACGCATCTCGACCCCATTGAGTAGAAACTTATCCTGATTGAATACGTCGCAATAAAGGTGACCCAGTAGATCCACGTTCTTTCCATCGAATGTCGGTTTTCGACGTATGTCCAAACCCTGGTTCTCTATCGGGTTTTTCACACCGGGGAGTGCGTCCAAAGCACCAGGTGTGTCGGCGTACCACAATCCTGATGTGAGGTGCGAATCTTTCGTTGCAGGACCGTAATTTAACAGAGTTTCTATGTAAGGATACATAGAAAGGGGGGGAATGACGAACACGCTCTGGGCCACCTCGAAATTTTTAAATCCAATTTCTCCCAAACCATCGAACCGATTGGGATGAAATTTATTGTGTGTACTCAGGACGCTTGCTCTAAGAGGAACATGCTCGGCATTTTCCGAAATTTTGAAAAAATTTGTGCAGATTGTGTTTACCATGGGAGAAATTGCGAGCTACAATCCATTGTATTGCACTTTCACAAATTTGCCGAGCATAAGACTCTGAAGCGGTGAAAAGTACGCATTTTGAGCTTTGTTTCATCGATTCTCATGAAAAAATGGCAGAGAAATTGGATTCCGAAATTTTTCACATAAATGTGACAAAAGTGTACCACCAGAGCGCAAAATCTTGACCACCGCAAAGACAATTCAGTTCAGCGATTTTCTCACAGGCGGCGCAGCGGCTCGCATATCCGCGAATGCCGGTAAGCCCGCCATTACTTTCACAAACGCGTGATCTCGGAACATTGTTTTCGTCAAAACATTTCGCGATCGGCCCGTAGAATAGTGGCTAGGTGTTAAATTCGCGTGAAATTCTCAAAAAATTGTGCGTTTGATTTCACGTTCGATTGTGCGTTTGGTGAATCGATAGTGCGTTTGGTGAATTGGGATATCCCACCGCATTTATACACCAAAGAAGAAATCAAGAAAGAAACGAAGGAAGGAAGGAAGGAAGGGAAAGAATAATTTATATTTCAGCTGCCGAAAAGGAGGAATCAACACAAAGGTAAGAGTGCGGAAATTTATTTATCTTTATGCACAATTGCCCAATCAATCCACCATTCCGCTGAGAAGTGTCTCTCAGATACTTTCGCTGAAATCTCAGCGCAAGTCTTAGCGGAGAGGTTTATAGACTCAGTGAAATGGCACCTATCTGACGCAAGTATCTGCGCCAGATCCTTGCCTTTCCGCTGCGTCCATAAACCTCTCCGCTAAGATTTCAGTGCAAGTCTTAGCGGAGAGGTTTATAGATTCAGCGAAATCGCAACTATCTGACGCAAGTATCTGCGCCAGATCCTTGCCTTTCCGCTGAGTCTATAAACCTCTCCGCTAAGATTTCAGCGCAAGTCTTAGCGGAGAAGTTTACAGACTCAGCGAAATGGCAACTATCTGACGCAAGTATCTGCGCCAGATCCTTGCCTTTCCGCTGAGTCTATAAACCTCTCTGCTAAGATTTCAGCGCAAGTCTTAGCGGAGAGGTTTATAGACTCAGCGGAATGGCAAGGATCTGGCGCAGATACTTGCGTCAGATATTTGCCATTCCACTGAGTCTATAAAACTTTGCGCTGAGATTTCAACGCAAGTCTTAGCAGAGAGGTTTATAGACTCAGCGGAATGGCAAGGATCTGGCGCAGATACATGCGTCAGATATTTGCCATTCCGCTGAGTCTATAAAACTCTGCGCTGAGATTTCAGCGAAAGTATCTGAGATAGACACTTGTAAGCGGGATGGTGCATTGGTAGGGAAAGTCTATCGCTGGATTCAAAGCGAAAGGCTTTTCCTATCAATGCACCATTCAGCTGACAAGTGTCTATCTCTCATACTTTCGTTGAATCTCAACGGAGAGTTTTATAGACTGAGCGGAATGGCAAATATCTGACGCAAGTATCAAGTATCAAATAAATAAATTAAATTTATTAAATTAAATAATTAAATAAGTTAAAAAATAAAATTGAATTTATAATTTCATTTAATTTATTTAAAAAATATTTTATTTAATTTAATCATTTATTTCAATAATAGTAAACAATTGAATTATTTTCTTATTTAATTCAATATATTATTAACGACTTAAATTCAAATAAATAAATTAAATTTATTAAATTAAATAATGAAATCAATTTGAAAATAAAATTGAATTTATAATTTCATTTAATTTATTTAAAAAATATTTAATTTAATTGAATCATTTATTTTAATAATATTAAATAATTAAATTATTTTCTTATTTAATTAAATTATATTGGTTATTTTTTTCTCCGTACAAAAAATTAAATATCCCAGCGAAAAAAAAGCGAAAGAAACCCGTGAATTTCTCGATAAAAAAAACATCACAATCAAGCGAAAAAAAATCGGGCGAAAAAAAAACAAAACTAAAAGTCGCAGTACCCATTCAAAAAAATCTCCTCACTGAACGGCGAGATCGCTATTATTCGAAGTCCGGCGCGCGAGTTTACGAAGTCCAAAAATCCTAATAAAGCAACATTTGAAAAATGACGTTACTGGCTAACAAAAAAAAACCAAAAAAAGTAAAACGAAAATGCAAAATACAACTAGCTTTTTCCTCTTCGAAACCGCGTTCGATAAATCAGTTCAATAAATGTTTCCACAGGATATTCAATTTGACGTCCGGAAGGAAGAATTAAAGGATGCCTAATAGGGATTTGATGAAGGCTGTATAAATATATACAGGGTGGATCAGTAACTATTAGCACGTTTAAACGTAATAATTTATGACGCTGAAGCTGGCAGACCTAGCAGACGAGCGCCGCCCGAACCTAGTACATTTTTATCGTGGCTGTACGCGCTCGGGTCGCAGCGTAGCGAGGCAGCATAGGGCCTACCCCCACCACTTAGCCGCTCGTGAATGAGCCGCATATATCCGTTTGGCGGAAATAATGTTTTTTTTGCTTAACAACAACCGTCACGGGAATGAATCATGGGTCCATCGTTTCGTCTATTCATATAGATTAAGCATGTAAATCGTCAAGTCGCAATTGTCATGCGTGTTGACGACAGACGACTTTTAACAAAAATTTTGTTCGAGTACGGAGACTCGAATGGCGGATAACTTTTTTTATTCTTAATTAACAAAAGCCGTCACCGGGATGAAACATGGGGGGATCGATTCGGCGGAGTATATAGAATGAGCACGTAAATAGAAAAAGTCGCTACTGTCATACGTGTTAGCAGCAGACGGCCTTTTTTGAGATTTTTCGTGCGAGTAAGGAGGCGCGATTCGCGAATAACAATTTTTTAATTAACTTAACAAAGTCGGCCACGGGATAAATCATAGGTCAATCGATTCGTCTCATTATAAACAATAAGCAGGTGAATTTAAAAAGTAGCTGCTGTCATGCAGGCTGGCAGCAGACAACCTTTTGTAAATTTAATCGTGCGAGTAAGGAGGCGCGATTCGCGAATAACAATTTTTTAATTAACTTAACAAAGTCGGCCACAGGACAAATCATAGGTCAATCGATTCTTCTCATTATAAAGAATGAGCAGCTGAATTAAAAAAGCGGCTGCTATTATGCAGGTTGGCAGCAGACGACCTTTTGTGAATTTAATCGTGCGAGTAAGGAGGCGCGATTCCCGAATAACAGTTTTTTAATTAACTTAACAAAGTCGGCCACGGGATAAAGCATAGGTCAATCGATTCGTCTCATTATAAACAATGGGTAACTGGAATTTAATCGTGCGAGTAAGGAGCCGCGATTCGCGAATAACAATTTGTTCATCAACTTAACAAAATCGGCCACGGGATAAACCATAGGTCAATCGATTCGTCTCATTATAAACAATGAGCAGCTAAATTTAAAAAGTAGCTGCTGTCATGCAGGTTGGCAGCAGACGACCTTTTGTGAATTTAATCGTGCGAGTAAGGAGGCGCGATTCGCCAATATCAAGTTTTTAATTGACTTAACAACGTCGGCCACGGGATAAACCATAGGTCAATAGATTCGTCTCATTATAAACAAAGAGCACCTGAATTTAAAAAGTAGCTGCTGTCATGCAGGTTGGCAGCAGACGACCTTTTGTGAATTTAATCGTGCGGCCTGCACGACTCTTTTCTCGAAAAACAATTTATTTTTGTTAATGAACAAATGCCGTCACCGGGACGAAACATAGGGGGATCGATTCGGCTAATTATTTAGAGTTAGTACGTAAATGGAAAAAGTCCTACTGTAATGCGGGTTGGCAGAAGAAGACCCTTTTTGAGATTTTTCGTGCGAGTAAGGGGGCGCGATTCGCGAGTTACAATCTTTCAATTACTTTAAAAAAATCGTCGCCGGGATAGAATATAGGTCAATCGATTTGTCTTCGATAAAGATTGTCAATCGATAAAGAATAAACAGCTAGATCGAAAAAGTAGCTGCTGTCATACAGGATGAGTCTGGAGTTTGCATCGTTGGACTCCAACGAAAATCTTTGAATTTTTTTTTATTTTTAATTAATTTTTTTCGGGTACATTATGACTCCACAATATCTGAACAGGCTATACAAAACGTTTAAAAAAATTTGGGGGCCCAGAATCCACCCTTTTTGAGGGGTTGAAAGTGAAAAAAAATTATATCTCGGGTGATAATGACATTCCCAGTTTTTTTATTTGCGGCATCATTTTTGGGCGTCTGCGAAAAGCCACAAAAAAATTAGCAACGATTTCCAACTTCCGGAACCCACCCTTAGGGGGAAGTGAAAGTCGAATGAAAATCATATTTCCGCTGGTAAAGAATTTATCAGTTTTTTTATTTGCGCCGATTGTTCCTAGTACCTAAAGAGACCCAGAAAAAAATTGGGAACGATTTTCAACTAAGGCAACCCGCCCTTATCGGGGGTGGGAGAGGGGGTGAAATTCGAAAAAAATTGTATTTCCGGCGATAAAGGGATTCCCAGTTTTTTTATTTGCGCCGATCGTTCCTAGTACCTAACGAAAGCCACAAAAAAATTGGCAACGATTTCCAACTTCCGGAACCCACCCTTATGGTGGAGTGAAAGTCGAATGAAAAGCGTATTTCCGCTGGTAAAGGATTTCTCAGTTTTTTATTTGCGCTGATTGTTCTTAGTACCTAAAGAAACCCACAAAAAAATTGGGAACGATTTTCAACTAACGCAACCCGCCCTTATCGGGGGTGGGAGGGGGCGAAATTCGAAAAAAAATTGTATTTCCGGCGATAAAGGGATTCCCAGTTTTTTTATTTGCGCTGATCGTTCCTAGTACCTAACGAAAGCCACAAAAAAATTGGCAACGATTTCTAACTTCCGGAACCCACCCTTATGAGGGAGTGAAAGTCGAATGAAAATCGTATTTTCGCCGGTGAAGGATTTCCCAGTTTTTTATTTGGGCTGATTGTTCCGAATACCTAAAGAGACCCACAAAAAAATTGGGAACGATTTTACACTTTCGGAAGCCGCCTTTATCGGGGGTGGGAGAGGGGTTGAAATTCAAATAAAAATTGTATTTCCGGCGATAAAGGGATTCCCAGTTTTTTTATTTGCGCCGATCGTTCCTAGTACCTAACGAAAGCCACGAAAAAATTAGCAACGATTTCAAACTTCCGGAACCCGCCCTTATCGGGCCTGGGAAAGGGGGTGAAATTCGAATAAAAATTGTATTTCCGGCGATAAAGGGATTCCCAGTTTTTTTATTTGCGCCGATCGTTCCTAGTACCCAACGAAAGCTACAAAAAAATTGGCAACGATTTCCAACTTCCGGAACCCGCCCTTATCGGGCGTGGGAGAGGGGGTGAAATTCGAATAAAAATTGTATTTCTGGCGATAAAGGGATTCCCAGTTTTTTTATTTGCGCCGATCGTTCCTAGTACCCAACGAAAGCCACAAAAAAATTGGCAACGATTTCCAACTTCCCGAACCCGCCCTTATCGGGCGTGGAAGAGGGGGTGAAATTCGATTAAAAAATGTATTTCCGACCATAAAGGGATTCCCAGTTTTTTTATTTGCGCCGATCGTTCCTAGTACCTAACAAAAGCCACGAAAAAATTGGCAACGATTTCAAACTTCCGGAACCCGCCCTTATCGGGGGTGGAAGAGGCAATGAAATTCGAATAAAAATTGTATTTCCGGCGATAAAGGGATTCCCAGTTTTTTTATTTGCGCCGATCGTTCCTAGTATCTAACAAAAGCCACAAAAAAATTGGCAACGATTTCCAACTTCCGGAACCCGCCCTTATCGGGCGTGGGAGAGGGGGTGAAATTCGAATAAAATTTGTATTTCCGGCGATAAAGGGATTCCCAGTTTTTTTATTTGCGCCGATCGTTCCTAGTACCCAACGAAAGCCACAAAAAAATTGGGTACGATTTCCAACTTCCGGAACCCGCCCTTATCGGGCGTGGAAGAGGGGGTGAAATTCGATTAAAAAATGTATTTCCGACCATAAAGGGATTCCCAGTTTTTTTATTTGCGCCGATCGTTCCTAGTACCTAACGGAAGCCACAAAAAAATTGGCAACGATTTCCAACTTCCGGAACCCGCCCTTATCGAGCGTGGCATAGGGGGTGCAATTTGAATAAAAATTGTATTTCCGGCGATAAAGGGATTCCCAGTTTTTTTTATTTGCGCCGATCGTTCCTAGTACCTAACGGAAGCCACAAAAAAATTGGCAACGATTTCCAACTTCCGGAACCCGCCCTTATCGGGGGTGAGAGAGGGAGTGAAATTCGAATAAAAATTGTATTTCCGGCCATAAAGGGATTCCCAGTTTTTTTATTTGCGCCGATCGTTCCTAGTACCTAACGGAAGCCACAAAAAAATTGGCAACGATTTCCAACTTCCGGAACCCGCCCTTATCGAGCGTGGCATAGGGGGTGCAATTTGAATAAAAATTGTATTTCCGGCGATAAAGGGATTCCCAGTTTTTTTTATTTGCGCCGATCGTTCCTAGTACCTAACGGAAGCCACAAAAAAATTGGCAACGATTTCCAACTTCCGGAACCCGCCCTTATCGGGGGTGAGAGAGGGAGTGAAATTCGAATAAAAATTGTATTTCCGGCGATAAAGGGATCCCCAGTTTTTTTATTTGCGCCGATCGTTCCTAGTACCCAACGAAAGCCACAAAAAAATTGGCAACGATTTCCAACTTCCGGAACCCGCCCTTATCGGGCGTGGAAGAGGGGGTGAAATTCGATTAAAAAATGTATTTCCGGCCATAAAGGGATTCCCAGTTTTTTTATTTGCGCTGATCGTTCCTAGTACCTAACAAAAGCCACAAAAAAATTGGCAACGATTTCCAACTTCCGGAACCCGCCCTTATCGGGGGTGGAAGAGGCAGTGAAAATCGAATAAAAATTGTATTTCCGGCGATAAAGGGATTCCCAGTTTTTTTATTTGCGCCGATCGTTCCTAGTACCTAACGAAAGCCACAAAAAAATTGGCAACGATTTCCAACTTCCGGAACCCGCCCTTATCGGGCGTGGGAGAGGGGGTGAAATTCGATTAAAAAATGTATTTCCGGCCATGAAGGGATTCCCAGTTTTTTTATTTGCGCCGATCGTTCCTAGTACCTAACAAAAGCCACAAAAAAATTGGCAACGATTTCCATCTTCCGCAACCCGCCCTTATCGGGCGTGGGAGAGGGGGTGAAATTTGAATAAAAATTGTATTTCCGGCGATAAAGGGATTCCCAGTTTTTTTATTTGCGCCGATCGTTCCTAGTACCCAACGAAAGCCACAAAAAAATTGGCAACGATTTCCAACTTCCGGAACCCGCCCTTATCGGGCGTGGAAGAGGGGGTGAAATTCGATTAAAAAATGTATTTCCGACCATAAAGGGATTCCCAGTTTTTTTATTTGCGCCGATCGTTCCTAGTACCTAACAAAAGCCACAAAAAAATTGGCAACGATTTCCAACTTCCGGAACCCGCCCTTATCGGGGTTGGAAGAGGCAGTGAAATTCGAATAAAAATTGTATTTCCGGCGATAAAGGGATTCCCAGTTTTTTTATTTGCGCCGATCGTTCCTTGTACCTATCGGAAGGCACAAAAAAATTGCCAACTATTTCCAACTTCCGGAACCCGCCCTTATTGGGGGTGGTAGAGGGGGTCAAATTCGAATAAAAATTGTATTTCCGGCGATAAAGGGATTCCCAGTTTTTTTATTTGCGCCGATCGTTTCTAGTACATATCGAAAGCCACAAAAAAATTGGCAACGATTTCAAACTTCCGGAACCCGCCCTTATCGGGCGTGGGAGAAGGGGTGAAATTCGAATAAAAATTGTATTTCCGGCGATAAAGGGATTCCCAGTTTTTTTATTTGCGCCGATCGTTCCTAGTACCCAACGAAAGCCACAAAAAAATTGGCAACGATTTCCAACTTCCGGAACCCGCCCTTATCGGGCGTGGGAGAGGGGGTGAAATTCGATTAAAAAATGTATTTCCGGCCATAAAGGGATTCCCAGTTTTTTTATTTGCGCCGATCGTTCCTAGTACCCAACGAAAGCCACAAAAAAATTGGCAACGATTTCCAACTTCCGGAACCCGCCCTTATCGGGCGTGGAAGAGGGGGTGAAATTCGATTAAAAAATGTATTTCCGACCATAAAGGGATTCCCAGTTTTTTTATTTGCGCCGATCGTTCCTAGTACTTAACAAAAGCCACGAAAAAATTGGCAACGGATTCCAACTTCCGGAACCCGCCCTTATCGGGCGTGGGAGAGGGGGTGAAATTCGATTAAAAAATGTATTTCCGGCCATAAAGGGATTCCCAGTTTTTTTATTTGCGCCGATCGTTCCTAGTACCTAACAAAAGCCACAAAAAAATTGGCAACGATTTCCAACTTCCGGAACCCGCCCTTATCGGGCGTGGGAGAGGGGGTGAAATTCGAATAAAAATTGTATTTCCGGCGATAAAGGGATTCCCAGTTTTTTTATTTGCGCCGATCGTTCTTAGTACCTAACGGAAGCCACAAAAAAATTGGCAACGATTTCCTACTTCCGGAACCCGCCCTTATCGGGGGTGAGAGAGGGAGTGGAATTCGAATAAAAATTGTATTTCCGGCCATAAAGGGATTCCCAGTTTTTTTATTTGCGCCGATCGTTCCTAGTACCTAACGGAAGCCACAAAAAAATTGGCAACGATTTCCAACTTCCGGAACCCGCCCTTATCGGGGGGAGAGAGGGAGTGAAATTCGAATAAAAATTGTATTTCCGGCCATAAAGGGATTCTCAGTTTTTTTATTTGCGCCGATCGTTCCTAGTACCTAACAAAAGCCACAAAAAAATCGGCAACGATTTCCAACTTCCGGAACCCGCCCTTATCGGGCGTGGGAGAGGGGGTGAAATTCGAATAAAAATTGTATTTCCGGCAATAAAGGGATTCCCAGTTTTTTTATTCGCGCCGATCGTTCTTAGTACCTAACGGAAGCCACAAAAAAATTGGCAACGATTTCCAACTTCCGGAACCCGCCCTTATCGGGGGGGTGAGAGAGGGAGTGAAATTCGAATAAAAATTGTATTTCCGGCCATAAAGGGATTCCCAGTTTTTTTATTTGCGCCGATCGTTCCTAGTACCTAACGGAAGCCACAAAAAAATTGGCAACGATTTCCAACTTCCGGAACCCGCCCTTATCGAGCGTGGCATAGGGGGTGCAATTTGAATAAAAATTGTATTTCCGGCGATAAAGGGATTCCCAGTTTTTTTTATTTGCGCCGATCGTTCCTAGTACCTAACGGAAGCCACAAAAAAATTGGCAACGATTTCCAACTTCCGGAACCCGCCCTTATCGGGGGTGAGAGAGGGAGTGAAATTCGAATCAAAATTGTATTTCCGGCGATAAAGGGATCCCCAGTTTTTTTATTTGCGCTGATCGTTCCTAGTACCTAACAAAAGCCACAAAAAAATTGGCAACGATTTCCAACTTCCGGAACCCGCCCTTATCGGGGGTGGAAGAGGCAGTGAAAATCGAATAAAAATTGTATTTCCGGCGATAAAGGGATTCCCAGTTTTTTTATTTGCGCCGATCGTTCCTAGTACCTAACGAAAGCCACAAAAAAATTGGCAACGATTTCCAACTTCCGGAACCCGCCCTTATCGGGCGTGGGAGAGGGGGTGAAATTCGATTAAAAAATGTATTTCCGGCCATAAAGGGATTCCCAGTTGTTTTATTTGCGCCGATCGTTCCTAGTACCTAACAAAAGCCACAAAAAAATTGGCAACGATTTCCATCTTCCGCAACCCGCCCTTATCGGGCGTGGGAGAGGGGGTGAAATTCGAATAAAAATTGTATTTCCGGCGATAAAGGGATTCCCAGTTTTTTTATTTGCGCCGATCGTTCCTAGTACCCAACGAAAGCCACAAAAAAATTGGCAACGATTTCCAACTTCCGGAACCCGCCCTTATCGGGCGTGGGAGAGGGGGTGAAATTCGATTAAAAAATGTATTTCCGGCCATAAAGGGATTCCCAGTTTTTTTATTTGCGCCGATCGTTCCTAGCACCTAACGAACGCCACAAAAAAATTGGCAACGATTTCTAATTTCCGGAACCCACCCTTATGGGGGAGTGAAAGTCGAATGAAAATCGTATTTTCGCCGGTGAAGGATTTCCCAGTTTTTCTATTTGCGCTGATTGTTCCTAATACCTAAAGAGACCCACAAAAAAATTGGGAACGATTTTCAACTTTCGGAAGGCGCCCTTATCGGGGGTGGGAGAGGGGGTGAAATTCGAATAAAAATTGTATTTCCGGCGATAAAGGGATTCCCAGTTTTTTATTTGCGCCGATCATTCCTAGTACCTATCGAAAGCCACAAAAAAATTGACAACGATTTCCAACTTCCGGAACCCGCCTTTATCGGGGGTGGGACAGGGGGTCAAATTCGAATAAAAATTGTATTTCCGGCGATAAAGGGATTTCCAGTTTTTTATTTGCGCCGATCGTTCCTAGTACCTATGGAAAGCCACAAAAAAATTGGCAACGATTTCCAACTTCCGGAACCGGCCCTTATCGGGGGTGGGAGAGGGGGTCAAATTCGAATAAAAATTGTATTTCCGGCGATAAAAGGATTCCCAGTTTTTTTATTTGCGCCGATCGTTCCTAGCACCTAACGAAAGCCACAAAAAAATTGGCAACGATTTCTAACTTCCGGAACCCACCCTTATGGGGGAGTGAAAGTCGAATGAAAATCGTATTTTCGCCGGTGAAGGATTTCCCAGTTTTTTAATTTGCGCTGATTGTTCCTAATACCTAAAGAGACCCACAGAAAAATTGGGAACGATTTTCAACTTTCGGAAGCCGTCGTTATCGGGGGTGGGAGAGGGGGTGAAATTCGAATAAAAATTGTATTTCCGGCGATAAAGGGATTCCCAGTTTTTTTATTTGCGCCGATCGTTCCTAGTACCTATCGAAAGCCGCAAAAAAATTGGCAACGATTTCCAACTTCCGGAACCCGCCCTTATCGGGGGTGGGAGAGGGGGTAAAATTCGAATAAAAATTGTATTTCCGGCGACAAAGGGATTCCCAGTTTTTTATTAGCGCCGATCGTTCCTAGTACCAAACGAAAGCGACAAAAAAATTGGTAACGATTTCCACCTTCCGGAAGCCATGAAGAAACATGCACTTTTTCAGAACCGCGCCTTATTGGAGTATAAAAACATGGGGCGATTCCCCGCTCGCCCACGTCTTTTCCTAAGAAGATTGATACTTCCATCGTTAGAGTGCAATGCGACTTAATTTTTTGGTTGGCTGATGGTTTTTCTGGACAAAATTTCCTACGAGAATCGGTTACTTATTTTTCTAGATGCTCATTTAGAGATCTACAATTCGAAAATGCAAAAAAATTGATCATAGTAAAAATAAGGCAATACAAATTTAAACTAAATCATTCTTTACGTTCGAACAATCCAAACAAACTCCAACACCATCCTTTCTATACACGGGTCATTTAGGCGTTTTTTCACACTATTCTTGAGGTTGTACTGTTTTCTCACTCCCGCTTGAGCGTCTGCCTACACTTTAAATCCGCTCTCATCTAGCTACAGTGCCACGCTTGATTTTTTTGGCATCCCAGGCGGCACGGGCAGTGCGTCTACGGGAAGGGACCGTATTACTTCGTGTGCGAGTAAATATGCCTCGCTTCATCGAGTTAGCGCTGCGTGCGAAGCCTTCCCCCACCGCTCTCAGCCAACAGACATAAGTCCCGCCCAATGAATAATTTCCGGGATAAACTTCCGAAAAGCGGAATCCGAATTACGATCTGAAATTTGGCATACACCTTCGTTTTAATACTTTAAGAGATCCCCTAAAAGGATTGGAGACGAGGCGCCATAGTTGTCGAGATGTCGATTTGTGAACGTTATTTTTTTTAACGCGCTCCTACTATATCTAACTGGCAGGCTAAGCGCTGTGTATACCTATATATGTTTTCGCGCGCTCCGTTTTGTGCGAATGGTGTAGGGTCCGTGGAACACTGGTATGGGCGCAGAGCACCTCGAATGTGCGTGTGGAATAGTAGGGTGCGTGAAACACTAGTGTAGGCGCGGTTCACCGCGGATCTACGTGCAATACTGAGATAGACACAGAGCGTCGTAAATTCATTTTTTGTTTGTTATCCCCCAGGTCATTTTTTGCAGGTGTAATAGATTTTTGAGGTTCATTTATTAACTTTAAATCGTTTTGGGATTTTATATATGTTTTTGCTTGTCTAGTGGCTGATTTTTCTTTGTTTTTGCCTGTTTCTAATTTTTGGGATTTTGCATGGCTTTTAACATTTTTTGGATTTTGTAGTTTTCAATTTTTTTAAATTATATTTTACGTGGTACATCATTATAATGCTTGGTAGCCGGGCGCTCTAGCGATGGAAAAAGGGTTTTTACCCTTCAGATAGTAATATAGACATAGTAGGAGCGCGGTAAAAAAACAACTTGCAAAAATTGATATCTCGAAAATTTTGGCGCGTCGCCAAAAATCCTTTTAAAGGATCTCTTTTAATATTGAAAGGAAGGTGTATGCCAAATTTCAGAACGAAATTCGGTTTCCGTTTTTCGTATGTTTAGCCAAACACATTATCAACAGGAGTCAGATGGACAATCTGGTCCAGGATGGACAAAAAGCTTTACAATTATTTTTTCCGTAATTCCCGGTTCTGAACAACGGTGGGTTTCGTGAATCTAATAGCATTGCGAACTTCAATTGAAGTCTCTCCCGAAGAATCCCCTTAAAAGCCTTTCGAGGCGTCACCGAAATATCGACCGACTCGGGGAAGATTGAATATGTACAAATCGGCTGTTTGTCCCACACGTTGCCTCTTGGTCGGTTCGACACTTCGCTTCAAATCGCATAGTATAGGAAGCGTGTATTACTATACTCGGGTCTACTGTAATACTCGGGTCCAGTGCAGCCAGATCGCGCGTAAAAGTTACCCCCTCTCTAGTCTGTTACGCGCTCATCACACAATCATAGTAGCGCGCGTCCGTGAGCGAGCGACGTTCGGACGTCTTCGGAAAAAGCCGAGCGCGGCTGAAGTTTCCTGACCGCGCCTTCGGCAGCTACACGAATACATAAACGCTGAGCACGTTCATGTGCGGCCACGCCGAAACGAAGGCTCCGAGGGATAAAGCAATCTGAGCACGACTCGGGCGTGACGTCACTCGACGGCACGCGCGAGGCTTTTAGATGATTTCAATGCTTATAAATAAGCTCTTGATTTTAGTTTTAAGGCTTTCACGGCTCTTTATGTAATGAGAAGAGTATGTGACTTCCCTTGATTCTCTGCTTGAAACTCTTGATTCTCTGCGTTATTAATGTATACAAAAAACTGTATCGCGCACTCTGATCGCTTATTTTTTTTAGTTTATACGTTAATTTAAATATAATAATAAATCTAAATTACAACTTATTTATCTTCTAAAAAATTCTTTACGCTTTACTCACACCCGTCCTTATTCCAAATAAATTATAATTCGTTCAAATTATAATTCATCATAGTAAGCGGAAATATATATTCGTATTATTATTTTAATTCTCATAGTTTCATCAAGCGATGAAGCATTATCCCCAAAAATAATCCAATCATCCATCCGGCCGCAAATCGTAAGTACCAAAAAGTGCACATATACTACAAGCGATGAGACGGTTCCGTTGGTAGCGTTCCTGGCTTCGGTCCGCAGGGGCGCGGGATCGTTCCCCGCGCTCAGTGCTTTTTATTATTATTATATTATTACTATTAATTCTTATTTGATTAGTTATCATTATTATTTTAATTAGTTATCTTTAAGTGTCAAATAATTTATCGCGCACTGTGGTTACTTATTTTATTAGTTTGTACGTTAATTTAAATATAATAATAAATCTAAATTACAACTTATTTATCTTCCAAAAAATTTATCACGTTCTACTCACACCGGTACTTACAATTCGCGGCCGGATAGATAATTGACTTGTTTTTGGAGACAGTGCTTTATCGCTTGATGAAAGTTTGAGAATGAATATAATAATACGAATATAAATATATTTCCGCTTACTTTTATGAATGACAATTTATTTGGCATAGGGACGGGTGTGAGTAAAGCGTAAACAATTTTCTAGAAGATAAATAAGTTGTAATTACGATTTATCATTATATTCCAATTAACGTACAAACTAATAAAATAATCGGTCAGAGTGCGCGATAAATTTTTCGACACTAAAAGATAACTAATTAGAATAATAATGATAACTAATAAAAATAACTAATCAAATAAGAATTAATAGTAATAATAATTAAAAAATAAAAAAAGCACAGCGCAGGGAACGATCCCGCGCCCCTGCGGACCGAAGCCAGGAACGCTACCAACGGGACAATCTCATCGTTTGTAGAATATATGCACTTTCTGGTACTTACGATTCGCGGCCGGATGGATGATTGGCTTGTTTTTGGGGATAATGCTTTATCGCTTGATGAAAGTATGAGAATTAATATAATAATACGAATATAAATATATTTCCTCTTACATTTATGAATTATAATTTATTTGGCATAAGGACGGGTGTGAGTAAAGCGTAAACAATTTTTATAGAAGATAAATAAGTTGTAATTTAGATTTATTATTATATTTAAATTAACCTATAAACATAAAAAATAAGCGATCAGAGTGCGCGATACATTTTTTTTGTATACATTAAGAACGCAGAGAATCAAGAGCTAAATAAGCATTGAAATCATCTAAAAGCCTCCCGTCACCCGACGTCACCCGACGGCATGCGCGACCCGTGCTCAGATTGCTTTTTCCCTCGAAGCCTTCGTTTCGGCTTGGCCGCACATGAACGTGCTCAGCGTCCATGTATTGGTGTAGCGGCCGAAGTCGGGAAAATTCGACCGCGCTCAACTCTTGCCGAAAATGCCTGAGCGTCGCGTCGCTCGCTCACAGACACGCGCTGCTATGATTGCACGATGGGCGCGTAAGAGACTAGAGAGGGGGTAACTTTTACGCGCGATCTGGCTGCACTGCTCGGGTCTCTCCCATGTACGACCGATGGTGCGTTCTCACTCGCACCCGCGCACTGCGCTACGTTTTGCACAGCGACTATTCTCCTCTCGCGTGCGCGTATGTTTACATTTTCTATTCATTCGTTTCTGTTTCAAAGCAGTGCTGGAGTGCCTTCGGGTGTCTTCGGCTTCCTTCGACAATTGCGACCGTGCGAAAGTATATGCATGCGATTCACCGAGTTCCTTCATGTTCGACTATGGGTATCCCACTATTACTAGCCGGCGCATTACGTCGGGCCTAACCGCATCACTTTTATCCAGCAAATCTTTCATCTAAGTTGGGAATATAATACGCGCCGGCTAATTTTCTCAAAATGAAGAAAATGACTTCTTTACAGGAAAGAGCCTCATATTGATCACTTTTTTATGCGTTAATTATTCCACATTTTTTATATGTTAAAATTATTCGATAACGTTGGTAAAGGATATTCTTTAGGAAAGGACATTTTTCATAACATTGAAGTTTCCATCGTTGGAATGAAACGATTTTTTTCTTCATTTTTTGTTTCTTTTCTTTTTGGTATTATAGAAAGAGGTTTGGGTTGTTACCCAAATTGGAAGTTTTAAATAATTTTTTACAATATTTCAATTTCACACTTTCCAAATTTCAGGTATGCAGGCATATTAAGAAATGTTGAAAGCATATCCCTGATTTTTAAAAATAAACACCGACTGTAGGATTGTTTATGGCAGGTGGATAAAGTACTACCCGGGTCAAATTGTCCCACAGTGTCACAATCGTGACAAAATATAAATTTGTCATTGTCATTGTCAATAATATTTTCCCGAAAATCAAGATTTACACTACCAATCACCCCCCCCCCCCTGCGCCCCTAAGTATAAAAAAAATCGAACCCCCGTATTAATTCCAGGTGAAATCCTATTTCGACTGAACTACTTGCAGTAAACCCTTGCGCCGTGCTTATTAAATAGCATAAACATACGAAGCGCGCCCTACTATATTTGGGATTATGGTGCTTTCTCGATTGGGCCTTCCCCCTGCTACGGACGATGTTGAGTTTGCACTCGCCCCCGCGCGTATTGCTATGCTTGGTGAGGCCATCCCTTCTCCTTTCGCCTGATCGTCTGCTCGTTCGGTTATTGCTGGAGTGCCGTCGGTTAGGTTCGGGTACCTTCAACAGCTCTAGTGGGACCGACAAAAAAACGGAACACCACCTTTACTCACTCTCGTGCGTACATAGCATGCGATACAGCGAGCGCGATAATGTGATGCTACGCGTGTTTCACTACTACAAACCAGCCTGTCTAGCCGAAGCTACCCCCACTACTCTTTTTCAGGCCGCGTCTCGTTAACGCGGACTTGGTTCGCGTCTAATAGTCGATTATTGTTCATTTTTGTCGAGATTTTTTACTATCCATTGACCCGCGTAAAGAAAATATGGTGTTGGAGTTTGTTTGGATTGCTCGAACGTGAAGAATGATTTAGTTTATATTTTTCGGACTTATTTTCACTCATCAAATTTTTTGAATTTTTGAATGATAGATCATTAAATGAGCATCTTGAAAAATAAGTAAACGATTTTTTAGGCAAAGTTTTCCAGGAAAACCTTGAGCATATCCAAAAACTAATTCGCATCGCACTTTAACCATGATAGTTTGAATCTTCTTAGAAAAAGACGTGGGAAAAGACGGAAGTCGCCTCATGTTGTTTACTCCAATAAGGTGGGGTTCTGAAAAAGTGCATGTTTCTTCGTTGACAATTATTTGCGAATTTCACTGTGAAAAAAGCCGAGCAATTTTCTTAAGTGGGTAGCTCGATAGTGATAAAGCCTCGCAAGGTTATCGATTCGGCATAATGCGCCCATAGGGGTGGGTTCCGGAAGTTGGACATCGTTGACAATTTTTTTGTGGCTTTCCTTAAATACTAGTAACAATCGGCGAAAATTTAAAAAACTGGGAATCCCTTTACCGCCGGAAATACGATTTTCATTCGACTTTCACTCCCTCACAAGCGTGGGTTCCGGAAGTTGAAAATCGTTCTCAATTTTTTTGTGGCTTTTCTTAAGTACTACAAACAAACGGTGCAAAAAATTTGAAATCCCTTTACCGCCGGAAATACGATTTTCATTCAACTTTCACTCCCCCAGTAGGGTGGCTTCCGGAAGTGGGAAATCGTTGCCAATATTTTGGTGACTTTACTTAGGTTCTAGAAACAATTGGCGCAAATAAAAAAAAAGGGGAATCCCTTTATCGTCGGAAATACAATTTTTATTCGAATTTCACTTCCTCTCCCACCCCCCATAAAAGGCGGGTTCCGGAAGTTGGAAATCGTTGCCAATTTTTTTGTGGCTTTCGTTAGGTACTAGAAACGATCGGCGCAAATAAAAAAACTGGGAATCCCTTTATCGCCGGAAATGCAATTTTTATTCGAATTTGACCCCCTCTCCCACCCCCGATAAGGGCGGGTTCCGGAAGTACGAAATCGTTGCCAATTTTTATGTGGCGTTCGATAGGTACTAGGAACGATCGGCGCAAATAAAAAAACTGGGAATCCTGTTATCGCCGGAAATATAATTTTTATTCGAATTTCACCCCCTCTCCCGCCCCCGATAAGGGCGGGTTCCGGAAATTGTAAATCGTCGCCAATTTTTTTGTGGCTTTCGTTAGGTACTAGGAACGATCGGCGCAAATAAAAAAACTGGGAATCCCTTTATCGCCGGAAATACAATTTTTATTCGAATTTCACCCCCTCTCCCACGCCCGATAAGGGCGGGTTCCGGAAGTCTGAAATCGTTGCCAATTTTTTTGTGGCTTTCGTTAGGTACAAGGAACGATCGGCGCAAATAAAAAAACTGGGAATCCCTTTATCGCCGGAAATACAATTTTTATTCGAATTTCACCCCCTCTCCCACGCCCGATAAGGGCGGGTTCCGGAAGTTAGAAATCGTTGCCAATTTTTTTGTGGCTTTCGTTAAGTGCTAGGAACGATCGGCGCAAATAAAAAACTGGGAATCCCTTTATCGCCGGAAATACAATTTTTATTCGAATTTCACTCCCTCTCCCACCCCCGATAAGGGCGGGTTCCGGAAAGTGGAAATCGTTACCAATTTTTTTGTGGCTTTCGTTAGGTACTAGGAACGATCGGCGCAAATAAAAAAACTGGGAATCCCTTTATCGCCGGAAATGCAATTTTTATTCGAATTTGACCCCCTCTCCCACCCCCGATAAGGGCGGGTTCCGGAAGTTCGAAATCGTTGCCAATTTTTATGTGGCGTTCGATAGGTACTAGGAACGATCGGCGCAAATAAAAAAACTGGGAATCCTGTTATCGCCCGAAATATAATTTTTATTCGAATTTCACCCCCTCTCCCGCCCCCGATAAGGGCGGGTTCCGGAAGTTGTAAATCGTCGCCAATTTTTTTGTGGCTTTCGTTAGGTACTAGGAACGATCGGCGCAAATAAAAAAACTGGGAATCCCTTTATCGCCGGAAATACAATTTTTATTCGAATTTCACCCCCTCTCCCACGCCCGATAAGGGCGGGTTCCGGAAGTCTGAAATCGTTGCCAATTTTTTTGTGGCTTTCGTTAGGTACAAGGAACGATCGGCGCAAATAAAAAAACTGGGAATCCCTTTATCGCCGGAAATACAATTTTTATTCGAATTTCACCCCCTCTCCCACGCCCGATAAGGGCGGGTTTCGGAAGTTGGAAATCGTTGCCAATTTTTTTGTGGCTTTCGTTGGGTACTAGGAACGATCGGCGCAAATAAAAAAACTGGGAATCCCTTTATCGCCGGAAAGACAATTTTTATTCGAATTTCACCCCCTCTCCCAGGCCCGATAAGGGCGGGTTCCGGAAGTTTGAAATCGTTGCCAATTTTTTTGTGGCTTTCGTTAGGTACTAGGAACGATCGGCGCAAATAAAAAAACTGGGAATCCCTTTATCGCCGGAAATACAATTTTTATTCGAATTTCACCCCTTCTCCCACGCCCGATAAGGGCGGGTTCCGGAAGTTGGAAATCGTTGCCAATTTTTTGTGGCTTTCGTTGGGTACTAGGAACGATCGGCGCAAATAAAAAAACTGGGAATCCCTTTATCGCCGGAAATACAATTTTTATTCGAATTTCACCCCCTCTCCCAGGCCCGATAAGGGCGGGTTCCGGAAGTTTGAAATCGTTGCCAATTTTTTTGTGGCTTTCGTTAGATACTAGGAACGATCGGCGCAAATAAAAAAACTGGGAATCCCTTTGTCGCCGGAAATACAATTTTTATTCGAATTTCACTGCCTCTTCCACCCCCGATAAGGGCGGGTTCCGGAAGTTGGAAATCGTTGCCAATTTTTTTGTGGCATTTGTTAGGTACTAGGAACGATCGGCGCAAATAAAAAAACTGGGAATCCCTTTATGGCCGGTAATACATTTTTTAATCGAATTTCATCCCCTCTTCCACGCCCGATAAGGGCGGGTTCCGGAAGTTGGAAATCGTTGCCAATTTTTTTGTGGCTTTCGTTGGGTACTAGGAACGATCGGCGCAAATAAAAAAACTGGGAATCCCTTTATGGCCGGAAATACAATTTTTATTCGAATTTCACCCCCTCTCCCTGGCCCGATAAGGGCGGGTTCCGGAAGTTTGAAATCGTTGCCAATTTTTTTGTGGCTTTCGTTAGGTACTAGGAACGATCGGCGCAAATAAAAAAACTGGGAATCCCTTTATCGCCGGAAATACAATTTTTATTCGAATTTCACTCCCTCTTCCACCCCCGATAAGGGCGGGTTCCGGAAGTTGGAAATCGTTGCCAATTTTTTTGTGGCTTTTGTTAGGTACTAGGAACGATCGGCGCAAATAAAAAAACTGGGAATCCCTTTATGGTCGGAAGTACATTTTTTAATCGAATTTCATCCCCTCTTCCACGCCCGATAAGGGCGGGTTCCGGAAGTTGGAAATCGTTGCCAATTTTTTTGTGGCTTTCGTTGGGTACTAGGAACGATCGGCGCAAATAAAAAAACTGGGAATCCCTTTATCGCCGGAAATACAATTTTTATTCGAATTTCACCCCCTCTCCCACGCCCGATAAGGGCGGGTTCCGGAAGTTGGAAATCGTTGCCAATTTTGTTGTAGCTTTCGTTGGGTACTAGGAACGATCGGCGCAAATAAAAAAACTGGGAATCCCTTTATCGCCGGGATAAAGGGATTCCCCTTTATCCCGGGCCTTTACCCCCTCTCCCAGGCCCGATAAGGGCGGGTTCCGGAAGTTTGAAATCGTTGCCAATTTTTTTGACGCTTTCGTTAGATACTAGGAACGATCGGCGCAAATAAAAAAACTGGGAATCCCTTTGTCGCCGGAAATACAATTTTTATTCGAATTTCACTGCCTCTTCCACCCCCGATAAGGGCGGGTTCCGGAAGTTGGAAATCGTTGCCAATTTTTTTGTGGCTTTTGTTAGGTACTAGGAACGATCGGCGCAAATAAAAAAACTGGGAATCCCTTTATGGCCGGAAATACATTTTTTAATCGAATTTCATCCCCTCTTCCACGCCCGATAAGGGCGGGTTCCGGAAGTTGGAAATCGTTGCCAATTTTTTTGTGGCTTTCGTTGGGTACTAGGAACGATCGGCGCAAATAAAAAAACTGGGAATCCCTTTATCGCCGGAAATACAATTTTTATTCGAATTTCACCCCCTCTCCCAGGCCCGATAAGGGCGGGTTCCGGAAGTTTGAAATCGTTGCCAATTTTTTTGTGGCTTTCGTTAGGTACTAGGAACGATCGGCGCAAATAAAAAAAATTGGGAATCCCTTTATCGCCGGAAATACAATTTTTATTCGAAATTCACTGCCTCTTCCACCCCCGATAAGGGCGGGTTCCGGAAGTTGGAAATCGTTGCCAATTTTTTTGTGGCTTTTGTTAGGTACTAGGAACGATCGGCGCAAATAAAAAAACTGGGAATCCCTTTATGGTCGGAAATACATTTTTTAATCGAATTTCACCCCCTCTTCCACGCCCGATAAGGGCGGGTTCCGGAAGTTGGAAATCGTTGCCAATTTTTTTGTGGCTTTCGTTGGGTACTAGGAACGATCGGCGCAAATAAAAAAACTGGGAATTCCTTTATCGCCGCAAATACAATTTTTATTCGAATTTCACCCCCTCTCCCACGCCCGATAAGGACGGGTTCCGGAAGATGGAAATCGTTGCCAATTTTTTTGTAGCTTTCGTTGGGTACTAGGAACGATCGGCGCAAATAAAAAAACTGGGAATCCCTTTATCGCCGGAAATACAATTTTTATTCGAATTTCACCCCCTTTCCCAGGCCCGATAAGGGCGGGTTCCGGAAGTTTGAAATCGTTGCCAATTTTTTTGTGGCTTTCGTTAGGTACTAGGAACGATCGGCGCAAATAAAGAAACTGGGAATCCCTTTATCGCCGGAAATACAATTTTTATTTGAATTTCAACCCCTCTCCCACCCCCGATAAAGGCGGCTTCCGAAAGTGTAAAATCGTTCCCAATTTTTTTGTGGGTCTCTTTAGCTATTAGGAACAATCAGCGCAAATTAAAAACTGGGAAATCCTTCACCGGCGAAAATACGATTTTCATTCGACTTTCACTCCCCCCATAAGGGTGGGTTCCGGAAGTTGGAAATCGTTGCCAATTTTTTTGTGGCTTTCGTTAGGTGCTAGTAACGATCGGCGCAAATAAAAAAACTGGGAATCCCTTTATCGCCGGAAATACAATTTTTTTCGAATTTCACCCCCTCTCCCACCTACGATAAGGGCGGCTTCCGAAAGTTGAAAAGCGTTTCCAATTTTTCTGTGGGTCTCTTTAGGTATTAGGAACAATCAGCGTAAATAAAAAAACTGGGAAATCCTTCACCGGCGAAAATACGATTTTCATTCGACTTTCACTCCCCCATAAGGGTGGGTTCCGGAAGTTAGAAATCGTTGCCAATTTTTTTGTGGCTTTCGTTAGGTACTAGGAACGATCAGCGCAAATAAAAAACTGGGAATCCCTTTATCGCCGGAAATACAATTTTTTTCGAATTTCGCCCCCTCTCCCACCCCCGATAAGGGCGGGTTGCGTTAGTTGAAAATCGTTCCCAATTTTTTTGTGGGTTTCTTTAGGTACTAAGAACAATCAGCGCAAATAAAAAACTGAGAAATCCTTTACCAGCGGAAATACGCTTTTCATTCGACTTTCACTCCCCCATAAGGGTGGGTTCCGGAAGTTGGAAATCGTTGCCAATTTTTTTGTGGCTTTCGTTAGGTACTAGGAACGATCGGCGCAAATAAAAAAACTGGGAATCCCTTTATCGCCGGAAATGCAATTTTTTTTCGAATTTCACCCCCTCTCCCACCCCCGATAAGGGCGGGTTGCGTTAGTTGAAAATCGTTCCAAATTTTTTTCTGGGTCTCTTTAGGTACTAGGAACAATCGGCGCAAATAAAAAAACTGATAAATTCTTTACCAGCGGAAATATGATTTTCATTCGACTTTCACTTCCCCCTAAGGGTGGGTTCCGGAAGTTGGAAATCGTTGCTAATTTTTTTGTGGCTTTTCGCAGACGCCCAAAAATGATGCCGCAATTAAAAAAACCGAGAATGTCATTATCACCCGAGATATAATTTTTTTTCACTTTCAACCCCTCAAAAAGGGTGGATTCTGGGCCCCCAAATTTTTTTAAACGTTTTGTATAGCCTGTTCAGATATCGTGGAGTCATAATGTACCCGAAAAAAATTAATTAAAAATAAAAAAAAATTCAAAGATTTTCGTTGGAGTCCAACGATGCAAACTTCAGACTCATCATACAGGTTGGTAGCAGACGGCCATTTATAAGTTCTATGGTAGGAGCAGCGCGGCTCGGTTGACGGAGAACTATTTTTTTTCTGGTTAACTAATCAAAACCGTCTCCGGGACAAGTCATAGGACGATCGATTCGTCTTGGCATAGCGAATTAAGCATAAATAGCGAAAAGTCGCTATTTTCATGCATGCTCGTAGCAGACGGCCTTTAACGAATTTCATCATAAGGGTAGCGAGGTCCACATCACGAATAACAATTCTTTTAATTAACAAAAGCTGTCACCGGGAGAAATAATAGATGGATCGATTCGCTTGGGCGTAACGAACTAGGCATAAAAATCGCCAAGTCGCTCTTGTCGTGCGTGCTAACAGCACATAGACACATTATTTTTATCATGTGGGTAGAGGTCCGCTTCGCGGTGACTATTTTTTTTGTCAACTAACGAAAGCCGTCACCTGGAGAAATCATAGATGGATCGATTCGTCTCGGTATTACGAACTAGGCATTCGCGAATCGCGCCTCCTTACTCGCACGATTAAATTCACAAAAGATCGTTTGCTGCCAACCTGCATGACAGCAGCTACTTTTTAAATTCCACTGCCCATTGTTTATAATGAGACGAATCGATTGACCTATGGTTTATCCCGTGGCCGACTTTGTTAAGTTAATTAAAAAATTGTTATTCGCGAATCGCGCCTCCTTACTCGCACGAAAAATCTCAAAAAAGGCCGTCTGCTGCTAACACGCATGACAGTAGCGACTTTTTCTATTTACGTGCTCATTCTATATACTTCGCCGAATCGATCCCCCCATGTTTCATCCCGGTGACGGCTTTTGTTAATTAAGAATAAAAAAAGTTATCCGCCATTTGGGTCTCCGTACTCAAACAAAATTTTTGTTTAAAGTCGTCTGCCGTCAACACGCATGACAATTGCGACTTGACGATTTACATGATTAGTCTATATGAATAGACGAAACGATCGACCCATGATTCATCCCCGTGACGGTTCTTGTTAAGCAAAAAAAACATTATTTCCGCCAGACGGATATCTGCGGCTCATTCACGAGCGGCTAAGTGGTGGGGGTAGGCCGTATGCTGCCTCGCTACGCTGCGATCCGAGCGCGTACAGCCACGATAAAAATGTGCTGGGTTCGGGCGGCGCGCGCCTTCTAGGTCTGTCTGCCAGCTTCAGCGTCATAATAATTTTATTTACTACCGAAACTGTAAGTATTATTGCCTCTCTGTACTTCTTACGACCTTCGATGACCTCGTGTCATAGGTCGTTTAACTCGTTTTAAGCTCCTTTATCATGATGCGGAAAAAAAAATACCGATCCATTTTTAAAAATGGAGTCGACCTTGAAATGTCCGAACTACTTCCGGCTGCAAAAAAACTATTATCGCTATCGGATGGCCCCTCTCGTACTATGCTATTTCATTTCGACAAATATTTCTGCGAACCTTATAGTTTCGAAGATATCCAAAGTGCTAATAGTTATTGATCCACCCTGTATATATAATATATATATATATATATATATATATATATATATATATATATATATATATATAAAATAACATTTAAGTAATTCGTATTTAAATCCAAGCAACGTCCTCTACCCTGCATATCGGTGTCATGTACTAATGTGTCATGTGTAATTAACTATTACTAAGTATGTGACAATCCATAAAATTGGCGCGAGCTCTTCGTCGCAAAGCGTTTTTTTGTTTTTTATATCGTAGGAATCTTTTAGCGACAACGAAATATCTATATTTACGAGGGTGACAATGATAAACGAGAATAGAAATCGGTCGCATTATTTATCGATGGTTTGTTCAATACTGGGAAGCCTAATGGTATTTGGCAGTATCGAAAGCAAAACTTTACTAAAAAGAAAAAAGGAAGAAAAAATGACGCGATCTCTTTCGAAGGCGAGACTAACAATCTAGTAATTTAAATAATAATAAACCATTTCCCATATACGCGTGACTCGATAATCTTAGACGACGAAAAGCTTAGGCTGGCAAAAACGAAAATGACAAGCAAGATCACGAGAAATGTAATAACAATAATTATCCGGGACCCAAACGAGTCTGGTGAGAAAAACTGGTAATATAACTATGTTCAAACATATATTACGTTTAAACAAAAAATATATATATATGTAGATTTACATGGCGTTTGATTAATTTTTCGTTAAAATGAAAAAAAAAAAAAAAAAAAAAAAAAAAACACTACGGCGTTGAAATATGCATCGTCAGAACGCAATGAAAATCAGTTCCGTTTTTATTTGCCCAAAACGTAATTTTTTTTCGCCACATTCGCAGCATAGGAAACATCCAACATTTTCCACAATCGTTCTCGCAGATCTGAACGAAGAAATTGCAAAAATGGCGTTTCAAATAATAACAAAAAGTAAGAAGTAAACCAAAAAGAATTTTCGTTGCGTTCGCGAAATATATTTCAAGGCACCGAGTGTAAACTGGGTCTCGTCAAACCCCGACTAGCATCTTGATAACCATTCTGGGTCATCAAGATTTTCTAGTCTTTTCGTAACATCTGAAAAAAAAATTTCGCCTCTCTTATTCAACCCTCTACTCTACACGGCCCCAAATAGTTGAAAGATATTCTTTCAGAAAGTCCCACGAGTCACTAATTTTTCTCCCCCCCCCCCCCCCGCAATATTACACTCCCCCCCGCAAACGTATACGAGCAGTCTGCATTCCTTCTTTCCAATTGTCCCGAAAGTTTACAACGCATTACTGAGTCTTCAACCGAAAAATGTCTGCACGTCCCGATAACACCGCTGTCGTTCTAAGAATCCACACGTGAATCCTTGATCCTTGATCTCGATACTGCGTAACTTTGTATACAACGCATGCCTATCAATTTGTACAGGTACTCCCAATTCCCACTCGCAGTAGTGACCATTAAATTCGTGGTGTTGCAGTTGACGAAATGGAGGCTGTGGAAATAAGTTCGACCACGTCTGAGTATGGCGACGAGTGCGAAGAACGACCACCGTCGGTAATCGTTACAGACGACGAGAATTCTGCGAATGGTTCCGTCTCGACAGATGGTGGACCATCAAATATCGGTGACAGTGACGCAATGAGACCGTGTCGTGTCCCCATAACCCGTCTAGTGGTGGATGATCCGCAAGCAAGATGGGTAATGCATGTAAGTTTTAATTTTGTTTCTGCGGATATAAGCCCGCCGTCGCCCGCTATCGACCAGACGTCATCGGATATAGATTTCGAATCGGTCAAAGAAAACGATGACCCCTTGCGGGCAGAACCTTGCCCGCAAGTGGCGGTAAGCCTGTCGGACTCCGATAGTACTGCCGCAGATTCCTCATCTACTGAGGAAGGAGCGGATGATGAGTCCGTAAATCCCGTAGCGTTCGATAAAAATCCGATATGGGATCCACTTCGGCCATACGGCCGAGTATTCTCCATAATGGAGCAGGCAAATCCGGGGTTTCTTACAGCCCTGAAGGATGTAACCGTGGCGTTGACGCATCAACGAACCGGGTATTGCTCAATTTTCGAAGGTCTGGGCCGTCCAACGCGAATGTCTTACGGTATCGTTCGCGAAATACTGGAAGCGGTGAATGCATCGACACAAACCACTTCCCAAAGTGTGGAAAGGTCGGTGCAGGTCAACCCGCATTCTCGCGAATCGTCAACTCAGACGACGGAAAAAACCACCAAAGAGGCGGCTACGCAGACCGCCGAAAATTGGGAAAACACTACTACCGCAGTAGTGGAGGCTCACGCTGCAGAGTCTGCAAGAGCGGATCGTAATCGGTCCCCTCAAACGACTCACGCGGTCACACCCGCCAAATGTGCGATCAGCCTCGCCGACAATTGTCGTGTTACAAGTGCGGGCGTCCGACCGTCACGATCCGAACTTGTCCGGTCCATGGACCGAAATACCGGCGGAGCATGGGACAGAACTTTAGAATTCAATGATTTCCCCGTGCGTTCCGCCGAGAAAAACGTGAAGTCTCAAATATTGAAGAGAATAAAAAAAATCAAATTAAAGAGAAAGTAAAACCTACCAACAACAAATTCCGGTAGAGACAGTATAACCGGTTCCATTAATTCCGGCGGAGAAAAGAACGCCTACCGACGATAAATTCCGGTAGAGAAAAAAAAACCTGCCAACGACAAATTCCGGCAGAGAATAAATTGAGCATGCACTGATTCCTATAATACTTGGTAGATAATTATTAAGAAGAAATTAAAAAGAATATAGAAAATTGAAAAGAGTTAGCTGCCCGCAGCTGAGACAAGATTGTCGAAACGGGAAGACGAAATGTGCAGCGAAAGGATATTCTGATAGTAGCCGATGGTCGACTCATCTTGGAGACCGAGGCTGCGAGCGTCGAGGGAGAAGCGGAAGACCAGAAGCCGTAGGTAAGTATGAGAAGTCACTTCGCGCGTCCAGGTGAGTGGAAAAATAATATAAATTGGGGAAAAGTGATTAAAGGAAGCAATACAAGTTCCACTTAAAAATAAATATTTTTAAGTGGAACTTTTTTGAACACTGATTCAATGTTGTATAAACGATTTCAGGTGCTCGAAGCAGCGGTGCTCCAGCGAGGGAATTGGAGGAAACAGGATAAACAGGACTTCGGAACTCACCGGAAAGGACAGGACTCACCGGAAAGATCAGGACTCACCGGAAAGATCAGGACTCACCGGAAAGGATAGGACGCACCGGAAAGGACGGGACTCACCGGACAGGAACAAAAAGGTTGCGATAGACGTTTGGATTAGGGGGGTGCACTTCGGCACCCCCCAGCCAGGTAACGGTTTTAAATATTAATGCAACGGTGATCGGGTTATCTGGCCACCTCGTTTTTCCTCCCCATACCGCGATCGGGTTACCTGGCCACTTCGTCGTTGTTCCCTATCTCCCCATCGGGTTACCTGGCCACCTCGTTTTTCTCCTCCCTCCGCGATCGGGTTACCTGGCCACTTCGTCGTTATTCCCTATCTCCCCATCGGGTTACCTGACCACCTCGTTTTTCTCTTCCTTCCGCGATCGGGTTACCTGGCCACTTCGTCGTTATTCCCTATCTCCCCATCGGGTTACCTGGCCACCTCGTTTTTGTCCTCCCTCCACGATCGGGTTGCCTGGCCACTACGTCGTTATTCCCTATCTCCCCATAGGGTTATCAGGCCACCTCATTTTTCTCCTCCCTCCGCGATCGGGTTACCTGGCCACTTCGTCGTTATTCCCTATTTGCCCATCGGGTTACCTGGCCATCTCGTTTTACCCTCCCCTTTCCGCGATCGGGTTACCTGGCCACTGCGTCGTTATTCCCTATCTCCCCATAGGGTTATCAGGCCACCTCGTTTTTCCTCTCCATACCGCGATCGGGTTACCTGGCCACTTCGTCGTTATTCCCTATCTCCCCATCGGGTTACCTGGCCACCTCGTTTTTCTTCTCCTTCCGCGATCGGGTTATCTGGCCACTTCGTCGTTATTCCCTATCTCCCCATAGGGTTACCTGGCCACCTCGTTTTACCCTCCCCTTTCCGCGATCGGGTTACCTGGCCACTTCATCGATATTCCCTATCTCCCCGTCGGGTTATCAGGCCACCTCGTTTTTCCTCCCCATACCGCGATCGGGTTACCTGGCCACTTCGTCGTTATTCCCTATCTCCCCATCGGGTTACCTGGCCACCTCGTTTTTCTCCTCCTTCCACGATCGGGTTACCTGGCCACTACGTCGTTATTTCCTATCTCCCTATCGGGTTACCTGACCACCTCGTTTTTCTCCTCCTTCCGCGATCGGGTTACCTGGCCACTTCGTCGTTATTCCCTATCTCCCCATCGGGTTACCTGGCCACCTCGTTTTTCCTCTCCACACCGCGATCGGGTTACCTGGCCACTTCGTCGTTATTCCCTATCTCCCCATCGGGTTACCTGGCCACCTCGTTTTTCTCCTCCTTCCGCGATCGGGTTACCTGGCCACTTCGTCGTTATTCCCTATCTCCCCATCGGGTTACCTGGCCACCTCGTTTTTGTCCTCCCTCCACGATCGGGTTGCCTGGCCACTACGTCGTTATTCCCTATCGCCCCATAGGGTTATCAGGCCACCTCATTTTTCTCCTCCCTCCGCGATCGGGTTACCTGGCCAATTCGTCGTTATTCCCTATTTGCCCGTCGGGTTACCTGGCCACCTCGTTTTACCCTCCCCTTTCCGCGATCGGGTTACCTGGCCACTGCGTCGTTATTCCCTATCTCCCCATAGGGTTATCAGGCCACCTCGTTTTTCTCCTCCCTCCGCGATCGGGTTACCTGGCCACTTCGTCGTTATTTCCTATTTGCCCATCGGGTTATCAGGCCACCTCGTTTTTCCTCTCCATACCGCGATCGGGTTACCTGGCCACTTTGTCGTTATTCCCTATCTCCCCATCGGGTTACCTGGCCACCTCGTTTTACCCTCCCCTTTCCGCGATCGGGTTACCTGGCCACTTCGTCGTTATTCCCTATCTCCCCATCGGGTTATCAGGCCACCTCGTTTTTCCTCCCCATACCGCGATCGGGTTACCTGGCCACTTCGTCGTTATTCCCTATCTCCCCATCGGGTTACCTGGCCACCTCGTTTTTCTTCTCCTTCCGCGATCGGGTTATCTGGCCACTTCGTCGTTATTTCCTATCTCCCCATAAGGTTACCTGGCCACCTCGTTTTACCCTCCCCTTTCCGCGATCGGGTTACCTGGCCACTTCGTCGTTATTCCCTATCTCCCCGTCGGATTATCAGGCCACCTCGTTTTTCCTCCCCATACCGCGATCGGGTTAACTGGCCACTTCGTCGTTATTCCCTATCTCCCCATCGGGTTACCTGGCCACCTCGTTTTTCTCCTCCTTCCGCGATCGGGTTACCTGGCCACTACGTCGTTATTTCCTATCTCCCTATCGGGTTACCTGGCCACTTCGTTTTTCTCCTCCTTCCGCGATCGGGTTACCTGGCCACTTCGTCGTTATTCCCTATCTCCCCATCGGGTTACCTGGCCACCTCGTTTTTCTCCTCCTTCCGCGATCGGGTTACCTGGCCACTACGTCGTTATTCCCTATCTCCCCATAGGGTTATCAGGCCACCTCGTTTTTCTCCTCCCTCCGCGATCAGGTTACCTGGCCACTTCGTCGTTATTCCCTATTTGCCCATCGGGTTACTTGGCCACCTCGTTTTTGTCCTCCCTCCACGATCGGGTTACCTGGCCACTTCGTCGTTATTCCCTATCTCCCCATCGGGTTACCTGGCCACCTCGTTTTACCCTCCCTTTTCCGCGATCAGCTTATCTGGCCGACTCATTTTTTACTCCCTATTCTTCTACCGGGTTATCTGGCTACAGTGTAATCAGCGCGTTACCTAACCATTTTGCTTTTTATTTCTTCCTCACTTATCGGGTTACCCATTGTATTCTACTTTCC
This sequence comes from Ophion obscuratus, assembly GCA_964007375.1. Lineage (NCBI taxonomy): Eukaryota > Metazoa > Arthropoda > Insecta > Hymenoptera > Ichneumonidae > Ophion > Ophion obscuratus. The sequence continues at coordinate 41,865,101 of OZ023315.1, read as the reverse complement.
CTAGCAAAATTTGTGATCTGTTCACTTTTTCCCTCCAACCATGCATTCGTTCATCTATTCCACCCTTTAAATTTTAGGTTATCTTTTCTACCATCTTCCCATTACGTTTCCGGTTATCTATACACATCGTTTTTATTCTTCCTCTCTCGATCGGATTACCTGTTCAATCGTCTGCTATTTTAATTTCGAGTCTTATGTCTTACCATTTGTTATAATTGTTAGTGTTATCCGGACGCGTTGTTTTTCGTCCCAGTTTTTTCATTTTTTCTGTTCAACCGTCTGGCCGCCATACTTCGCAAAATGTGTCAACCGTCGTCCCTGCAAGTTTCAGGGCTGGTTGGGATTTTTTTCGTTGGTTTGGGTTTGTTTGTCTATTTTTTTTTTTTTTTAATCAAACCAAATCATAAAATAAACCTCAAATTTTTCGTCCAAACAATGAAAACATATTTAGGGGTGGGCCACCCCTATTTCTGAGCCGTATGAAAAATATTTTACCACCTTTTCTCCGACCTACCGAAAATACACCAGAATATTTCTTAAAAATCGGTCGACCCGTTTCAGAGGAGTTTGATTACAAACGCTTGTGACGAGCATGCCCGCCTTCGCGGCATTCGGCGTGAACCTCCACACTTCCCGGTCTTGTCATTTCCTCCCGCCTGGTTACCCTGAAACTCTTGCCCGGGGCAATCGCTCGACAGGCTGAGCCGCCTCGCGACACGGGGCGTTGGGCGCCAGGTACTAGGTACCGCCAGTCCAGGACTGACTTAAAATTCCCCACGCCGCGAGGACGGACGCGAAAGACGGCGGGAGGACGGTGAGGACCGAAGACCGAAGAAGAGGCTAACCCAGCTCACCGACGCGAGGGAATATGGTAGAGGGGCGCAGACGTTGGAGACAATCGAATTCATAACTAGTTCCAAGTTTATTGCCGCTTCTTCAAATACACGGGGACGGTCCCCCAGAAAATAACAGAGAGATACGAAAGAACAGAAACGGGGCCGGTTTTCCCCCAAATAACCAAAACAATAAAACTAATTAACTCAATTAACCGGGCGCACGCAAGGGTTTGTTTAGAACGGGGACGGTTCCCCAAATAACCCAAAACAATAAAACGTATCGCATAATTACAATGAACGGGCGCACGGGAGGGGACCACCGTCGAGGCCAACGCAGCCTGATTTAATTCGCCGGGAAAACGCAGGTGAAGTTCGCGTAACATGCGCGACACGGGTTCGGACATCCATTTGCTTAGACATGTTTGCGGCGAGAGACAATAGGTAGAAGTGGGTTGAGTCAGATCGGAACTTGAGCGTGGTCAGTTCGCCAAACCAAATCATCCGTCCTAGAATCTCGTCTAAATGGAGAGATAACCGGTACTACTTTACGCGCGACAAACTGAGTCAGGAGGTAACTGCGAGAGAAACGAAGGGTAACCAAAGCTACACGTCAGATAACCAGAAGGTATTCACCAGGTAACCAGAAGATACGCGATTGTCGATGGACGGACGCAGGTAGGCCGTCGAAGAACGCGCGTATTATGTGACGTGGAATGCGAGACACGTGGTCCGGACGCGTAAATAACCGACCGACAACCGAGAGAGAACCGAACGGTAACCGAGAGAAAATCGTAACGCGAAGAAATAACGAGTAGATAACCGAAAGATAACCGTTAGGTAAGGTACTCGGGACTAACAGATGGGCATCGAAATTCCTCGAAGGAAACAGAAACTTATAACGCGCACTATTCGGAGGGAACGAAAAAGATAACCTAGCTACGCGGACTCGAAGACGTGTGAGAGCGAGAGAGAGACCGCGAGGTAAACACTCGCGCGCGGGCGCGTCTACACGCGGACCGCTACACGGACAATGACCGGCCTTCGTTCCGACCGCTCGGACCCACTCGCGCACGCAAGGGATTCGTAAATCCCATACTCGACTGACGCACTTCATTAATTACAAGCGAAAAAGAAAAGAATACCGCACGCGCAACTATCAAGTTTTGGCCAACACGGAAGGGTTGGACGTGCATTTTCTCGCCAGGGGGTCTCTACAAAACAAACTCGCCCATCGCGAGACAATACAAATCGAGGCGTTCCTCGTAATTAATCCCACCGGCGAGGGCACATCCAATCCTTACCCAAAGATATCGCGAAGATATCGCAAAGATATCGCAGAGGCTCACCGCTACGCGCTTCCTCGCCTCTCGTTCCTCGTCGCGGAGAAGGTCCTCGGCCGGGCACTCGTGATTATTTCCTTCTTGGACTACTCGTCTTGACTCGTGGGCACTCGACTTCCGACTGACGAAAAATGTTCCTTTGTCGTGATCGCTGACGCTCTTCACTCTCCCCCAGTTTTTACCGCCCCTACTAAGGCGCTCGTGCGCCTATTATCTAGGAGCGTTATTGGGTGCCTCTCGGCACCCGCCCCCCCTTGTCACGCGGTGCCCGAATTTCGAACTTCGGACCTCAGTGACGATTCGCACGTGGGACGGGCCAAGACCCCCCACCACACACTTCAACTACCGCGTACGGCGCTTCTCCCGCAGCTACTATTGTTCGCATCGCGAACGTCTTCCTCCAAGATCCGGGAGGGGGCGACGGGCACGGGGGAGGCCTCCCTCGACAGGACGAGGCGTCCCTCAAGTTCCTCGGTGGGCCCACGACCAAATCACACATTTCAACACCCGCCACCCATCTCACCACCCTCCCAAGCCTCATCACGGAGGCGCCGATTTTTAGTCGGACTGCGACGCTCGCGACACGAAAGGAGGGGTACGGCTCCTAGGCCGCTAGGTCCGAGGGGCGGGAAACACGTTATATTTGGTCATAAACCAGCACCCCTCGGGCATCCCCCTTGTCCACAAACGACGGTGTTCCTCGTTCGCCTGCATCTTGGGTGAAACGCCGCGCGTACCGTCTTCCGTCAACCGCGGTAAAGGAGATAGGGGGAAGGGCAGCACCCGCCCCTCCTCGCAATTATTCTCTACAGATCGGCGATGGGGAAGAGCGCGACGTACAGCGATCTCCGTTCCTTATCCAAAACAAAATATAGCCCGAACCAAAAGTCGCGGGCTCCCAATCCTCGCAATAGAAACGGCCGTTGCCTTTCTCAGAAGGTTACGCTGGATCGCTCTCGCTGCAAAACATTAGCCAAACAGGCGATTTACTCGTCGTCTTAGGTCATGGAGAGTGTGTCCGAACTACAAAAGAAAACGTGAAACATAGAAATTTCCAGATAGTTTTCGACGACGACGATCCCCCCCCTATTCCCCCCTACAATGGAGTCGGGAATCGAGCGGCCCATTGCGTCCTCGGCCGAGGAAGAGGGTCGTAAATCCGACCCGTCCCCCAAAATCGCTCCGTGCCTCGTAACGGGGCAAAATGTCACGTTACACGCTATGAAACGAGAATTTAATATATATAGATATATAAAAGCCCGAGCCTTTATATCCTGTGCACGTGTCACAGCTATTCTACCAGCAAGCCCATGAGGACTCGAGAGACGGCCCTTGTTTATACGGGTGACGACCGATAGCTCACGCGCACAACTACATACAACCTACAAATGTAAATGACCATATCATCCTTTCGTTTTTGTTATGTATACTACTCTATTGCTTCTGTATTATTATTAATTAATCGCGATGATCTGATTATTGATTTCTAATAAATCGCGAGTCCAGTTTGTAGGATGCCTTTCAATTATTTCTCTATATCGCATAATTTCACACAACATTTTCCCCTGCGGCCATCGTTCAGAAAAAAAATCGAATCCACCCCATTTGTTTAAACTTTCACGTTCGCATGACTTCACCGCCCTTTCCTAGAGCGAGACTTCACCGCTCATCCTTAGAGCGAGACTTCACCGCTCATTCTTAGAGCGAGACATCTGCAATCATCATTGTTAGAAAATTCAATCCTTGGAGAAACCTACCGAAGATAATTCCCGGTAGAGAAAAATAATGCAAAAGTGCGGTTCACTATTAATAACAAAATTTTCCCACTCTATTGCAACAAAAGTTTGCATGGGTAGAACGCAACGAATTCATTTTCACTGCACCATATAAACAAAGTAATAAAGAAATCGTTTTCGTTGTATCCCGACGTGGATATAATAAAAATGTCGTAAATGACGTGGACGTCACTGACTTCGCACCTTCACAGTGTGAGTTTGCAGCAAACACAACGATCGACGATCTGTCGTGTTCGTTATAATCGATGCAATTTGTTATCCACAATCACCGCTATTTTGTAGATCGAGACTCCTGGAATTATATTACCGGATAAATATATATTCTTGGATAAACCTGCCGAAGGTGAATCCCGGCAGAGGAAGATAAACTGAACCTAGCGACTTTGATCGCCCGGCAATTCGGCTGAAATTGTTGCCGCCAAAAATAAGTCATAGTGTCAGAAAGCTTGCTCGTGCCATAAACTGTAAAGGTTGCATCATTAGAGCGCGACGTTTTTTTGTTTTTTCAATTTCATCATGTATGTTGGAATTGTGGGACGATATTTGTTCCTACATTCAGTTAAGAAATCTGGAAAAAAAACAGTAACAATAATTTTCATTGTATTCCAATGATGCACGCTTCACCGTCTCCTCATCTTGGAAGGCTGAGTCTGTAGAAAAAACTACAGACTATCGTCTTTTCTCGATGATCTGTCGTGCTTGATTCACTTGATGTAGTGTATTATAAGTAATTACCGCTATTCTATCGAGCGAGACCCTTGGAATCGAATTTACTAAAAAATCGATCCTTGGAGTAACCTGTCGCAGATAAATCCCGACAGAGATAAAAAAATTGGCAAACTTTTTTTGTAGTAATCATGAAATTGTACCACTCATTCGCAGAGTGATTCTCCGACGATCTCATTCGTGAGAAAAATACGTTGCAATCATAAATTAGGCAGCGCTCATTTATTAAAATTTAAATAAATGTGGTAAATTATAAGCTTTTCACTTATTAGTAACCACGCCGATGATCGTAGCTGAGAAATCATAGCGATGCGAGCGAATACGTTGAGACAGTACTCGTACAATGTTTCACCGCTATCCTGCCGAGTGAGTCCATTCGCCGAAGCGTATGACGCTCGGTATAGTAATACTACTACGTAGTATATGCTACGCATATGTATGTGAGTGTCGGTTGACACACATACATATACGTGAGTGTTTCGTTGCGACCGAACCACGCGCGTCCTTTTTCCGCGCTGCGGTCGGAACGAATTCACACGTACATACACACACACATGGGCGTCAACGCTCAGCGATCGGCAGTTATCGCGCCTCGACTCGTCGCCCGAAAAGTCGAGGCTTCGAGGCCGAAGCGCGTGCGTGGCGCCATCCGTCGGTAGAGACTCGCAGCTCAAAACTGCACAATTGTCACTACCGACGTATCGAGGGGCCGCGTCGAAATTTTCCAGCGTGTTCGTCATTCCCTTAAAGTATACATCCACTTGATTGAACATGGCATGGAGGAAATTATTAACAGGTGCAGCACGCCCCCCTGGCCCGCCATCGGAAGCCAAAATTTTAACGTTGAGGGCGAGCATCGTATGCTCGAGATCCAGATACTCCTCCCCGTGACCTGGTACAACAAACTCGGGCGGCCCATCGTCTGAGAGCGAGGACACGGGTTTATAATGCACCCATTGCGAGGCTTCTACAGATGTCTGTGTCGGTGGTATACTGAACAGATCAAGCTCGCTCTTCATGCACTCGTGAGAATGGGAGTGTAGAAACGACATTTTCAAATTCAGTCGAAAATATCTGGTAGGGTGATGCGCTTTTTACTTTTCCTCGTAGCTGTTTTTCTCCCCGTTTTTTTACACTTCGTACGTTTACAGGATTTCTTTCTCGACAGTTGTATTTTGCACGGTTTACCACCGCGTCTCTTCTTCGTCACGCGACCCTTAACAGTGCTTCTTTTTTGTACCGCGACACGTCCACGTGCAGGGCCCATTAGCGAATGTATACTCCTTTTTCCGCGCACGGTTTTATATCCCGAACCACTCATGAGTAGATCGATCTTCTCATCAGCTTTGCGTTTCAAGTTTCCACCCGACTCTGCGAGTCGCTCGCGTACAGATGCCCCGAATGGTCTTTTGTATCTGCTTACATCTTCAATAACGTTTATCCCTGCACGTAGTGCTTCTTTTCCTATAGCGCGTGCTCCCATTTTTAGAAGTGGTAGAGCTCTCCGGAAGAGACCCCCCAGAAAACTTCCGATTCCATGTCCCCGTTGATACGGTGCTCCTACATAGATGCCGTGCAGACCGCGGGCTCCACCGCCCCCAGCCTGACACTCGTAAAATGCATAATAATGGGACATCGCTGTCTTAAAAGTTACCCAATGCGCTTAAAATGTAACGTGACGGTTAGTGTTCCGTACTCGAATGCTACAGGTTTACCGAGATGGTCTCTTATATCGATGGTGACCACTCGAAAATGATTATTCATAATCGGTAAATAGTTCGCGGGCGAAAAGTACTTCACGCAGGTTGAGCCGTATGTATAACGGGCTGTATCTAAATTAACGATTCGCAATAGTAATGCCTGCACATCTCCCACGGTGTATGGTACGCAGATATCCGTGTATACGAAGAGTTGATCCGGCAGAGCTCTGCTGAGGCAGGCTGGTCTAGCCCCGCTGGTCGTCTGGCCTGCTGGTATATGATTCGTCATGGAAAACGTCAGAGGCTCATCAACTCCTGCTTGTGCGTCGAGGCCTAATACACGGGCAATCTTATCCGGTAAAATAACGGTTCCGGCTTGCGTTTTTCCTATACACTCTTCAATTGTAGGCATCTCAACGGAAACGTGTCCAATCGCTCAGCGAGATTCGACGAATCTTACACCTTGTTTTTTGAACCGTGGTATGTTATTCAGCTCCCACATGAGTTGACCGTGTGTTTGGTATACACCGTGGGGTATGTTAACAGCGACCTTTCGCTCGTTCACATCATCGATTTTATCCCCACATGGCTTCCAGAGTATATTACAATCTCCCCGTTGTAAAAGCGTGATGGTGTAAGGAATGTGAATTTCGGTAAGACCCACAACCCATGTGCCATGTAAAGAAATTTCACGTGGCAGTTGTGTTGTAAAATTCGTCGTCGTGTTATCGGGGAAATACTTCATACTACTGTTACTCGGTAGTACGATGAAAAAATTTTCAGCCTCCATACCGCGGGACGCCTGTGAGAAACGGCGTTTTATGGAGCAATGTTTCGTACACTGGATGCGGGTATCCAGGAGTTAAATTTCGCTGGGTAGCCTAACCAGCTAACGTAGACTTCTTTCCGTGCACCGCGACCTCGGGTTTTTATAACACGCTCGATTTTGAACTCCTTGTCTTCCTCTAGACGTTCAGCGTTGACTTCTGTTAACTCTTGGGGGTAGAAAAATCTATCTATCGCGTCCCCGTGAAGATCGTGCAATTCATAGATCGTGATAGCCTGACGCTTGAGAACCCGCGAGACTTTAAATATTGGGGTGCTCCAATTTTTTCGTAACCTTTTTCGAATGTGCCCTTAGTCCTACTGATGCGTACATAATTACCGCATTTGTATTTATGGCGGCTGCGACGCTTCTTACCATCGCGGACCGTGTTATTTTTCTCTGTATTTTCGTAGGCTATCTGCGCATTGTACAATGTTACAGCAGCGGGTTCCATCTTTGTTGTTGAGTGTCTTGCATGGTTATACGCGTAGACGAATTGCTGGAGTACATCGATGTGACGGTGTGTGTTGCGGTGAGTAAAGAAACGCCACATCCGCTGTTTTAAGGTGCGGTTGAATCGTTCAACTATCGATACCTTGATGTCCGGATTTCTCGCAACTCTAAAGCGGATATCTTTTTCAGCGAGAAAATTCTGGAAAACGTTTCCGAGGAATTCTTTCCGTCCGTTTGTAGATATATGGGGGATCGAACATCCGGTCCGTTTGTAGATATATGGGGGATCGAACAACCGGTCCGTTTGTAGATATATGGGGGATCGAACATCGGCACGGTTAAGGATTCGTTTGAAACCCATCGTGACACGGCGCATAGTCTTGTCGTTAAGTGGTCCAACCCATACATATTTGCTCAAGACATCTATAACAACGAGTAAATACGCTACACCATCATTCAATGTCTGAATTGAGCGTAAATCAACGAGGTCTGCTTGCCAAACGTCGTCAATATTGTCGACATTATAATGAAGCCTATGAAAACGTCTTTGAACGGGTCTATGAATGGTGTATGCATCCTGTTGCGTTAGCCAGTCGTGCACATGTTTATTTTTACCGTTTATAAGGCGATATGCACCTGAATAACCAGCAGGGTTGCCTGGATCGTAGTAAACGTCTTCGAGTGTTAGCTTCCGAGGCATTCTCTCTCTCTCTCTCTCTCTCTCTCTCTCTCTCTCTCTCTCTCTCTCTCTCGCTCTGTCTCAACCGACTCAAAACGGTCAAAGCTATAACCAGCACGCCGGCCGCATCTTTTGTCGCTTCGAGCGCATGTGTGTGCTCTTGAATGTATCTCCACTATTTACTGCTTTGCGTTTCACACCTCTACTCCTTTTAACAGGTTCATCGGTGTGGTTTATTATACTCTGGCCCGCACTCGCTTGGGTTATACGTCTGTCCGAAGTAGTATTATTGCTGTCTCTATCGTAGGATTTCCACAGTTCGTCATTCCCGATAAACTCACGAGGTATCCCTGCTGCCCGAAGAGCGCTAATAAATTCTTTACGACCTTTGGCTCGGAACTTTTTTCTCAAACGTACAGCGTCGTTAACAAGATCGACAATGTTACCGCCGTTTGTGAGTGCACCGTATATATTCACTCGTCCGCGGTCGTCCCAAGTTATATTCGACGGTTCTCCTGTGGGTTTTTGTATATATTCGAGTAAAGATTGTGCTCTTCGTTTATACTTCCCCGGTTTACTGTTAACGATATCGTTGACTGGCATTATGCCCGTTGTTTCATCATCAACGCCCGTGAAGCTGAGTTTAACGCTTGTTTTTGTTTGTGATAACGTCTGAAAGAGATACCTCTGAAACAACGATAAAAATTGCTTCCACTTTTCTTGATCATGTTTAAATTTATCCGAACGGAGTATATTCGGAAGTTCCAGATCGAGGCGCGATATCGCATCACCAGGGGTTTTTATGCTCTCTGGTTCGGTTTCAGGCGTGTTCTCGGATGCTCTATCACTCGTAGAGGATGTGTGCGGTGTCGATGGTACTGTACACCCTCCACCACGCTGTTGTGTTACGTCCGGATTTTTATATTAAAAAAAATATATATATATTTCCAAAAATTAAAACGCGGTTTCGGTTGCGAAAATGATTTTACGTTAACTAATTGCACATTTATTTTATTTTACAGAACGGACGCCAGCCTTGAGATCCTACGTTTAGTCGGGAATGTGCCCAACAGGGATGAGGATCGAGCCACGGTTTGATCGATAACTTACGAATCATTCGCGGAGATAGGGCAGTCGGTAAAGAAGATAGTGAGTGGTAACGTGAACATGCGACTTACCCTACGAGCGGCGGTGCGTAGCGGGTTTATCGACGGATGATCTGGTACCCGGAGAGAGGTCCTACCGTCGGTAACGATGATCTCTAGGCGAACGACGATTTCAACTATAGACGGTGAGGTAGGTTTCTTATTTTTCGACGAGCATCCGCCCATCGATGTACCGACTCGTTGTAGGTAAGGACGGGTTCCAGTCGCCCGACCGCGGTGACGAATTCGTGGAGCGAAAGGAAACGACGTTGGCGACGGGAGAAAATTAGTCGGTGATGACAATCTCGATGTCTGATGATACAACGGCGGTGGACGCGTGTGAAGTGACGCTGCCGGTCGATCGAGTCACTACACGGATGTACCCACGGGGGTCGATAAGCAGGACTTTCCCATAAAACGGAACGTTCGACACAATTTTTGGTCCAATTTTCGCCGAATGTACTTGTACGGCGTCACGAAGAATTTGCTTGAACACGGATGAGTTATTTCCACGAGATGCCGGTCACGGCTTTTGCGCGGTTATCGCGTTTGCGCGGCGAAGATTGAACTTGGAACCACCTCGTCTTCTTGGCATTTATGAATTTGAATAAATACAGATAGATATTTATTGGAAAATCAATTGACCGTTAACTGGGGGATTGGGGGAATGAGTAAGCTTATCCTGCAGCAGGGGTTCGAAACATGAATCAATCGACGTGCAGTAATAGGTTGCACAACCGGCAAATCCAGTCTAGAAATTTAAGCGAGGTAAGAATTGACGACGTGCAGTAATAATTAGCACAACCGACAAATCATCGGAAAATGAAGGGAGGATGGATGAAGGGTTGATTTAATTAACGGACGGTTGATTTCTACATATGAACGATGGTGAGAGAATGTTGACTCAAATGAATTTCGTAAAAGACGAATGAACGATCTAAACAACACACAACGCGATCGAAAGAATGTATTCGATGAGGGATAAAGGATCGCGAAATAATTATTTACTGATTCTAAAAATGTACACGTATACGTATATATTGTTACGAACTTGGAAATAAATATAATTACACACAACTCTGCGATGTAGAATATGACAAGTTTTAAACGCAACAAAAACTCAAACTTCGAGTTACAATTCGGTAAAATAACAATGTGAAAATAAAGAAATGTTTAAAGAAATGTTCCGATTTTCCAGCGTGCGGGTCCGACACGAACGCGGCGAGCGGAGAAGCGCAACTGACTGGTGGAGAGACCGGAGAACTGGCGAGCAGTGGAGGACTCGGCTTATTATTGGTGCGGCGGTGGAACGGCGTGGTGCGCATGCGCCGCGGAGAGGAGACGCCGACGCTGATGTTCCTTTTCGCTTGCTCTTATGGCGTTAAACGGAGGATTCGACGATAAATCAATTATTTAATTTAAGTGTTATAACAAATAATTATGCCAGTTGGACTGACGATAAGTTAATATTTTTAATTTATCGTTAGTCTCACAATTTGTTACAATAATATCCGTTTTTAAATAAAGAAATATAATTTTATATAAGTTCCAATTGTTGTTATTTATTCTTTTGCGTGCGGAACAGATTCGATGTAAAAATACGGCGGTTAAATAAGAGAATAATAATTACAATGCGAAATATACGAGTTGCATACAATAATTATAAATGTGTAGTTTTTAATTAATAACATAGAGCGCACTATTATTTATGCGAAAGTAATCGTATTTAATATTGGGCTTTAGTAATACTTTTATTCGTATGTACGTGAATAATATAAATGTTCATAATGGCTAATTGTTTTTAGTTATGTTAATAGCGCATGACATATTTGTTATACTGATAATACTGAATTATAACGATTATCACTTAACTAAATGATTAAAATACCGTTTATAATTCATTTGTCGCATTAAACATTTATTATAATTATTAATAATAATGTAAGTCGCATTGTGACGGCGTTAATTATTATTTGAATAATTTCTTTATTAAATAGAGCGTGTATGAAATTGTTCTAGAATATCCTGCACGTGGAAATAATAATAATGATACAGGGTTGGAAACAAAGGAGACAAAGCGGCGATACGTGATATTGGCGTTGGAGCGGATGTTTAGTCTACAAGGTATGGAGTGATAGCGATTTGTTTATCTCTTAATTAGTTCTTAGGATTCGGCATGATGTGATATTGTTTAAATTATTATTTCCTAGAAGCCTACGTGCAACACGTGGCTTGCATCATGGCGGCGCGTCCGAGAGAGACGCGACGAGTGCGAGAGAGAAAGAGATATACATGCGCTGGGAACGTTCGGGAAAAAACTGGCTAATGTCTGCTATTATGTACTTGAAAATGGGAAAGCGTACGAGAAAAGACTTATACTGTAGAAAGAGCGCTTGCTCGTTGCAAGAGGCAATAAAGTAATTCAAGTGTTTTCTGGAAAATGTCTCGAAGGGAAGCGTTCGCTCGACTCGAGGGCAATAAAGTAATTTGGGAAAAAGTCACGTAGCGTTTATTCACTATAGTAGCCATGAGTAAGAGAGAGAGGGTTAGGCCGGATGAGGGTGCGAGAGAGAAAGACTCTGTATACGAGGCGAGTCGCGGGGTCGCGAGTATATCGCGAGTCCGCGGGTTACGCAATCTCGCGGTTTTTTCGCGAGTACGTGAAATAGGAATGAGCGGGTTGATGTTCGCGATTCGCGGGTCGCGAATTATATCGCGGATCTGCGGAAATCGAGGTTCGCGATTAAGGACGAAGGTTTTTGTGATACGGGTTACATGAGCATGAAGGAGGTACGCGGGTAACCCGAAGGAGAAGGATGGAAGATGAGAAAGATCACGTAGTCGATGATGGAGTGTTCGATTGAGCGCGCAAAGTATCAGGCGAACAGGGGGAGTACGCTGGTCTCCTAGCGGAGTGGTAGAGAGAGCCGGAGCGAGGGCGCGCGGGTGCGCGCGAGCGTTAAGGAAAGACGAGGATAGCGAGTGAGCGCGCGCGGGCGCTGAAGAGGGAAAAGGTGTTACGTCCTGGCGATCTTGCCCTCCATTAAACAACCTAGAACATAAAGAACAAACATAATTATTCATATACTTACCCTAAACACTATGTTACTCCAAATAAGAATACGAATATGTATTAAGAAACACTCTAGAAATTACCCAGAAATATTTTTCTTTATGTAAAATAAAATAGATAACGCATAAAATAATATAATTCTCTACCTTTACAAGAAACAATATGTCTCATAATACTTTTATGCCCTAAAATGGCTCAAATATAGTAGCCAAGTAATTCTGCATTATACACATAATACTACATATACTTAAGAACAAATAAAGCCTATGGATAACTTTATAAAAATATATTGTTCCACCTTAAATTCCTTAAGGCTAAGGTTAAAACATGAAATTTGGAAAAACCCTTTTGTCAACGAACATAATGCAAAAGGAGGACAGTAAAGAAACAGATACGAGATCATAATAATAATTCAATCTCCTTCAAAACGCTTAAAAACAGGTTAAAATAAAACTTTTCAAGGTTTAACTTTTCCAATATTAAACGGCACATTCAGCAGTAAATAATGCCCCAAACACCATATTTTTACAACCAACCAATCATATTAAAATTACTTAAAATATAGTTAAAATCAGGTTAAAATGAGTATGTCTATGCACCATATTAAAGAGGGAAAAATCCCGATTCCAACTATACCCTTCACATAATTTTAAAACAATTAGAACTATTTAATTTCGATTTTTCAAAGGAAGAGATACTTGCTTCAACCTCCTATGACGTCATGTTCTCCTGATACTCCTGCTCTTAGTCGCGACCCGCGAAATTCGTTTCCCTCAAAACTAAAAATCGTACCGCGGTCCCACGGGTGTCAAAATTTCCCTAAAAATCCATTCTTTCATATTGACCCAACTCGCGGCCCCGGCGGCCATTGTTTTCTCCCAAAAACTCAAAAAACCTGCAAATCCACGGTTACCCCGTGTTACTGTATACCTATAGCGTGCCCTCATGCCCGATTCACCTAAGGAGGCCGCCATGATGGTTTCGGGCCGCCAAGATGGCTAACAGCCGCCATATTGGAATCCCGCTAATATCGTAGAATCCTCCGGGAACCCCTGTGGTCCTGTAGGCCGCCATGACACCTCCCATAGGCATCCCTTTTCATCCCAGTATATGCATCCTTAAGGGGGGCCCGCTGTGATTGTTCCCCAATACTTCAGGGCACGTGCACTTGAACCTCGGCTCCACGTACAGCCGCCATGACAGTCGCCACGAGGCGCACGGTCACCATCGAAATCACGTCCCGTCAATATTATCGGTAACTCAAAACTACATCTCGCAGAAATCACGTATCATAAACATTGATATTAAAACTCGGGGCCACCCCGCTATCTACCCAGCCTAAACATCCGGCGGATACTGTAACCAACTACGCACCATTCCTTTGTTCCAAAATTGTTAATGCAAAATCCCTTGTTATCCAAGATAGAGTAATTATTAAATCTCATAAATGTACCCTGTAGTCTCAAATATTATATTCCATTTTGAATAATGAATTTCGAGCAATATTAACCATTATACAATGTTAATACTCAATTTCGATAGTAGAATAACCATATAAGAATAAGTTACCAACATTAATAAAACTATCAACCCATGCACGACATATTTTAACGCGCATCGCTAATTTTAATACATATTAAGATATTTTAATAAAACCGTTTATGCGCAGGTATACTTATATATACTCCGATATTTTCTTTAAGTTCTATAACATTATAACAGCTAACAATTCCTATACGAAATACTTACCCGCCGTATAAAGAAATAAAAGGAACATAACAATCAAATTTTATTCAATATTTGCAAGACTTGTATAACAAAAATTATAAATTAAGCAACCAGGACAGGTTACGAAATTATGGAATGTTTATTGTAAAATCATATACACGAATACGAATACTATGGACTAATGTAATAAATTGTAAAGCTCATGGTAAATTAATAAGAATTAATTTATCAAGAGCTCCATTTGACCCTGTAAGAAGAAAAGAGAAAGACGCCGGTACTCCATACCGTCCCATAGGAGTAAGGGAGAAGGAAGGATGCCTACGTCACAACAGCGCCCACTTTCCCGACGCTGGATGCTGGCCCCAACAAGATGGCCGCCGCCTCCACTCGAGGAGTATATAAAAAAGGGGTACCTCTCCTCCACCAGTTCTCCGGTCTCCACCAGTCAGTCGCGCTTCTCCGTTCGTCGGACCCGCACGCTGGAAAATCGGCTCTTGTCATTTTTGAATCTTTGATTCTTTTTTGGGTAACAGTTATACCCTTTTTGATTTTTATATGAATATTTATATCGTACATTTATTTTCATTATATTCAATCTATTCTCCGCGATTTTATTCATCTTTACAGTTGTAACAATATATCGATAATCTCCAAAAGTGATCTTTGCCTTATGTTAATTTATTGCATTAAACCTGAATTCCTCGATTTAATCAAAACGTGTCACTCATCGTTTTCTTCGGCATCTTTTATTCAGAATTACAAGCATATTCAAAAAAAAATACTTGTCAAAGGAATTGTGCCAGTTTATCCAAAGTTTCTCTACTACTCTTGCCTTGTGTGTGCTCCTTAGCTGAGCACGAAACGTCCCCATCCTTTTCCGGTGATTAGGTGATCTTTCGTGCTGCCTAGTGGCCAGGCACGGTCACCACGATCTACCGTGCAATCTCATTTCCTAAAATAAATTTGAATTCAGTGCTACTACATTTGCACGAGTTCATATCCCTTTCAGTGTTGCAAGTGTGCTGCCTAGAGGCCAAGCACCTGTACCACAATTTGGAAACTGGGACAATACCTGAAACAAATTATTTTGTATTAATTAGTTAACTTGTTTTCCCCTAATGCCAAGAAGACGTGCAGGTGTTCACTTCCAACGACGCCGCGCTCAGGATAGCCGAGGTGAGACATCGGGTCGACATTCCCACGGTAATGATAGAACTCTAGAACAACGGTTCAACCAATTGCCGCTTAGCGCAAGATTGCGCATTATTTCAAATACTCTCCTCCATTCGCGAGTGTATATCGTAGACGATCGTTCGATCCGTCGCGTATCTCCGCCGTCACCTGTCAGCGATCCAGACGCATCAACGGTCGTTGCATTACCTGAACGCGAAGTAACATTTCCTGTTATTTCATTCGACGTCGAAACTTCCTCTATCGTCGTCGAGCCAGAAATCAGTTCTTACGTCGTGGATTCACCTGCTGCTGATACTCCATCTGTCGTTGAGTCCGCACACAACTAGGTTCCATTCCTATGGGTGCGTGTACATCGTCTTATAAGAGGCCTGCTGTGGAACTTGCTGTCCCTGAAATCACCATTCGGTTTGAGATAGTCCACACCGATCGCGGAAGTTCCCTCCAGATACAGCAGCGTCCTCTTCCTCCACCCGCTACGCACCGCCGCTCATAAGGGTAAGTTAGATTAATTCGCGCTACTATCTCTTCTACTCTCTTACCCTAATTTTGTATTTTCTACATTTTATAACAATACTTACCAATTGCCGATTGTGACCTGGTCCTCGTCCCCGTCGGGCGCATTCCCGACCAAAGGTAGGACCCTTTTTCTCTTGATCCGCGTTCCTGGAAAAAAAGGGTAAAAGTCAAAATAAATTAGATTCTGTTTCCTCATTTTCTCCTTTTATTACTTACCCAACTCAGCACGTGACTTCTCGTGTCCGTGTACCTGTAAAGAATAAAATAGAATTAAATTAAAATCATTGTCTTCCCATTCTCTCTTTTATTACTTACCCAATTCATGACGTAACAAAGGATAGAAAGCGAGTGCGCGCGAGCGTTGAGCTCGGCGCGCTAGCAGAGATTAGTAGGGAGATGTACAACGCGGCCCTTTTCGGCGTGCCTCGTAAATGGCGCTAAATCGCGGCGGCGAGTTCGGGAGTATGATTTCGTGATCATAGCCTCTGTCGAGGTTGCAGATTCCCTTGTAGCCGCGCGAGTCCGTGATCACCGTTCAAGTCGGTATCGCAGCAGCGTGAACACGAACGGGTAGCTCGGAGGGGGAAAAGTCTCTGCCCCTCGCAAATCGCGCTCGCTCGACGGGCGGACGGAGCGAGGTTTTCCGTCTGATCGAGCTCGACATATATGTGTGGCCGTACTGCGGTTTGGAATATGCATTATATGAATTTCAAAGTGAAAAACATGTATCGACTTCATTGTTTTCTTTCGGTTGCCCGTTTATGCCGAAAATGCGGGTTAAAAAATTAACGACGAACCGCGTTGAAAAATAAAACGCCGAAATGACCGTGGAAGGTTCAAAAATAAATCTCGAGCCTTTGCCGCGATTGTTTCGGCATTTTTTTCAACAGTAAACATTATGGATGAGGGTGGATCATAAATGTTTCTTTATCCGCAATGAGCGTTGTGGCTGAATTGGCAGTGTAGCGGATTAACGATGCTTACGGTCCGAGTTCAATCCCCGGTGAAGCAACTTTTTTTTATTCATTTTATATTCAGAAAATTTCGAACTTACTCTCACTTTAGCTATTCTCGCCTGTTCAGGCATTATTTATGATATTTAATTCGCATATGCTTAATAAAAAAAAACAAGACATTGCTACCGGGGATCGAACCCGCGTCCAGTGCAGCCGGATCGCACGTAAAAGTTACCCCCTCTTTAGTCTCTTACGCGCCTATCACCCATCACGGTAGCGCGTGTCCGTGAGCGAGCGACGCTCGGATATCTTCGGAAAGAGCCGAGCACGGTCGAAGTATCCCGACCGCGCCTTCGGCAGCTGCACCAATCCATGGACGGTGAGTACGTTCATGTGCGGCCAAGCCGAAACGAAGGCTTCGAGGGAAAAAGCAATCTCAGCACGACTCGCGCGTGACGTCACCCGACGGTACGCGCGAGACTCAGATGATTTCAATGCTTGTTTAGTTCTTTTTCCTATTGAATGAAAGGCTGCGGAGATATTCGGAGAAAAGTTATAGATAAAAAAAGAGAATTTCGTAAAAAAAACTTATTACATTTTTTTATCCCTCATAATTCTGAGAAATAATGAATTTCCGAAATTTTTGCAAACATTATTTTCCTTTAGGGGTAACACCATTGTAACGGCCTGCCACAAAGGGTTTTAGACAAATAATACTTGGGGTAATTATTAAGTATATATTGAAGTATATTGCAAAAAAATGTATGGGAAAATATTACAAAATGGCGACTATGCAGCAAATTCTTCCGAGGCAGGTTGAACTTAAGGTGCTCTGCGGGACGCAGTATAACTTGTGCCAATTTTAATCTGACCAAATATGTTTTTTTTAATTAAATCTAGACGAGTGTTGCAAGTAAACCACGTAGGGGATTTTAGAAATATTGATTTTTGAGTAATTGACGAGTATTTGACTAAAAATGTTCAATTTTTTAAAGACAGTTATTTTTGAATAAATATTGTTTTAATTAACTTATCGAAAATCCCCTACGTGTTTCAGTAGCTACACTCATGTAGACTTAATAAAAAAGAAAACTCTTTCTTATAGATTAAAAATGGCACAGTTATACTGCGTGCCACAGAGCTGCGACATGCTTCGGAAGAATTGCTGCAGTGTCGCCATTTTGTAATATTTTCGGATGAAAAATGTATAGCAATATACTTAAATATATGCTCAATAAATATCGCAAGTATTATTTGTTTATCATATTTTCTTCCGCCAAAAAAAAATATCAAAGAATACGCTTCCTGTAAGGCCGTTACAGTGGTGATATCCCTTAAAGAATGCATATAATTTCTGAGATTTTTCCGTGATTGTAATATAAATGATGAAATGTTCGGAAAAATTCGGAGAAACTCGGATGTTTGCGTAAAAACAATTGTCCGCAAAACTCCGAATTCTTCATATTTGTTCCAATTCATAGAAAAATTCGGGAAAAAATCGGAAAAATTTTCCGGAAAAAATCGGAGTATTTTGGAAAAAAATTGCACTAGGGGCGCGGGATCGTTCCCCGCGCTTAGTGGTTCTTTTAAAAATATTCTTACTATCAATTCTTATTTGATTAGTTATTTTTATTAGTTATCATTATTATTTTAATTGGTTATCTTTTAGTGTCGAAAAATTTATCGCGCACTCTGACCGCTTATATTATTAGTTTATATGTTAATTTAAATATAATAAGAAATCTAAATTACAACTTATTTTACTTCTGAAATTTTTTTGCGTTTTACTCACATCCGTCCCTATGCCAAATAAATTGTAATTCATAAAAGTAAGCGGAAATATATTCGTATTATTGTATTCATTCTCATAAACTTTCAGCAAGCGATAAAGCATTATCATAGTGTATCCGGCCGCGAATTGTAAGTACCAGAAAGTGCACATATTTACAAGCGATGAGATGGTCCCGTTGGTAGCGTTCCTGGCTTCGGTCCGCAGGGGTGCGGGATCGGTCCCCGCGCTGATCCCCGCTTTTTTAAAAATGATTATTACTATTAATTCTTATTTGATTAGTTATTGAATGAATATAATAATACGAATATAAATATATTTCCGCTCATATACTTTCATCAAGCGATAAAGCATTATGATAATGCTTTATCGCTTGATGAAAGTATATGAGCGGAAATATATTTATATTCGTATTATATTCATTCAATAATTAATCAAATACGATAAAGCATTATCATAATGCTTTATGGCTAAATAAATTTCCGCTTACTTTTATGAATTACAATTTATTTGGCATAGGGACGGGTGTGAGTAAAGCGCAAACAATTTTTTAGAAGATAAATAAGTTGTAATTTAGATTTATTATTATATTTAAATTAACGTACAAACTAATAAAATAAGCGGTCAGAGTCCGCGAAAAAATGTTCGACACTAAAAGATAACTAATTAAAATAATGATGATAACTGGTGTGTGTCATGTGAGTGTGACTGTAGTCTGTGAGTTATTTCTCGACGAAACGCGACTAGCTCTGAGACTGGGAAGCGAACTCCGGACCGGCTGTATTGGTATAGGTTTTCCGCAGTTTCCCTATACCCATGGCAGAAATGTCATGGTGAATGCAATACAGAGGGGGAAGTCGGCTGCGGCCGCAACGTGGGGATATAAACTGGAATATGGGGTATGTATCAAGGGGGAAGAACCCTGTACAGCTGGCAGTTAAACAAAATAAAAAAAAAGTGAATGATGATAACTAATAAAAATAACTAATCAAATAAGAATTAATAGTAATAATATAGGATTATAGAATAATAGGATCCCGCGCCCTTAGTGCAATTTTTTTCCGAAAAACTCCGATTTCTTCCGAATTTTTCTATGAATTGGAACAAATATAAAGAATTCGGAGTTTTGCGGACAATTATTTTTACGCAAACATCCGAGTTTCTCCGAATGTCTCCGAATATTTCATCACTTTAATTACGATCACGGGAAAATCTCGGAAATTATATGAAGACTGTAAGGGGTAACACCACTGTAGCGGCCTTACAGGAAGCGTATTTTTTAATATCTTTTTTCCGGAAGAAAATGTGATAAACAAATAATACTTGCGGTATTTATTGAGCAGATACTTAAGTATATTGCTTGAAATTTTTATCCGAAAATATTACAAAATGGCGACACTGCAGCAATTCTTCCGAAGAATGTCGAACCTTTGCGGCATGCAGTAT
Organism: Ophion obscuratus; assembly: GCA_964007375.1. Classification (NCBI taxonomy): domain Eukaryota; kingdom Metazoa; phylum Arthropoda; class Insecta; order Hymenoptera; family Ichneumonidae; genus Ophion; species Ophion obscuratus. The sequence goes on along the minus strand of OZ023315.1, from coordinate 41,844,898 downwards.
AACTATGCCAATTTTAATTTTAAAAAAATAATTTTGGTTTATTAAGTCTAAATGATCATTTTTAGTCAAATACTCGGCAATTACTCAAAAATCAATATTTCTAAAGTGAAGTACGTAGGGGACGTACTTCACTAGCTACACTCATCTGGATTTAATTTAAAAAAAAATGATTTTGTCCAGATTAAAATTGACACAAGTTATACTACGTGCCGCAGAGCACCTTAAGTTCAACATGCCTCGGAAGAATTGGCTACAGTGTCGCCATTTTGTAATATTTTCCCGTCCATTTTTTTGCAATATACTTCAATATATGCTTAATAATTACCCCAAGTATTATTTGTCTAAAACACTTCGTGACAGGCCGTTACAGTGGTGTTACCCCTTAAGGAATACAATGTTTGCAAAAATTTCGGAAATTCATTATTTCTCAGAATTATGAGGGATGAAAAAATGCAATAAGTTTTTTCTACGAAAATCTCATTTTTTTTCATCTATAACTTTTCTCCGAATATCTCCGCAGCCTTTCACTCAATAGGAAGAAGAAAAAGTTCCGAAAAAAATAGGAACAAGTTTGTTTTACGAAAATCTCATTTTTTTAATCTTCCAATTTTCTCTTAAATTTATCTTTAAAAATCTCATTTCTTTTCATCTTTAACTTCACTCCGAATATCTCCGCAGCCGTTCACTCAGGTCATAGGAAAAAAAGAAATTTCCGGGAAAAAAATGAGAAATCATGAATTTTCAGTGAAAAAAAATGTGTTTTTGGGAAATAGACCAGAACTTGAATCGGTTTTAAATCATTTTTTCTCCGAAAATCTCAAATATGATTAAAATATGAGAAATTATGAAAAATTTGGAGAAAAATTTGCACCACGGGCCCCTGCGGGCCGAAGCCAGGAACGCTACCAACGGGACCATCTCATCGCTTGTAGAATATGTGCACTTTCTGGTACTTACGATTTGCGGCCGGATGAATGATTGGCTTGTTTTTGGGGATAATGCTTTATCGCTTGATGAAAGTATGAAAATTAATATAATAATACGAATATAAATATATTTCCGCTTACTTTTATGAATTATATTTTATTTGGCATAAGGACGGGTGTGAGTAATTTTATTATCATATTTAAATTAACGTATAAACTAAAAAAATAAGCAATCAGAGCGCGCTATACATTTTTTGTATACATTAATAACGCAGAAAATCAAGAGCTAAATAAGCATTGAAATCATCTAAAAGCCTCGCGCGTGCCGTCGGGTGACGTCACACGCGAGTCGTGCTCAGATTGCTTTTTCCCTCGAAGCCTTCGTTTCGGCTTGGCCGCACATGAACGTGCTCAGCATCCATGGATTGGTGCAGCTGCCGAAGGCGTGGTCGGGATACTTCGACCGTGCTCGGCTCTTTCCGAAGATGTCCAAGCGTCGCTCGCTCACGGACACGCGCTACCATGATTGGGTGATGGGCGCGTAAGAGACTAGAGAGGGGGTAACTTTTACGCGCGATCTGGCTGCACTAATCCCCGGTAGCAATTGGTTTTATTAAGCATATACGAATTAATAAAAATCATAAATAATGCCTGAACAGGCGAGAATAGCTAAAGCGAGAGTGAGTTCGACATTTTCTGAACATAAAATGAAGAAAAAAAATGTTGATTCACCGGGGATTGAACCCGGACCGTAAGCATCGTTAATCCGCTACGCTGCCAATTCAGCCACAACACTCATGGCTGATAGAGAATCATTTATGATACATCCCTATCCATGTTTACTGTTGAAAAAAAAATGTCGAAGCAATCGCGGCAAAGACTCAAGATTTCTTTGTGAACCTCCCACGGTCTTTACGGCGTTTTATTTTTCAACGCGGTTTGTCGTTAATTTTTTTAACCCGCATTTTCGGCATAAACGGGCAACCGAGAGAAAACAATGATCTCGATACATGTTTTTCACATTGAAATTCATTTAATGCATATTCCAATCCGCAGTACGGCCACACATATATGTCGAGCTCGATCGGACGGAAAAACTCGCTCCGTTCGCCCGTCGAACGAGCGCGATTTGCGAGGGGCAGGACTTTTCCCCCTCCGAGCTGCCCGTTCGTGTTCACGCTGACTGCGATACCGACTTGAACGGTGATCACGGACTCGCGCGGCTACAAGGGAATCTGCAACCTCGACAGAGGCGATGATCACGAAATCATACTCCCGAACTCGCCGCCGCGATGTAGCGCCATTTACGAGGCACGCCGAAAAGGGCCGCGTTGTACATCTCCCTACTAATCTCTGGCGCTAGCTAGGCGCGTTCAGCGGAAATAGGTACAGTGCCTTCAGTTAATGCCTGGACCTGTTGTGCGAGAGCTAACTTCAAAGAGCGGAAACATTACCGTTCTGTGAAGTTAACGTCATCGATAGATTTTCGAACGAATTTCAGACTGATGTGTCACGAGTCATTTCCAACCCGTGAGGTGATACAGCCTCGTGAAAAAATGACAGCACTTATAGGTGGCAACTGCACCGTGAATGCAGGCATGCAAAATCTCGAAAGGGTGAAATATATGAATGTGAGATTGGAAAAAAAGAACATACGGAATCCATTTTAGAAGAAATATAAAACATTAATTCGATGAGTAAATACATCCGGCGCAACAATAATAAAGCACAGAATATTGGAGAATAAATAAATAAAAAGCCGACGCGGAACATTCTGTTTCTGTATGCGATATTTTCGGAGTCAATGCCGAAGAAATAGAAATACGAACTAAAAAATAATTTACTGTAACACCCGGTGCTTCTGAACATGGATTACCGATAAATTATAGACATCTGGTTTCGTATTTATACCTTATTTGTTAGCCACCACCATAAAAGAGTGTCCACGATAAAATACATTGTGTATTGGCTTTTAATATATGTAATTTTTACTCTCTATGCCGTAGAAAATATTATCTTCAAGCGGGTTTCCCAACGCACGCGATTTTGAACGAACGTAACAAGTATGTGTTCAAAAATATATATTGTGACGTTTAATTGTTTCAAATTATAAAACAACTACCCCTATTGGATATCTTTTGGATATCACGACGAATGCAAGGTAACAGAATATTTCTTTAAATCATGTTTCGGCTCGCATTACCGAAGTGATGGTGCAAAGAATTAGATTCGTCTCTAGTAATTAATTAAAAACGATAGACTTTTGAGTTTTACGCTTTACGTAAAAAGCCTCAAAGTTTGCAGGCAAAAAGAGTCGTATCTCGTGTCAATCTCTGTTGTAATGAAAGTTTTTTACAGGTGGGAATTAATCCAAGTGCGAGTGCAAGTAATTCTTGTGTAGAATAAATCCTACAACCGGAAAACACTGCCTAACGCATTCGATTCATTTCTTTTCGTTGGCTAGTGCAACGATAGCGGTTGAAAAACGCTCTTTTGCGCATTGAAGAGTGTATGTTTTTTTCCAAATTATGAAAAAGAACCGAATCCAACCACTAGCAAGATGATTTCAATAAACGAACGTGAAACATTATTTGAAGAAATCGTTTCGAACGTTGGATTTGTCTCGATAATGAAAAAAAAAAAATCTTCGAATTTTTCAAAGTTGAAAAAATCCAATTAGGACCTCGCGTAAATCTCCATTTGGATAAATGTTTTTCATAGCTGAAAACTAGTCCAAGTGTGGATGCAAGTGGTCTCGTTGTGGAACAAGCTCGACAATCAGAAAACATTGCGCAAGACCTCGGTTTCGTATTTTTTCGCAGTCCACTGCAGGAGTAGTGATTCCAAAACGATGTTCTCAATATCGAGGGAGGATACATTTTTTAAATCAATCAGGAAAACGAATCCAAACATTGGAAACATGATTTCGATAAACAAACATAAGAGATGATTTGATCGAATTGCTTTTCGGATTCGTTCGCGTTCATAGTCCACAGCAGCAGTGATAGTCCTCGACGGCTATTTTCGTGCCGAGGGTGATAGATTTAAAAAAATTACACACTGCGAACGAATCCGAACAATCTCGAGGTTATTTCCATAATGAAACACAAAACAGAATTAGAATGGACCGTTTTTTATTTTGGATTCGTCTCGAACCGACAAAAACGACGACTTTTATATCGGGAAACGAATCCGAGTCCGCATGCAAGTGTTTCTGTTGTGGAATAATCCCTACTATTTGAGAATGCCGCGCCGACCATCAGATTCGTTCACGTTTATAGTCCACAGCAGCAGTAGCAGACCTCAATAGCTATTGTCGTGCCGAGGATGATCGATTTTTTAAAATCATTTTTAGTTATTTCGACAATGAAACACAAAACAAAATTTGAATCGATTCGTCTCGATCCGATAAAAGAAATGGTTGAAACAGGCGTATTCATCAACGTCGAATCTCATGTGAATTTCTTTTGGAGTCGAGGAATTTTAGATCGGGAAACGAATCCGAGTCCGCATGCAGATGTTTCTGTTGTGACATAATCTCTACAAACTGAGAACGCTGCCCTGATAATCGGATTCGGTCACGTTCATAGTCCACAGCAGCAGTAGCAGACCTCAATGGCTATTTTCGTGCCGAAGGTGATCGATTTTTAAAAATCACCTACTGGGAACGAAACCGAACAATCTCGAGGTTATTTCGACAATGAAACACAAAACAGAATTTGAATGGATCGTTTCTTCATTCTGGATTCCTCTCGAACCGATAAAAGACACTGTTGAAAAAGGCGTATTTATCAACGTCGAACCTCATGTGAATTTCTTTTCGAGTCGACTACTTTTAGATCGGGAAACGAATCCGAGTCCGCATGCAAGTGTTTCTGTTGTGGAATAATCCCTGCAATCTGAGAATGCCGCGCCGATCATCGGATTCGATCACGTTCATCGCCCACAGCAGCAGTAGTAGTCCTCAATGGCTATTTTCGTGCCGAGGGAGATAGATTTTAAAAAATCACCTATTCGAGTTTATTCCGACAATGAAATACAAAACAGAATTTGAATGGAACGTTTTTTTCTTTTGCATTCCTCTCGAACCGATAAAAGAAAGGCTGAAACAGGCGTATTTAACAACGTCGAATCTCATGTGAATTTAACTTCGAGTCGACGACTTTCAGATCGGGAAACGAATCCGAGTCCGCATGCAAGTGTTTCTGTTGTGGAATACTCCGTACAATCTGAGAATGCCGCGCCAACCATCGGATTCGTTCACGTTCATAGTCCACAGCAGCAGTAGTAGTCTTCAATGGCTATTTTCGTGTCGAGGGTGATCGATTTTTAAAAATCACCTACTGGGAACGAAACAGAAAATTCTCGAGGTTATTTCGACAATAAAACCCAAAACAGAATTTGAATGGACCGTTTTTCATATTGGATTCCTCTCGAACCGATAAAAGAAATGGTTGAAAGAAGTGTATTTATCAACGTCGCGTCTCATGTGAATTTCTTTTCGAGTCGACGACTTTTAGATCGGGAAATGAATCCGAGTCCGCATGCAAGAATTTCTGTTGTGGAATAATCCCTGCAATCTGAGAATGCCGCGCCGACCATCGGATTCGTTCACGTTCATCGTCCAGAGCAGCAGTAGTAGTCCTCAATGGCTATTGTCGTGCCGAGGCTGATCGATTTAAAAAAATCGCCTACTGGGAACAAAACCCAATAATCTCGAGGTTATTTCGACAATAGACCACAAAACCGAATTTGAATGGATCGTTGTTTATTTTGGATTCCTCTGGAACCGATAAAAGAAACGTTTGAATAAGGCGTATTTATCAACGTGGAATCTGATGTGACGTTCTTGTCGAGTCGATGACTTTTCGTTCGGGAAACGAATCCGAGTCCGCATGCAAGTGTTTCTGTGGTGAAATAATCCCTACAATCTGAGAACGCCGCGCCGGTCATCGGATTCGTTCACGTTCATAGCCCACAGCAGCAGTAGTAGTCTTCAATGGGTATTGTCGTACCGAGGGACATCGATTTTAAAAAATCACCTACTCGGAATGACACCGAACAATCTCGAGGTTATTTCGACAATGAAATACAATAAAGAATTTGAATGGATCGTTTTTTTTATTTTGGAGTTCTCTCGAACCAATAAAAGAAACGGTTGAATCAGCCGTATTTATCAACGTCGAATCTCATGTGACTTTCTTTTCGAGTCGATGACTTTCAGATCGGGAAAAGAATCCGAGTCCGCATGCAAGTGTTTCTGTTGTGGAATACTCCCTACAATCTGAGAATGCCGCGCCGATCATCGGATTCGTTCACGTTCATCGTCCACAGCAGCAGAAGTAGTCCTCCGTGGCTATTGTCGTGCCTAGGTTAATAGATTTGTAAAAATCACCTACTGGGACCGAAACCGAAGAATCTCGAGGTTATTTCGACATAAAATACAACACAGGATTTGAATGGATCTTTTTTCATTTTGGATTCCTCTCGAACGGATAAAATAAACGGTTGAAACCGGCGTATTTATCAACGTGGAATCTGATGTCACGTTCTTTTCGAGTCGATGACTTTTAGTTCGGGAAGCGAATCCGAGTCCGTATGCAAGTGTTCCTGTTGTGAAATAATCCCTACAATCTGAGAACGCCGCGCCGATCATCGGATTCATAGTCCACAACAGCAGTAGTAGTCCTCAATGGTTATTGTAGTGCCGAGGGAGATCGATTTTGCAAAATCATCTACTGGGAACGACACCGAACCATCTCGAGGTTATTTCGACAATGAAAGACAATACAGAATTGAAATGGAACGTTTTTTTATATTGGATTCCTCTCGATCCGATAAAAGAACCGGTTGAAACAGGCGTATTTGTCAACGCCGAATCGCATGTGACGTTCCTTTCGAGTCGATGACTTTTAGTTCGGGAAACGAATCCGAGTCCGTATGCAAGTGTTTCTGCTGTGAAATAATCCCTACAATCTCAGAACGCCGCGCCGATCATCGGATTCGTTCACGTTCATCGTCCACCGCAGCAGTAGTAGTCTTCAATGGCTATTGTCGTGCCGAGGTTAACAGATTTCTAAAAATCACCTACTGGGACCGCAACGGAACAATCTCGAGGTTACTTCGTCATAAAATACAAAACAGAATTTGAATGAATCGTTTTTTATTTTGGATTCCCCTGAACCCGATAAAATAAAGGGTTGAAACAGGAGTATGGATTAACGTCGTATATCACGTGCATTTTTTTCGACTCGACGACATTTAGATCGGGTAACGAATCCGAGTCCGCATGCAAGTGTTTCTGTTGTGAAATAATCGACACAATCTGAGAATGCCGCGCCGATCATCGGATTCCTTTACGTTCATAGTGCACAGCAGCAGTTGTTACGTCCTGGCGATCTTGCCCTCCATTCTCCATAAAATCGGAGCCGAATTCGGGGCAGTAATATCGGGAACGTACGAAAGAGGTCCCGAGAACCATTCCGAGCTACGATTTTATCTTTGTTGAATAAACAATGCTCCTACCGTCGTTCTCGCACCATCGCCAGATTTCTCGACCCATTCTGACCGGAAGTAAGTTAAAATCGGAGACGAATTCGGGGCAGTAACATCGGGAACGTACGAAAGAGGTCCCGAGAACCATTCCGTGCTACGATTTTATCTTTGTTGAATAAACAATGCTCCTACCGTCGTTCTCGCACCATCGCCAGACTTCTCGACCCATTCTGACCGGAAGTAAGATAAAATCGGAGACGATTTCGGGGCAGTAATATCGGGAATGTTCGCTCGAGGCACCGAGAACCATTCCGAGCACCGATTTTATCTTTGTTAAATAAACCATGCTCTGACCGTCGTTCTCGCTGCATAGTCAGACTTCTCGACGCATTCCGACCAGAAGTAAGATAAAATCGGAGACGACGTCGGGGCAGTATCATCGGTAATGTTAGCTCGAGGCCCTGAGAACTATTCCGAGCACCGATTTTATCTTTGTTAAATAAACAATTCTCCTACCGTCGTTCGCGCAGCATCGTCAGACTTCTTGCCCCATTTTGACCGGAAGTAAGATAAAATCGGAGACGAATTCGGGCCAGTAATATCGGGAAAGTTCGCTCGAGGCCCCGAGAACCATCCCGAGCACCGATTTTATCTTTGTTCAATAAACAATTCTCCTACCGTCGTTCTCGCACCATCGCCATACTTCTCGACCCATTTTGACCGGAAGTAAGATAAAATCGGAGACGACTTCGGGGCAGTAACATCGGTAATGTTCGCATTACCGATCGCTTGTTGCGGTGAATACAATTTGCTTATGAATGCAATTTGCAAATAAGAATACAAATTTCTGGCCGGAAAGATGGATTCTTCTTAACCCTCCACGGTCGCTCTAAGTCACTGAAGACCACAGCGAACATTCACGTGGACGTTTTCCCTCAGACAGCTCTATTTACAGTGTAAAAATACTAAGTTTTGGGCTTTAATACACATTGATTAACATTGTACAAGCATTGAGGCGGAGTCAGAAATTTTTTTACATTTATTAAGCATTTCAACCCGTTGAAAATTGTACTCGAACGACATACGACCCAGTAAAACCGCGGAAGCATCAGAATTACAGTGCGACCGCGGAGGGTTAATGATCTTTTTGCCTCCTTAATGGAGATGTTAAAATATTTTTGGCATGTTATTGTATTTTTCTATGAAAGATGCTTTCATATAAATGGGTGAAGAAGCATTTCGATACGAAAATATTAGTGTTACGTCTTAAACATGAAACATGAAAAAATATGAAATAGCAGCTTACAGGAATATTATTGATCAACGAATACATTTTAAAGAAAGGAAACACGACCGTGATAAAAAATGTATGTAAGGGGGTGGTTTACTTCCTTAAGCCTGCTGTCTGGAAGAAAGGTAAAATACGTAAACTTGAGTTTTGTTTCTTCTTTCAAGTGATACCTCTTTTTTCTCTTACCTCTTTACATACAAGGGTGGAGTGAGAAAAAGGATACATTACTCCAAGTGTGGAGATTGGCAAAAAGGTAATTAGAGGGTTGGTTCACCACTTCATATACTTTATTCTCAACAGCTCTATAGGGGTCTTATCATCGACTTAGATTACAACAATTTTCGATTTTGTTTAATTCCAATTGGTGGACCGCTGCCATGTGAAACTGCAAAATCATCCACCGACACGCTTTTCTTCAAGATGCGGTTTTCCTGATGAAGACCGTTTTTCCGCAAATGACAAACCCATCGCTAATAGTTTCTTATGTTTTAACACATATTTTATCTTCAACAAAAGTGCAAGCGGACACTTGAGTGGTGTTCCCGCCATAACAACGCAACAATACCGTACGCGCTTTTAGTTGCGCACGATTTCTTTAAATCGACCGCGTTTTTTCGTCGTTGTGTATATACACATCGACGAAATAATAATAATATGCCGGCCAGTTTTGAGAAATTGTTTTGGTGCTCTGTACGCACGTCAGAGACAAAAGCTCGCGACGATCGGCTTTTGTTTGCTGATCGGCTCCTTGCGGGCATTCATCATCAACCTACAGATGCAATGGCCGAAGCCAAAAAATTGCGGATGCATTGGTGCCTGATTGCCACGCATAATAATTATTCTCAAAGTGTGGCTACCCGGGAAAAAAAGATCATATCTGAACATATCTGAATCATATCTGTAGAATCAGATATGATCAGACAAGAGATTTGGTCATATCTGTTCATATAGTGTCATGACAGATCATGTATGCTTATATCTGAGCATATCTGTAGAATCAGATATGATCAGACAAGAGATTTGGTCATATCTGTTCATATAGTGTCATGACAGATCATGTATGCTTATATCTGAGCATATCTGTAGAATCAGATATGATCAGACAAGAAAATTGGCTATATCTGTTCATATAGTGTCATGACAGATCATGTATGCTTATATCTGAGCATGTATGATCATCCCGAGAATAAATTATCAGACCAAATCACATCTGATTATATCTGGATTATATATGATCCAGATATGATTGATCATATCTGGATCTTGTCTAATCATGCATAAGAAAAATGGCCATATCAGAGCATACATGATTAGATTTGACGATATCAGAGCATGTATGATTAGATTTGACGATATCAGACCACCCGGGAAAAAAAGTTCATGCCTGAGTGGATATGTTCATATATGTTTCAGATATTGTCATATATGTTTCAGATATCGTCATATATGATTCAGATATTGTCATATATGTATCAGATATATTTATATCTGACATTTTACAGTATCATATATGATTAGGTCTGATCATATTCCACACCACATATGCTTGAAGAAGATCATATCTGATCACATATCCCGGGGAAAATGGTCATATCTGAGCAGATATGCTCATGTAGGTGTTTATCTGCAACATAAATGAATCTGATCTGATCATGCATGGTCAAAGATGAACATATATGTATTCTTATGCGCTCAGGGGTAGCTCTATATCTGGTCAGATATGATCGCGCATAAGTAAATATGTGCAGATATGAATTTATAGCTGAACATGTCTGCCCATATGTGGTCATGTCTAACCAGATATAGTACAATTCACGACTACATTCGAGCTCACACATGAATAGACTTGAATATGTGCGTGCATGCATGAACATATCCAACCAGGTATGGATGAATACGTTCAAATATGAATCAATTGATGAAATATGAATCAATTGATTCATATTTGATTAGATCTGATCACACGTGGGCAAGCATGTTCAGCGATGATCATATAGATCCAATTGGATGAATTCGAGTATAATTCCATATCTGGGCAGATACAATCGTACATGGGCAAATATTTTCAGACCTGATCATGCACGAGTTGGGTTCGGTTGCGTATTCATCCATACTTGGTTGGATATGTTCATGCATGCGCGCACATATTCAAGTCTATTCATGTGTGAGCTCGAATGTAGTCGTGAATTGTACTATATCTGGTGAGACATGACCACATATGGGCAGACATGTTCAGCTACAAATTCATATCTGCACATATTTACTTATGCGCGATCATATCTGACCAGATATAAAGCTACCCCTGAGCGCATAAAAATACATGTATGTTCATCTTTGACCATGCATGATCAGATCAGATTCATTTATGTTGCAGATAAACACCTACATGAGCATACCTGCTCAGATATGACCATTTTCCCCGGGATATGTGATCAGATATGATCTTCTTTAAGCATATGTGATGTGGAATATGATCAGACCTAATCATATATGATACTGTAAAATGTCAGATATAAATATATCTGATACATATATGACAATATCTGAATCATATATGACGATATCTGAAACATATATGACAATATCTGAAACATATATGAACATATCCACTGAAGCATGAACTTTTTTTCCCGGGTATGTACCGTCAGGAGTACGATGACCATACGCCGTCCCGGCAAACTTGCCGACGGTAAGTTAATCTTGTGAGACGTACGCGTCAATTATTAAAAAACAAAAAAAAAAAACTTTAACAGACTCGCCGAGAACATCGCGCAGCATGGCACTTTGAAAGTCCCGGAGGTGCCGCGCAGGAAGCCGGTGACCGATGAAGTCAGGGTCCCCGTTCTGCATGCCATCGAGGAAAACCCCGTGTAGAGCGCACGAGGCCTTGCTCGTACTTTGAGTAAGAGGGAGAGAGAGAGAGAGAGAGCGAGAGAGGGAGAGAGGGAGAGAGGGAGAGAGGGAGAGAGGGAGAGAGGGAGATAGGGAGAGAGGGAGAGAGGGCGAGAGGGAGAGAGAGAGAGGGAGAGAGGGCGAGAGGGAGGGAGGGCGAGAGGGAGAGAGGGCGAGAGGGAGAGAGGGCGAGAGGGCGAGAGGGTGAGAGGGAGGGAGGGAGAGAGGGAGAGAGGGAGAGAGGGAGAGAGGAAGAGAGGAAGAGAGGGAGAGAGGGAGAGAGGGAGAGAGAAGAGAGGGAGAGAGGGAGAGAGGGAGAGAGGGAGGGAGGGGAGGGAGGGAGAGAGGGAGAGAGGGAGAGAGAGAGAGAGAGAGGGA
>OZ023315.1:41363926-41832716 GCA_964007375.1 Ophion obscuratus | reverse complement strand
GAGGGCGAGAGGGCGAGAGGGCGAGAGGGCGAGAGGGCGAGAGGGCGAGAGGGGGCGAGAGGGCGAGAGGGCGAGAGGGCGAGAGGCGAGAGAGGGCGAGAGGGCGAGAGGGCGAGAGGGCGAGAGGGCGAGAGGGCGAGAGGGCGAGAGGGCGAGAGGGGCGAGAGGGCGAGAGGGCGAGAGGGCGAGAGGGCGAGAGGGCGAGAGGGCGAGAGGGCGAGAGGGCGAGAGGGCGAGAGGGCGAGAGGGCGAGAGGGCGAGAGGGCGAGAGGGCGAGAGGCGAGAGGGCGAGAGGGCGAGAGGGCGAGAGGGCGAGAGGGCGAGAGGGCGAGAGAGAGAGAGAGAGAGAGAGAGAGAGAGAGAGAGAGAGAGAGAGAGGAGAGAGAGAGAGAGAGAGAGAGAGAGAGAGAGAGAGAGAGAGAGAGAGAGAGAGAGAGAGAGAGAGAGAGAGAGAGAGAGAGAGAGAGAGGAGAGGGCGAGAGAGAGAGAGAGAGAGAGAGAGAGAGGAGAGGAGGGCGAGAGAGAGAGAGAGAGAGAGAGAGAGAGAGAGAGGGAGAGAGAGAGAGAGAGGGTGAGGAGAGAGTGAGTGAGTGAGTGAGTGAGTGAGAGTGAGTGAGTGAGTGAGTGAGGAGTGAGTGAGTGAGAGAGTGAGTGTGAGTGCGTGAGTCGAGTCTAGTGAGTGATAGTGAGTGAGTCGAGTGAGTGAGTGAGTGAGTGAGTGAGTGACGTGAGTGAGTGAGTGAGTGTGTGAGTGAGTGATGAGTGAGTGAGTGAGTGAGTGTGTGAGAGTGAGTGAGTGAGTGAGTGAGTGAGAGAGAGAGAGAAGTGAGCGTCGAGTGCGAGCTTGAGTGAGAGAGAGAAGAGAGAGAGAGAGGCCTTCCCCGGAAATGTCGATGTGTTTGACCAGACGTCACAGAGAACCCGTGTGGACAATTTTGCGGAGCAGCACTACCCGTACCGCGCACACGGCGTCCAGAGCCTTCAGGAACGTGACTACGAGCGTAGGCTCCAGTTCTGCACGTGGGCGATTGGACAAGAGCTGGATGACCCGGACTTCTTCAAATTCGTTCTATTTACTGACGAAGCCGGATTCACAAGCCACGGGATATTCAACCGTCAAAATTTCCGGCACTGGGCTGAAGAAAATCCTGGATGGGTCGTTGAAGTTGATCGGCAGAACCACTGGCGCGTCAATGTATGGGCCGGTGTTCTTAACGATCGAGTGATCGGACCATGGTTTTTTGAGGGCAACATGGACCGTGTTCGGTATGAAGAATTGTTGACAAACATTCTTCCCGAACTTCTCGAAGATGTGCCCTTGGCTATCCGGCTAAGAATGTGGTGGCAACAAGATGGACACCCGGCGCATACAGCCGCAGCGTGCGAGACATTCTGAATCAACGTTTTCCGAATCGGGTACTCGCTTTACACGGAACGATTCCGTGGCCAGCACGATCGCCCGATTTGACACCCCTTGATTTTTTCGTTTGGGGGACAATAAAAAACATCGTTTACAGGACAGAACCTACTACTGAGGACGATATGCGGGAGCGGATCAGAGGCGCATTTGCGACCATCACGCCGGATATATTGCGGCGGACCAGATCAAACTTCACTAGAAGAGTAGAATTATGCGTAGATAGAGAAGGAGCCCACATTTAGCACCTTATCAAGAGATGGAACCCATAGGTTCATTTCTTCGGAAGATGTTTAATGCGAGTTCGTGATCTTCTGCGATCAGTTCTTATCTTTTTGTAAAGTTGGTTGTGATCTGCTGCCGTACCCTTCTGTATATCTCTCCTTCATACTGTTTATCATAGTCCGTTCTAATGTCGTAACATGTTTTGAGTTTTTCAAACAAAAAAGGCGGCGTTTCGAATTGGTGGGTTCTGCTAACTACGATTCATTCCACATAAATAGAAAAAAACGATTTGGAAATTGGAGAAAAATTTCTAACACGTTGTTGCTCTATGACCGTGGTGGTAGTAAGCACCCTATTTTTTACCAAATAGCCAAATAAGGTACGTATTCAGAAAGGGCGTATACTTAACGCCATCCATGGTCTCCTCAAAAATTAAGTGTAGATTATCGTTGAGAAAATCGGTCTAGGCATTTTCACACCATTGACGATGTGGGGAAAGTTCTATGACCCGGGATATTCCGATGCCTAGAGTTATATATTTTGGCGGTGTTGAGTCCTTCGGTTTGTAGATTCGGTTTCGTCTAACTGTACATATTTTATGTTTTCATCATGTACATACGTTCATTGTAAATACTTTTTGTTCGATTCAAACACCTTCTATTGTTCTTTAATGTAAATATTTTTCCTTGTACATATTTGTTTAAAGTTCTTTGCAAAATATTAAAATTCTTTTGTTGTGCAAGGAGTTTGAGTATTATTTTCTTAGTGGTCGATCGAACTAATAACATCATCCATCTACCAGCTTCTTCGAGGAGTGCTTGCTTCAGATCAATGATATGCATTTTCGAAGAGGGTTAGAACCTAAAACGAAACGTCAAGACTGGCATTCATTTTATCTTTGTCGCGTAGAGAACGACTCTATGATTAAACGTGGCGTTGGAGCAATGGTCAATTGATCCATTCGTTCTGATTGGAAATAAGATCGCGGCATCGTCAAGAAGGCTGACGATGCCGCGAGAACGATGACCGGAGCGCTTGTTAGTAAACAAAAATGAAAGCAGTGCTCGCGATGGTTTTGGGGGCCTCGATTGGTCATTCCCGATACGACGGCCCCCAATTTGTCTCTGCTTTCATCTTACGTTCGGTCGTTTTTCGTCGAGAAGTCCGACGATGCCGCGAAAAAGATGAGCAGAGCATTTGTTAATAATAAAAAAAAGCAATGCTCGCGATGGTACTTGGGGTCTCGTTCGGTCATCCTCGACGCGACGGCCCCGAGTTTGTCTACGCTTTTACCTTACTTCCGGTCATTTTTCGTCAAGAAATCTGATGATGCCGTCAAAACGATGACCGGAGCATTTATTAGTAAACAGAGATAAAAGCAGTGCTAGCGTCGATGTTAGGGGCCTCGATCGGTCATTCCCGATACGTCGGCCCTGAGTTGGTCTCTGCTTTCATCATACTTCCGGTTTTTTTTTCGTAAATAAGCCTGACGATGCCACGAAAACGATGACCGGAGAATTTGTTCATAAACAAAGATAAAAGCAATGCTCGCGATGGTTCTTGTGGTCTCGGTCGGCCATCCTCGGCGCGACGGCACCGAGTTTCTCTCTGCTTTCATCCCACTTCCGGTTATTTTTCGTCGACAAATCTGACGATGCCGCAAGAACTATGACCGGAGCGTTTGTTATTAAACAAAGGTAAAATGGCTCGTTCAGTCACATTATGTGCAAATTTACATGCGCCACAGCTTCACGGCAATAGCATTGGTGACAATCGTCTACTACGAGGACGGCCCTCGAAGTCAAATGTCCTCGAAAACATATTTTCTTTTTTATTTTGAAGACATTCGACTGCGAGGGTGGTCCTCATAGTAGATATTTTCTTCCTATCGTCAGCATTATGTAAATCTCGATATCTTTAAAATCACCTTCGGATAAATGTATCCATATTTATACAAACGTGATTTCGAGGACCTCGAAACGGCGAGAATTGCAGTTTGCCAATATTACAGAGATTTTCGATTTTTTACGGAGATTTGGACAATTTACGGAGATTTTGACAATCTTTGTTATTTTTTACGAGCATTCCATGTTCCTAACGTACAAAGTCGTAAACTAGTAAACTACTAGTAACAACTAACTAGTAAAATCAATTGAAGACTAAAAAGTAGAAAATCATTTATATGTAAAAAAAATTTAAACGAGCTCTTATTTAAATAAAAAGTAGAAAATATATTTTTCTCAAGTCACCTATGTTTGCATATAAATAAAGCTTGGGGCGCTCAAAATTTAGACACATAATCTTAAATTTACATTAATCCGTTAACATATCAACTGTACTTAATTTACTGTGAAACAACTTAGATTTCTTAAAAAAAATCCTGGAACTGAGTATAAACGTGCGATAACAATTTCTCTAATTAATATTGTGCCAAATTAAGTACGGTTAATGAAACTGAATTGATCAAATTTATTAAACATTTAAAAAGGTGAGCGGCCCAATCTTCCATTTATAGTCACATATAGGTGACTCGGCAAAACAATTATTTTCTACTTTTTAGTACATGAAATAAAAGCTTGTTTTTTAGAACCATTTTTTTACCTATAAATTTATCCTACAGCTTACCATTTTCGTAATTTTCAAGATTCCACAAAAGTATTTGTCTTTATTATCCGTATAAGTATTTTTTTATCATCTGAACTTCACAGACTGATCCTCTCAGACCTATTTTTTGAACTTTTCATCGAAATCTGAGGCATTCACGTTAGTGTTCAGTTGGTCATTTATTTATCGCTCAACAGTACGTTTTATAACGATAACATAAACAAAAAATCGCGAGGAAAGTACATACACAAAATAGAAAAATTAAAAATACTTTTCTCTCGAAAACTAAAACAGATCGTACAACATACATGGTGGTGATTTGATTACATATTGGGTCGAGGCATTCATAAAAAAAAATTATTTCCCTTTTGAACGTCACTTTTCGAGCCTCCCTGTATAGAGATAGAGAGCTATAAACTCCCTCGTACAGCGTGTTCTCTTTACCGCAACGCATATGGAAACTCATCTGTGTATAATACGTGAATGCGAATGAAAATATGCGTGCTAGCGACGGGGAACGAGTGTGTGCAGGAGAATCTACACGGAATAGAGACAGATAGGTGCTATTGGAATTAATTTTATACCAGGGTGATCCAGAATAGGTGTAACAGCGGGAAATGCCGGGTTTGGCAGGTTACTCCGAAGATTTCTACCGAGCCGTTTTCTTTTTTTCGCCTCCGTCATCAAATGGGAAGCATTAGAAAATAGGCGTTCGATCTTCGAAATTAACGCTCGAATGCGCCATATTGGACGATCGGAAAGGGCAGAAGAGTAGACGAAGGGCCACGAAGTCGTAGCCGACGTCAAGAAGGTTCTGCGAAACAGCAGCGTTTGACAAATGCCAGCGCGCATGATCTGACGTTTAGCGAATCATTCGCTACGTTGCCTGTCAACCTATTCGGCCCGAGAATTGTGACACACGATTTGACGTTTCACCTATCGTCTGCTATCGCTCGGCGTATTGCGTGCCAAAGTGTGAAGCGCGCCGTAATTAATGACCTTTACGAATTTTGCCGCGATTATCCATCGAGAGCGCCTGTTGTTTTTGCTTCCTTGAGAAATAAAAATTAACAAAACCAAAGAATTGTGAATGATTATCGAATTTCGATATACCGAGCGATTTTTTTTGCGTATTGAAAAAAAATCAATACGTAAGTTTTTATTAAGAAACTCTCAATAACTTGACGCTACATTTTCGAGAATTGGATGTGTTCGGGATTTCATTTCTCATTCGACCACTCCGTTCAGTATCGTACTCGGATTGATCTCCAAAAATACATTTTTCTGTACGAATATCATCTCAAAGTGTGTTCGAGCTGGGTTAGGAATCATGAAAAGAAGCTTTCCATTTCCTCATTAGGGGAGGCGAAATCAGTCGGTTCTGGCGGACGAAAATCGATACGACGTTTTTTTAGGATTGAAAATAGATGAGAAGATCGTCTGGACCGCCTGGGATACAATTTTTCACGTAACGATACGGGTTGATTATGTAAATCCGAAAGCGTTGCGACTCTGTTTGCGACTCGTCTTAAGGGGTAACACCACTCGAGCGGCAGAAAATTGGGCCTAACTTTGACAATTTATTTTGGCAGTATGAAACAAGGAATAGGATTTCTTATGAGAGGGTTTATGTAAGACATATTAAAGTATGTAAAAATTATTGTAATTTTCGTACAAAATAGCGACGACAGAGGCCATCTTGAAAAAATTGTTTTTCAAACTGGGAGGCCGGAATACGCGAACCCTTAGCATGAATCGATTTGAATTTTGATCGCAGCTTCATAATTACATTCTCTAATAGTCTGCGATTTTATCTTACTTCCGGTCAGAATGGGTAGAGCACTATGACGATGCTGCGAGAACGACGGTAGGAGCATTGTTTATTTAACAAAGATAAAATCGGTGCTCGGAATGGTTCTCGGGGCCTCGAGCGAACATTCCCGATATTACTGCCCCGAAATCGTCTCCGATTTTATCTTACTTCCGGTCAGAATCGGTCGAGAAGTCTGACGATGCTGCGAGAACGACGGTAGGAGCATTGTTTATTTAACAAAGATAAAATCGGTGCTCGGAATGGTTCTCAGGGCCTCGAGCGAACATTACCGATGTTACTGCCCCGAAGTCGTCTCCTATTTCATCTTACTTCCGGTCAGAATGGGGCAAGAAGTCTAAAGACGCAGCGAGAACGACGATTGGAGCATTGTTTATTTAACAAAGATAAAATCGGTGCCCGCTCATCCCTATTTCACGTACTCGCGAAAAACCGCGAGATTGCGTAATCCGCGGACTCGCGATATACTCGCGACCCCGCGACTCGCCCCGCATTTAGAGTCTCTCTCTCTCGCACCCTCACCCGGCCTAACTCTTTATCGCTCTTAGTCATGGCAAACAGACGCCACGTAACTTTCCTCAAATTGCTTTATTGCCCCTCGAGTCGAGCGGGCGCTTCGCCTCGAGATATTTTCCAGAGAACACTTGAATTACTTTATTGCCTCTCGAGAACGAGCAAACGCTCTTTTTACAGCATAAGAACCTTTTTGTACGCCTTCCTATTTTCCGAGCGCTTAATAGAAGCCACTAGCCCGACTTTTCCCGAACTTTCCCAGCGCATGTATATCTCTTTCGCTCTCGCTCCCGTCGCGTCTCTCTCGGACGCGCCCCCATGATGCAAGCCACGTGTTGCACGTAGGCTTCTACGACATAATAATTTAAACAATATCACATCATGCCGAATCCCAAGAACTAATTAAGAGATAAACAACTCGCTATCACTCCATACCTTGTAGACTAAACATCCGCTCCAACACCAATGTAACGTATCCCCTCTTTGTCTCCTTTGTTTCCAACCCTATATCTTTATTATTATTTCCATATGCAGAATATTCTAGAACAATTGCATGCACGCTCTAGTTAATAAAGAAATTATTCAAATAATATTGTAAGTAATATTAACGCCGTAATATTAACCCCGTCACAATGCGACTTACAATATTATTAATAATTATAATAAATGTTTCACGCGACAAATTAATTATAAACGCTATTTTAATCATTTAGTTAAGCGATAATTGTTATAACTCAGTATTATCAGTGTAACAAATATTACTTTCACATAAATAATAGTGCGCTCTATTGTGATGGTCGAGCGGGTATTTAGGGATTTCGCGAGAACTATTGACTCGGACACGGACTTTCGACTTGGATCTTTTATCCTCGATTTGGTCTTGGCGAGGGAGTGCACTTAGGTGTTCGAGGGTTTAGGATGGACTACTCGCTCTCGGTCCAGCAGGAGGGAGCGTGGCTGAGTGGTGGGGCCTTCGGAAGGTGGAGGGGATGTCACGCGCGAGAAGCGCGTGGGCTCGGGAACAATGGGACTCAGGTGAGAGAGGAGGTCGAGGATTGCTGATGAGGATTTCTAGGAAGGAAGATTTGGTGTCTGCTAAGGGTTTCTAGAAAGAAAGATTAGTTTTAGGTGAGAGCTGTGGGAAGCGGTTGATATGAGGGCGTGAGACTGGGTTTGGGAATAGGAGTCGTGTGGGACCGTGACACTATTTTATTAATTAAGAATTACACATTTATAATTATTATATGCAACTCGTATATTTCCCATCGTAATTATTATTCTCTCATTTAACCGCCGTAATTTACAAATTACATTAACCTATCCTCATAGTACTACATCAAATCCGTTTCGAACGCACGCGAAAGAATAAAATAACAATAACAACCAAAATTTATATGAAAGCACGTCCCTTTATTCACAAGCGAATATTATTGTAACAAATTGTGAGACTAACGATAAATTAAAAATATTAACTTATCGTCAGTCCAACCATGACAAACCGACATAATTATTTGTTATAACATTTAAATTAAATAATTGATTTATCGGCGAATCTTCCGTTTAACGCCATAAGAGCGAGCGAGAAGGAACATTGGCGTCGGCGTCTCCTTTCCGCGGCGCATGCGCACCACACCGTTCCACCGCCGCACCAATAAAAAGCCGAGTCCTCCGCTGCTCGTCAGTTCTCCGGTCTTTCCACCAGTTAGTTGCGCTTCTCCGCTCGCCGCGTTCGTGTCGCACCCGCTCGCTGGAAAATCGGAATAATTCTTTAATATTCTTTAACGTTTCTTTAATATCTCATTTTCAATATTGTAACTCCAAGTCTGAGTCTGATTTTTGCGTCGAAATCTCATCGTGTCGAACATCGAAAAGCTTTATGTAATTATACTTATTTTTCAAGTTTGTAACAATATATATATACGTGTACATTTCTAGAATCAGTAAATAATTATTGCGCGACCCTTATCCTTCGTCGAACACATTTGCTCAAACGTGTTTTGTGTCGTTTATTTCCTTCAGTCGTCTCTCGCGAATTCATTTGAGTCAACATTCTCTCACCATCGTTTCCTTGGCATTTCAGTTAATCGAATATATTTCATTTCGCAATTTTGCATATCATGTGTAGAAATCAACCGTCCGTTGATTAAATTAACCCTTCACCCATCCTCCCTTCATTTTCCGAAGAATTGTCGGTTGTGCTAATTATTACTGCACGTCGTCAATTCTTACCTCGCTTAAAATTCGAGACTGAATCTACTGATTGTGCTACCTACTACTGCACGTCGATTAATTCGTGTCTCGATCCCGTGCTGCATGATAATCTTACTCGTTCTCTCATTTACCCAATTAACGGTCAATTGATTTTCCAAAAAATATCTATCTGTATTTATTTAAATTCATAAACGCCAAGAAGACGTGGTGGTTCTAAATTTCTTCTCCGTCGCGCAAACGCGATAGCCGCCCAAAAGCCACGGGCGGCATCTCGGGCAAACACCTCGTCTGTGTTCAAACAAATCATTCGTGACGCCGTAAAAGTACATTTGGTGAAAATTGGACCGAAAATTGTGTCGAACGTTCCCTTCTGTGGAAAAGTCTTCCTTATCGACCCCCGTGGGTACTTCCGTGCAGTGACTCGATCGACCGGCAGTGCCGCTTCCGACGCGTCGACTACCATCGTTGCAACATCGAACGTCGAGATTGTCATCGGCGACTAATACTCCCGTCGTCAACGTCGTTTCCATCCACTCCGCGAATTCGGCCCCGCGGTCGGCCAACAGGAATCCGTCCTTACCTTCAACGAGGCGGTACATCGATGGGTGGATGCTCGTCGAAAAATAAGAAACCTACCACCTCGCCGTCTATCGTTGAAATCCTCTTTCACCTAGAGATCGTCATTACCGACGGAAGGACCACTCTCCGGGTACCAGATCATCCGTCGATAAACCCGCTACGCACCGCCGCTCGTAGGTTAAGTCGCATGCTCACGTTACCACTCACTATCTTCTTTACCGACTGCCCTATCCCCGCGAGTGATTCTTAGTTACCGATCAAACTGTGGCTCGATCCTCATCCCTGTTGGGCACATTCCCGACTAAAGGCAGGATCTCAAGGCTGGCGTCCGTTTCTGTAAAACAAAGAAAAATTGCATTAATTAAGCAATCAACGCAAATTCAATCTTATAACCGAAATCGCGTATTTCTCTCTCGAAGGTATTTATTTATTTTTATCTAAAATAAATTCCCGGACGTAACAGGATAAAATTTTTGGTGGCAGCGGTGGGATGCGCTAAAGCCGCATTATGATCGATTCCTCGCCAAACATAGATAAACCATCGTAATTTCAATTAACGTCATATCTTGATTAAAGTTCTCGTTAAACATAAACTAATTTCCGTAATCGAATTACCCGTCAAACATAAATTAATTATCGTGATTTGATCAAATTCCCGTCAAATATAAATCAATTGTCGTAATTTCAATTAAAGTCAAGTTTTGTAAAATATAAATTGATTACGTAATTTCAATATTATCGCGAATTTTAAAATGTCTACCATGAGGTCACAAGCTCGTGCTTTAAACGAAGAGGAATTGCGTCTACTTCACGAACAAATAGATCGAAAACGCGAAACGTTACAAGAACAAGAACGTGCTCTCCATGAAAAAGACATGGAAACTCGAGAACGAATTAAAACCCTTCAGGTCCTCGAAAACGAACAAAGTCGGAACATGTCGGAGATGCCCGATATTGCCGAAACACAGGCACAATTTTCTTCCCTCCATAGGGCACTTTCACCAATAATTTCGCTTCTCGCCTAACCGCGAATCTCCACCCCCCGAACCCCGTAGTTTGCACGAAGAACTTAATATCGATAATCAAATAAGTCCAAATCTAAAATTCAAGGACGCGCTAGAGTCGGTCCTAACGTTTAACGGGAACAATATCCCCGTCCTTCGTTTTATCCGCTCATGTAAAAGAGCACGGGACATGTTTCCTCCTCACCTCGAACCGAGTTTGACCCAATTATTGCGTAATAAACTAAAGGGTCACGCCGCAACGGCACTAGAAGATTACAACTTCAATAACATTACCGACTTCGCAGACCGCCTTAAGACGTTATTCGGAGCCGCGAAAACCCAAAACGAATTCCGAGGCGAACTCGGAAATATCTCAAAAAACAAATCCGAACATATCATTGATTATATTAATCGCGTAAAGGACCTCCACACGACGATTTACGAAGCCGAAGTGGATAACCACGGTCACATTCATCCGGACCATCGTAACTCACTTAACAACGATACGCTCGATTGTTTCTTTAAGGGGCTTCCCCCCGACTTTCGTATACGCTTAAAACTCGAGAGTTTCCGCGACCTGGAGGATGCGTTCTCCAAGGCCGTTAAAGTTGAGAAAAATATGGAGTGCGATCGCGCCCATTTTAGGGACATCCGCACGGAAAACAAACCAAGTGTTGCTCCCGTCAAAACGTTCTCCCCCTCCGGAAGAAGACATGTAGTCATTGCGGACGACCTCACCCATCGGAAAACTGTTGGCAAAGGTTTCCCGAGAAGAGGCCCGCGCACATACCCGCGACCGCTAACGAACGCATCGCGAATAATAACAATAATAACAATGTAAACAACGGGCCGCGTGCCGACGATAGCGAGAACGTTAGGCCGCGCCCTCCGTGCAGCTATTACCAAAAACCAGGCCATTCCGAAGCCATGTGTTATCGGAACCAAAATGATGAGCGGATCAAGCGGAGCAAGCGGAGCAAGCAAAATTCCCTTCCAAAAAACGCGAACAACCGTCCCTTGGACAGGGCCTCCCCACGGGACGAACAACGCCAGGAGCGCCCGGTACGAATAATCGACGCCGAACCGTGCGAACTGTCCGGGTCCTCTTAAGTAACTCGGAAAGTATTCCCTCGGTATTTTTGGATTGCCCGCAATTAGCCCGTCCTACGGAATTTTTAATCGATTAGGGCGCCGAGGTGAATTTAGTTAAAAATCAAATCGTAAATACTTACATCAATGATTACGAAATTTTGAGATTGGACGGCATTTCGCCGACTCCCGTAAAGACTTTGGGATCTGTAGTACTAACGGTGAACAATATTCCCGTAGAATTTCACGTTGTAAACGATTGGTTCCCTATCGAGCAGCACGCTCTTTTAGGAACCGAATTTTTGGCTGGAAATAAGGCCATTATTGATTGGAAGCACGAACAACTAAGTTACGGTGATCAAGTGATTCCTTTTGTTTCGAAGCAAAGTATATCCATTCCCAAACGTTCAAAGGTTGTATGCTACGTCAAAGTAAAAAAAACCCGAAATTAAAGAAGGATATATTCCGAGGCTCCATTTCGGAGAAGCGATTTTCCTGGGCGAAGCACTCGTGACGATTAAGAATGGTATTGCGCATTTGATGGCTCACAACGCCACTGAAGATGATCTTTCTATGGAAATTCCGTACGAAATCGTTCAAGAATTTAGCTACAAGGTTCATACGGATATCGACTTGACCACTTCAGCCCCGATAGCTCGAAAACAGCCGGAGGCATATGAAGCAGGTCCTCTTGGTTCTCACCCGTTTCCGGAAGAGGTTTTGTCGGAACGGGAAACCTTTGATTTTATTGCCCCAAGAAAGAGGGTATTAGTAGCTGAAAAAGAGAATAAATTACAAGAAATTTTGGCTCTATTGCGCTTCGATCACCTTAACGAAGAAGAACGTAAAAATGTAAATTCAACCGTTAAAGAAAATTTGGATCTATTTTATATCCCGTGTTCTCCTCTTGGTTTCAACAACGCTATAAACCATAGAATAATTACAACGGACGATCAACCCGTTTTTACGCGTCAATATCGCTTCCCCCCTGTCCACAAACAGGAAATCACGAAACAATTAAACGATTTGATATCAGGGGACATTATCGAACAATCAACTTCTCCGTATAGTTCACTCCTCTGGATCGTGCCCAAGAAAGCCGATTCCCATGGGAACAAAAGATGGCGGATGGTCATCGACTACCGTAACCTGAACGAACAAACGATTGCGGACGCTTACCCCCTCCCGCAAATTTCGGAAATTCTAGACCAATTGGGGAATGCGAAATATTTTTCCATATTTGATTTGGCCAGCGGATTCCACCAGATAAAGGTACACCCCGACGACGCACACAAAACAGCGTTTTCGACCCCTTTCGGTCACTATCAATTCACTCGTATGCCATTCGGGCTCAAAAACGCGCCCGCCACATTCCAGCGCTTGATGGACCAGGTTCTCACCGGTTTACAAGGCAACGAGCTGTTTGAGTCCCTTGGCGACATCGTCATTTACGCGCAAACCCTTGACGAACACGCGAAAAAATTCCACAAACTCGCGAAAAGATTGAGACGGGCAAATCTAAAGTTACAGCCCGATAAGTGTGAGTTTTTAAGTCGTGAGTTGGCCTACCTGGGCCACATTATCAGTGAAGATGGGGTAAAACCTGACCCTAAAAAACTCGAAGCTCTCAAGGACTATCCCAGACCAACTACACCAAGGAAAATCAAACAATTCTTAGGTCTTGCAGGATATTATCGTCGTTTTATTGAACATTTTTCCGGGATCGCAAAACCACTGACGTTACTTTTGAAAAAGGAGTCTCATTTTAAATGGACCGATGCTCAAGAGAAAGCATTTACAACGCTTTATGATGCCCTCTGTAAAGAACCGGTACTCCAGTACCCAGATTTTTCAAAACCATTAATTATCACGACCGACGCATCGGATATCGCAGTCGGGGGCGTCTTTAGCCAAGGAGAAATCGGCAAGGATCGACCCATTAGTTACGCCTCACATACACTGAATAAACACGAACTCAATTATTCAACAATCGACAAGGAACTTCTTGCCATTTTGTACTGCGCAAACGATTTCAGACCTTATGTCTATGGACAAGAGTTCGTATTGGTCACCGACCACAAGCTCCTCGTGTGGCTTCACTCGGTAAAGGACCCGGCCAACAGGCTGGTCCATTGGCGACTTAGTCTCGCAAACTACACTTACAAAATAATTTACAAGCCGGGAAAAGCAAACAGCAATGCTGACGCTTTATCTCGAAATCCTCCTACTCAAAAAACAAAACATACGCCAAACCAAAACGTCTCTTCAGACGATGAGAGAATCTTCTCCCCAGCTAAGAAAAGAAAGAAAAGATCAAAAGAAAAAAAGCCCACACGAGCACTGCTCCAAGAAGGCTATCATTAGATTCAATGTCAGACGATAATTTCCAAGGCTTTAACACTCAAGACCAATTGCAATCAAACGAAAAAGCAAAACAACACTTACCTGTTGAACTAATGGATGTGGAGGAACCCCCCAGTATACCCTCACCCCTTCTTTCTCCAGGAACCCTTCCAGACGTCACGCTGGACTTCCCTCCGGAACTCGACCTCGCTGTTCCACCCGATCTTCCATCGAATCCATCCTTGGATCGTTTTTCGGTCTCCCCCTTCAGGGATGACCAACCTGAAAAAGATAAAGAAAATGACAAAGAACATTCAAATGATAACGAAGGTATACCCGAAAGTGATGACGAGTCAGACGACGATTCCGAACAAAGTGACTTAAGGGGTAAGGCCACTGTAACGGCCCAAAAAAAAAGGTTTTTTCACTAATTTTTTGCTCCCGAAATTGAAGGTATTTGAAAAAAAACTTTTAATGGTGTTATCGGGCATACATTAAACTTTATTATAAATTTTTTTTACAGTAAAAAAAACAAAATGGCGGTTCCACAGCTATCTTCCCGGGACATGTTTTGCTTCCAGGGCTCCGCGGCACGCAGCACCACTGGTGCACTTTTGAATCTAGAACAAAAAAAACCATTAATCTACAGGGCTATAGCTAGAGAATGTCGATCGGATTTTAAAAAGTATCAATTTTTGTGGATTTGGCGTGCGTTTGAAAAAAAAAATTGATTTTTGACGAAAAAAACGGCAAGTTTTTTGTTAATAAAATATCAATAAATAAAGTTCTTGAAAATTCCGATCGACATTCTCAAGATAATGTAAATGTTCGCATCTGGTTAAAATTTCAAGTAAAAAAAATGAAAATTGTTCGAGTTATGCTGCGTGCCATTTTGAAAAACCATGTTTCGAGAAAAACGCGTTTAAAGTTTTGCGAATAGTTTTTTATTGGAAAAAATTTAAAAAAGAATTCGCACAGGACCTTTTTTTTCTTATTCTAGAGGGTTTAAACTATTTTTTAAGCCAATAAAAAAAAATCGATTTTTCAAAAAATGTACAGTGGCCTTACCCCTTAATCGAGAATGAAAATCCTCAATTCAAAATTAGCGAAGAAAATCGCCATTTATCTAACGCATTAAATATTGTAGAGACACGCGATAGACTGCATATGCAAAAAGATAATTACGTCGTCTTCGTAACCATGACCGGGCAACCACTTGACGAAGGTGCTAAGGATCTCCAAGAACAAAACGTCTTCCCTAAATTGGAGGAGTTGGCGTACCTGCGAGTGAAATTCAAAACTGTAAAATCAAAACAAATAATCGCACTACCCATCTTAGGTAGTAATCACAATAACCTCGAGATCGCAGTTCTCCAGGAAATTTGCGACTCCCTAAAGGACGCGATTCGCGAGCTGTGCCTTAAAGAAGTCGGTATCGTAAAAACGCCCTCTATCGGCAACGTGCCGTGAGCCGTAATTAAAAATACTTTGTATGAAGCACTCCGCGAGGAAAATATCACGCTCGTAATTTGCAGTCAACTAGTTCAAATTCCTCCCGAAGAAAAGCGGTTGGAAATTATTAAAGAAAAGCACGATTCGCTAATCGGTGGCCACAAAGGAGTGAACAAAATGTACAAACGTATCCGTGAATATTATTACTGGAAAAATATGAAAGTCCAGATCCAAGAATATATCCAACATTGTCGGAATTGTCAACTCAAAAAATTGGTTCGCGTAAAGACCAAACAACCCATGATACTTACCGACACACCTGGGGCCGCGTTCGATAAGAACGCCATGGACGTAGTAGGACCCCTCCCTTTGACGAAAAACGGCAATCAATATATATTGACTCTCCAAGATCTTCTTACGAAATATTTATTGGCTATTCC
Organism: Ophion obscuratus; assembly: GCA_964007375.1. NCBI lineage: Eukaryota > Metazoa > Arthropoda > Insecta > Hymenoptera > Ichneumonidae > Ophion > Ophion obscuratus. The sequence continues at coordinate 41,817,008 of OZ023315.1, read as the reverse complement.
ACTGAGCCGAATTTTATCGATGGACCAGGATCAGCACCGCATTTGTGAAAAACTTCATCTCGCGATTCGGCGCTCCCCGCGCCCTCCTCACCGACTAAGGATCCAACTTCTGCAGCAGCCGTATTGTTTCAGGTACTCATCGAGTACCTGAAACAGCGCGTTAACAAGAATTCCGATTGGGACGAGTATTTAGACCCGGCTATCTATCTATCTGTCTGCCCGTCTGCCCGTCTGCCCGTCTGCCCGTCTGCCCGTCTGCCCGCCTGCCCGCCTGCCTGCCTGCCTGCCTGCCTGCCTGCCTGCCTGTCTATCTATCTATCTATCTATCTATCTATCTATCTATCTATCTATCTAATCTATCTATCTAAATAAAAAGACAAGTCCTGACTGACTGACTGACTCATCAATGCCCAACCCAAACCCTTGGATCTAGAAAGCTGAAATTTTGCACAAAGGTTCCCTTTATAATGTAGACAAGGAATAAGGAAGGATTTTTCGAAATTCAACCCCTAAGGGAGTTAAATTGGGTGTGAAAGTTTGTTTGGGTTTGTTTGGGTTTAACCCGTTAGGGGTCGAACAAACCCAAACAAACTTGACACAAATAAATTATAAAGTAAATTATAAACTTTGTCACTTTTATTTTTCCTAAACTACCCCCTAAGAGGGGATTTGGGGGTATCAAAGTTTGTATGGAAGAATTTTAACGCGCGATTCGATTAACTCGAAACTCAGTATTTATGCTTGAGAACAAAAATAAAGAATAACATGTATCAGGGTTTTTCGAAAATCGACCCCAAACGGGTTAAAAAGGGATAGTCATTTTTACAGGGGAGGATTTTATCGCGGGGCTTATCTTCTTTGAAACATCTTCTTTGATCTTGTTTGAAACTTGACACAAATACTTGCCTATGTAATAAAGTTTGTCATTAAGGGGTTTAGGGGGGGGGTGGTTAATGGGAATTATTTACGTAACTATTTTTTTCTAATTCTCACAGGATAGAGAATAAAGAGGATTTAATATTTTCACTTTGAAGTTGCCTTCATATTTGGCATTTAAGTAGGTAATTTTCCGTCCCGTTATTAGGTTATATTATTAGGTTTTAGAGATTTTATCCTCCATCAATCATATATCAATCCGCGCGCCGCTCCTCGGATACTATATAAGCAGTGCGAGAAGGCGGGCCAACTCATTATAAATGCAACATTTGTCCAGATAACACGTTTAGCGCAAGCGCAGCGATCGTTTACAATACAACTGAACTGTACTTTTTAGTACAAAACTGTCTTTTAAAAACTGTGCTTTTCAGCGCATTCCTTTGTTTTCCAAGTTTTCAAAATTATTTTTTATAATATTTTCTTTACCCTGACTTAATTTAAAAAAAACAACAGTTACGTTTTACTATATATTACAATGGCTGTTGAATCATTAACAATTGATGGGATTTTGGTGCCTCATACCATAGTTCCTATAATTGGGGATGGAGCCTGTCTATTTCGGGCCCTCTCCTATCTACTGTATGACACACAAGTGATGGCCAGGGAGGTGCGCGAGCAAATCGTTAGACATGTGACGGCTAACTGGGAAGAGTTTACCATTATGTCCCACGATAGTAACGGGGACAATTATTCCTGCGCCGCTGAATACTGCATTGACATGTCACACTCTTTAACTTATGGTAGTTTATGTAAACTGGAGGCGGCAAGCCAACTCTTTCCGTGGGTCTTTGAAGTTTACCGTAACGGTGAACTGTATACAAGTTTTGGTACTGCAGATAACCCCGTGGGACGGCTACGCTTTTCTCATGATCTGTCACTTTGAACCTCTAATGTAGTATATAGAGAGGTACTTTAAGTATAAATAAAAAATGGTCCTAACTCCCTGAGAATAACAATGTAAGTAAAAGCTTAATTTGAATTATTAAGGGAACTATTTACCTTAACTTGAACTTTTTTCTTGGTCGGATTTAAATTTCCGTTTTACAGTTGCCTTCAAATTTGGCATTTAAGTACGTAATTTTCCGTTTCGTTATGTTTTCCGTTACTATTGTAACATTTCGGATATGTTAACCTCCAGCAATCATATATCAATCCGCGCGCCGCACCTCGGATACTATAATAAGTAATGTGAGAAGACATTGTTTACCTAGATTAACAAATGGGATACTTTTAATCACGGTAGTATGTTCCCGTGGGATATTTTCCGACGTCCACGCGGGCAAAACCGCGGGCAAAAGCTAGTGTTTTCATATAACACCATTCGTCATGAAGGCACTGGGTATATGCCTCACGAACTCGTATTCGGCAGGTTAGCTCGTCACCCTTCGGCCCATCACCAAATTGAGGAGTCACAGGATCCTTCTTACGCCGAATACCTCACCGACCTGTTTAACGGTATAGATGGCCTGCAAACGATGGCGGCCGAAAATCTGAAACATGCAAAAGAAAAATCAAAAGAGAACTATGATCGCAACATCAACCCGAAGTTCTTCAGGGTTGGCGATCGCGTGTTAATGCTAAAAGAACCCCAAAAACGAAAATCCGGGGATCAATATTCCGAGCCATGCGAAATAATCGAAATATTATCAGGGGGTAACGTTAAGATCCTTTACCAAGGCAAACCTCGCATCCTACATACGAACAAATTGAGGGCCTCCCGTCTGTAACCAAATCTCCCGTTATTGGTTACAGAATGGAACCGAATACAACAATCATATTTGCTCTCCTCACGCGCACCGAAGTCTGCCTCATCGGGTATGACGGCGGCACCCCTACGCTCAACGTCACCACTGTTTCTTTAACCGACATCGGAACTTGCGACATACCTATGGTCGATCCAACCCCAATACCTGTGAGAATCCAATTGCTACAGCTCTCGGAATTTTCTACGACCGAGGTCATTCAGTGCAAGGTCGAAATCGACAGAACCCTGTACAACTGCGGCATGAACTCGCATAACTCAATAGTACAAAATGGTCGTCAAATTTATCTTCACGAATTAGACGACAAACTTGCCGCAAGGTCCACGAAACGGGAATCATCCAGCTTGGATTTTCCGCCCTTATCACGGGACTTAAAAGAAATAGTACAACAGCAAGGAGTCTTACGCTTGCCGGTGTTACGTCGTGCGTCCCATTTTTAATCGACAATTAATCGTCTTTTAATTTACCTTTCAGGGTTTGAATTTACGAATGGGAAGTGTTCCACGAACGTACGGATTACAATGGAATAAGTCGTATATGACTTATGCGACGGTAAGTTACCGTCGGAGAAGAAAAGCGCCACGTTTAAGCGAGAATGTGCCCACTTGGGATAGGCGCTTGGTAAAGCCGTTGGTGTATAATTTGACGCATGAGCAACAGATAAGCAGATAAGAAAGTAGCGTGAAATTGTGCTTACCTTGGTGAGAAAGAGCGGCGCTGCGTAGCGGGTCAAAACTACTCGACCGTGTGAACGAATTTGTCCAGGAATCGCAAAGATGTTCCAGCTCGACCCGACCTGTCGTTGCCCAGACGGGTGCCCGGTGACCGTGTGAATGCGATGGCCCGGTGATGCCGTTGTTTTTGGGAGCAGTCGGAGACTACGAGGACTGGATTAATTTATGAGGGATACATTCGCGTCGAAATATGAATATAAATGTGTAGATTTTATAATTGTTTGAACCGCTGGGTGAGTGCAAGGCGTGCCAGGTCTCGGCACCATCGACTCACCACGTCTGTCTCCACCTCCGCCCGGTTACGGCGATTGGCGGCCAGCCGCGAGAACAAATGTTGAGAATAATGGAAGCCGACGCCCGAACACTAAGCACCGGTGTGACCGTGCCAGTCGCTGACCTACCGAATTACGGCGGGTCGGCGCGTGTGGCGTGTTCGTGCGGCAAACCTTCCAAATTCCTCGGAAAATACCTGTTAATACGTCCGATTTTGGACGGATGAGGGTCTTTATTTGTTGAGCGAATGTATCGGGAAACGTATTCGTCTAACGCATAGGTACAGATTAGTATAAAATAAAAGTTTGGTACGCTGAGCGGGTCTAATGCGTGCCAGACTACGGCACCGCCGACTCGCTACGTCTGGCCCACCTCCGCCCGGTTACGGCGATTGGTGGCCAGCCGCGAATACAAATATGAAGGTCGAGGGAAATCGACGTCCGAATACTAAGCACCGGGTTAACCGTGCCAGTCGCTAACCTGCCAGATTACGGCGAGTCAGCGGATGTAGCGTGTTCGTGCGTCACCTTTCCCAAGCCTCATGAAAAAAGCACTTCGAGATTTGTCCAATTTTGGACAGGTATGATTTTATGAGTGAGACGAATACGTGCGTTAGGAAAAATGGCGTGAGCGAGAGGAAGAGAGAAAGAGAGAAAGAAATGCACTACGATAATTTGTTCGTTGCGTGTTTACATGCATGAACGAAAGACAAATGCATTTTAATTATTTGCTCGGGAAATGTTACACTTTTGCGCGGTCGCCGTATTTTGGGTGATTTAAATAGCGCGAAAAAATCGAATGTGATATAAACAATTGTGTATTTTACACGTGAATAAACGTAGTTACATTCAATAAAGACAATAATATATGTTTCGTAAATTTATTTGTTGCAGTGTTTGACTTGTTATGTTTCCTTTTACTTTTATTACGATTTAAACAATTAGTACTGGTTTTACAGAGACTTATAGTTATACTGACGAAGAGACCGGGGTAAACTCGAAAAAAATAAAATATAATAAATGTACCAGTTTTCAGAGCGTCGACTCTGCGATGCGCGCTGTTGGAGAGACCGGACGGAACTGACTGGCCAGCTCCCGGAGCGCAATATGTATCCTCGCCCTCTTTGTCTCGGAGACAAAGGGCTTAACGTCATTACCCTCGCTCTCGAGCTCGGTCCCCATGTAACCGAATATTAGCACTGATAACGTTATTTTTCTCGAGTTGTACATGAGCAATGAAATGAATATTTTTCGTTATCGGCAGAATGTGCTGACTACGTAGTGACCAAGCTCCGAGGAGGTCTGTGAGAAAATTCGCGATGAAGCTGACCGCTTGGGAACAGTTTCGCGGGTTATTCGAGGACTGTCGCGTCCCCGATATATACATAATATTGATATAACAATATTTCTTATTTCTAGGACCATTGTATTATGGTCAACACGAATATACATGTATATGTTGGATACTAGTTCGGGGACTCGAGGATGTCCCTGAAGTATACATGTAAGTATAGGAATTAATATTATTATTTGTACTCCGGAGACTCTCTTGGATGTCCCGGGAGTTTACCGAATATATGTATATATATATATATATATATATATATATGTATACATATATGTATATTTGTGTGTGTCACTTTGAGGACTTATGTCCCGGAAGTGTGCATGAAAGTAGATATGTATTAATTATTGCCCCGGGACTCGGCTACATGTCCCTGAAGCGTATGGAGTGCGTATATGTATATATATATATATATATATATATATATATATTGTGATGTCGGGATGGACACTTTTATTATAATTCTTGAGGAAAGGAGTGGCTGACTCGCTCCAGAACTCGGTTGTAGGACGGAATAACTCGGTTAACACGGATTGAGCTACTTGAGACGGATTTATTCGTACAGAGATTCGGCGTTTTACAGTGTTCGGAGACTTATTAACTACCTTAGCTTAGAACGAAGGTAATTTATAGTGATGGAGTGCGGGAAAATCGAGATGGTGGGAGGAAGGGCCTACGTGACTTTAGAAACGTTGGCTATCGGTTTCATAAGAACGTGAGAAACCATATTGGTGAAATTAAAAGTGACAGCATTCCTAATACGACTGCCCGGATGTTGTAACTATGTGAAAGTGCCGCTCATGAAGATCCAGGCGCATCAAGGAGGGCCTTCGTTATAGGTTGCACAAGAGTTTGAAAAGCCATGCGTGATATTCGAAATGTATGTAGACGGATGCTATAAGTTCGGTGAAAGGCCACTTGCACATATGTATCAGCAGTATGGATCGTAGGAAGAAAATAGGAAGAAGAACGACCAAGGGAAAAATAGAGGATCTCATTACACCTCCCCCCTTATTTAAGAAAATTCATAAAACAAGATGAATTTTCTTTAAGCCTTGAGGCTGGTGGATCGTCGGCGACCTGTTGGTTTCACAGTATGTCTTACATTGCGGTTTCCGGTTATTTCTAACATAGCGCATTCTTCCCTATCATAATTAACGTTGTAGTCTACATGTTCGTTATTTTGATGAAAACAATTATTGTACACGTTGATACATGGAGAGCAAGTAGCTTTAAATGCTTTGGTAAATAGATTAAATAAGCATCCACATAATCCGCACCTCATCATTAAATACAAGAAAACAATAGCAGTGCAACCGTATCCGAGGTACTTGATACTTTCGTAGGTCGTTTCTATAAATGATTCAGCTCGTTTATGTTGTCCAATTTTTGCTGCCTCTTCTGAGATTTCGTCTAACGTTTGTCCAAGGGCCTTAAGTTGAGTCAGATCAACGTGCGTAGGTCGTCCTAAGGTCGTCAACTGAATATCGTCCAAGGATACTGAATGGTTTCGAAGAACTTCTTCGAGATTTGGGACTCTAAGAGTCTTATTGAGAATAATGTCAGTTGCTTGAATAGCTCTTTTGTCGTAACTAGGTCTTATGAAAATGTGTTCGGTATGCCCGATGCAATTACCCATTATCGTTATTTTATTTGTGCCCCGCAACATTGCTTGGTATGTTTTGTGATCATCACAACTTACGTGGAGAGTTTCTTCGTATGGGGATGTCACTATCCAAGAAATTCCTGATGTCAATTGAATCCAGAGTTAATTAGATTTATGTACAGTACTTGACATTGGGAGTCGGATATGTCTGTCGGCTTTTGTAGAATTGCCGCTTCACAGCTATTAAGATTACGTACGAAATAGTCAGGATTCTTACGTTTGCATAAACGTCTTGGTCCTACTTCTTTGCAGTGATCGAGGTCTTCCTCATTGCTCGGAGTAAACATTGTCCTGGCTCCGTTAATGATTATTAACGTATCCGGCGGATTCACATAGTAAAATGTAGTTGATGTGCCCTTCTGTTTAGGGATGGGGATAATACGAAAAACGTCAAGTAGATTGTTTTCTATTACTGGTACCTTAATTATATAAGTAAAACGATTATCCTTTAACATGACGCTTACGTCGCTAATTCCAATAATTGTCGCAAAGGCAGATTCTTCTAGAGGTACTGGAGGAGTATTACTGGATGAGGCTTGTTCTCGAATTGATTTTAGTGCTTTGACCAAGTCAGCAGGATTCAAAATTTGCGGATGGATTATCCCTTGTTTACCATCGTTTACTGCATTTAAAACATTGTTGATGCATTCACTGTATTCGTCTATAAGGGTTTCCAGAAGAGTTACTTGTGCGCTAATTTTTATATCTCTAGTATTATCAGCTACGGCAAAATTTAGTTTTCCATAAGAGTTCAATAGTTGTTGATTTTCGGCGCGTAACTCCTCCATAGCTTTGGAAAGTGTTGATGCCATGCCTTTAACTATTGCTGTTTGGTTTTGAATCAAAGTACTCATTTTCTTATTGTCAGTATGAAGTTTATCAATCTCATCGTTATAATATTCAGCATCGGAATTTCCTAAAGTTCCAAACAAAATTTTACTAATGTCGCCGATAAAATTGAAAACACCTCTTTTGAGACGGGGTCTATAATCAATTATGTTCATTAATCTAGATCTTCTTGAGTCTATTCTATTTAACCTTTGTCGAAGGATTTCGATTGATGCTGATTCGGCGCAAGTCTTTTTTCTGTCGGTTCCATTGCAAATTCTTGACAAGGAAATCGAAGCCATATCCAGCTCATCTCGGTGTAGATTTATTACGGTGATGTCGACGTAGTTGACGACTGTCCAGGTTTGATGATAGATTACGGCATTTCCCAGGTTTTCCATATATACGGTGCCTTCGAGTGGTTCCACCCTTAATTCGTCGGATGTAACACACGTTACAACGAGAGGAAGAAGTAACAGCAACATAATGCCTGCACATAATTTTTTGATTAGTTTCTATGATAAGGTTTTAATTTGTTAACGTGGATTAATTTTCTTCTATTATTCAGCAAGATCTCGTAGTTGACGTCTGATGTTTGTTCCAAAATAATGGCTGGTCCTTCCCACTTCGGAGCAAGGGGTGTCTTGTCTTTCTCTTGAGCAACGAGGACTTCGTCGCCCTTTGCAAAAATGGATACGGGACGGTGTATGCGAGCATCCTGTATTACCTTATAGCGCTCTTTAGCTGCTATTAAATTATCGCGTCCTCTTTTTACAATACGTTCATGATCAGCCCGCAGTCCTTCGAAGTATTGGTCGATCGTTACGCTGGTCTTCTGAACTGGAAGGTTATTCGGGATGTTAGGTTTCCTCCCGAATTGCATTTCAAATGGCGTTAATCCTGTTCCTTCATGTTTCGCTGTGTTGTAAGCCATGGAAACAAACTTCAATTTTTTATCCCAATCTTCTTGATTGTCGTAGATCAATGCTTTGATTTGTTCTTTAATTGGACCATGTGCTCGTTCAAGGCTTCCGTTACTCTGAGGGTGGAACGTTGTCGTTGTCATGTGTGAGATCTTGAAAAGTTTTTCTAGATGTTTGAACGTCTGGCTAATAAAGTTTCGTCCACCATCAGTTAGGATAATCTTTGGAGCTCCGTGAATGTAAATGAAATTATCGACCAATGCAGTTACCGTGGATTGAGCGTCCTGTGATTTTAAAGGGATCAGCGTAATGTATTTCGTCAGCTGATCTTGTACAGAGAGGATGTACTTGTGCCCCTCATAAGTTTCAGGTAGCGGACCCACAAGGTCTAATGCGATTTTTTCATTAGGTTTTTCCGGTGTATCTGTAATTATTGCTTCTGCTCGCGGTTGTGTTCGCACGTGCTTGATCCTCTGGCACGTGTCGCATTTACGGATGTAATCTTCGATGTCCCTTTGAAGGTTCGGCCAGGTAGCAACAGCTTTCACTCTATCGAGGGTTTTCGCTACTCCAAAATGACCTGTGGCATTTGTCCCATGGTATTGTTTTATAATGTCCATCCGTTCTTCTTCTGTACCTGGCTCGTAGATTTCCGTGTCATAAAGGTAGAGAAGGGGCCGCTCTGTTTTCTTCGACCAAATAAATGAGATCATCCGCTTAATTACCATTTTTGTAACTGGATTTTCGCTTAGTTGTTGGCACCCTAAATAAATCTTCGTAGGTCCATTGATCATTGATAGTTTTTCGACTAACGAGTTCGACGAGTTCGACTAACGAGTTTCGACTAACGACCATTCGATCTCATCTGCTGTGAAATCAAGGTGCAATTCGTCTTCACTGTCTCCAGGCTGACCTGTGATTTTGATCCTTGATATGTTCCTGGGTGGTGTCTCCTCCAAAATTTCGGGAACTTGTGGAATTTCCTTCGATAATTCGAATTCGATGTAAAAGGGGAAATTCTCGTTTTGCGTTTCTTGATTGTTATTTCTCTCCGCTGCGTTATTAGTTTTTTCTACAATGACGATTTCTTCTTGATTTCTCAACTGCTTATTTGTGGGATTGTTGCATTTTCCTTGACGTGTAGTTACCGGGTATATCCGCGATAAAGCGTCGGCGTTAGTGTTTAACGTCCCTTTCTTATAAACAGCATCGTACTCATATTCCTCGAGTTTCAAGCGAAGTCTCATTAGGCGGCTATTTGTTGGGGGATTCGAGGTTCTGAGAATCCATATCAGCGGCTTGTGATCCGTAACGATTTGAATTTTTTTTCCATATAAATACTGTCGGAAATGTTTCACGGCCCAGGCTATTGCCAACATTTCTTTCTCCGTAGTGGAATAGCGTTGTTCAGCCTTATTGAGAGTGCGTGATGCGTAGGCGACTGGTCTATCCTTTCCGAGGGATCCTTGAGATAGGACAGCGCCTATCGCATGGTTACTAGCGTCGGTGGTGAGCACAAAAGATTCCTTGAAATCTGGGTACTGAAGGACAGGTGGCGATACGAGTGCTGTACGTAGTAAATTAAAAGCTTGTACTTGTTTATCAGTCCATGCCCATGTTGTTTCTTTCTTCAGAAGCTCCGTAAGGGGCTTTGCTATTTTGCTGAAATCTTTTATAAATTTTCGGTAATATCCGGCCAACCCCAAGAACTGTTTGACTTGCTTTTGGTCTCGTGGTTTCGGGAAGTTCTCTACCGCATCTGTTTTCTTCGGGTTTGGTTTTACTCCTTCTTCGGAGATGATGTGTCCCAGAAATTCCAATTCTGGTCGCAGGAATTCGCATTTATCAGGCTGTAGTTTTAAATCCGATTCGCGGAGGCGAGTTAAAACATCTACCAGTTTTTTGTTGTGTTCCTCGATTGTTTGCCCGTAAATTATTATGTCATCGAGGTATACGAAACATGTGTTTCCGATTAGTCCTCGCAACGCGTTATTCATCATGCGTTGGAACGTTGCGGGTGCGTTCTTTAATCCAAATGGCATTCTGTTGTAATGGTAGTGGCCCGATGGTGTAGAAAACGCTGTCTTTTGCTTATCACGTTCGTCCATTGGAATTTGGTGAAATCCTGACGCTAGATCAAAAGCGGAGAAATATTTTGCTCGGCCTAAGTGATCCAATATTTCGTCGATGCATGGGAGAGGATAGGCATCGTGAGTAGTTTTTTCGTTTAATTTTCGGAATTCAATCACGGTTCTCCATTTTTGTTTTCCTGAGGCATCAGATTTCTTTGGTACAACCCAAATAGGTGAGTTGTATGGCGAGTCACTCGGCTCTATTAACTCTTTCTCCAGCATTTCATTTACCTGCCTGTCGATTTCTTCCTTGTGAACTGGCGGGTACCTGTATTGTTTAATGTTCACGGGCATATCGTCGCTCGTGATGATGCGATGTTTGACCATCTTTGTACCTGGGAGTGGGTCTCCAGGTAGGGCAAATACATCGGGAAAATTAGAAACGATGTCCCAAACCTTTTCTGCTTGATCTGGCGGGACGTGCTCGAGTCGAACGTTTTCTTTCAATGTGTGAATGCGTTCGGCGGAATTCGTAATTTCTATAGCATTGACACGAGCTACATCCTTCGGTGCATCTTGGTGTTCCTCCTCAGGTGAACAGGCGGTTTCCCCAAAAGGAATTCCCTGCAGCTGGTCAATCGTAACCATGATCGGTTCTTCCGAGTCGTTCATAAGTGGTACTCGGGCTTCGTAATCCTTGGCTTGGAAGACGCAAGGCACTACTGCTTCTGGATTGTTCTCATCTGTGATGGCTACTCCATTTTCGATATTTGTACGAACCGTGATGAAATAGATGGTTCGTGCCGGAATAGTGACGGATACCTTCTCGAATTCGAACCGTTGGTCGTCGAACATCAAATAATTTTCTCTTCCGATACCGATGCTCGTTTGGTATTTTTCCATGAATGGAATGCCGATCAACCCATCCTCGTCTAATGGGAAGTCGTTGGGAACAACGTGAAAGATGTGAGTCTTTCCTCGAAATTCTTGTTTGGCAGCGAACAATGATTCATGTTGTTCATTGCCCATAGAAAATGGTGTTTTGATATTCCGATTTATCTGCGATCCTTTCGTTAACATGCTGATTTTTATTAAATTTATCGCAGATCCGGTATCTAGGAGAAAACTGCCTATTCTGCTGGCTGTTCGTGTGGGAAGTTTGACCACTCGTTTAGCGGATCCGATGGCGTTGACTCGTGGGATACTTCGTGAGTCGCGATAGTTGTTTCCTCTCCTGGTATGTGATTCACAGTTCGTATAGGTGGGTGGTTGTGTGTTTGTCCATTTCGAAAACCCGATTGTTGTTGCCATGCCTTTGGCGGAGATTGTGTATCGTACAATTTTTTACGACAATCGCGGTCCAGATGTCCTATTTTATTACAGTATCGGCAAACAACTGGTGGACGTTGCGTACTGGGCAAGGTTCTTAGAATTTTTTGGAAGGGTGTCTTGTGGGTATCCGAGCTACCTGCGCCTTTGTCCGTCAGGGTAAGGTTACGCGTCATCATTTCCCGAGTATAATCGTATGCCTCTGCGGCTTGCGCTCGAGCAATTGCCATACGAATATTGTCAGGCCTTTGCGCACGTACTTCAGTGGATATTTCTTTCTTTAATCCTAACAGGTACTGGTCTAACCCTTGTTGCCGTTCATACTCTACAATGAAACGCCTTTGTGTTTCATCTGGCGTTGAATTAGCTAATACCGTGAGCAGCTGATTTTGTACTTCCAAAAATCGGTTTGTGAACTTTGAAACGGTTTCGGTTTTCTGTTGGAACATTCGTGATCTTTTATCTCGCCAAACACTGACCGGTTGCAAGTTTCCGAAGAGGATTCGTAGACACTCGTAGAGTTGTTCGTAGGTGTTCGTTTGGTATTCTTGAATTTCTCTTGCCGCGTCTCCTACTATTTTTTTTGTAATTATCAATCGACGGAGGTAATCCGATCGGCTGACTTGCGATCTTACATCTTCGATTGACGCAATAAAAGTTTCGACTCCCAAGGATTTACCATCAAATTCGCGGATTAATTCGAGAGCTTCTTTTGGTGTTAGCTCTTCAAAAGAATCTTCCGGTAACGCGTGCGTAATGCGCGAAGCGTTATCTTCTATTTCGATTTGTGGGTCTGGGTCTTTTATTTTGCTGAACGCCGTTTTGATGGCTGCGTTTACGTTAGACAAAGACATTTCGGTTTGATCCACTGAGTCAGTTTCGGAATCGGTGGTTATAATTTGCGGTTCTCGATAATGAGTAAATGAGTCTTTACTCACCGATTCCTTTCGTGGATCCAGTTTAAAACGTCGTCCCTCGTAGACTCGGAGTGTCGTCAATCGGTCCTATGTTCCCAGCGTTGATTAGCCAGCACACCCCACACTTAGCACCAATTGTGATGTCGGGATGGACACTTTTATTATAATTCTTGAGGAAAGGAGTGGCTGACTCGCTCCAGAACTCGGTTGTAGGACGGAATAACTCGGTTAACACGGATTGAGCTACTTGAGACGGATTTATTCGTACAGAGATTCGGCGTTTTACAGTGTTCGGAGACTTATTAACTACCTTAGCTTAGAACGAAGGTAGCTTATAGTGATGGAGTGCGGGAAAATCGAGATGGTGGGAGGAAGGGCCTACGTGACTTTAGAAACGTTGGCTATCGGTTTCATAAGAACTTGAGAAACCATATTGGTGAAATTAAAAGTGACAGCATTCCTAATACGACTGGCCGGATGTTGTAATTATGTGAAAGTGCCGCTCATGAAGATCCAGGCGCATCAAGGAGGGCCTTCGTTATAGGTTGCACAAGAGTTTGAAACGCCATGCGTGATATTCGAAATGTATGTAGACGGATGCTATAAGTTCGGTGAAAGGCCACTTGCACATATGTATCAGCAGTATGGATCGTAGGAAGAAAATAGGAAGAAGAACGACCAAGGGAAAAATAGAGGATCTCATTACAATATATATATATATATATATATATATACATATATACTAGCTTTTGCCCGCGGCTTCGCCCGCGTGGATGTCGGAAAATATCCCACAGGAACATACTACCGTGATTAAAAGTACCCCATTTGTTAATGTAGGTAAACAATGTCTTCTCACATTGCTTATTATAGTATCCGAGGTGCGGCGCGAGGATTGATATATGATTGTTGGAGGTTAGCAAATCCGAAATCTCACAATAGTAACGGAAAACATAACGAAACGGAAAATTACTTACTTGAATGCCAAATTTGAAGGCAACTGTAAAACGGAAATTTAAATCCTACCAAAAAAAAAGTTCAAGTTAAGGTAAATAGTTCCCTTAATAATTCAAATTAAGCTTTTACTTACATTGTTATTCTCAGGGGGTTAGGACCATTTTTTATTTATACTTAAGGTACCTCTTTATATACTACATTAGAGGTTCAAAGTGACAGATCATGAGAAAAGCGTTGCCGTCCCACGGGGTTACCTGCAGTACCAAAACTTGTATACAGTTCACCGTTACGGTAAACTTCAAAGACCCACGGAAAGAGTTGGCCTGCCGCCTCCAGTTCACATAAACTACCATAAGTAAAAGAGCGTGACATGTCAATGCAGTATTCAGCGGCGCAGGAATAATTGTCCCCGTTACTATCGTGGGACATAATGGCAAACTCTTCCCAGTTGGCCGTCACATGGCTAACGATTTGCTCGCGCACCTCCCTGGCCATCACTTGTGTGTCATACAGTAGATAGGAGAGGGCCCGAAACAGACAGGCTCCATCCCCAATTATAGGAACTATGGTATGAGGCACCAAAATCCCATCAATTGTTAATGATTCAACAGCCATTGTAATAGATAGTAAAACGTAACTGTTGTTTTTTTTAACTAAGTCAGGGTAAAGAAAATATTATAAAAAATAATTTTGAAAACTTGGAAAACAACGGAATGCGCTGAAAAGCTCAGTTTTTAAAAGACAGTTTTGTAATAAAAAGTACAGTTCAGTTGTATTGTAAACGATCGCTGCGATTGCGCTAAACGTGTTATCTGGACAAATGTTGCATTTATAATGAGTTGGCCCGCCTTCTCGCACTGCTTATATGTATCCGAGGAGCGGCGCGCGGATTTATATATGATTGATGGAGGATAAAATCTCTAAAACCTAATAATATAACCTAATAACGGGACGCAAAATTACCTACTTAAATGCCAAATATGAAGGCAACTTTAAAGTGAAAATATTAAATCCTCTTTATTCTCTATCCTGTGAGAATTAGAAAAAAATAGTTACGTAAATAATCCCCGTTAACCACCCCCCCTAAACCCCTTAATGACAAACTTTATTACATAGGCAAGTATTTGTGTCAAGTTTTAAATAAGATCAAAGAAGATGTTTCAAAGAAGATAAGCCCCGCGATAAAATCCTCCCCTGTAAAAATGTCTCTTTTTATTATCTCTTTTTAACCGGTTAGGGGTCGATTTTCGAAAAACCCTGATACACGTTATTCTTTATTTTTGTTCTCAAGCATAAATACTGAGTTTCGAGTTAATCGAACCGCGCGTTAAAATTCTTCCATACAAACTTTGATACCCCCAAATCCCCTCTTAGGGGGTCGTTGAGGAAAAATAAAAGTGACAAAGTTTATAATTTACTTTATAATTTATTTGTGTCAAGTTTGATTGGGTTTGTTAGGGTTTATTTGGGTTTGTTTGGATTTATTCGACCCCTAACGGGTTAAACCCAAACAAAGCCAAACAAACTTTCACCCCCAATTTAACTCCCTTAGGGGTTGAATTTCGAAAAATCCTTCCTTATTCCTTGTCTACATTATAAAAGGAACCTTTGTGCAAAATTTCAGCTTTCTAGGTCCAAGGGTTTGTGCTGGGCGTTGATGGGCCAGTCAGTCAGTCAGTCAGTTAGTCAGGACTTCTCCTTTTATTTATATAATAATATAGATAGAAAGATAGATAGATAGATAGATAGATATATACATGTATAGATATTCACTAAAGTTATTCCGAGGACTAATGCCTTCGAAGTATGCATATGAGTATACGAATGGTATTTGAGGACTCTGAGGTCCTAGAGTATGTATGTATATATATATATATTCATTGAAGTTAGTTCGAGGACTTATGTCCCTAAAGTATGCATGGGAATAGACATGCGGAATTATTATAGGAGGTTCTCCAGGGACTCTCGTGTATGTTCCTAAAGCATGCAGGTACGTGTATATGTATATATGAGATATTATAATATGGTACTCCGGGGACCCATGTGCGTGTCCCAGAAGTGTACAGGCAAACAGATATGTACGTGTATATGAAGCTATTTGTGAAGTTAATCCGAACACCCATGAAGTTACGGGTAAGCTTAGCGTTAAAGTTGTTATGGGAACTGTTTGTCCCTAAAGTATACGGGTAGATATACACGTGCTAAAATTAAAGATATATTTACGAATATTTGATATAACGGGGTTTCTAAGTGAAATCGACCATATATGGGTCGTTCTGATTAATACGTTACCCAAGAAAAACATAAATGAGCGCGTTTAGCGCGAGGAAAAAATCTTGATAATTATAACAATTCGTACAAATATGAATATTTGGAGGGCGAGAGTGCTAGGACGTAACATGTCCCCCCTAAAAGTCTGAAGCAATGCTTCAGCTTTGCTGAGAACCGGCGTTGAGCCGCTCCAAGAGTTCGTGGTCGACGCCCGACAAACGCCTCGATGTCGTCGGATGGTCACGATTGTCATTGATGGTCACCAGCTCCAGAGGTTCGTCGTTGGTTATCTTCGACGACCGTTGTTCAGCATGGTGAGCTCTGCTAATTAGGAGGCTTGTCACCGAGTTCCAGATGGCTCCTAGAAGGGCGAAACTCCATCCGTACAGAGTGTGGAGTGTATATCCATGGATGCAAGTATCGATGATCGCCTTGATGATAGTGAGGATTGCGAGGACCCCGAACAGTCCCGCACTGATGATCCCGAATTTTTCGAAACCACCCCAGATTTTGTCCATTACTCCATCAGAAACGTGTTGGAGAGCGTCCTCGTCCATCAGTGTCTTGAGGAAAACGCTTCCCGGGGGTATATCGTGTCCTGCGAAACCCCTTGCGATGTTGTTGAGTAATGCTGGTTTTTCAGCGGGGAACATGATCCTGTCCCTCAGCTGGTTGATCTCGTGGTCAGAATAAATTCCGCTGGATGCCAAATTTCCAATAGGGTTGTATCCCCAGGTAGGCATGGAAGCGGGATGTAGTTGTCCAGGAGGCGGTACCTCGACTGGATTCGGTGTGAACCGATACCAAGTGCCGTCGATCCAATATCCGGCAGGCAGCATGGGGTTGCACGCGATATATGTTCCCGTCCGGATAAGTGTCCTTGAGATTGTGGACAGGAAGAATGATTGGTTCCGGAACGTGACGGGAAGTTCGTTTTTAACATTCGTCCGTTCGACGGAGGGTGCATTTCACACACAGGCTGAGTTTATAATCGGGTGCCTCTTAATTTGTTGGGATGGACTACCCGAGGTTTATTTTTATAGAGGATCTTTACGTTTCCCCCGGATAAAATTTCAAGAATTTCGCATGGTTCAGTGTATTGGTCACCGAATTTACCCCTTTTTGGTTCCTTCAACATGAGAACCTTGTCGCCGACCTTGAAGGTTTTCGGATTAATCCTCCGATCGTAATACGCTTTTGATTTCTCCTTGGATTTCTTCAGATTTTCGGCGGCACGTGTTGGAGATCGTAAATTCGAGAGAAGAGCTCCTCCAGGTATGCAGCATAAGTCGTATCCTGTTGCTCCTCGATTTGTTGATGGCCCGACGGATGGCGGGCCAGTTTACCGAAAACTAGCTCGTGAGGGGTGTACCCTGCACCCTCGTGTTGGCTCGTATTATAACACAACATTGCCAACTCGATTAGCTCGTCCCAGTCGTTGTTTTCGTTGACGTACTCTTTCAGATATTCCGCAAGGACATGGTGAGACCTTTCGATTGACCCGTTGGACTGCGGGTAGAAGGCTGATGTTTGGTACATTTTGATTCTGAATTTCCTCGCGATGGCCTTCATAAAACTGCTCCGAAAGTTCGCCCTCTGGTCGGTGAGAAGGGCGCGAGGAGCACCAAAACGGGCGATGAAGTTTTTGACGAACGTCTCGCTGATGTCGATCGCCGTTGTCCTTTTCAGAGGAATTGCCAACGAGTACTTGTGAGAAGATCCTGGATGGTCAGCGCGTAGTCGTTGCCCATCTTCGTCATAGGAAGTGGTCCGACCACGTCCATGGCCACCTTGTCGAAAGCCGCCCTTGGAGTGTCGGTGATAACCATGGGTTGCTTAGTTTTGACTCGAACTAAATTTTCAATTGGCAACCTCTACAATGTTGAATGTACTCTTGAATTTCGCTTTTCATGTTTTTCCAAAAGAAATGTTCTCTGAGTCGTTTGTACGTTTTATTTACTCCCTTATGACCACCTACCAACGAGTCGTGGTTTTCTTCTATAATTGCAGTACGATTTTCCTCGGGAGGATATTGAATGAGTTGTTTACAAATGGTCAACGTAACTTCGCCGTTGCCTAGCGTTTGTATCAAAAGATTTTTTATTTTGTTCCATGATACATTTCCGATAGAGTTTGTTTTCGCGACATTAATTAATTTCGTAGATGTTTCGCGGACAAAATTTTTCAAGGAGTCGAGGGCTCGCTCAAGATCCTCGATCAAAAGATTTTCGTGTACATTAGCCAATAACGGTATAGCTAATATGCAACTTGAATTTTCATTTATTACCTTGAGTCGTAAATACGTGGTTTCCTCGATTTTGGGAAACAAATTTTGAGTTTGGAGGTCTTTTGCTCCTTCATCGATTGGTCTCCCGGAAGTGGTGACAAAGACGACGAGATTGTCCTTGAACATGGACAAATTGTCACGCGATTCGCCTACCTTGGACTTCACTGTTTACCCTCGGTAATGCATACTCGGGGTTTTCGTTATCAAATATGTCGCTATTTACAGAGTCGTCGTCTGAGTCGCCTGAGCTTTCGGTGAGATCCTCGATATTCTCAATGTTTTCTCTATGTTCTGACGGTTCCGTAATGACGGAATCCTCAGGAAATGGGGCTATTTCTCGATCTTCTAAAAGTTGCGTTATTTGAAAATTTTCCCCGATTCCGTCGTCTGGACTTGCGTCTGGAATAGACGTGTGCAAGGTTGTTTCTTCCACAGGTTCGACGGATTGAGGATGGGAAGGCGGTTCTTCCAGGTTCCGGGTTTTCGGAGTTTCTTTTTCTTTTTCCCAACGACGAGGCGTTTTGCCAGACGTTTGCGAAGTTGTCGGGAAATTTCGGAAACCGAGGAAACCGTCCTCGTTCGCGGAGTCGGCTAACTTTTTCTCTTTTCCAGGTGGATTTTTCCTTTGGTTGCCGTCCGACGGATCGGGGATTTCCTTCGTATCCGTTTCAGGATTTAAGGTAGCTTTCCGTTTTTTAGCTGGATTTCTTCCAGCTGGTGGATCGAACAATCTTTCGTCCGAGTCCGAATCGTCGTTTCCGCTAGGAGTCGGTTTACCAATTTTTGCCCGACTTGGGCCAACGATAGGCGATTCGGATTTTCTTTTACATGGCGTATGCTTTACCATGAGCACAGTCTGAATTTTTACTGGCGGGTTCCGGGAAAGGGCGTCAGCATTGCTGTTTACCCTTCCTGGTTTGTATACAATTTTATAAGTATAATTAGCAAGGCTAAGGCGCCAATGCACAAGACGATTGGCCGGGTCTTTTACGGAGTGAAGCCATACGAGCGGCTTGTGATGCGTTACCAAGAAGAACTCACGGCCGTAGACATAAGGTCTGAAATGATTTACACAATAAATGATAGCCAATAATTCCTTCTCGATCACTGAGTAATGTACTTCGTGTTTTCCAAGAGTTCGAGAGTTGTAACTAACGGGTTTATCTTTACCATTTTCACCTTGGCTCAAAATTCCGCCAATGGCGTGATCGGATGCTTCCGTTGTTATGATGAATGGTTTTGTGAAATCCGGATATTGAAGAATAGGTTTTTTACATAACGCCTCGATAAGCGTATCAAAGGCTTTTTGGTGAGATTCGGTCCATTTGAAGGTTGATCCCTTTTTTAGTAAATTTGTGAGTGGCTTTGCAATGCCTGAAAATTTTTCGATACACCTGCGATAATGACCTGCAAGTCCTAAAATTTTTTTTTTTTTTTTTCGGAGTGTAGGCCTAGGGTATCCCTGTAGAGCCTCCAATTTTTTGGGATCGGGTTTAACTCCGTCCTCGCTTATGATGTGACCCAAATATGCCACTTCTCGTCTTAAAAATTCACACTTGTCCGGTTGTAATTTTAAGTTGGCTTGCCTCAATTTTTTCGCAAGTTTGTTGAATTTATTTTCGTGTTCAACTAGTGTCTTTGCATAAATGACGATGTCGTCCAAATAAACAAGCAGCTCGATGCCTTGAAGGCCTGTTAAGACTCGATCCATTAATCTTTGAAATGTCGCCGGAGCGTTTTTTAAACCAAACGGCATTCGGTCGAACTCGTAGTGACCGAATGGTGTAGCAAATGCTGTCTTGTGAGAATCATCTGGATGTACTTTAATTTGATGGAAACCGCTGGCCAGGTCGAATACTGAAAAATATTTCGCATTACCTAATTGGTCGAGAATTTCGGTTATTTGAGGTAATGGATAAGCATCGCCAATTGTCTTTTCGTTCAAGTTCCTATAATCAATGACAATGCGCCACTTTGGATTTCCTTGTGAGTCCGCCTTTTTGGGAACGATCCACAGAGGCGAGCTATACGGGGAGTTTGACGGTTTTATTACTTCCCCCTCAATTAGTTCTTTAACTTGTTTTGTAATCTCGTCTTTATGAACGGGCGGGAATCTATACTGCCGCGTAAAAACTGGTTGATCATCGTTCGTCGTTATCTTATGATCGATTTTATCTGTAAAGCCTAGGACTTTTCCTGGCAAATGAAATAGGTCCGAATTCTCGCTTATAATTTTATCCACGCTTGACCGTTCCTCATCGTTTAGATGGTTGAGACGGAGTAAGTCGCGAATTTCTTTTACTTTATCTTTCTTTTCAACTTTTAAAACTTTTTTGTTGCGCGCAATTTCAAACCGTAATATACCCTCTTCCCGAGACGCCTTTTGGTCGTCCGGGTGGGGAACAATTAAACTTTTCTCCTCTTCCTGAAACGCCTTTTGGTCGTCCGGAGTGAGGGAATTATTTTCACATCGGGTCCTATCCTCTTCCTGAAACGCCTTTTGGTCGTCCGGAGTGAGGGGACCCTTTTGGTTTATATCCTCTTCCTCAAACGCCTTTTGGTCGTCCGGAGTGAGGGAACCATTTTTCGTGCCTTTGCACCTGAATTCTTCGACTAATACCGTTGGTATAGTCAGTAACAAATTATCATCGGTTGATTTTTGCGCAATAAGATAAGCGATACCCTTCTTGACCGTAACGACTGCTTCGCCAAAAAAGGTCCCTTCTCCCAAGTAGAGCATCGGAATATATCCTTCTTTGATTTTGGGATTACTTACTTTGACGTAACAGACCGTTTTGGACCGTTTTGGAATCGAAATAGTTTGTTTCCTTTTAAACGGGATTCTTTGATTTCCCCAAGTTAATTGTCCATGTCTCCAATCTACGAGAACTTTATTTTCAGCAAGAAATTCGGTACCAAGTAATGCATGTTGTCCATCGGGAACGAATCATCGACGACGTGAAATTCCGCGGGGGTATCATTGATCATTATTCTTTTAGACCCCTTTGTACTTACGGGGATAGTCGAGATCCCTTCCAAATTTAATAAATCATATTTATTTATATACGTATAAGCATTCACGATTTGATTTTTGACGAGATTCATTTCTGAGCCTGAGTCTATTAAAAAATTCGTTAGGTCCCGATAAGTTGGGTGAGTCGAGGTCTACGGAAGCTATTTGTTTTGAACGCGTTAATAAGACGTGGACAGATCGCACGGAGACGCGTCTATTATTTTTACCGGGCGCTCCGTCGATTTCTCGTCCCGCGGGGAGGCCCGTGCTACTGGTCGAGAATTCTCGATTTTTGGCAATTCGGTTGCCCTGTTCCTTTCTTCGTTTTGTTTTTTAAAGCAGGATGTCTCGAGGTGGCCCGCCCTGTTGCAAAAATTACACATCGACGGGGGTCGAGATCCTTGTACGTTTGTGGGCCTTGACCACGTGATTCTACTGTTTGAATTTTGTTTATTTGAATTTCCCGGTTTCTTTTCCGGAAATTTTGACCAGCAATCATCGGACGCGTGATTGCGGTTGCAATGTTTACAAATCGGTCCTCCTGGAGGGGAGACCGCTTTTATTTGGGCCGACTGAATTTGAGTTCGGCTTTCGAAGCGCGTGTCCTTGAAATGTGACCTATCGCGTTCCATATCTTTTTCAACTTTTATTGCCTTTGAATAGGCACCTTCGAGATTATCGAATCCCTCGAGTTTGAGACAGATTCGGAAATCGGGTGGAAGACCCTTGACGAAATAATCCAGCGTGTCATTTTCGAAGATATCGCATTGACCGTTTCGGAGAGTTCCGTGATTATCAATTTCGGCTTCGAGAATCGCCGCATGCAAATCTTTGGTTCGACTGATGTAGTCGATAATATGTTCGTTTTTGCTTTTTGAAATATTTCCAAGTTCACCACGAAATACGTTCAAAGTTTTTGCGGCACCACATAACGTTTTCAACCGCTCACCGAATTGGTGAACGTTCTGGAAGTTATAATCTTCCAGTGCCGTTCCGGCATGACCTTTTAATTTGTTACGTAGGAGCTGAGTGAGGCCCAACTCGTGATGAGGGCGAAACATGTCCCTCGCCCTTTAACAAGCACGAACAAAACGGGTAACCGGTACGTTGTATCCATTGAAGATGGGCACAGATTCGAGTGCGTTTTTAAGCTATATGTTCGCGGGTGATTCTCGATTATCGCGAACGTTAACTTCGTTTTGTTGTACGTGAGGGACTGGACCTGATTGTCGTTGACCCTCACCATTTTTAATTGAACCGATTTCCCTACTAATTCGACTGACCTCATTTATCATCGTCGAAAGGGTATTTTGCATAGCCTCGAGGGCGTGATGAGTGATTGAGATTGGTTCATCCCTATTATTCACTTGATCACTAAATTCACATTCACGAGCACTCAGGGCTTTAAATTTTTCGTGCGTGTTTAATTCTCTTTTCAATAACGTCTGTTCTTGTTCACGAAGTATTTCGCGTTTTTTAATTAATTGATCCGCTAATACGCGGAGTGCCTCTTCACTTAAACGTTTCGAATTTTGGGAATGCTCAGCCATTTTGAACCTCTTATTTTATTTTACACTTTGCGATATGTAAACATGAATTTTTTATATTGATTTTAATGTTACACCAAAGACTTTAAGCGTATCCCACCGCTGCCACCAATTTTTGTTTTTACTTCCTATTACGTCGTGGGTCCCATTTTTAATCGATAATTAATCGTCTTTCATTTTACCTTTCAGGATTTGAATTTACGAATGGGAAGTGTGCCACGAACGTACGGATTCCAATTGATTAAGTCGTATAGGACTTATTTGACGGTAAGTTACCGTCGGAGAAGAAAAGCGCCACGTTTAAGCGGAATGTGCCCACTTGGGATAGGCGCTTGGTAAAGTCGTAGGTGTATAATTTGACGCATGAGCGACAGGTAAGCAGATAAGAAAGTAGCGTGAAATCGTGCTTACCTTGGTGAGAAAGAGCGGCGGTGCGTAGCGGGTCAAAACTACTCGACCGTGTGAACGAATTTGTCCAGGAATCGCAAATATGTTCCAGCTCGACCCGACCTGTCGTTGCCCAGACGGGTGCCCGGTGATAATGTGAATGCGATGGCCCGGCAATGCCGTTGTTTTTGGGAGCAGTCGGAGACTACGAGGACTGGATTAATTTATGAGGGATACATTCGCGTCGAAATATGAATATAAATGTGTAGATTTTATAATTGTTTGAACCGCTGGGTGAGTGCAAGACGTGCCAGGTTTCGGCACCGTCGACTCAGCACGTCTGGCTTCACCTCCGCCCGGTTACGGCGATTGGCGGCCAGCCGCGAGAACAAATGTTGAGAATAACGGAAGCCGATGCCCGAACGCTAAGCACCGGTGTGACCGTGCCAGTCGCTGACCTACCGAATTACGGCGGGTCGGCGCGTGTGGCGTGTTCGTGCGGCAAACCTTCCGAATTCCTCGGAAAATACCTGTTAATACGTCCGATTTTGGACGGATGAGGTTCTTTATTTGTTGAGCGAATGTATCGGCAAACGTATTCGTCTAACGCATAGGTACAGATTAGTATAAAATAAAAATTTGGTACGCTGAGCGAGTCTAATGCGTGCCAGATTACGGCACCGCCGACTCGCTACGTCTGGCCCACCTCCGCCCGGTTACGGCGATTGGCGGCCAGCCGCGAATACAAATATGAAGGTCGAGGGAAATCGACGTCCGAACACTAAGCACCGGGTTAACCGTGCCAGTCGCTAACCTGCCAGGTTACGGCGAGTCAGCGGATGTAGCGTGTTCGTGCGTCACCTTTCCCAAGCCTCATGAAAAAAGCACTTCGAGATTTGTCCAATTTTGGACAGGTATGATTTTATGAGTGAGACGAATACGTGCGTCAGGAAAAATGGCGTGAGCGAGAGGAAGAGAGAAAGAGAGAAAGAAATGCACTACGATGATTTGTTCGTTGCGTGTTTACACGCACGAACGAGAGACAAATGTTTTTTAATTATTTACTTGGGAAATGTTACACTTTTGCGCGGTCGCCGTATTTTTGGTGATTTAAATAGCACGATGAAATCGAATGTGATATAGACAAATGTGTATTTTACACGTGAATAAACGTAGTTGCATTGAATAAAGACAATAATATATGTTTCGTAAATTTATTTGTTGCAGTGTTTGACCTGTTATGTTTTCTTTTACTTTTATTACGATTTAAACAATTAATACCGGTTTTACAGAGACTTATAGTTACACTGACGAAGAGACCGGGTTAAACTCGAAAAGAATAAAATATAATAAATGTACCGGTTTTCAGAGCGTCGACTCTGCGATTCGCGCTGTTGGTGAGACCGGACGGAACTGACTGGCCAGCTCCCGGAACGCAATATGTTTCCTCGCCCTCTTTGCCTCGGAGACAAAGGGCTTAGCGTCATTACTCTCGTTCTCGAGCTCGGTCCCCATGTAACCGAATATGCACTGATAACGTTACTGAACCGAGCACTGATAACGTTATTTTTCTCGAGTTGGACATGAGCAATGAAATGAATATTTTTCGTTATCGGCAGGATGTGCTGACTACGTGGTGACCAAGCTCCGAGGAGGTCTGTGAGAAAACTCGCGATGAAGCTGACCGCTTGGGAACAGTTTCGCGGGTTATTCGAGGACTGTCGCGTCCTCGATATATACATAATATAGTTATAACAATATTTCTTATTTCGTGTTGACCATAATACAATGGTCCTTGAAAGGACCATTGTATTATGGTCAACACGAATATACATATATATGTTGGATACTCGTTCGGGGACTCGTGAATATCCCTGAAGTATACATGTAAGTGTAGATATTAATATTATTATTTGTACTCCGGAGACTCTCTTGGATGTCCCGGGAGTTTACCGAATATATATATACAGGGTGTCCCATTTTAATCTTACACCTGAATTTTCTCGAAAAATATTGCTCGGACGAAATATTGTGTGGCACAAAACTTCTAGGGATTGAAGGGGGACGTTTGAAACAAATTTATTTGAGGAGCCAAAATTCAAAATGGCGGCGTTGCAAAGGCTGACATGTGTTTTTCAAACGGAAACATAACTTTTTTTTATTGCCAAAAAATGTGTCAGCTTTGAACTAAAAACTATTGTTGAAAAAATTGTTTGATAAAGTTCATAGTTTTCAAGTGAGAACATCATTTTCAATTATTTCAGATGTATCCAGGATTTGTGTGTGTGTGTCTGTGTTTTTCTACCCATCGTGATCGAAGTTCGTCAAGGATTTATAGAAACACGTTTTTGGGCCTGAAAATGGCACAAACGCTATTAAAATGAAAAAAAAAAAAAAAAAACTATTTTTCATCGATTTTCCTCCAAAATTTTCTCGTGAAATATCGTCCAAATTTGAAAACAAAAAAAAACAAAAAAAACAAAATTTTCAAAAAAAAATTTGATTATTTTTTTGTTCAAGTGGTCATGCATTCGAAAATACAACATTGAGCGGCTTGCCGTGAGACATTTAGTCTAATTGTCCCTGCCACCGGCATTTGCGTTAGCCAAAGCGTAGGAGGTTGCATGGCTGAGTCTGTTGCAGACCATTCGCGTTACCCAGAATACACCACGTGGAGGTTGTCTGTCTAGCATTCCTGGCCCTGAGAAGGGCCGTTTTGTGTGTGTGTGTGGGGGGGGGGGGGGCGTGCGCGTATGTGTGTGGGTGTGTGCACACACACACACAAACACACAAATCCTGGATACATCTGAAATAATTGAAAATGATGTTCTAACTTGAAAACTATGAACTTTATCAAAACATTTTTTCAGCAAAAGTTTTTAGTTTTCCACTGACAATTTTTTTGGCAATAAAAAAAAGTTATGTTTCCGTTTGAAAAAAACATGTCAGCCTTTGTAACGCCGCCATTTTGAATTTTGGCTCCTCAAATAAATTTTTTTCAAACGTCCCCCTTCAATCCCTAGAAGTTATGTTTCACACAATAGTTCGTCCGAGCAATATTTTTCGAGAAAATGCAGGTGTAAGATTAAAATGGGACACCCTGTATATATGTATATTTGTGTGTGTCACTTTGAGGACATATGTCCCCGAAGTGTGCATTAAAGTAGATATGTATTAATTATTGCCCCGGGACTCGGATGTATGTCCCTGAAGCGTATGGAGTGCTCATATGTGTTACGTCGTGGGTCCCATTTTTAATCGATAATTAATCGTCTTTTAATTTACCTTTCAGGATTTGAATTTACGAATGGGAAGTGTGCCATGAACGTACGGATTTGTAACGTCCTAGCACTCTCGCCCTCCAAATATTCATATCTGGTACGAATTGTAATAATTATTAAGATTGTTTCCTCGCGTTAAACGCGCTCATTTATGTTTTTCTTGGGTAACGTATTAATCAGAACGATCCATATATGGTCGATTTCACTTAGAAACCCCGTTATATCAAATATTTGTAAACATATCTTCAAATTCAGCAGGCGTATATCTACCCGTATACTTTAGGGACAAACAGTTCCCATAATAACTTTACCGCTAAGCTTACCCGTAACTTCAGAGACGCGCACATGGATGCTCGGATTAACTTTACAAATAGCTTCATATACACGTACATATCTGTTTGCCTGTACACTTCTGGGACACGCACATGGGTCCCCGGAGTACCATATTATAATGTCTCATATATACATACATATACACGTACCTGCATGCTTTAGGGACATAAGTCCTCGACCTAACTTCAATGAATATATATATATACATACATACTCTAGGAACTCAGAGTCCTCATATACCATTCGTATACTCATTAGCATATTTCGAAGGCATTAGTCCTCGGAATAACTTTAGTGAATATCTATACATGTATATATATATATATATATATATATATACATATACGCACTCCATACGCTTCAGGGACATATAGCCGAGTCCCGGGGCAATAATTAATACATATCTACTTTCATGCACACTTCGGGGACATAAGTCCTCAAAGTGACACATATAAACATACATATATATATATATATATATATATATATATATATATATATATATATATATATATATATATATATATATATATTCGGTAAACTACCGGGACATCCAAGAGAGTCTCCGGAGTACAAATAATAATATTAATACCTATACTTACATGTATACTTCAGGGACATTCACGAGTCCCCGAACTAGTATCCAACATATATATGTACATTCGTGTTGACCATAATACAATGGTCCTAGAAATAAAAAATATTGTTATATCTATATTATGTATATATCGGGGACGCGACAATCCTCGAATAACCCGCGAAACTGTTCCCAAGCGGTCAGCTTCATCGCGAGTTTTCTCACAGACCTCCTCGGAACTTGGTCACCACGTAGTCAGCACATCCTGCCGATAACGAAAAATATTCATTTCATTGCTCATGTCCAACTCGAGAAAAATAACGTTATCAGTGCTCGGTTCAGTAACGTTATCAGTGCATATTCGGTTACATGGGGACCGAGCTCGAGAACGAGAGTAATGACGCTAAGCCCTTTGTCTCCGAGGCAAAGAGGGCGAGGAAACATATTGCGCTCCGGGAGCTGGCCAGTCAGTTCCGTCCGGTCTCACCAACAGCGCGAATCGCAGAGTCGACGCTCTGAAAACCGGTACATTTATTATATTTTATTCTTTTCGAGTTTAACCCGGTCTCTTCGTCAGTGTAACTATAAGTCTCTGTAAAACCGGTATTAATTGTTTAAATCGTAATAAAAGTAAAAGAAAACATAACAGGTCAAACACTGCAACAAATAAATTTACGAAACATATATTATTGTCTTTATTCAATGCAGCTACGTTTATTCACGTGTAAAATACACATTTGTCTATATCACATTCGATTTCATCGTGCTATTTAAATCACCAAAAATACGGCGACCGCGCAAAAGTGTAACATTTCCCAAGTAAATAATTAAAAAACATTTGTCTCTCGTTCGTGCGTGTAAACACGCAACGAACAAATCATCGTAGTGCATTTCTTTCTCTCTTTCTCTCTTCCTCTCGCTCACGCCATTTTTCCTGACGCACGTATTCGTCTCACTCATAAAATCATACCTGTCCAAAATTGGACAAATCTCGAAGTGCTTTTTTCATGAGGCTTGGGAAAGGTGACGCACGAACACGCTACATCCGCTGACTCGCCGTAACCTGGCAGGTTAGCGACTGGCACGGTTAACCCGGTGCTTAGTGTTCGGACGTCGATTTCCCTCGACCTTCATATTTGTATTCGCGGCTGGCCGCCAATCGCCGTAACCGGGCGGAGGTGGGCCAGACGTAGCGAGTCGGCGGTGCCGTAATCTGGCACGCATTAGACTCGCTCAGCGTACCAAATTTTTATTTTATACTAATCTGTACCTATGCGTTAGACGAGTACGTTTCCCGATACATTCGCTCAACAAATAAAGAACCTCATCCGTCCAAAATCGGACGTATTCACAGGTGTTTTCCGAGGAATTCGGAAAGTTTGCCGCACGAATACGCCACATGCGCCGACCCTCCGTAATTCGGTAGGTCAGCGACTGGCACGGTCACACCGGTGCTTAGTGTTCGGGCGTCGGCTTCCGTTATTCTCAACATTTGTTCTCGCGGCTGGCCGCCAATCGCCGTAACCGGGCGGAGGTGGAGCCAGACGTGGTGAGTCGACGGTGGCGAAACCTGGCACGTCTTGCACTCACCCAGCGGTTCAAACAATTATAAAATCTACACATTTATATTCATAGTTCGACGGGAATGTATCCCTCATAAATTAATCCAGTCCTCGTAGTCTCCGACTGCTCCCAAAAATAACGGCATCACCGGGCCATCGCATTCACACGATCACCGGGTGCCCGTCTGGGCAACGACAGGTCGGGTCGAGCTGGAACATCTTTGCGATTCCTGGACAAATTCGTTCACACGGTCGAGTAGTTTTGACCCGCTACGCACCGCCGCTATTTCTCCCCATGGTAAGCACAATTTCACGCTACTTTCTTATCTGCTTACCTGTCGCTCATGCGTCAAATTATACACCAACGACTTTACCAAGCGCCTATCCCAAGTGGGCACATTCCCGCTTAAACGTGGCGCTTTTCTTCTCCGACGGTAACTTACCGTCACATAAGTCATATACGACGTAATCCATTGTAATCCGTACGTTCGTGGCACAATTCCCATTCGTAAATTCAAATCCTGAAAGGTAAATTAAAAGACGATTAATTATCGATTTAAAATGGGACCCACGACGTAACAGGGGTACAAACCCTGCGCCTGGAGATCCTTTGCGCTGTTATCAATTGGTTGCCCCGTCGTGGTAACGAATATGACGAGGTTGTCTCCTTGCATAGATAAACGATCGCGAGTTTCCCGGATCTTCAAAGAGTTCGATAAGTGACGATTTTCCTCGGGAATAATAAATTGAGGGTTTTCATTGTCTATAATATCGCTAGAAATTGACTCGTCGTCTGATTCGTCTTCACTTTCGGGTATACTTTCGTTATCGTTGTTGATTTCTATTTCGTTAGTTGTTTCGCGTAGATCGGTCGAAACCGGTGAGACGACGGGAAGGTCTTGGGGAGGATCGGGAGGGGGGTCATCCGGAGGATCCATAGGACGATCTGTAGGAGGGAGAGGTGTTCCCAAACCACCTTCACTTTCAGAGAATTTTTCTACATTATCAAGATCGGTAAGTACTGTAGGTTTCGTATTCTTTTCAGCTTTTGTTTGATCATTCTTGTTGAAACCCAAAGGTGGTTCATTATTTTCGATAGGCGACTGTACTCGTTTACGTGCTTCTACTTGTTTATTTTTTCCGAAACCCAAAAATGGTTTGTCATCTGAAGTTGAGTGAAGCCGTTTACGAGCAGTGCTCAATTGGCTTTTTCCTTTTTTGTCCCTATTTTGTTTTCTTCTGACCGGCGAAAAGATTCTTTCGCCGTCTGAACTTGCGTTTTTATTTGGTGAGTGCGTCACCGAAAGTACTGTTTTTGATTCGATAGGGGGATTCCGGGATAAGGCGTCAGCGTTGCTGTTAGCCCTGCCGGGTTTGTAAATGATTTTGTATGTATAGTTCGCGAGACTTAGACGCCAATGTACCAAACGGTTAGCCGGATCCTTCACGGAGTGAAGCCAGACTAGGGGCTTGTGATCCGTGGCCAGCACAAACTGTTATCCGTAAACGTATGGACGAAAGGGATTGACGCTCTAAATGATTGCAAGAAGTTCCTTTTCGATGGTAGAATAGTTTTGTTCATGTTTGTTCAAAGTACGTGAAGCGTAACTTATAGGGCGGTCTGTCCGATTTCCCCTTAACTAAGGACACCGCCAACGGCAATGTCGGAAGCGTCCGTAGTTATTATAAATGGTTTTGAAAAATCCGGATACTGCAATACCCGTTCTTTACACAGGGCATTGCGAAGGATAGTGAACGCTTGTTCTTGAGTATCGGTCCACTTGAAGGGAGTTCCCTTTTTCAAAAGGTGAGTGAGAGGCTTCGCGATACCCCAAAAATTATCGATGAAATGTCGATAGTACCCCGCAAGACCCAAAAATCGTTTGATTTTCTTTTGTGTTGTTGGTTTAGGATACTTTTGCAAAGATTCTAATTTTTTGGGTCAGGTTTTACCCCGTTTTCGCTTATAATGTGCCCTAAGTAGGCTACTTCATGTTTTAAGAACTCGCACTTATCGCCTGGAGTTTAAGATTTGCTTGTCTCAACCTTTTTGCAAGTTTGTTAAATTTCTTTTCGTGTTCACCGAGACTTTGGGCATAGATAACGATGTCGTCCCGATACACAAACAACTCGTTTCCTTGTAGTCCGGTAAGAACTTGGTCCATAAGACGTTGAAAGGTCGCAGGCGCGTTTTTTAGTCCGAAGGGCATTCGGCTAAACTGATAGTGACCGAATGGAGTCGCGAATGCGGTCTTATGTGCGCCCTCAGGGTGGACTCGGATTTGGTGAAAACCAGTAGCGAGATCAAAAATGGAAAAGTATTTGGTGTTACCCAATTGATCGAGGACTTCATTAATTTGGGGTAGCGGGTAGGCATCCCCTATCGTTTTTTCATTTAAATTGCGATAGTCGATGACCATTCGCGAACGTTTGTTGCCCTGGAAGTCCTCCTTTTTTGGGACAATCCAGACGGGCGAACTATATAAGGGGAAGCGGACGGCTCTATGATTTCCCCAGAAATTAATTCACTCACTTGTTTTGTTATTTCCTCCTTATGGACGGGTGGAAAACGATATTGACGCGTGAAGACCGACTGGTCGTCCGTCGTAATGATTCGATGGTTAATAGCGCTGGTAAATCCGAGAGGGTTTCCCGGGATGTGAAACAAGTCGACATTTTCTTTAACGAGGGAGGACACATTTTCGCATTCCTCTCTATTCAAATGCTCTAACCGGAGCAGTGACAAGACGTATTTTATTTCGTTTTCTTTTTCGATCTTAAGGACCCGTTTCGTTGGGGCCATACATGCTTCTTCAAATTTCATTTGTTCGTTCCGGAATTCGGGAAGCGGACAAGAAATTAATGACTCCTCCTCAACCCCCTTGGACTCCTTATGATCCCCTGAGGGTGCAACGGATAATTCCATATCGGTACTGGATTTGAGACTGACCTCTTGAATGGTCACTGTAGGTATGTACCAGGCCAAGTCATCCTCCGTGGAATGATGGGCCATTAAGTGGGCAATTCCATTTTTTACCGCAACGAGTGCTTCGCCTACGAATATTCCATCTCTAAAGTGGAGCTTTGGAATGTAACCCTCTTTTACCTCGGGGTTTCGTATTTTGACGAAGCATACACATTTCGAGCGTTTAGGAATGGAAATTGTCTCCATTGAAATAAAAGGGATCACGTGATCCTCATAACACAACTGTACATTTTTCCAGTCGACAAGGGCCTCATTTTTGGCCAAAAATTCATTGCCGATAAGGGCATTTTGTTCAATAGGGAACCAGTCGTGTACGACGTGGAATTCCGCAAGTGTATCGTTGATATTTACGTAAAGTGATCCCAAAGTTTGCACAGGGGCATTGGAGATGCCCTTGAGGTTCAAAATATTTTCACCTTTGATGTTTGCGTTAACTACATGATGTTTTACGAGGTTAACGTCGGATCCAGAGTCAATCAAAAATTCGGTTAGTCCTGAGAGTTGAGGGCAATCCGAGTTTTTTGGATCGGGTTGGGCTCTGTTACGTTCATCGTTTTATTTTTTATAGCACATAGGCTCGGAGTGTCCCGGTTTTTGGCAATATGCACAAGGAGGGCGCGATCTGTTATCGCGCTGGTTGTTTGGTTAGGACGCGTTATTATTGTCGTTTTTCGGCTTAAATTGAGGGCCTTGAGCGGGCCTCTTTTCAGGAAATTTTTGCCAGCAATTCTCTGAAGGATGATTGCGGCTACAATGAAAACAGGTTGGTCTCTCGGACGGGGAGAGAGTCTTTATCTGTGCAACACTTGGTTTGTTATCGGGCCGGAATTGTGAACGATCGCAGCTCATTTCTTTTTCAACTTTTATGGACCTCTACTATAGGCGTCCTCTAGGTCCAGGAAGCCTTCAAGTTTTAATCTCATTCGAAAATCGGGGGGAAGCCCCTTAGTAAAACAGTCCAATGTGTCATTGTCCAATGGGTCGTAGTGATCGGAACGAATTAAACCGTGATTATCGAGTTCGGCCTCTTTGATGGCCATATGCAAATATTTTATACGACTGATGTAATCGATTATGTGTTCGGATTTGAGTTTTGTAATGATACCGACTTCACCACGAAACTCATTGAGTGTTTTTGCGGATCCAAAAAGAGATTTCAATCGATCAGCAAAATCGGAAACGAACGTATAATCTTCTAACGCAGTAGCGTCGTGCCCTTTTAATTTGTTCCTGAGAAGTTGCGTCAGGTTAGGTTCAAGGTTGGGTGTGAACATATCCCTGGGCCGTTTGCAAGATCTAATGAAACGTAGCACCGCAATATTGTTCCCGTTAAAAATTGGCACGGACTCTAGTGCGTATTTAAATTTCAAATTTTGATTAGGCGGAACCGCCTTCGAGTTATTTTCTTCGAAGTAGATAGTTTGTTCCGGACGTATTGAATTTGGAGGGGGAAGGCAATTTTGACCATTCCTCTCCTTTCTAATTTCGGTGATTTCGTTTCGTCAAAGGTTTCCCATCTGGGAGACCAGTGTAGACAGGACCCCTTGGAGGGCCGAAAGGTATCCGGTAGGTAAATTTAAAGGTTCGGGAGAGGAAGCCATCTCCCGTTGACGTGCCTCGAGGGCCACGAGTTTTTCTTGAGTTTCTTGATCTTTTTCCATAAGGGATCTTTCTTGTTCACGTAAAAGTTCTTGTTTTTTGTCCAATTGCTCGGATAGAATACGAAGTTCTTTTTCGTTTAGTTGGCGAGTTTTGGATCTAGTCGCCATTTTGTAAAAATACTGTTTTGTTAAATAAACTTATTGTTTTGTTATTATTTTATTATCACAAAAACAATACATGAAAGGGAAAGATGTTGATTTTTTCTTTAAAACGTGTACTACTATATTTTCCTAAGAGGAATTATTTAAGTATTTAATAGTTTTCGAAATTATACGATGGTTCCTAGAGAGGGAACAAGAAGTTAAAAGAACATATATATGTATATAACAATAAAAAACTATTTTTAATTTTACTTCAAAATTTATTTGATATTCCAAAATATTATATCGATTTATTCAAGTGATTGTAAAATTTGTATTGTTACAGAAAGGGATTTTCATTTACCGATGTGACTCAGTGGTATCCCACCGCTGCCACCAAAAATTTTAATCCTGTTATGTCCTCAATTGGGTAAGTAATAAAAGAGAGAGAATGGGAAGACAATGATTTTAATCTAATTCGATTTTATTCTTTACAGGTACACGGACACGAGAAGTCACGTGCTGAGTTGGGTGAGTAATAAAAGGAGAAAATGAGGAAACAGAATCTATTTTATTTTAACTTTTACCTATCTTTCAGGAACGCGGATCAAGAGAAAAAGGGTCCTACCTTTGGTCAGGAATGCGCCCGACGGGGACGAGGACCAGGTCACAATCGGTAATTGGTAAGTATTGTTATATAATGTAGAAAATACAAAATTAGGGTAAGAGAGTAGTCTTCTACTCTCTTACCCTAATTTTGTATTTTCTACATTTTATAAAACTACTTACCAATTACCGATTGTGAGGTTGGCTACTATCTCTTGATAGTAGCGCGAATTAATCTAACTTACCCTTATGAGCGGCGGTGCGTAGCGGGTGGAGGGAGAGGACGCTGCTGTATCTGGAGGGAACTTCCGCGATCGGTGTGGACTATCTCAAACCGAATGGTGATTTCAGGGACAGCAAGTTCCACAGCAGGCCTCTTCGAAGACGATGTACACGCACCCATAGGAATGGAACCTAGTTGTGTGCGGACTCAACGACAGATGGAGTATCAGCAACAGGTGAATCCACGACGTAATAACTGATTTCTGGTTCGACGACGATAGAGCAAGATTCAACGTCAAATGAAATAACCGGAAATGTTACTTCGTGTTCAGGTCATGCAGCGACCGTGGATGTGTCTGAATCGCTGACAGGTGACGGAGGCGATACGCGACGGATCGAACGATCGTCCAAGATATACACTCGCGAATGGAGGAGAGTGTTTGAAATAATGCGCAACCTTGCGCTAAGCGGCAATTGATTGAACCGTTGTTCTAGAGTTCTATTATCACCGTGGGAATCTCGACGCGATGTCTCGCCTCGGCTAGACTGAGCGCGGCGTCGTTGGAAGTGAGCACCTGCACGTCTTCTTGGCATTAGGGAAAAACAAGTTAACTAATTAATACAAAATAATTTGTTTCAGGTATTGCCCCAGGTTCCAAATTATGGCACGGGTGCTTGGCCTCTAGGCAGCACACTCGTGACACTGAAAAGGATATTAGTTCGTGCAAATGTAGTAGCACTGAATTCAAATTTATTTGGGGAATGAGATTGCACGGTAGATCGTGGTGACCGTGCCTGGCCAATAGGCAGCACGAAAGATCACCTAATCACCGGAAAAGGATGTGGACGTTTCGTGCTCGGCTAAGGAGCACTAAAACACAAGGCAAAAAGTAGTAGAGAAACTTTGGATAAACTGGCACAATTCCTTTGACAAGTATTTTTTGAATAGACTGGGAATTCTGAATAAAAGATGCCGAAGAAAACGATGAGTGACACTTTTGATTAAATCGAGGAATTCAGGTTTAATACAATAAATTAACACAAGACGACGATCACTTTTGGAGATTATCGATATATTGTTACAAAAAATGAATTAAATCACGGAGAATAGATTGGATATAATGAAAATAAATGTACGAAATGAATATTCGTATAAAAATCAAAAAGGGTATAACTGTTACCCGAAAAGAATCAAAGATTCAAAAATGACAAGAGCCGATTTTCCAGCGTGCGGGTCCAACGAACGGAGAAGCGCGACTGACTGGGTGGAGAGACCGAAGAACTGGCGAAGGAGAGGTACCCCTCCTTTTATATACTTCTCGAGTGGAGGCGGCGGCCATCCTGGTGGGGCCAGCATCCAGCGTCGGGGAAGTGGGCGCTGTTGTGACGTAGGCATCCTTCCTTCTCCCTTACTCTTATGGGACGATATGGAGTACCGGCGTCTTTCTCTTTTGTGCTTACAGGATCAAATGGGACTCTTGATAAATTAATTCTTATTAATTTATCATGAGTCTTACAATTTGTTACATTAGGTCATATTGTTCATTTTTATGTGTGTGGTTTTACGATAAATGTTTCATAATTTCGCAACTTGTCCTGATTGTTTAATGTATGATTTTTGTTATAAAAGTCTTATAAATATTGAATACATTTTGCTTGTTATTTTCCGTCTATTTCCTTACACGACGGGTAAGTATTTCGTATAGGATTTGTTACTTATTATAACGTTATAAAACTTAAAGAAAATATCGGGGTATATATATGTATACCGACGGTAGAGTACCGAAAGTACGCTTCTTGCATCAGCCCGATGCATGAACTGTATTTTTGGTATACAAGTCTTGTGCGTAAAACATTTTATTAAAATGTCTTATTAAATATCTATTAAAGTTAGCGGTGCGCGTTAGAATATGTTGCGCATAGGTTGATAGTTTTATTAACATTGGGAACTTATTTTTACGCGGTTATTTTGCTATCAAAATCTATTATTAACATTCTAAAATAGCTAATATTGCTCTAAATTCACGATTCAAAATGGAATATACTATTCGAGACTAGAAGGAACATTTATGAGATTTAACAATCACGCTATCTTGGGTATCAAGGTATTTAGCATTAACAAGTTTGGGACAAAAGGAATGGTATGGCGGCACGTGGAGAGTCACAGTGTCCGCAGGATGTTTTGCCTAGGTAGATAGTGAGGTGGCCCCGAGTTTTATTATCAATATTTATGATACGTGATTTTTTCGAGATGTAGTCTGAGTTACCAATAATATTGGGGGGACGTGATTTCTATGGTGACCGTGCGCCTCTTGGCGACTGTCATGGCGGCTGTACGTGGAGCCAGGTCCAAGTGCATGTGCACTGAGGTATTGGGGAACAATCATAGCGGGCCCCCCTTAAGGATGCATATACTGGGATGAAAAGGGATGCCTGTGGGAGGTGTCATGGCGGCCTACAGGACCACACGGGCTCTAGGAGGATTCTGCGATATTCGCGGGATTCCAATATGGCGGCTGTTAGCCATCTTGGCAGCCCTAAACCATCATGGCGGCCTCCTTAGGTGAAGCATGCATGAGAGAACGCTATAGGTATACAGTAACACGGGGTAGCCGTGGATTTTCAGGTTTTTTGAGTTTTCGGGCGAAAACAATGGCCGCTGCGGCCGCGAGTTGGGTCTATATGAAAAACTGAATTTTTAGGGAAATTCCGACACCCGCGGGACCGCGGTACGATTTTTAGTTTTGAGGGAAACGAATTTCGCGGGTCGCGACTAAGAGCAGGAGTATCAGGAGAACATGACGTCATAGGAGGTTGAAGCAAGTATCACTTCTTTTGAAAAATTGAAATTAAATAGTTCTAATTGTTTTTAAAATTATGTGAAGGGTATAGTTGGAGTCGTGATTTTTTCCTCTTTAATATGGCGGATAGACGTACTCATTTCAACATGATTTTCACTATGTTTTAAGTAATTTCAACACGATTGGTTGGTAGTAAAAATATAGTGATTGGGCCGTTATTTACTGCTAAATGTGTCGTTTAATATTGGAAAAGCTAAACCTTGAAAAGTTTTATTTTAATCTGTTTTTAAGCGTGTTTAAGGAGCTTGAATTATTATTATGATCTCGTATCTGTTTCTTCACTGTCCTCTTTTTGCATTATGTTCGGTGACAAAAGGGTTTTTCCAAATTTCATGTTTAACCTTAGCCTTAAGGAATTTAAGGTGGAATAATATATTTTTATAAAGTTATAAATAGGCTTTATTTATTCCTAAGTATATGAAGTATTATGTGTGTAATGCAGAATTACTTGGTTACTATATTTGAGCCATTTTAGGGCATGAAAGTATTATGAGACATATAGTTTCTTGTAAAGGTAGAGAATTATATTATTTTATACGTTATCTATTTTATTTTACATAAGGAAAAATATTTCTGAGTAATTTCTAGAGTGGTTCTTAATACATATTCGTATTCATATTTGGAGTAACGTAGTGTTCAGGGTAAGTATATGGATAATTATGTTTGTTCTTTATGTTCTAGGTTATTTAATGGAGGGCAAGATCGCTAGAACGTAACACATGCAAGTGTTTCTGTTGTGGAATAATCCCTACAATCTGAGAATGCCGCGCCGATCATCGGATTCGTTCACGTTCATCGTCCACAGCAGCAGAAGTCGTTCTCCATGGCTATTGTCGTGCCTAGGTTAATAGATTTGTAAAAATCACTTACTGGGACCGAAGCCGAAGAATCTCCAGGTTATTTCGACATAAAATACAATACAGGATTTGAATGGATCGTTTTTCATTTTGGATTCCTCTCGAACAGATAAAATAAACGGTTGAAACAGGCGTATTTATCAACGTGGAATGTGATGTGACGTTCTTTTCAAGTCGATGACTTTTAGATCGGGAAACGAATCCGAGTCCGCATGCAAGTGCTTCTGTTGTGAAATAATCGCTACAATCTGAGAATGCCGCGCCGATGATCGGATTCGTTCATGTTCATCGTCCACGGGAGCAGTAGTTGTGTTACGTCCTAGCGATCTTGCCCTCCATTAAATAACCTAGAACATACAGAACAAACATAATTATCCATATACTTACCCTAAACACTATGTTACTCCAATTAAGAATACGAATATGTATTAAGAACCACTCTAGAAATTACCCAGAAATATTTTTCCTTATGTAAAATAAAATAGATAACGTATAAAATAATATAATTCTCTACCTTTACAAGAAATAATATGTCTCATAATACTTTCATGCCCTAAAATGGCTCAAATATAGCAACCAAGTATTTCTGCATTATACACATAATACTACATATACTTGAGAACAAATAAAGCCTACACGGAGAGAATTTTTAAGTAATTTTTACTGTGAAATCGCAGTAACTCGGTGACAAATGTGCAATTCTTCAGGTTTTTAGGAAATAAATTATAAATTTTCATGGAAATGAATCAAAATTTACTTTTGCGTAACAGAAATTTAAAATATTTTCCAAAATTATTACTTAAATTAATAGTAAAGTTTCATGGAACGTAAAGATTACGACAATAAGTTAAAAAATCGGTTGTCTGTAAAGTCGGTTTACTGACGATAGTTGAACGTGACAATGTCATAAGAAAATACTGATGGAATGGTTTCATTTTTCAAAAGAAAATGTTTATTTTGTTTGTTTGATAGATATTTTGTATGGGTATAGAGAAGGAGGTAAATGGAAATCACAATTGAATTGATCAAGTTACATTTATTTGTACGCATAAATACAATTATGACAAATTTTATTTATTTTTTTTTACAATGTACATATTTTTTACAAGTATGAATGTGCTTTGAGCAATTGTTTTACAACTTTTATTTTTTCATAAAATTCTTCGTTCAGAAAATCATTTTAAATTTACAAAATACTTGAATAAAATTTATTGTTGAAATTTCTACTCGACTGTTAAAATTTAATTTTTGATTTTATTATTTTATAATAATAAATTTTGTATTGACATTATTTCTTTCAGCAAGTAAACTGAATAAAAGTTGTTGTTCAATTAGTTACTTAATTATTTTTGCAAATTTAATTGTAATTTGTTGTAAAAAAGTAATAATTTTGAATAATTTATTATAAGAATAAACTGTGATTAAATTATTGTTCATAAATCTTAAATTAAAAATTAAAAATTTGGAAACATCATTAAAATTTTTGTAACTCTAGCTTTTAAAAAGCCCGCCTCAATGTGTTTGATATAGGAGAAAATTGTTCCCTTTGACGGCTGGCTGGTCCAACCTGTCATTTCGGACACGTTGTTATGATATGTGGAAGATTTAACATTAATGTTTTAATTTTTTGAAATCATAGCTACGCTCGATAATTATTTCGATCGAATAGTAAAGCAATTGATTTTTACTCATCGTGAAATAGTTCTGTTAACTTATTGTTATAGTTTTGTCAATTATAGCATAACCTACAATCGCTGCACTAGCGGACCGATGCTATTTATTTTAATGATGAAAGCACGAATATTCGACAATATATCACTGAACATATATTTAATATCAAAAGAATCATTACCTTTATCGCCGCAATTATCGTTGCTATAAACAATTGACACCACATTCACTTTTCACTGCACTTCATACTTGACGAAAACATGTACATGTATTATTGTATAGCAGCTGTCCACGCATCGCTCATGGCCTCTGCACACTGCGCGCGATGGGCGACAAGCGATGAGCGATATCCAATGAGAACTCGAGTATGACGGAAATGCTCTATGAGAGTGACGTTGCCATTGGATATCGCTCATCGCTCGTCGCTCGTCGCTCGCAGTGTGCAGAGGCCATCACTCAAGTAGGAGAGAGACAGATGTCGAACGCTGCCGAACGCTGCCGAACGCGGAGGCCGATTGTACCTCTTTGTCGCTCGTTCCGCGCTCTCGCTTGCACTTCAAGCCTTAAATGGAACGCCTCAGAGCGAGGTAACGCCGCATGAGTCATGTTTTTTCGTGCGTGCAGCCGGCTCCATCGAATTATAAGACGTTGTCACGTCAAAAATGCTAATATAAATGAAATTTTTTTAGTGGAACATTGAGAAATTCGCGTGTTTTCCATAAAAATTTAAAACAGAAAGCCGAAATTTCCCGTGCGTCCACCGGAATTTTACGTTCTTTATAGTAAAATCAGTTAGGGCTAGGTCGCCTGACCGTACGCGTGAGCTCTATGTGTGAGCGTGCGTATACGTGAACGCAAGCTGTGAGAGTGTGCTTGTGTATGACGCAGTATGACGAGCACGAACGACGCCGACCCGCGTTGCTTAGCAACAGCGGTACCGCGCATGCGCATTATAGTACGAAGCATGGGCCAAGAAAGCCTCGTGGTCTCGTGCAGTCTAACGTGTTCTACGCAGTTCTACGCAAGAAAACAAAGAAACGTGAAAAGAAACTTCGATAAAGGACGTCTACAATGGTACGGAAAGATGATATGCTAAAATAAGTAGCAATGAAGAACACAAATGTTCAGAAACGCCGATGAAAAAAGTGTTTATTTTTAGGATAGACCATTCCGTTGATCGTCTAGATTTATCTAGACGATCAACGGAATGTAAGTATCAATTTACGTCGTTGTACATGCCTTTATTCGTAAAAGTTTTTTATTCGTATTTCATATCTTTTTCCATTTTTTCGTTTTCGTATTTGTATTCTGTGTATGTTCGTATTAGTAATTCGTATATTTTTGACGATTTTAATTCGAGGAAGTTCATGGTACGCTGCTAGCCTCGACCGATGGAAAACTGGTGTTGAAGGCGTACGTGAAAAATAAAGGATTTCCAACCAAAAGCGTGCGAAATTTCCTGGCTCGCAACATTCTGGCCAAAGAAAAAGAACGAGCCTTTCAAAATATCAACGTCGAACGAGAGCCTGAATGTCTTGAAAAGTTCATGTAAGTTAAATAAACTATATAATAATTACAACATTTGAAAATTATACCAGGCTTTTCGTCGCTGTGTTTAGCTAACCTAAAAATATTTCCATTTTTTTCAAATTTGTTACTTCGGTTTTATTTTTATCTAATCGAAGAAAAATGTCCTACATACATACGTATATTTTTAAATCGTGTGAATATATCTCAACATTACTATCGATTTATTTATTGGATATCAAAGATATGATTGCAATGCACTTTCGACGCGAAGATAGTTTTACAGTGTTATAGATGGATAAATCGTGTAAATTATATGTAAATAGTATTATGATTTTCTTATGTTAATAAAAAAAATCATGATTTCCATAGCGCATTGAACAAAATTCACCAAGATTTCAAAGTAGGACATTGCAATGGAATTTCCACTACGACAAGGCAAATTTTCCCACAGCGATAGAAAGTTCCGGTCACACAGGATTCCAATATAGGAGACTGCGAAGTGTGAGCGCAGTCAAACCTTTCACAGTCTCATATATTGGATGTATCTAGCGTAGAGCTAGAAGCGCGGGCAAAAATTTGACTGCATAGCCAAACTGTTTACAGTCTCTTATATTGGATATATCTAGCGTAGAGCTGAAAGCGCAGGCAAATCAAATAAATCTTGAAAATAATTTCTAGTTCATCGTTTCTCACATTTTTATATTTTCAATATTTTCATATCGGTCTGAGTGACAAGAAAAAAAAAACATCAACGAGCTAACAAAAAAATCCCTCAAGACTCCAATGTAGGAGACTGCGAATTGTGAGCGCAGTCAAACCTTTCGCAGTCTCATATATTGGATGTATCTAGCGTAAAGCTAAAAGCGTAGGCAAAAATTTGACCGCGCAGCCAAACTGTTTACAGTCTCTTATATTGGATTTATCTAGCGTAGAGCTGAAAGCGCAGGCAAATCAAATAAATCTTGAAAATAATTTCTAGTTCATCGTTTTTCACATTTCTATATTTTCAATATTTTCATATCGGTCTGAGTGACAAGAAAAAAAAAAACATCAACCAGCAAACAAAAAAATCCCACAAGCTTCTTGATTTTTTCCTCTTCACTCAGACCGATATGAAAATATGAAAATGTGAGAAGCGATGAATTAGAAATTATTTTCACAATTTATTTGATTTGAGAGATGAGATTTTTTTGAATGTACCATGAAAATCCTATGGTTTTTTCCTCATTTACACAACTGTGGAAAAATAGAGCTTGATATAAAGAATCCATTACAGTCTCTTATTTTATAATCTTGATGGATTTTTTTTCAATGCGCTATGGAAATAATCTTTTTTTTTAAGAAAATAAGAATA
Organism: Ophion obscuratus; assembly: GCA_964007375.1. Classification (NCBI taxonomy): domain Eukaryota; kingdom Metazoa; phylum Arthropoda; class Insecta; order Hymenoptera; family Ichneumonidae; genus Ophion; species Ophion obscuratus. The sequence goes on along the minus strand of OZ023315.1, from coordinate 41,774,182 downwards.
TTACAATATGTTAGTCTACTTACATATAGTTTACACAATTAATCCATCTTTAACACTGTCGACCGAGCTTCAAAGAACTTTGACAATGGCCAACCCAATCGGTCATTTGACCTTAATGAATAGTAAAATATTTATTTGTGTATTTTAATCAATATTATTAATTGCAGCATTAATGCAGCATTAATGCAGCATAATTAAAGACTTCTGGCTGCACAGAAGTCTTTCAGGATCTGTGCAGCCAGATCCTGAAAGACTTGAGGATCTGGCTGCATAGATAGAAGATTTGTTTCCGGGCGAATGCCGAAAAACGTATTATTCGCCATATAAGCGTGTAGGAAAGGCTACGATAAATCCTTCAGGAACATTATTCGACCATTTCCAGTACCTGAAATCGCAATTTAGAAAAGCCCATCTGTTGAAGCCTCTACACGAACGGAATCAGGAGCCAGCGGAACAACAAATTACAGGTATGAGTGAATTTTCCAAAAAAATAATTCGTAGTTAAAACACACACACATACAGAAAATATTATTTATTATATTATTTTATCATGTACCCATATCGCTCTCCAATATGGCCCTACCACAAATTGCCGTCGTCATAAAAACTTTCGCCCGTATCTCCATTACTATGCCGATCACAAACTGAATAAACCATTAGCTGTTTATTACATTCTTTCTTAATCCTGAGACCCTTCGGAATATTTGCACTTGAAAAGAACCGAAAATTTGAATTGTCATCTTAGCCCTACAAATCTGAATTGTAGTGAGAGCAGGGAAACGTTGATGATAAAAGGTTACCATCAACGTTTCCCTGCTCTCACTGCAATTCAGATTTCCAAATCTTAGAGACGATAGTATATAGTCTTGACCTAACCCTAGTCACATTGTTCTTCGCGCCAGTCTAACTTCAACTATGATACTTGTTGTCATTCTCACTACATTGTTTTTTGCGCTGTTCCTTGAAATTCCTTGAAATATAATTGTAATTTCGTTAACAGCAGAAGAATCAGCTTCATTAGAGTGGCTGAAAACTCATCTAGACCCTGCAGAAACCGTGATTTCAAATTGGGAAAAGTCCGTCAACGCTCGGAAAAATCTGTTGAAAGAAAATTTGGCCGTTGCGCAATATTACGAGCTATTCCCGTGCCTTCACGTATAACTGGGAAAAGAATTGATAAGGAAATAGTATACATTTTGCACATATTTTATAATTTAGTTTCCTCAAACAAAACAATGATTTGCAATTGCAGGTTTTCTTTTAATATTCAAGAAAGGGTGCAATATGTAAAAAAAACATTAAAAATGAGTAATTTGATTCTTTCCGTTATTTCCGAATGATGCGAATTTCACATTAACTTTCATTCTACTTCACATTTGTACGAATAAAAAACAATGCGTCGAAATTTTATAAATTCATAGGTACTTTTTATTAAGTGCAACCCATCGTCAACAATAAGATATTTTTACCCAGAAGAACCGAAATTCTTTGAAAACTGGGAAGCAACTCGGGATCATCTCGTCAATACAATCCGAAACAGTCTAACTATTAAAGTTGTGACAGACAAAACTCTTGCTCTGCTACTGCCGAGTCTATTTGCACGTGAGTAGAATTTTTTTATATTTTGGTGGTGTTTAGCTCGGTGAAGTATACAAAAAGTAACTTAAAAGGAAGTCTTGCAAACGCGATATTTCACAAGTATAGCATTACATAGTAAAAACAAATGTTAACAAAAGGCAAACCGGTGCGATGGTCTAGTGGTTAGCGTGCTCGCCACTAAACCAGCGGACCGGGAGGTCCCGAGTTCGAATCCCGGTCGCGTACATTTCGTCGTGAAATGTTTTTCTTCGGCATTTCGCGGCGAAATAAGACTAGTTCCACGACCGGGGGGCGAATTCGATGACCGGCTGTATTGGTATAGGTTTTCCGCAGTTTCCCTATACCCATGACAGAAAATGTCATGATGAATATAATACGGAGGGGGAAGTCGGCTGCGGCCGCAAGAGGGGGGAACAGAGAGGAAGATGGAGAAAAAAGGAAGTAAAACAGTAGAGGAAAGAACGATGATAATGTGGGGAAGAATAGGTAACAAACGCGAAAAGCGTGTACCTCAGGAAAAAACCAAAAAAAAAAAAAAAAAAAACGACTTTGTTAACAAAAGGACGTCAATCAAAGTTATATAATATATTTCTGCTTTAAAAATTACTTTACAAATTCACAAGAATATCAATACTGACATTTTAAGTGATATTGCAATGCAACTTTGAAGAAGAACGTGTTGATTAGTTTATTACTTGAACGAATTTTTATCTACTCGGTATTATTCTTTTTTTAATAATTCACTATAGTTACAATTGATCAAAATTGCTGATAATAAAGATGTGCTGATTTGCTACTTGCTACCGTATATCATCGATGGTTCAAGGACACGGAAAAGAAAGCGCAACGAAGGTAACCAAGAAAACGAGGCACAACGAATCGAAAGATTAACCGTTTCCGAAAGGCGGTCATCGTTCTTTTTACATATCGAGGTCAATACAATGATGATAAAATTTTATTCGTTCTGATTCGAATATAATAAACAAATAGATATTTTTGTTATAATAGACAGGAGAAGAGCTTGATACCGTTGTAGAACAGAGAAAGGAAGATCTTCGGTTGCAACGCCGAACGTTTAAACCAACACCAGTTTTCATCGGGCCATTGGTTAATATCGTGTTACATCCTAGCACTCTCGCCCTCCAAATATTCATATCTGGTACGAATTGTAATAATTATTAAGATGTTTTCCTCGCGCTAAACGCGCTCATTTATGTTTTTCTTGGGTAACATATTAATCAGAACGACCCATATATGGTCGATTTCACTTAGAAACCCCGTTATGTCAAATATTCGTAAATATATCTTTAAATTTGGCACGCGTATATCTACCCGTATACTTTAGGGACAAACAGTTGCCGTAATAACTTTACCGCTAAGCTTACCCGTAACTTCAAGGACGAGCACATGGGTGCTCGGATTAACTTTACAAATAGCCTCATATACACGTACATATCTGTTTGCCTGTACACTTCTGGGACACGCACATGGGTCCCCGGAGTACCATATTATAATGTCTCATATATACATACATATACACGTACCTGCATGCTTTAGGGAAATATACGAGAGTCCCTGGAGTACCTCCTATAGTAATTCCGCATGTCTATTTCCATGCATACTTTAGGGACATACGTCCTCGAACTAACTTCGATGAATGTATATATATATATATATATATATATATATATATATATATATATATATATATATACACATACTCTAGGACCTCAGAGTCCCCATATACCATTCGTATACTCATGCATACTTCGAAGGAATTAGTCCTCGGAATAACTTTAGTGAATATCTATACATGTATATATATATATATATACATATACGTACTCCATAGGCTTCGGGGACATATAGCCGAGTCCCGGGGCAATAATTAATACATATCTACTTTCATGCACACTTCGGGGACATAAGTTCTCAAAGTGACACACATAAATATACATATATATATATATATATATATATATATATATATATTCGGTAATCTCCCGGGACATCCAAGAGAGTCTCCGGAGTACAAACAATAATATTAATATCTATACTTACATGTATACTTCAGGGACATTCACGAGTCCCCGAACTAGTATCCAACATATAGATGTATATTCGTGTTGACCATAATACAATGGTCCTAGAAATAAGAAATATTGTTATATCTATATTATGTATATATTGGGGACGCGAGAGTCCTCGAACAACCCGCGCAACTGTTCCCAAGCGGTCAGCTTCAACGCGAGTTTTCTCACAGACCTCCTCGGAGCTTGGTCACCACGTAGTCAGCACATCCTGCCGATAACGAAAAATATTCATTTCATTGCTCATGTACAACTCGAGAAAAATAACGTTATCAGTGCTAATATTCGATTACATGGGGACCGAGCTCGAGAGCGAGGGTAATGACGCTAAGCCCTTTGTCTCCGAGACAAAGAGGGCGAGGATACTGTTACGTCCGGGAATTTATTATAGATAAAAAAAGATATATTTTTAAAGAAAAGAAATACGCAATTCGGACTGTGCGGTTAAATTTACGTTAGTTTTGGATAAGTGTATTTTTCTTCTATTTTCAGAAAACGGACTCCAGCCTTGAGATCCTGCCTTAAGTCGGGCATGTGCCCATCAGGGATGAGGATCAGGTCACAATAGGCAATTGGTAAGTATTGTTATAAAAAGTAGAAAATACAAAATTAGGGTAAGAGGGTAGAAAATATAGTAGCGCGAATTAATCTAACTTACCCTTACGAGCGGCGGTGCGTAGCGGGTGGAGGGAGAGGACGCTGCTGTATCTGGAGGGAACTTCCGCGATCGGTGTGGACTATCTCAAACCGAATGGTGATTTCAGGGACAGCAAGTTCCACAGCAGGCCTCTGAGAAGACGATGTACACGCACCCATAGGAATGGAACCTAATCGTGTGCGGACTCAACGACCGATGAGGAATCAGCAACAGGTGAATCCACAACGTAAGAACTCATTTCTGGCTCGATGACGATAGAGGAAGATTCGACGTCGAATGAAATAACAGGAAATGTTACTTCGTGTTCAGGTGATGCAACGACCGTTGATGCGTCTGGATCACTGACAGGTGACGGCGGAGATACGCGACGGATCGAACGATCGTCCACGATATACACTCGCGAATGGAGGAGAGTATTTGAAATAATGCGCAGTCTTGCGCTAAGCGGTAATCGATTGAACCGTTGTTCTAGAGTTCTATTATCACCGCGGGAATGTCGACCCGATGTTTCACCTCGGCTAGACTGAGCGCGGCGTCGTTGGAAGTGAACACCTGCACGTCCTCTTGCCATTAGAGAAAAACATAAGTTAACTAATTAATTCGAAATAATTGTTTCAGGTATTGTCCCAGTTTCCAAGTTGTGGTACAGGTGCTTGGGCCCTAGGCAGCACACTTGCAACACTGAAAGGGATATGAATTCGTGCAAACGCAATAGCACTGAATTCAAATTTATTTTAGGAAATGAGATTGCACGGTAGATCGTGGTGACCGTGCCTGGCCACTAGGCAGCACGAAAGATCACCTAATCACCGGAAAAGGATGGGGACGTTTCGTGCTCAGCTAAGGAGCACTAAAACACAAGGCAAAAGTAGTAGAGAAACTTTGGATAAACTGGCACAATTCCTTTCACAAGTATTTTTTGAATACGCTCGTAATTCTGAATAAAAGATCTCGAAGAAAACGATGAGTGACACTTTTTTATTAAATCGAGGAATTCAGGTTTAATATAATAAATTAACACAAGACGAAGATCACTTTTGGAGATTATCGATATATTGTTACAAGTTTAAAGATGAATGAAATCGCGGAGAATAGATTGAATATAATGAAAATAAACGTACGATATGAATATTCGTGTAAAAAATCAAAAAGGGTATAACTGTTACCCAAAAAGAATCAAAGATTCAAAAATGACAAGAGCCGATTTTCCAGCGTGCGGGTCCGACGAACGGAGAAGCGCGACTGACTGATGGAGAGACCGAAGAACTGGTGAAGGAGAGGTACCACTCCTCTTATATACTTCTCGAGTGGAGGCGGCGGCCATCTTGGTGGGGCCAGCATCCAGCGTCGGGGAAGTGGGCGCTGTTGTGACGTAGGCATCCTTCCTTCTCCCTTACTCTTATGGGACGGTATGGAGTACCGGCGTCTTTCTCTTTTGTTCTTACAGGATCAAATGGGACTCTTGATAAATTAATTCTAATTAATTTATCATGAGTCTTACAATTTATTACATTAGTTCATATTGTTCAATTTTTGTATGTGGTTTTACAATAAATGTTTCATAATTTCGCAACTCGTCCTGATTGTTTAATGTATGATTTTTGTTATACAAGTCTTGCAAATATTGAATAAAATTTGATTGTTATGTACCTTTTATTTCTTTATACGGCGGGTAAGTATTTCGTATAGGAATTGTTAGCTGTTATAATGTTATAGAACTTAAAGAAAATATCCGAGTATATATATAGGTATACTGACGGTAAAACATTTTATTAAAATATCTTAGTAAATATCTATTAAAGTTAGCGGTGCGCATTAGAATATGTTGCGCACGTTAGAATAGGTTGATAGTTTTATTAACATTGGTAACTAATTTTTACGTGGTTATTTTGCTATCAAAATTTATTATTAACATTCTAAAATAGCTAATATTGCTCTCAATTCAAGATTTAAAAAAGAATGTACTATTCGAGACTACAGGAAACATTTATGAGATTTAACAATCACTCTATCTTGGATAACAAGGGATTTTGCATTAACAATTTTGGAACAAAGGAATGGTGCGTATTTGGTTACAGTATCCGCCGGATGTTCAGTCTGGGTAGATAGCGAGGTGGCCCCGAGTTTTAATATCAATGTTTATGATACGTGATTTCTGCGAGATGTAGTTTTGAGTTACCAATCATATTGACGGGACGTGATTTCGATGGTGACCGTGCGCCTCGTGGCGACTGTCATGGCGGCTGTACGTGGAGCCAAGGTCCAAGTGCATGTGCACTGAGGTATTGGGGAATTATCATAGCGGGCCCCCCTTAACGGGATGCATATACTGGGATGAAAAGGGATGCCTGTGGGAGGTGTCATGGCGGCCTACAGGACCACAGGGGTTCCCGGAGGATTCTACGATATTAGCGGGATTCCAATATGCCGGCTGTTAGCCATCTTGGCGGCCCGAAACCATCATGGCGGCCTCCTTAGGTGAAGCATGCATGAGAGAACGCTATAGGTATACAGTAACACGGGGTAACCGTGAATTTGCAGGTTTTTTGAGTTTTTGGGAGAAAACAATAGCCGCCGGGGCCGCGAGTTGGGTCTATATGAAAGAATGGATTTTTAGGGAAATTTTGACAACCGCGGGACCGCGGTACGATTTTTAGTCTTGAGGGAAACGAATTTCGCGGGTCGCGACTAAGAGCAGGAGTATCAGGAGAACATGACGTCATAGGAAGTTGAAGCAAGATCCCCTCTTTTGAAAAATCGAAATTAAATAGTTCTAATTGTTTTGAAATTATGGGAAGGGTATAGTTGGAATCGGGATTTTTTCCTCTTTAATATGGCGGATAGCCGTACTCATTTTAACCTAATTTTAACTATGTTTTAAGTAATTTCAACATGATTGGTTGGTCGTAAAAATATGGTATTTGGGGCGTTATTTACTACTAAATGTGCCGTTTAATGTTGTAAAAGGCAGGCTTTGAAAAGTTCTATTTTAACCTGGTTTTAAGCGTTTTTAAGGAGATTGAGTTATTATTATGATTTCGTATTTGTTTCATTATTATCCTTTTATTGCGTTATATTTGGTGACAAAAGGGTTTTACCTAATTTGATGTTTTATCCTACCCTTAAGGAATTTAACGGGGAACAATATGTTTTTATGAAGTTATCCATAGGCTCTATTTATTCTTAAGTGTATGTAGTATTATGTATATAATGCAGAATTACGTGATTATTTATATTTGAGTCATTTAGGGCATAAAAGTATTGTGAGACATATTGTTTCTTGTAAAAATAAAGAATTATATTATTGTTTACGTTGTCTATTTTATACTACATATAGAAAAATATGCCTGGGTAGTGGTACTTAATACATATTCGTATTCTCATTTGGAGTAACATAGTGTCTAGGGTAAATATATGGATAACTATGTTTGTTCTTTATGTTCTAGGTTATTTAATGGAGGGCAAGATCGCCAGGACGTAACAATACATATTGCGCTCCGGGAGCTGGCCAGTCAGTTCCGTCCGGTCTCTCCAACAGCGCGCATCGCAGAGTCGACACTCTGAAAACCGGTACATTTATTATATTATATTTTATTCTTTTCGAGTTTACCCCGGTCTCTTCGTCAGTGTAACTATAAGTCTCTGTAAAACCGGTATTAATTGTTTAAATCGTAATAAAAGTAAAAAGAAACATAACAAGTCAAACACTGCAACAAACAAATTTATGAAACATATATTATTGTCTTTATTGAATGTAACTACGTTTATTCACGTGTAAAATACACAATTGTTTATATCACATTCGATTTCTTCGCGCCATTTAAATCACGCAAAATACGGCGACCGCGCAAAAGTGTAACATTTCCCGAGCAAATAATTAAAATACATTTTCCTCTCGTTCGTGCGTGTAAACACGCAACGAACAAATCATCGTAGTGCATTTCTTTCTCTCTTTCTCTCTTCCTCTTGCTCACGCCATTTTCCCTAAGCACGTATTCGTCTCACTCATAAAATAATACCTGTCCAAAATTGGACAAATCTCGAAGTGCTTTTTCATGAGGCTTGGGAAAGGTGACGCACGAACACGCTACATCCGCTCACTCACCGTAATCTGGCAGGTTAGCGACTGGCACGGTTAACCCGGTGCTTAGTGTTCGGCCGTCGATTTCCCTCGACCTTCATATTTGTATTCGCAGCTGGCCGCCAATCGCCGTAATCGGGCGGAGGTGGGCCAGACGTAGCGAGTCGGCGGTGCCGTAATCTGGCACGCAGTATACTCGCTCAGCGTACCAAGTTTTATTTCATACTAACCTGTACCTATGCGTTAGACGAATACGTTTCCCGATACATTCGCTCAACGAATAAAGAACCTCATCCGTCCAAAATCGGACTTATTAACAGGCATTTTCATGATTCAAATGATTATAAAACCTATACATTTATGTTCATATTTCGACGCGAATGTATCCCTCATAAATTAATCCAGTCCTCGTAGTCTCCGACTGCTCCCAAAAACATCGGCATCACCGGGCCATCGCATTCCGACGATCACCGGGCACCCGTCTGGGCAACGACAGGTCGGATCGAGCTGGAACACCTTTGCGATTACTGGACAAATTCGGTCACACGGTCGAGTAGTTTCTACCCGCTACGCACCGCCGCTCTTTCTCACCAAGGTAAGCATAATTTCACGCTACTTTCTTCACGCTAGTCAAACGAATAACTTGGAGCAACCAGTCCTCCGTAATGCGCTGGCAACTACAGCGATCCTACCCGAAAAATTTGCTCGGGCCGTGACAATATCTCCAGGCTACATGGCCGTCATTGCGGGCGAAGTCGCCCACATCGTCAAATGCGCCCCTGTGGAATGCACCCTACGAAGAACTAGCGAGTGCTACCTGGAACTACCTGTAACGCACAAAAATCAATCGTTCTTTTTATCAACAATTTCACGGCCATTGATCAAGACTGGCACCCACATCGAGTGTAATCCAGCACTACCTGCACAATACCTCATCGATGGAGTTTGGTACCGTTTCGCACCCCAACCTATTGAAATTCCACCACCACAAACATTGCATCCGATGACAACTCCCACTTGGGGATACAAGCCTATTGGAAACTTAGCATCTGGTGGAATCTACACAAGTCAAGAAATTGAACAATTACGCGACCGTTTAATGTTACCTGCCGAAAGACCTGCTCTATTGAATAATCTTGCACGTGGGTCGGCCGGTTACACTATACCACCCGGATCTGTGTCTCTGAAAAACCTAATTGACGAGAACACCTTGGAACACCACAAATGCCCTCGCGAAACTCTGGAACGGTTTCGAGCGATTCGGAATCGTCAGCGCGGGTTTCCTTGGAATCATCACCATTTATTCAATCATTAAAGAAGCTGTGGACACCATCATCCAAGGGTACACCTTGCATTCTTTGTATGGATGTAGGTTACCCTACTTGGAGCAATTTGGAATTCCATCACTCACCTACTCATCACCAAAGCTCATAAAAACCGACAAGAAGAAGAAAATACGTACATCAGGGTATCTCCACATGAGCTTGATCCACCAGACACACCACCTCAACCATCAACATCAAGAAAGTTGTCGGGCGTCGATGCCGTCCTCATGGAGCGATTGCACGCTAATCCTCAGCAATCCAGTGGGGTTGCTTCGTCTTAGTCCCCCGAGGTGTTACGTCCTGGCGATCTTGACCTCCATTAAATAACCTAGAACATAAAGAACAAACATAATTATCCATATTCTTTCCCTAAATACTATGTTACTCCAAATAAGAATACGAATATGTATTAAGAACCACACTAGAAATTACCCAGAAATATTTTTCCTCATGAAAAATAAAATAGATAACGTATAAAATAATAAAATTCTCTACCTTTACAAGAAACAATATGTCTCATAATACTTTCATGCCCTAAAATGGCTCAAATATAGTAACCAAGTATTTCTGCATTATACACATTATACTACATATACTTAAGAACAAATAAAGCCTATGTATAACTGTTAAAAATATATTGTTCCACCTTAAATTCCATAAGGCTAAGGTTAAAGCATGCAATTTGAAAACCCCTTTGTCACCGAACATAATGTAAAAAGGGGCCAGTAAAGAAACAGATACGAGATCATAATAATAATAATTCAAGCTCCTTTAAAACGCTTAAAAACAAGTAAAAATAAAACTTTTCAAGGTTTAAGTTTTCCAATGTTAAACGACACATTTAGCAGTAAATAATGGCCCAAACACTATATTTTTACAACCAACCAATCGTGTTGAAATTACTTAAAACATAGTTAAAATCAGGTTGAAATGAGAACGTCTATCCGCCATAGTGGAATCCCGCTAATATCGTAGAATCGTCCTGGAACCCGTGTGGTCCTGTAGGCCGCCATGACACCTCCCACAGGCATCCCTTTTCATCCCAGTATATGCATCCCCTTAAGGAGGGCCCTCTATGATAGTTCCCCAATACCTCAGTGTACATTCACTTGGACTTGGCTCCACGTACAGCCGCCATGACTGTCGCCACGAGGCGCACGGTCACCATCGAAATCACGTCCCGTCAATATTATTGGTAACTCAAAACTACATCTCGCAAAAATTACGTATCATAAACATTGATAATAAAACTCGGGGCCACCTCACTAAGTACGTAGACTAAACATCCTGCGGACACTGTGACTCTCCACGTGCCGCCATACCATTCCTTTTGTCCCAAATTTGTTAATTCAAAATACCTTGTTACCCACGATAGCGTGATTGTTAAATCTCATAAATGTTCCCTGTAGTCTCGAATAATATATACCATTTTGAATCGTGAATTTAGAGCAATATTAGCTATTTTAGAATGTTAATAATAGATTTTGATAGCAAAATAACCACTTCAAAATAAGTTACCAATGTTAATAAAACTATCAACCTATGCGCAACATATTCTAACGCGCACCGCTAACTTTGATAGATATTTCATAAGATATTTTAATAAAATGTTTTACGCACAAGTCTTGTATACCAAAAACACAGTTCTTGCATCGGGCTGATGCAAAAAGCGTACTTTCGGTACTCTATCGTCGGTATACCTATATATACCACGATATTTTCTTTAAGTTTTATAACGTTATAATAACCAACAAATCCTATACCAAATACTTACCCGTCGTGGAAGGAAATAAACGGAAAATAACAAGCAAAATTTATTCAATATTTATAAGACTTTTATAACAAAAATCATACATTAAACGATCAGGACAAGTTGCGAAATTATGAAACATTTATTGTAAAACCACACACAGAAAAACGAACAATATGACCTAATGGAATAAATTGTAAGACGCAAGATAAATTAATAAGAATTAATTTATCAACAATCCCATTTGATCCTGTAAAAACAAAACAGAAAGACGCCGGTACTCCATATCGTCCCATAAGAGTAAGGGAGAAGGAAGGATGCCTACGTCACAGCAGCGGCCACTTCCCCGACGTTGGATGCTGGCACCACCAAGATGGCCGCCGCCTCCACTCGAGAAGTATATAAAAGGAGTGGTACCTCTCCTTCACCAGTTCTTCGGTCTCTCCACCAGTCAGTCGCGCTTCTCCGTTCGTTGGACCCGCACGCTGGAAAATACGCTCTTGTCATTTTTGAATCTTTGATTCTTTTCGGGTAACAGTTATACCCTTTTTGATTTTTATACGAATATTCATTTCGTACGTTTATTTTCATTATGTCCAATCTATTCTCCGTGATTTAATTCATTTTTTGTAACAATATATCGATAATCTCCAAAAGTGATCATCGTCTCGTGTTAATTTATTGTATTAAACCTGAATTCCTCAATTTAATGAAAAGTGTCACTCATCGTTTTCTTCGGCATCTTTTATTCAGAATTCCCAGTATATTCAAAAAATACTTGTCAAAGGAATTGTGCCAGTTTATCCAAAGTTTTTCTACTACTTTTTGCCTTGTGTTTTAGTGCTCCTTAGCCGAGAACGAAACGTCCACATCCTTTTCCGGTGATTAGGTGATCTTTCGCGCTGCCTAGTGGCAAGGCACGGTCACCACGATCTACAGTGCAATCTCATTCCCCAAATACATTTGAATTTAGTGCTACTACATTTACACGAATTCATATCCTTTTCAGTGTCGCGAGTCCGCTGCCTAGAGGCCAAGCACCCTCGCCATAATTTGGAAACTGGGACAATACCTGAAACAATTATTTTGAATTAATTAATTACCTTTCCTTTTCTCAAATGCCAAGAAGACGTGCGGGTGCTCACTTTCAACGGCGCCGCACTCAGTCTAGCCGAGGCGAACCTTCGGGTCGACATTCCCGCGGTAATAACCGAACTCTGGAACAACGGTTCAATCAACTGCCGCTTATCGCAAGGCTGCGCATTATTTCAAACACTCTCCTCCATTCGCGAGTGTATACCTTGGACGATCGTTCGATCCATCGCGTATCTCCGCCGTCACCTGTCAGCGACTCAGACGCATCCACGGTTGTTGTATCACCTGAACACGAAGTAACATTTCCGATTATTTCATTCGCCGTCGAATCCTGCTCCTTCGTCGTCGAACCGGAAATCAGTCCTGACGCCACGGACTCACCTGGTGCTGATCCTCCATCTGTCGTCGAGTCCGCACACAACTAGGTTCCATTCCTACGGGTACGTATACATCGTCGTCTAAGGGACCTGCTGTGGAACTCGCTGTCCCTGAAATCACCATTCGGTTTGAGATAGTCCACACCGATCGCGGAAGTTCCCTCCAGATACAGCAGCGTCCTCTCCCTCCACCGATGCTCGTATGGGTAAGTTAGATTAATTCGCGCTACTATCTCTTCTACTCTCTTACCCTAATTTTGTATTTTCTACATTTTATAATAATACTTACCATTTACCGATTGTGACCTGGTCCTCGTCCCCGTTGGGCGCATTCCCGACCAAAGGTAGGACCCTCTTTCTCTTGATCCGCGTTCCTGAAAGAAAGGTAAAAGTTAAAATAAATGAGATTCTGTTTCCTCATTTTCTCCTTTTATTACTCACCCAACTCATCACGTGAATTCTCGTGTCCGTGTACCTGTAAAGAATAAAATCGAATTAAATTAAAATCATTGTCTTCCCATTCTCTCTCTTTTATAACTTACCCGATTCAGGACGTAACACCTGCAAGTGTTTCTGTTACGGAATAATCCCGGCAATCTGAGTACGCCCCGCCTATATCGATTTCGTTCACGTTCAACTACCACAGCAGCAGTAGTAGACCACAATTTTCGTGCCGAGGTTGATAGATTTTTAAAAATCACCTACTGGGCCCGAAACGGAACAATCTCGGGTTTTTCGAAATAAAATACAAAACATCAATTTATCAACGTATTTATGAACGTTGAATGTGATGTGACTTTCTTTTTGAGCCGATGAATTTTAGATCGGGTAACATATCTGAGTCCGCATGCAAGTGTTTCTGTTGCGGAATTCTCTCTACATTCTGAGAATGCCGCGCCGATGACCGGATTCTTTCACGTTCATCGTCCACAGCAGCAGTATTAGGCCTCAATGGCTATTGTCGTGCCGAGGGTGATAGATTTTTAAAAATCATCCCCTGGGAACGAATCTGAACAATCTCGAGATTATTTCGATAATTAAACCCAAAACAAAATTTAGATGGACCGTTTTTCATTTGGGATTCCGCTTGATTCGATACAAGAAACGGTTGAAACAGGCGTATTTGTCAAAGTCGAATCGCATGTGACGTTCTTTTCGAGTCGATGACTTTTAGATCGGGAAACGAATACGAGTCTGCATGCAAGTGTTTCAGTTGTGGAATACCACCTACAATCTGAGAATGCCGCGGCGATCATCGGATTCGTTCACGTTTATCGTCCACAGCAGCAGTAGTAGTCCTCAACAGCTATTGTCGTGCCGAGCGTGATCGATTTTAAAAAATCATCCCATGGGAACTATCTGAATAATCTTGAGGTTATTTTGACAATGTAACAAAATATAGAATTTGAATGGATCTGCTTATTTTATTTTGGATTCCTCTCGAACCGATAAAAGAAATGGCTGAAACAGGCGTATTTATCAACGTCGAATCTCATGTGAAATTTTTTTCGAGTCGTCGACATTTAGATGGGGAAACGAATCCGAGTCCGCATGCAAGTGCTTTTGTTACGGAATACTCCCTACAATCTGAGAATGCCACGCCGATCTTCGGATTCGTTCACGTTCATCGTCCACAGCAGCAGAAGTAGTCCTCAAAAGCTATTGTCGTGCCGAGGTTATCAGATTTCTAAAAACCACCTACTGGGACCGCAACCGAACAATGTCGAGGTTATTTCGACATAAAATACAAAACAGAATTTGAATGGATCGTTTTTTATTTTGGATTCCCCTGGACCCGATAAAATAAACGGTTGAAACAGGAGCATAGATTAACGTCGTATATCGTGTGCATTTTTTTCGACTCGACGACTTTTAGATCGGGAAACGAATCCGAGTCACCGTGCAAGTGTTTCTGTTGTGAAATAATCGACAGAATCTGAGAATGCCGCGCCTATCATCTGATCCCTTCACGTTCATAGTCCACAGCAGCAGTAGTAGTCCGCAATGGCTATTGTCGTGACGAGGCAGATCGATTTTTAAAAATCACTTACTGGGAATGAGTCTAAAAAATCTCGAGGTTACTTCAATAATAAAACACAAAACATAATGTAAATGCATCGTTTTTCATTTTGAAATCCTCTCGAACGGAAAAAAAGCGATTGAAACAGGCGTATTTATCAACGTCGATTCGCCTGTGACTTTCCTTTCGAGTGGATGACTTTTAGATCGGGAAACGAATACGAGTCCACATGTAAATGTTTCTGTTGTGGAATACTCCTTACAATCTCAGAATACCGCGGCGATCATCGGATTCGTTCACGTTCATATTTCACAGCAGCAGTAGTAGTCCTCGATGGCTATTATCATGCCGATGTTGATAGATTTTTAAAAATCATCTACTGGGACCGAAACCGAATAATCTCGAGGATATTTCAATAATGAATCCCGAAACAAAATTTATATGGACCGTTTTTCATTTGGGATTCCTCTTGATACGATAAAAGATCGTTGAAACAGGCGTATGTATCAACGTCGAATCTCACGTCAATTTCTATCCGTGTCGACGACTTTTAGATCGGAAAATGAATCCAAGTCCGCCTGCAAGTGTTTCTGTTACGGAATAATCCCTACAATCTGAGTATGCCCCGCCTACATCGGTTTCGTTCACGTTCAACTACCACATCAGCGGTGGTTGACCTCAATTTTCGTGCCGAGGTTGATAGATTTTTGAAAATCTACTGGTGGTACGTCCTGAATTGGGTAAGTAATAAAACCGAGAATGGGGAGACAATGAGTTTAATTTAATTCGATTTTATTCTTTACAGGTACACGGACACGAGAAGTCACGTGCTAAGTTGGGTGAGTAATAAAAGAAGAAAATGAGGAAACAGAATCTAATTTATTTTGACTTTTACCTTTTTTTCAGGAACGCGGATCAAGAGAAAAAGGGTCCTACCTTTGGTCGGGAATGCGCCCGAGGGGGACGAGGACCAGGTCACAATCGGCAATTGGTAAGTATTGTTATAAAATGTAGAAAATACAAAATTAGGATAAGAGAGTAGAAGAGATAGTAGCGCGAATTAATCTAACTTACCGTTATGAGCGGCGGTGCGTAGCGGGTGGAGGGAGAGGACGCTGCTCTATCTGGAGGGTACTTCCGTGATCGGTGTGGACTATCGCAAACCGAATGGTGATTTCAGGGACAGCAAGTTCCACAGCAGGCCTCTCATAAGACGATGTACACGCACACATAGGAATGGAACCTAGTTGTGTACGGACTCAACGACAGATGGAGTATCAGCAGCAGGTGAATCCACGACATAAGAACTGATTTCTGGCTCGATGACGATAGAGGAAGATTCGACGTCGAATGAAATAACAGGAAATGTTACTTCGCGTTCAGGTGATGCAACGACCGTTGATGCGTCGGGATCGCTGACAGGTGACGGCGGAGAAACGCGACGGATCGAACGATCGTCCACGATATACACTCGCGAATGGAGGAGAGTATTTGAAATAATGCGCAATCTTGCGCTAAGCGGCAATTGGCTGAACCGTTGTTCTAGAGTTCTATTATTACCGCGGGAATGTCGACTCGATGTCTCACGTCGGATAGACTGAGCGCGGCGTCGTTGGAAGTGAACACCTGCACGTCTTCTTGGCAGTAGGGGAAAACAAGTAAACTATTTAAAACAAAATAATTTGTTTCAGGTATTGTCCCAGTTTCCAAATTGTGGTGCAGATGCTTGGCCTCTAGGCAGCACACTTGCAACACTGAAAGGGATATGAACTCGTGCAAATGTAGTAGCACTGAATTCAAATTTATTTTAGGAAATGAGATTGCACGGTATATCGTGGCGACCGTGCCTGTGTTACGTCCTGGCGATCTTGCCCTCCATTCACCATATACATATACACGTATACAGATACCGATCTCGTCCTTTATTCTATACGAAAACACACACACACACACACACACACACACACACACGCACGCACGCACGCACGCACGCACGCACGCATGCACGCACGCACGCACGCACGCACGCACGCACGCACGCACGCACGCAGGCACGCACGCACGCACGCACGCACGCACGCACGCACGCACACACACACACACACACACACACACACACACACACACACACACACACACACACACACACACACACGCACGCACGCACGCACGCACGCACGCACGCACGCACGCACGCACGCACGCACGCACGCACGCACGCACGCAGGCACGCACGCACGCACGCACGCACGCACGCACGCACACACACACACACACACACACACACACACACACACACACACACACACACACACATATATATGTATATACGTATACATATATATATATACACATACGCATATATACGATACCTATAGATATATACATTGCTATACATACATATATACAAATTTATAATCCACAATACAAGAATATTTATTCGTTACCCCTAACTCATATTATGACGAGCGCATTTATTTTTCATCACTTCTGATTTTGTCTGTGTACATATGACTTTCCCTAGTATGTACCTACTTCCGCTGAACGCGCCCAGCTAGCACGCTGAGCTCAACGCTCGCGCGCACTCGCTTTCTATCCTTGTCCCTCTTCAGCGCCCTAGCGCACTCACTCGCTATCCTCGTCTTTCCTTAACGCTCGCGCGCACCCGCGCGCCCTCCCTCCGTCCCTCTCTAGCGCTCCGCCAGGAGACCAACGTACTCCTCCTGCTCGCCTGATACTTCGCGCGCTCAATCGAATCTTTCTCATCTTCCATCCTTCTCCTTCGGGTTACCCGCGTACCTCCTTCATGCTCATGTAACCCGTATCACAAAAACCTTCTTCCTTAACCGCGAATCTCGTTTTCCGCGGATCCGCGATATAATTCGCGACCCACGGATCACGACTATTAACCCGCGCACCCGTATTTTCACGTGCTCGCGAAAAACCGCGAGATTGCGGAATCCGCGGACTCGCGATATACTCGCGACCCCGCGACTCACCTCGTATATACAGTCGCTCTCTCTCTTACTCTCACCCGGCCTAACCCTCTCTCTCTTACTCATGGCTACTATGGCAAATAGACGCCACGTGACTTTTCCCCAAATTACTTTATTGCCCCTCGAGTCGAGCGAACGCTTCTCTTCGAGACATTTTCCAGAAAACACTTGAATTGCTTTATTGCCTCTTAAAACGAGCAAGCGCTCTTTTTACAGTATAAGTCTTTTCTCGTACGCTTTCCCATTTTCAAGTACATAATAGAAGACATTAGCCAGATTTTGCCCGAACTTTCCCAGCGCATGTATATCTCTTTCTCTCTCGCACTCGTCGCGTCTTCTCGGACGCGCCGCCATGATGCAAGCCACGTGTTGCACGTAGGCTTCTAAGAAATAATAATTTAAACAACATCACATCATGCCGAATCCTAAGAATTAATTAAGATAAAACAAATCGCTATCACTCCATACCTTGTAGACTAAACATCCGCTCCAACGCCAATATCACGTATCGCCTCTTTGTCTCCTTTGTTTCCAACCCTGTGTCATTATTATTATTTCCACGTGCAGAATATTCTAGAACAATTTCATACACGCTCTAATTAATAAAGAAATTATTCAAATAATAATTAACGCCGTCACAATGCGACTTACAATATTATTAATAATTATAATAAATGATTAATGCGACAAATGAATTATAAACGTTATTTTAATCATTTAGTTAAGCGATAATCATTATAATTTAGTATTATCAGTATAACAAATATGTCACGCACTATTAACATAACTAAAAACAATTAGCCATTACGAACATTTATATTATTCACGTACATACGAACAAAAGTATTTTTAAAACCAAATATTAAATACGATTACTTTCGCATAAATAATAGTGTGCTCTATTTTATTAATTAAAAATTACACATTTATAATTATTGTACGCAACTCGTATATTTCGCATTGTAATTATTATTCTCTCATTTAACCGCCGTATTTTTACATCGAATCTGCTTCGCACACAAAAGAATAAATAACAACAATTGGAACTTATATAAAATTATATTTCTTTATTTAAAACGGATATTATTGTAACAACTTGTGAGACTAACGATAAATTAAAAATATTAACTTATCGTCAGTCCAACCGATATAATTATTTGTTATAACGATTAAATTAAATAATTGATTTATCGTCAAATCCTCCGTTTAACGCCATAAGAGCAAGCGAGAAGGAACATCAGCGTCGGCGTCTCCTCTCCGCGGCGCATGCGCACCACGCCGTTCTACCGCCGCACCAATAAAAGGCCGAGTCCTCCGCTGCTCGCCAGTTCTCCGGTCTCTCCACCAGTCAGTTGCGCGTCTCCGCTCGCCGCGTTCGTGTCGGACCCGCTCGCTGGAAAATCGGAATAATTCTATAATATTTTCTTTTCACATTTTTCTACTATCTCTTTTTGTCATTATAACTCCAAGTCTGAGTCTGATTTTTGCGTCGAAATCTCATCGAAGAGCTTTATGTAATTATACTTATTTTTCAAGTTTGTAACAATATATATATATATATATATATATATATATATATATATATATATATATATATATATATACGTGTACATCTTAGAGTCAGTGAAAGTTATTTCGCGACCCTTATCCCTCATCGAAAATATTCGTGTCGTTTAATTTATCCAGTCATCTCTCACGAGTTTATTTGAGTCAACATTCTTTCACCCTCGTTTCCTTGGCATATCAGTTATCGAATATATTTCATTTCGCAATTTTGCATACTATGTATAAAAATCATCCGTCCGTTAATTAAATTAACCCTTCACCCGTCCTCGCTCCATTTTCCGAGGAATCGTCGGTTGTGCTCGTACTACTGCACGTCGTCAATTCTTACCTCGCTTAAATTTCGAGACTGAATCCACCGGTTGTGCTCCACCTGCACGTCGATTGATTCGTATCTCGAACCCCTGCTGCATGATAATCTTGCTCATTCCCCCCTTCACCAATTAACGGTCAATTGATTTTCCAAAAATATTTATCTGTGTTTATTCAAATTCATAAATGCCAAGAAGGCGAAGTGGTACCAAGTTTAATCTTCGCCGCGCAAACGCGATAGCCGCGCAAAAGCCGCGACCGGCATCTCGGGGAAACACGTCTGTGTTTAAACAAATTATTCGTGACGCCCTAACATTTCATTCGGTGAAAATTGGACCAAAAGTCGTGTCGAACGTTCCGTTTCATGGAAAAGTCTTCCTCGTCGACCCCCATGGGTACATCCGTGTAGTGACTCGATCGACCGGCAGCGTCACTTCAGATGCATCCACCGCCGTTTTATCATCGGACATTGAGATTATCATCATCGACTAATTTTCTCCCGTCGCCACCGTCGTTTCCTTCGCTCCACGAGTTCGTCACCGCGGTCGGACGACAGGAACCCGTCCTTACCTACAACAAATCGGTACATCGATGGGCGGATGCTCGTCGAAAAATAAGAAACCTACCTCACCGACCATCGTTGAAATCGTTGTTCGCCTAGAGATCGTCATTACCGACGGAAGGACCTCTCTCCGGGTACCAGATCATCCGTCGATAAACCCGCTACGCACCGCCGCTCGTAGGGTAAGTCGCATATTCACGTTACCACTCACTATCTTCTTTACCGACTGCCCTATCCCCGCGAGTGATTATTAGCTACCGATCAAACTGTGGCTCGATCCTCATCCCTGTTGGGCACATTCCCGACTAAAGGCAGGATCTCAAGGCTGGCGTCCGTTCCTGAAAAACAAAGAAAAGTTGCATTAATTAAACAATTAACGTAAATTCAAGCTCGTATCCGAAATCGGGTATTTCTCTTTCAAAGGTATTTATTTTTTTTATTAAAAATAAATTCCCGGACGTAACAGGATAAAATTTTTGGTGGCAGCGGTGGGATACGCTAAAGCCGCATTTTGATCGATTTCCCTTCAAATATAGAAGAACCATCGTAATTTCAATTAACGTCATCGAATTACCCGTCAAACATAAATTAATTATCGTGATTTGATCAAATTCCCGTCAAATATAAATCAATTGTCGTAATTACAATTAAAGTCACGTTTTGTAAAATACAATTGATTACGTAATTTCAATTTTATCGCGAATTTTAAAATGTCTACCACGAGGTCACAAGCTCGTGCTTTAAACGAAGAGGAACTGCATCTACTCCACGAACAAATAGATCGAAAACGCGAAACCTTGCAAGAACAAGAACGTGCCCTCCATGAAAAGGACATGGAAACTAGAGAACGCATTGAAACCCTTCAGGCCCTCGAAAACGAACAAAGTCGGAACATGTCGGAGATGCCCGATATTGCCGAAACACAGGAACAATTTTCTTCCCTCCATAGGACCCTTTCACAAATAATTTCACGATTCGGGGACTTACAGGCCGAAATTCACGACATAAAAAACGAAAAGCGCTTCTCGCTTAACCGCGAATCTCCACCCCCCGAACCCCGTAGTTTTCACGAAGAACTTAACATTGATAACCATATAAGCCCAAACTTAAAATTCAAGTACGCGCTAGAGTCGGTACCTACGGTTAACGGGTACAATATCCCCGTCCTTCGTTTTATCCGCTCGTGTAAAAGAGCACGGGACATGTTTCCTCCTCACCTCGAACCGAGTTTGACCCAATTATTGCGTAATAAACTAAAGGGTCACGCCGCAACGGCACTAGAAGACTACAATTTCAATAACATCACCGACTTCATGGACCGCCTTAAGACGTTATTCGGAGCCGCGAAAACCCTAAACGAATTCCGAGGCGAACTCGGAAATATCTCAAAAAACAAATCCGAACATATCATTGACTATATCAGTCGTGTAAAGGACCTCCACACGGCAATTTACGAAGCCGAAGTGGACAACCACGGTCACATTCATCCAAACCATCGGAACACGCTTAACAATGATACGCTCGATTGTTTCATTAAGGGGCTTCCCCCCGACTTTCGTATACGTTTAAAACTCGAGAGATTCCGCGACCTGGAGGATGCGTCCTCTAAAGTTGAAAAGGATATGGAGCGCGATCGCGCCCATTTTAGGGAGAACCGCACGGAAAACAAACCGAGCGTTGCTCCCGTCAAAACATTCTCCCCCTCTGGAAGAACGACATGTAGTCATTGCGGACGACCTCACCCATCGGAAAACTGGTGGCAAAGGTTTCCCGAGAAGAGGCCCGCGCACATACCCGCGACCGCTAACGAACGCATCGCGAATAATAATAATAATAATAATAACAATGTAAATAACGGGCCGCGTGCCGACGATCGCGATAACGCTAGGCCGCGCCCTCCGTGCAACTATTGCCGAAAACCTGGCCATTCCGAAGCCATGTGTTATCGGAAACAAAATGACGAACGGAGGAAGCAGAATCCCGTTCCAAAAAACGCGAAGAAGTCTCCAACGACCGCTCGACCAGACGTAGCACCGAACGTGTTTCCGACTGACGAACGGACGAAGTAATGATCTGAGGGAAACCGGACTACCCATTTTAGGTAGCATACACAACAACCTCGAGATCTCAGATCTCCGGGAAATTTGCGACTCCCTAAAGGACGCGATTCGCGAGCTGTGCCTTAAAGAAGTCCGTATTGCAAAATCGCCCTCTATCGGCAACGTGCCGTGGGCCGTAATTAAAAATACCTTCTATGAAGCACTCCGTGAGGAAAATATCACGTTCATAATTTGCAGTCAACTAGTTCAAGTTCCTCCTGAAGAAAAGCGGTTGGAAATTATTAAAGAAAAGCACGACTCGCTAATCGGTGGCCACAAAGGAGTAAACAAAACGTACAAACGTATCCGTGAGTATTACTACTGGAAAAACATGAAAGTTCAGATCCAGGAGTATATCCAACATTGCCGAAATTGTCAACTCAAAAAATTGGTTCGCGTAAAGACCAAACAACCTATGATACTCACCGATACGCCTGGGGCCCCGTTTGATAAGATCGCCATGGACATAGTAGGACCCCTTCCTTTGACGAAGACTGGCAATCAGTATATATTAACTCTCCAAGATCTGCTTACGAAATATTCGTTGGCTATCCCGTTGAGCCGAACATCATCGGTGGACGTCAGCACCGCATTCGTGAAAAACTTCGTCTCACGATTCGGCGCTCCGCGCGCTCTCCTCACCGCTCAAGGATCCAACTTCTGCAGCAGTCTCATGGAGGCTGTGGCGAAAAAATTCAAAATCAAGGCCTACCAGACATCAGCTTTCCACCCTCAAAGCAATGGATCGATCGAACGTTCTCATCACGTACTCATGGAATATCTGAAACAATATGTTAATGAAAATTCCGATTGGGACGAGTATTTAGACCTGGCCATGTTTTCATATAACACAAGTCGTCACGAAGGTACCGGGTATACCCCCCCCCCCCCGAACTCGTATTTGGCAGGTTAGCCCGTCAACCTTCGGCCCACCACCGAATCGAGGAATCACAGGATCCTTCTTACGCTGAGTACCTCATCGACCTGTTTGACCGCATCGACGGCCTGCAAACAATGGCGGCCGAAAATCTGAAACATGCAAAAGAAAAATCGGAAGAGTATTACGATCGCAACATCAACCCAAGGTTCTTTAAGGTTGGCGATCGCGTGTTAATGTTAAAAGAACCCCAAAAAGGAAAATTCGGAGACCAATATTCCGAGCCATGTGAAATAATTGAAATCCTTTCAGGGGGTAACGTTAAGATCCTTTACCAAGGCAAACCTCGCATCGTTCATACGAACAAATTAAGGGCGACCCGTCTGTAACCAAAACTCTTGTTATTGGTTACAGAATGGAGCCGAAAACAACAATCATCTTTGTTCTCCTCGTGCGCACCGCCGCCTGCCTGATCGGGTATGATTGCGGCGGCCCTACGCTCAACGTCACCACCGTTTCTCTCACCGACATCGGAACTTGCGACATACCTATGGTCGACCCAACTCCGATACCTGTGAGAATCCAATTGTTGCAACTCTCGGAATTTTCCACAACCGAGGTCGTTCAGTGCAAGGTCGAAGTCGACAGGACCTTGTACAACTGCGGCATGAATTCGCATAATTCAATAGTACAAAATGGTCGTCAAATTTACCTTCACGAATTAGACGACAAAACTTGCCGCAAGGTCCACGAAACGGGAATCATCCAGCTTGGATTTTCCGCTATCGTCACGGGACTAAAAAGAAATAGCACAACATCAAGGAGTCTCACGCTTGCCGGAACTCTCAGCAATGACGGAAGTTGCACCGGCTCTCCGGTGTTGCAGAGCGACCCTTTTGGCACTTGGAGCAACGTAGTGGTCCAGGCTTCCGCTAAAATCACCATTTCCAACTACGAAGCATCGGTCAACATGGCGAACAACCGCATCATCCTCCAGAGCTCGACCCAATGTCAACTGTCCGAAGGTCAATGCACGGACGTTGAAGGGAACCAAGCTTTTTGGAAAACGGAACCTGTGGACACATGTCTCTTCAATCGATACGACGTTCTCTACGATGGCATGGCAACAAAACTCCGTACTATCGAAAATTCCATCCAGACGCTGGATGTGTATACGTTAACTACTCAAGAAACCACGTTCGCTCTAGCCGTCAGGAATGAGAAGCCTGTCTGCGGCTATACTCTCATTCGAACGGAACATCCGAAATTATTCATTCTCGAGACTCGCGACGGCCAAACATTTGCTTCACGTCGCAAGGTCCTCGTCAGTAATCTGAACATATTCTCCTACGTAAATTCGAAATTTATTTATGTGGAAAAACATATCAAAACCCAAATAAAGGCACTGTATAAGGATGTACTAACGCAGCGATGCAATTTGGAACAACAAGTACTCTGCAACGCTCTGGCAACCGCATCGATATTGCCGGAAAAATTCGCCCGAGCCGTCACCAGAAGTCCAGGGTACATGGCCGTCATCGCCGGCGAAGTAGCCCACATTATCAAGTGCGTTCCCGTGGAATGCACCCTTCGCAGGACCGAGGAATGATACGTCGAGCTACCTGTAACTCACCGCAACCAGTCGTATTTCCTTTCGACAATTACGCGCACACTCATTAAGGCCGGAACTCACATCGACTGCAACCCACTTCTTCCGGCGCAATATCTTATCGACGGGGCATGGTACCGCTTCGCCCCGCATCCAATTGAAGTTCCACCACCGCAAGTATTACGACCAATGACCACTCCTACCTGGGGCTATACACCGGTTGGAAACCTTGCAACAAGTGGAATTTATACAAATGAAGAAATGGAACAATTGCGAGACCGAATCATGTTTCCTGCCGAAAGACCAGCGCTATTGAATAATTTGGTTCGTGGATCAGCTGGATACACCATCCCTCCAGGAGCCGTGTCCCTCAAAAACTTATTGGACGAGAGCACCTTGGAACACATTGCGACCAACGCTTTCGAAAATCTTTGGACTGGATTCGAGAAATTTGGAATCGTCAGCGCAGGTTTCCTCGGCATAGCAGCAATCTATTCGATCATAAAATCAGCCATCGATACCCTCATCCATGGGTATACCCTGCATTCGTTGTACGGATGCAGCTTCGCATTGTTTGGGGCCATCTGGAATTCCATCACGAATCTTCTCGTCACCAGGGCCCACCGTAAGAATCAAAGGGATTAAGGACCGAAACGTCCCCTAGGGAATTGGTTCCCCCAGACAACAAACCGGAACCTAAACCATCTACATCTACTAGGAGATTGTCGGGCATCGACGCCGTCCTGCTTGAGCGCCTTTGCGCCGTTCCTCAGCCATCCAGTAGGGTGTCTTCGTCTTAGTCCACCGAGGTGTTACGTCCTGGCGATCTTGTCCTCCATTCTCCATACACGTATACACATATACATATACCGATCTTGCCCTCCATTCACCATATACATATACACATATACAGATACCGATCTCGTCCTTTATTCTATACGAATACAGACACACACACACACACACACACACACACACACACACACGCACGCACGCACGCACGCACGCACGCACGCACGCACGCACGCACGCACGCACGCACGCACGCACGCACGCACGCACGCACGCACGCACGCACGCACGCACGCACGCACGCACGCACGCACGCACGCACGCACGCACGCACGCACGCACGCACGCACGCACGCACGCACGCACGCACGCACGCACGCACGCACGCACGCACGCACGCACGCACGCACGCACGCACGCACGCACGCACGCACGCACGCACGCACGCACGCACGCACGCACGCACGCACGCACGCACGCACGCACGCACGCACGCACGCACGCACGCACGCACGCACGCACGCACGCACGCACGCACGCACGCACGCACGCACGCACGCACACACACACACACACACACACACATATATGTATATACGTATACATATATATATATACACATACGCATATATACGATACCTATAGATATATACATTGCTATACATACATATATACAAATTTATAATCCACAATACAAGAATATTTTTTCGTTAACCCTAACTCATATTGTGACGAGCACATTTTTTTTCATCACTTCTGATTTTGTCTGTGCACATACGACTTTCCCTAGTATGTACCTACTTCCGCTGAACGCGCCTAGCTAGCACGCCGAGCTCAACGCTCGCGCGCACTCGCTTTCTATCCTTGTCCCTCTTCAGCGCCCGAGCGCACTCACTCGCTATTCTCGTCTTTCCTTAACGCTCGCGCGCACCCGCGCGGCCTCGCTCCGTCTCTCTCTAGCGCTCCGCCAGGAGACCAACGTACTCCTCCTGCTCGCCTGAAACTTCGCGCGTTCAATCGAATCTTTCTCATCTTCCATCCTTCTCCTTCGGGTTACCCGCGTACCTCCTTCATGCTCATGTAACCCGTATCACAAAAACCTTCTTCCTTAACCGCGAATCTCGTTTTCCGCGGATACGCGATATAATTCGCGACCCACGGATCACGACTATTAACCCGCTCACCCCTATTTTCACGTGCTCGCGAAAAACCGCGAGATTGCGTAATCCGCGGACTCGCGATATACTCGCGACCCCGCGACTCGCCTCGTATATACAGTCGCTCTCTCTCTTACTCTCACCCGGCCTAACCCTCTCTCTCTTACTCATGGCTACTATGGCAAATAGACGCTACGTGACTTTTTCCCAAATTACTTTATTGCCCCTCGAGTCGAGCGAACGCTTCCCTTCGAGACATTTTCCAGAAAATACTTGAATTGCTTTATTGCCTCTTGAAACGAGCAAGCGCTCTTTTTACAGTATAAGTCTTTTCTCGTACGCTTTCCCATTTTCAAGTACATAATAGAAGACATTAGCCAGATTTTTCCCGAACTTTCCCAGCGCATGTATATCTCTTTCTCTCTCGCACTCGTCGCGTCTTCTCGGATGCGCCGCCATGATGCAAGCCACGTGTTGCACGTAGGCTTCCAAGAAATAATAATTTAAACAATATCACATCATGCCGAATCCTAAGAATTAATTAAGATAAAACAAATCGCTATCACTCCATACCTTGTAGACTAAACATCCGCTCCAACGCCAATATCACGTATCGCCTCTTTGTCTCCTTTGTTTCCAACCCTGTGTCATTATTATTATTTCCACGTGCAGAATATTATAGAACAATTTCATACACGCTCTAATTAATAAAGAAATTATTCAAATAATAATTAACGCCGTCACAATGCGACTTACAATATTATTAATAATTATAATAAATTATTAATGCGACAAATGAATTATAAACGTTATTTTAATCATTTAGTTAAGTGATAATCATTATAATTTAGTATTATCAGTATAACAAATATGTCACGCACTATTAACATAACTAAAAACAATTAGCCATTACGAACATTTATATTATTCACGTACATACGAACAAAAGTATTATTAAAACCAAATATTAAATACGATTACTTTCGCATAAATAATAGTGCGATCTATTTTATTAATTAAAAATTACACATTTATAATTATTGTACGCAACTCGTATATTTCGCATTGTAATTATTATTCTCTTATTTAACCGCCGTATTTTTACATCGAATCTGCTTCGCACACAAAGAATAAATAACAACAATTGGAACTTATATAAAATTATATTTCTTTATTTAAAACGGATATTATTGTAACAAGTTGTGAGACTAACGATAAATTAAAAATATTAACTTATCGTCAGTCCAACCGATACAATTATTTGTTATAACATTTAAATTAAATAATCGATTTATCGTCGAAACCTCCGTTTAACGCCATAAGAGCAAGCGAGAAGGAACATCAGCGTCGGCGTCTCCTCTCCGCGGCGCATGCGCACCACGTCGTTCCACCGCCGCACCAATAAAAGGCCGAGTCCTCCGCTGCTCGCCAGTTCTCCGGTCTCTCCACCAGTCAGTTGCGGTTCTCCGCTCGCCGCGTTCGTGTCGGACCCGCTCGCTGGAAAATCGGAATAATTCTTTAATATTTTCTTTTCACATTTTCCTAATATCTCTTTTTGTCATTATAACTCCAAGTCTGAGTCTGATTTTTGCGTCGAAATCTCATCGAAGAGCTTTATGTAATTATACTTATTTTTCAAGTTTGTAACAATATATATATATGTACGTGTACATCTTAGAGTCAGTGAAAGTTATTTGGCGACCCTTATCCCTCATCGAAAATATTCGTGTCGGTTAATTTATCCAGTCATCTCTCACGAGATTATTTGAGTCAACATTCTTTCACCCTCGTTTCCTTGGCATATCAGTTATCGAAGCTATTTCATTTCGCAATTTTGCATACTATGTATAAAAATCATCCGTCCGTTAATTAAATTAACCCTTCACCCGTCCTCGCTCCATTTTCCGAGGAATCGTCGGTTGTGCTGGTACTACTGCACGTCGTCAATTCTTACCTTGCTTAAATTTCGAGGCTGAATCTACCGGTTGTGCTCCACCTGCACGTCGATTAATTCGTATCTCGAACCCCTGCTGCATGATAATCTTGCTCATTCCCCCCTTCACCAATTAACGGTCAATTGATTTTCCAAAAATATTTATCTGTGTTTATTCAAATTCATAAATGCCAAGAAGACGAGGTGGTACCAAGTTTAATCTTCGCCGCGCAAACGCGATAGCCGCGCAAAAGCCGCGACCGGCATCTCGGGGAAACAACTCGTCTGTGTTTAAACAAATTATTCGTGACGCCCTAACATTTCATTCGGTGAAAATTGGACCAAAAGTCGTGTCGAACGTTCCGTTTTATGGAAAAGTCTTCCTCGTCGACCCCCATGGGTACATCCGTGTAGTGACTCGATCGACCGGCAGCGTCACTTCAGACGCATCCACCGCCGTTGTATCATCGGACATCGAGATTATCATCATCGACTAATTTTCTCCCGTCGCCAACGTCGTTTCCTTCGCTCCACGAGTTCGTCACCGCGGTCGGACGACAGGAACCCGTCCTTACCTACAACCAATCGGTACATCGATGGGCGGATGCTCGTCGGAAAATAAGAAACCTACCTCACCGACCATCGTTGAAATCGTTGTTCGCCTAGAGCTCGTCATTGCCGACGGAAGGACCTCTCTCCGGGTACCAGATCATCCGTCGATAAACCCGCTACGCACCGCCGCTCGTAGGGTAAGTCGCATGTTCACGTTACCACTCACTATCTTCTTTACCAACTGCCCTATCCCCGCGAGTGATTATTAGCTACCGATCAAACTGTGGCTCGATCCTCATCCCTGTTGGGCACATTCCCGACTAAAGGCAGGATCTCAAGGCTGGCGTCCGTTCCTGAAAAACACAGAAAAGTTGCATTAATTAAACAATCAACGTAAATTCAAGCTCGTATCCGAAATCGGGTATTTCTCTTTCAAAGGTATTTTTTTTTTTATTAAACATAAATTCCCGGACGTAACACCTGGCCACTAGGCAGCACGAAAGATCACCTAATCACCGGAAAAGGATGGGGACGTTTCGTGCTCAGCTAAGGAGCACTAAAACACAAGGCAAGAGTAGTAGAGAAACTTTGGATAAACTGGCACAATTCCTTTGACGAGTATTTTTTTGTGAACGATGAGTGACACTTTTTGATTAAATCGAGGAATTCAGGTTTAATGCAATAAATTAACACAAGGCGAAGATCACTTTTGGAGATTATCGATATATTGTTACAACTTTAAAGATGAATAAAATCGAGGAGAATAGATTGAATATAATGAAAATAACCGTACGATATTAATATTCATACAAAAATCAAAAAGGGTATAACTGTTACCCAAAAACGAATCAAAGATTCAAAAATGACAAGAGCCGATTTTCCAGCGTGCGGGTCCGACGAACGGAGAAGCGCGACTGACTGGTGGAGAGACCGGAGAACTGGTGATGGAGAGATACCCCTTCTTTTATATACTCCTCGAGTGGAGGCGGCGGCCATCTTGGTGGGGCCAGCATCCAGCGTCGGGGAAGTGGGCGCTGTTGTGACGTAGGCATCCTTCCTTCTCCCTTATTCCTATAGGACGATATGGAGTACCGGCGTCTTTCTCTTCTCTTCTTACAGGATCAAATGGAGAACTTGATAAATTAGTTCTTATTAATTTATCATGAGTCTTACAATTTATTACATTAGTTCATATTGTACAATTTTTTATATGTGGTTTTACAATAAATGTTTCATAATAACGCAACTTGTCCTGATTGTTTAATGTATGATTTTTGTTATAAAAGTCTTATAACTATTAAATAAATTTTGCTTGTTATTTTCCGTTTATTTCCTTACACGACGGGTAAGTTTTTCGTATAGGATTTGTTGGTTATTATAACGTTCAAAAACTTAAATAAAATATCGGGGTATATATATAGGTATACCGACGGTAAGACATTTTATTAAAATATCTATTAAAGTTAGCGGTGCGCGGTAGAATATGTTGCGCGCGTTAGAATAGGTTGATAGTTTTATTAACATGGGTAAGTTATTGTTACGTGGTTATTTTGCAATCAAAATTTATTATGAACATTCTAAAATAGCTAATATTGCGCTAAATTCGAGATTCAAAATACTATTCCAGACTACAGGGAACATTTATGAGATTTAACAATCACTCTATCTTGGATAACAAGGGATTTTGCATTAACAAATTTGGAACAAAGGAATGGTATGGCGGCACATGCAGCGTCATAGTATCCGCAGGATGTTCAGTCTGGATGGATAGTCAGGTGGCCCCGAGTTTTAATATCAATGTTTATGATACGTGATTTCTGCGAGATGTAGTTTTGAGTTACCAATAATATTGACGGGACGTGATTTCGATGGTGACCGTGCGCCTCGTGGCGACTGTCATGGCGGCTGCACGTAGAGCCAAGCCCAAGTGCATGTGCACTGAGGTATTGGGGAACAATCATAGCGGGCCCCCCTTAAGGATGCATATACTGGGATGAAAAGGGATGCCTATGGGAAGTGTCATGGCGGCCTACAGGACCACAGGGGTTCCTGGAGGATTCTACGATATTAGCGGGATTCCAATATGGCGGCTCTTAGCCATCTTGGCGGCCTGAAACCATCATGGCGGCCTCCTGAGGTGAAGCATGCATGAGAGAACGCTATAGGTATACAGTAACACGGGGTAACCGTGGATTTGCAGGTTTTTTGAGTTCTTGGGAGAAAACAATGGCCGCCGGGGCCGCGAGTTGGGTCTATATGAAAGAGTGGATTTTTAGGGAAATTTTGACACCCGCGGGATCGCGGTATGACTTTTAGTTTTGAGGGAACCGAATTTCGCGGGTCACGACTAAGAGCAGGAGTATCAGGAGAACATGACGTCATAGGAGGTTGAAGCAAGTATCTCTTCTTTTGAAAAATCGAAATTAAATAGTTATAATTATTTTAAAATTATGTTAAGGGTATAGTTGGAAACGGGATTTTTCCCTCTTTAATATGGTGGATAGACATACTCATTTTAACCTGATTTCAACTAAATTTTAAGTAATTTTAATATGATTGGTTGGTTGTAAAAATATGGTGTTTGGGGCATTATTTACTACTGAATGTGCCGTTTAATATTGGAAAAGTTAAACCTTGAAAAGTTTTATTTTAACCTGTTTTTAAGCGTTTTGAAGGAGATTCAATTATTATTATGATCTCGTATCTGTTTCTTTACTGTCCTCCTTTTGCATTATGTTCGGTGACAAAAGGGTTTTTCCAAATTTCATGTTTTAACCTTAGCTTTAAGGAATTTAAGGTGGAACAATATATTTTTATAAAGTTATCCATAGGGTTTATTTTGATCTTAAGTATATGTAGATACTGTGTATAATGCAGAATTACTCGGGTACTATATTTGAGCCATTGAAGGGCATAAAAGTAGTATGAGACATATTGTTTCTTGTAAAGGTAGAGAATTATATTGTTTATACGTTATCTATTTTATTTTACATAAAAAAAACTATTTCTGGGTTATATCTAGAGTGGTTCTTAATACATATTCGTATTCTTATTTGGAGTAACATAGTCTTTACGGGAAGTATATGGATAATTATGTTTGTTCTTCATGTTCTAGGTTATTTAATGGAGGGCAAGATCGCCAGGACGTACCACTCGGACCGAAACGGAACAATCTCAGGGTTTTCGAAATAAAATACAAAACAAAATTTGAATGGATCGTTTTTTGATTTCGAATTCCTCTCGAACCGATAATGAAACGGTTGAAACAGGCGTATTAATCAACGTTGAATGTGATGTGACATTCTTTTTGAGCCGATGAATTTTAGATCGGCAAACATATCTGAGTCCGCATGCAAGTGTTCTGTTGCGGAATACTCTCTACATTCTGAGAATGCCGCGCCGATGATCGGATTCTTTCACGTTCATCGTCCACAGCAGCAGTATTAGTCCTCAATGGCTATTGTCGTGCCGAGGGTGATAGATTTTTAAAAATCATCCCCTGGGAACGAATCTGAACAATCTCGAGGTTATTTCGATAATGAAACCCAAAACAAAATTTAAATGGACCGTTTTTCATTTGGGATTCCGCTTGATCCGACAAAAGGAACGGTTGAAACAGGCGTATTTGTCAACGTCGAATCGCATGTGACGTTCTTTTCGAGTCGACGACTTTTAGATCGGGAAACGAATCCGAGTCTGCAGCAAGTGTTTCTGTTGTGGAATACTCCATACAATCGAAAATGCCGCGGCGATCATCGGATTCGTTCACGTTTGTCGTCCACAGCAGCAGTAGTAGTCGTCAACGGCTATTGTCGTGCCGAGCGTGATCGATTTTAAAAAATCATCCCTTGGGAA
The DNA here is from genome assembly GCA_964007375.1 of Ophion obscuratus. NCBI lineage: Eukaryota > Metazoa > Arthropoda > Insecta > Hymenoptera > Ichneumonidae > Ophion > Ophion obscuratus. The sequence goes on along the minus strand of OZ023315.1, from coordinate 41,740,880 downwards.
CGAATCTGAATAATCTCGAGGTTATTTCGACAATGAAACAAAAATGCAGAATGTGAATGGATCTTTTTTTTATTTTGGATTCCTCTCGAACCGATAAAAGAAATGGCTGAAATAGGCGTATGTTTCAACGTCGAATCTAATGTGAATTTCTTTTCGAGTCGTCGACTTTTAGATGGAGAAACGCATCCGAGTCCGCATGTAAATGTTTCTGTTGTGGAATACTCCTTACAATCTCAGAATACCGCGGCGATCATCGGATTCGTTCACGTTCATCTTTCACAGCAGCAGTAGTAGTCCTCGATGGCTATTATCGTGCCGATGTTGATAGATTTTTAAAAATCATCTACTGGGACCGAAACCGAATAATCTCGAGGGTATTTCAATAATGAAACCCGAAACAAAATTTATTTGTGGAAGCTTCTGTTGTGGAATACTCCCTACAATCTGAGAATGCCGAGCCGATCATCGGATTCGTTCACGATCATCGTCCACAGCAGCAGTAGTAGTCCTCAATTTTCGTGCCGAGGTTGATAGATTTCTAAAAACCACCTACTGGGACCGAAACCGAACGATCTCGGGTTTTTCGACATAAAATACAAAACAGAAATTGAATGGATCGTTTTTTTATTTTGAATTCCTCTCGAACGGATAAAAGAAACGGTTGAAACAGGCGTATTTATCAACGTGGAATCTGATTTGACGTTCCTTTCGAGTCGATGACTTTTAGTTCGGGAAACGCATCCGAGTCCGCATGCAAGTGTTTCTATGATGAAATAATCCCTACAATCTGAGAACGCCGCGCCGATCATCGGTTCGTTCGAGTTCATAGTCCACAGCAGCAGTAGTAGTCCCCAATGGCTATTGTCGTGCCGAGCGTGATCGATTTAAAAAAATCATTCCTTGCTGTCGAATCTAACTAATCTCGAGGTTATTTCGACAATAAAACAAAATATAGAAATTGAATGGATCTTTTTTTTATTTTAGATTCCTCGCGAATCGATAAAAGAAATGGCTGATACAGGCGTATTTATCAACGTCGAATCTCATGTGAATTTCTTTTCGAGTAGTCGACTTTTAGATGGGGAAACGAATCCGAGTCCGTATGCAAGTGCTTCTGTTACGGAATATTCCCTACAATCTGAGGATGCCCCGCCATCATCGGATTCGTTCACGTTCAACTTCCACAGCAGCAGATTCGTTTTTCTATATTGGATTCCTCTCAAACCGACAAAAGAAACTGTTGAAACAGGCGTATTTATCAAAGTTGAATCGCATGTGGTGTTATTTTCGAGTCGATGACTTTTAGTCCGGGAAACGAATGCGAGTCCGCAAGCACGTGGTTCTGTGGTGAAATAATCCCTACAGTCTGAGAACGCCGCGCCGATCATCGGATTCGATCACGTTCATAGTTCACAGCAGCAGTGGTAGTCCTCAATGGGTATTGTCGTGCCGAGGGACATCGATTTTTAAAAATCACCTACTCGGAATGACACGCAACATTCTCGAGGTTATTTCGTCAATGAAATACCATACAGAATTTGAATGGATCGTTTTTTTATTTTGGATTCCTCTCGAATCGATAAAAGAAACGGTTGAATCAGACGTATTTATCAACGTCGAATCTCATGTGACTTTCGTTTCGAGTCGATGACTTTCAGATCGGGAAAAGAATCCGAGTCCCCATGCAAGTGTTCCTGTTGTAGAATATTCCCTACAATCTGAGAATGCCGCGCCATCATCGGATTCGTTCACGTTCATCGTCCACAGCAGCAGAAGTAGTCCTCCATGGCTATTGTCGTGCCTAGTTTAATAGATGGTTTAAAATCACCTACTGGGACCGAAACCGAAGAATCTCTAGGTTATTTCGACATAAAATACAACACAGAATTTGAATGGATCTTATTTCATTTTGGATTCCTCTCGAACGGATAAAATAAACTGATGAAACAGGCGTATTCATCAACGTGGAATCTGATGTGACCGTCTTTTCGAGTCGATGACTTTTAGTTCGGGAAACGAATCGGAGTCCGTATGCAAGTGTTTCTGTTGTGAGGCAATCCCTACAATCTGAGAACGCCGCGCCGATCATCGGATTCGTTCACGTTCATAGTCCACAGCAGCAGTAGTTGTCCTCAATGGTTATTGTAATGCCGAGGGAGATCGATTTTGAAAAATCACCTACTGGGAATGACACCGAACAACCTCGAGGTTATTTCGACAATGAAATACAATACAGAATTTGAATGGATGGTTTTTTTTTATTTTGGATTCCTCTCGAACCGATAAAAGAAACGGTTGAATCAGGCGTATTTATCAACGTCGAATCTCATGTGACTTTCGTTTCGAATCGATGACTTTCAGATCGGGAAAAGAATCCGAGTCTGCATGCAAGTCTTTCTGTTGTGAAATACTCCCTACAATCTGAGAATGCCCCGCCGATCTTCGGATTCGTTCACGTTCATCGTCCACAGCTGCAGAGGTAGTCTTCAATGGCTATTGTCGTGCCGAGGTTAACAGGTTTCTAAAAATCACCTACTGGAACCGCAACCGAACAATCTCGAGGTTATTTCGACATAAAATACAAAACAGAATTTGAATGGATCGTTTTTTATTTTCGATTCCCCTGGACCCGATAAAATTAACGATTGAAACAGGAGTATAGATTAACGTCGAATATCAAGTGCATTTTTTTCGAGTCGACGACTTTGAGATCGGGAACCGAATCCGTGTCCCCATGCAAGTGCTTCTGTTGTGAAATAATCGACAGAATCTGAGAATGCCGCGCCTATCATCTGATTCCTTCACGTTCATAGTTCACAGCAGCAGTAGTAGTCCGCAATGGCTATTATCGGGACGAGGGAGATCGATTTTTAAAAATCACTTACTGGGAATGAGCCTAAAAAATCTCGAGGTTATTTCAATAATAAAACACAAAACATAATGTAAATGCATCGTTTTTCATTTTGAAATCCTCTCGAACCGAAAAAAAACGATTGAAACAGGCGTATTTATCAACGTCGATTCGCCTGTGACTTTCCTTTCGAGTGGATGACTTTTAGATCGGGAAACAAATACGAGTCCGCATGTAAATGTTTCTGTTGTGGAATACTCCTTACAATCTCAGAATACCGCGGCGATCATCGGATTCGTTCACGTTCATCTTTCACAGCAGCAGTAGTAGTCCTCGATGGCTATTATCGTGCCGATGTTGATAGATTTTTAAAAATCATCTACTGGGACCGAAACCGAATAATCTCGAGGGTATTTCAATAATGAAACCCGAAACAAAATTTATATGAACCGTTTTTCATTCGGGATTCCTCTTGATAAGATAAAAGACTGTTGAAACAGGCGTGTTTATCAACGTCGAATCTCACGTAAATTTCTATTCGTGTCGACGACTTTTAGATCGGGAAATGAATCCAAGTCCGCCTGCAAGAGTTTCTGTTACGGAATAATCCCTACAATCTGAGTATGCCCCGCCTACATCGGTTTCGTTCACGTTCAACTACCACAGCAGTCGACCTCAATTTTCGGGCCGAGGTTGACAGATATTTAAAAATCTCCTACTGGGACCGAAACGGAACAATCTCGGGGTTTTCGAAATAAAATACAAAACAGAATTTGAATGGATCTTTTTTATATTTTGGATTACTCTCGAACCGATAATGCAACGGTTGAAACAAGCGTATTTATCAACGTTGTATGTGATGTGACTTTCTTTTTGAGCCGATGAATTTTAGATCGGGAAACATATCTGAGTCCGCATGCAAGTGTTTCTGTTGTGGAATACTCCCTACAATCTGAAAATGCCGCGGCGATCATCGGATTCGTTCACGTTTGTCGTCCACAGTAGCAGTAGTAGGCTTCAATGGCTATTGTGGTGCCGAGCGTGATCGATTTTAAAAAATCATACCTTGGGAACGAATCTGAATAATCTCGAGGTTATTTCGACAATAAAACAAAATGCAGAATGTGAATGGATCTTTTTTTATTTTGGATTCCTCTCGAACCGATAAAAGAAATGTCTGAAACAGGCGTATTTTTCAAAGTCGAATCTCATGTGAATTTCTTTTCGAGTCATCGACTTTTAGATGAGGAAACGCATCCGAGTCCGCATGCAAGTGCTTTTGTTATGGAATACTCCCTACAATCTGAGAATGCCGAGCCCATCATCGGATTCGTTCACGTTCATCGTCCACAGCAGCAGTAGTAGTCCTCAATTTTCGTGCCGAGGTTGATAGATTTTTAAAAATCACCTACTGGGACCGAAACCGAATGATCTCGGGTTGTTCGACATAAAATACACAACAGAAATTGAATGGATCGTTTTTTTATTTTGGGTTCCTCTCGAACGGATAAAAGAAACGGTTGAAACAGGCGTATTTATCAACGTGGAATCTGATTTGACGTTCTTTTAGATTCGATGACTTTTAGTTCGGGAAACGAATCCGAGTCCGCATGCAAGTGCTTCTGTGGTGAAATAATCCCTACTATCTGTGAACGCCGCGCCGATCATCGGATTCGTTCACGTTCATAGTCCACAGCAGCAGTAGTAGTCCTCAATGGCGATTGTCGTGCCGAGCGTGATCGATTTTAAAAAATCATTCCTTGCTGTCGAATCTGACTAATCTCGAGGTTATTTTGACAATAAACCAAAATACAGAATTTGAATGGATCTTTTTTTTATTTTGGATTTCTCTCGAATCGATAAAAGAAATGGCTGATAGAGGCGTATTTATCAACGTCGAATCATATGTGAATTTCTTTTCGAGTCGTCGACTTTTAGATGGGGAAACGATTCCGAGTCCGCATGCAAGTGCTTCTGTTACGGAATATTCCCTACAATCTCAGGATGCCCCGCCATCATCGCATTCGTTCACGTTCAACTTCCACAGCAGCAGATTCGTTTTTATATTTTGGATTCCTCTCAAATCGATAAAAGAAACGGTTATAACAGACGTATTTATCAACGTCGAATCGCATGTGACGTTCTTTTCGGGTCGATGACTTTTTGTCCGGGAACGGAATCCGAGTCCGCATGCACGCGGTTCTGTGGTGAAATAATCCCTACATTCTGAGAACGCCGCGCCGATCAACGGATTCGTTCACGTTCATAGTCCACAGCGGCAATAGTAGTCTTCAATGGCTATTGTCGTGCCGAGGGACATCGATTTTCAAAAAATCACCTACTGGGAACGACACCGAACAATCTCGAGGTTATTTCGACAATGAAATACAACACAGTGTTACGTCGTGGGTCCCATTTTCAATCGATAATTAATCGTCTTTTAATTTACCTTTCAGTAAATGTAATGGATTAAGTCGTATATGACATATGTGACGGTAAGTTACCGTCGGAGAAGAAAAGCGCCACGTTTAAGCGGGAATGTGCCCACTTGGGATAGGCGCTTGGTAAAGTCGTTGGTGTATAATGTGACGCATGAGCGACAGGTAAGCAAATAAGAATGTAGCGTGAAATTATGCTTACCTTGTTGAGAAAGAGCGGCGGTGCGTAGCGGGTCAAAACTACTCGACCGTGTGACCGAATTTGTCCAGGAATCGCAAAGATGTTCCAGCTCGACCCGACCTGTCGTTGCCCAGACGAGTGCCCGGTGATCGTATGAATGCGATGGCCCGGTGATGCCGTTGTTTTTGGAAGCAGTCGGAGACTACGAGGACTGGATTAATTTATGAGGGATACATTCGCGTCGATATATGAACATAAATGTAAAGATTTATAATTTTTGTAATTGTTTGAACCGCTGGGTGAGTGCAAGACGTGCCGGGTTTCGGCACCGTCGACTCACCACGTCCGGCTCCACCTCCGCCCGGTTACGGCGATTGGCGGCCAGCCGCGAGAACTAATGTTGAGAATAACGGAAGCCGACGCCCGAACACTAAGCACCGGTATGACCGTGCCAGTCGCTGACCTACCGTATTACGGCGGGTCGCCGCGTGTGGCGTGTTCGTGCGGCAAACCTTCCGAATTCCTCGGAAAATACCTGTTAATACGTCCGATTTTGGACGAATGAGGTTCTTTATTTGTTCAGCGAATGCATCGGGAAACGTATTCGTCTATCGCATAGGCACAGATTAGTATAAAATAAAATTTGGTACGCTGAGCGAGTCTAATGCGTGCCAGATTACGGCACCGCCGACTCGCTACGTCTGGCCCACCTCCGCTCGGTTACGGCGATTGGCGGCCAGCCGCGAATACAAATATGAAGGTCGAGGGAAATCGACGTCCGAACACTAAGCACCGGGTTAACCGTGCCAGTCGCTAACCTGCCAGGTTACGGTGAGTCAGCGGATGTAGCGTGTTCGTGCGTCACCTTTCTCAAGCTTCATGAAAAAAGCACTTCGAAATTTGTCCAATTTTGGACAGGTATGATTTTATGAGTGAGACGAATACGTGCGTTAGGGAAAATGGCGTGAGCGAGAGGAAGAGAGTAAGAGAGAAAGAAATAAACTACGATGATTTGTTCGTTGCGTGTTTATACGTGTTACGTCCGGGAATTTATTATAGTAGTCGTCAATGGCTACTGTCGTGCCGAGCGTGATCGATTTAAAAAAATCATCCCTTGGGAACGAATCTGAATAATCTCGAGGTTAATTCGACAATGAAACAAAATGCAGAAATTGAATGGATCTTTTTTTTATTTTGGATTCCTCTCGAACCGATAAAAGAAATGGCTGAAACAGGCGTATTTTTCAACGTCGAATCTCATGTGAATTTCTCTTCGAGTCGTCGACTTTTAGATGGGGAAACGCATCCGAGTCCGCATGCAAGTGCTTCTGTTGTGGAATACTCCCTACAATCTGAGAATGCCGAGCCGATCATCGGATCGGACCACCGGGCGGACGTAGAGCCGGACGTGGTGAGTCGACGGTGCCGAAACCTGGCACGTCTTGCACTCACCCAGCGGTTCAAACAATTACAAAATCTATACATTTATGTTCATATATCGACGCGAATGTATCCCTCATAAATTAATCCCGTCCTGGTAGTCTCCGACTGCTTCCAAAACAACGGCATCACCGGGCCATCGCATTCACACGATCACCGGGCACTCGTCTGAGCAACGACAGGTCGGGTCGAGCGGGAACATCTTTGCGATTCCTGGATAAATTCGGTCACACGGTCGAGTAGTTTTGACCCGCTACGCACCGCCGCTCTTTCTCAACAAGGTAAGCATAATTTCACGCTACATTCTTATTTGCTTACCTGTCGCTCATGCGTCACATTATACACCAACGACTTTACCAAGCGCCTATCCCAAGTGGGCACATTCCCGCTTAAACGTGGCGCTTTTCTTCTCCGACGGTAACTTACCGTCACATAAGTCATATACGACTTAATCCATTACATTTACTGAAAGGTAAATTAAAAGACGATTAATTCATTGTCGAAATAACCTCGAGATTGTTCGGTGTCGTTCCCAGTTGGTGATTTTTTAAAATCGATGTCCCTCGGCACGACAATAGCCATTGATGACTACTATTGCCGCTGTGGAAGTTAAACGTGAACGAATGCGATGATGGCGGGGCATCCTCAGATTGTAGGGAATATTCCGTAACAGAAGCACTTGCATGCGGACTCGGAATCGTTTCCCCATCTAAAAGTCGACGACTCGAAAAGAAATTCACATATGATTCGACGTTGATAAATACGCCTCTATCAGCCATTTCTTTTATCGATTCGAGAGGAATCCAAAATAAAAAAAAGATCCATTCAAATTCTGTATTTTGTTTTATTGTCAAAATAACCTCGAGATTAGTCAGATTCGACAGCAAGGAATGATTTTTTAAAATCGATCACGCTCGGCACGACAATAGCCATTGAGGACTACTACTGCTGCTGTGGACTATGAACGTGAACGAATCCGATGATCGGCGCGGCGTTCACAGATAGTAGGGATTATTTCACCACAGAAACACTTGCATGCGGACTCGGATTCGTTTCCCGAACTAAAAGTCATCGAATCTAAAAGAACGTCAAATCAGATTCCACGTTGATAAATACGCCTGTTTCAACCGTTTCTTTTATCCGTTCGAGAGGAACCCAAAATAAAAAAAAACGATCCATTCAATTTCTGTTGTGTATTTTATGTCGAACAACCCGAGATCATTCGGTTTCGGTCCCAGTAGGTGATTTTTAAAAATCTATCAATCTCGGCACGAAAATTGAGGTCGACTGCTGTGGTAGTTGAACGTGAACGAAACCGATGTAGGCGGGGCATACTCATATTGTAGGCATTATTTCGTAACAGAAACACTTGCAGGCGGACTTGGATTCATTTCCCGATCTAAAAGTCGTCGACACGAATAGAAATTGACGTGAGATTCGACGTTGATAAGTACGCCTGTTTCAACAATCTTTTATCGTATCAAGAGAAATCCCAAATGAAAAACGGTCCATATAAATTTTGTTTCGGGTTTCATTATCGAAATATCCTCGAGATTATTCGGTTTCGGTCCCAGTAGATAATTTTTCAAAATCTATCAACATCGGCACGATAATAGCCATCGAGGACTACTACTGCTGCTGTGAAAGATGCATGTGAACGAATATGATGATCATCGCGGTATTCTTCTGCGTGTTTCTGTTGTGGTTTACGGGGTGTTTCTCTTGTGGAATTCTCCCTACAATCTGAGAATGCCTCGCCGATCTTCGGATTCGTTCACGTTCATCGTCCACAGCAGCAGAAGTAGTCTTCAATGGCTATTGTCGTGCCGAGGTTAACAGATTTCTAAAAATCACCTACTGGGACCGCAACCGAACAATCTCGAAGTTATTTCGACATAAAATACAAAACAGAATTTGAATGGACCGTTTTTTATTTTGGATTCCCCTGGACCCGATAAAATTAACGGTTGAAACAGGAGTATAGATTAACGTCGTATATCATGTCCATTTTTTTCGACTCGACGACTTTGAGATCGGGAAACGAATCCGAGTCCCCATGCAAGTGTTTCTGTTGAGAAACACTTGCACGGGGACTCTGATTCTTTTCCCGATCTGAAAGTCATCGACTCGAAACAAAAGTCACATGAGATTCGACGTTGATAAATACGCCTGATTCAACCGTTTCTTTATCGGTTCGACAGGAATCCAAAATAAAAAAACCATCCATGCAAATTCGGTATTGTATTTAATTGTCGAAATAACCTCGAGATTGTTCGGCGTCGTTCGCAGTAGGTGATTTTTCAAAATCGATCTTCCTCGGCATTACAATAACCATTGAGGACATCTACTGCTGCTGTGGACTATGAACGTGAACGAATCCGATGATCGGCGGGGCGTTCTCAGACTGTAGGGATTATTTCACCACAGAACCACGTGCATGCGGACTCGGATTCGTTTCCCGGACTAAAAGTCATCGACTCGAAAAGAACGTCACATGCGATTCGACGTTGATAAAAACGCCTGTTTCAACCGTTTCTTTTATCGGCTTGAGAGGAATCCTAAATAGAAAAACGAATCTGCTGCTGTGGAAGTTGAACGGGAACGAATCCGTTGATGGCGGGGCATCCTCAGATTGTAGGGAATATTCCGTAACAGAAGCGCTTGAATGCGGACTCGGATTCGTTTCCCATCTAAAGTCGACGACTCGAAAAGAAATTCACATGAGATTCCACGTTGATATATTTATCAACCATTTCTTTTATCGATCGCCTGTATCAGCCATTTCTTTTATCGATTCGAGAGGAATCCAAAATAAACAAAAGATCCATTTAAATTCTGTATTTTGTTTTATTGTTGAAATAACCTCGAGATTAGTCAGATTCGACAGCAAGGAATGATTTTTTTAAATCGATCACGCTCGGCACGACAATAGCCAATGAGGACTACTACAGCTGCTGTGGACTATGAACGTGAACGAATCCGATGATCGGCGCGGCGTTCTCAATTTGTAGGGATTATTTGACAACAGAAATACTGGCATGCAGACTCGGATTCGTTTCCCGATTTAAAAGTCGTCGATTCGATCAAAAATTCACATGAGTTTCGACGACGATAAATACGCCTGTTTTAACCGTTTTTTTTTCGGACCGAGCCGAATCCAATGTGGAAACCGGTCTATCCATATCCTGTTTTGTGTTTCATTATCCAATTAGTTTTGCGACTGGTCGGACTCGATCCCAGTGGGTGATTTTGTAAAATGTATCACCCTCGGCACGAAAATAGCCGTTGAGGACTGCTACTGCTGCTGTGGACGATGAACATGAACGAATCCGATGCCCGGCGTGGCGTTCTCAGTTTGTAGGAATTATTCGACAACAGAAACACTTGCATGCAGACTCGGATTCGATGCACGATTTAAAAGTCGTCGATTCGAACGAAAATTCACATGAGTTCCGACGTCGATCAATACGCCTGTTTTAACCGTTTTTTTTTATCGGACCGAGACGAATCCAATCTGACAACCGATCCATTCATGTCCTGTTTTGTGCTTCATTATCGAAATAGTCTTGAGACTGTTCGGACTCGTTCCCAGTAGGTGATTTTTTAAACTGTTTCACCCTCGGCACGAAAAAAGCCGTTGAGGACTACTACGGCTGCTGTGGACTGTGATCGTGAAAGCATCAGATGCTCTGCGCGGCGTTCTCAGTTTGTAGGCATTATTCTACAACAGAAACACTTGCATGCAGACTCGAATTCGTTTCTCGATTTAAAAGTCGTCGATTCGAACGAAAATTCACATGACTTTCGACGTCGATAAATACGCCTGTTTCAACCAATTTTCTTACCAGCCCGAGCCGAATCCAATGTGGAAACCGGTCTATTCATATTCTGTTTTGTGTTTCGTTATCCAATTAGTTTTGAGACTGGTCGGACCCGTTCCCAGTGGGTGATTTTGTAAAATGTTTCACCCTCGGCACGAAAATAGCCGTTGAGGACTGCTACTGCTGCTGTGGACGATGAACATGAACGAATCCGATGCCCGGCGTGGCGTTCTCAGTTTGTAGGAATTATTCGACAACAGAAACACTTGCATGCAGACTCGGATTCGATGCACGATTTAAAAGTCGTCGATTCGAACCAAAATTCACATGAGCTCCGACGTCGATCAATACGCCTGTTTTAACCGTTTTTTTTATCGGACCGAGACGAATCCAATGTGAAAACCAGTCTATTCATATTCTGTTTTGTGTTTCATTATCGAAATAGTCTTGAGACTGTTCGGACTCGATCCCAGTGGGTGATTTTTTAAAATGTTTCACCCTAGGCACGAAAAAACCTGTTGAGGTCTACTTCTGCTGCTATGGACTATGAACGTGAACGAATCCGATGCTAGGCGGGGCGTTCTCGGTTTGGAGGGATTATTCGTCAACAGGAACACGTTGAAAAATACGCCTGCTTCAACCGTTTCTTTACCGGACCGAGAAGAATCCAATGTGAAAACCGGTCTATTCTTATTCGCGATTGTGTTTCATTATCGAAATAACCGTTAGACTGTTCGGACTCGATCCCAGTGGGTCATTTTGAAAAATGTTTCACCCTCGGCACGAAAAAAGCCATTGAGAACTACTACTGCTGCTGTGGACTGTGAACGTAAAAGCATCAGATGCTCGGCGCGGCGTTCTCAGTTTGTAGGCATTATTCGACAACAGAAACACTTGCATGCAGACGCGGATTCGTTTCTCGATTTAAAAGTCATCGATTCGAACGAAAATTCACATTACTTTCGACGTCGATGAATACGCCTGTTTCAACCGTTTTTCTTACCGGACCGAGACGAATCCAATCTGAAAACCGGTCGAATTATATTCTGTTTTGTGTGTCATTATCGAAATAACCTTGAGACTGTTCGGATTCGTTCCCAGTGGGTGAATCGCAAAAATGTTCCACCCTCGACACGAAAAAAGCCGTTGAGGACTGCTACAGCTGCTGTGGACTATGAACGTGAACGAATCCGATGCGAGGCGCGGCGTGCTCAGTTTGGAGGGATTATTCGTCAACAGAAATACTTGCATGCAGATTCGGATTCGTTTCCCGATTTAAAAGTCGTCGATTCGAACGAAAATTCACATGAGATTCGACGTGGAAAAATACGCCTGTTTCAACCGCTTTTTTACCGGACCGAGAAGAATCCAATGTGAAAACCGGTCCATTCTTATTCGGTTTTGTGTTTCATTATCGAAATAACATTTAGACTGTTCGGACTCGTTCCCAGTGGGTGATTTTAAAAAATGTTTCACCCGCGGCACGAAAAAAGCCATTCAGGTCTACTACTGCTGCTGTGGACTGTGAACGTGAACGAATCCGATGCTCGGCGCGGTGTTCTCAGTTTGTAGGCATTATTCGACAACAGAAACACTTGCATGCAGACTCGGATTCGTTTCTCGATTTAAAAGTCGTCGATTCGAACGAAAATTCACATGACTTTCGACGTCGATAAATACGCCTTTTTCAACCGTTTTTCTTACCGGACCGAGAAGAATTCAATCTGAAAACCGGGCCATTCATATTCTGTCTTGTGCTTCATTATCGAAATAACCTTGAGACTGTTCGAACTACTTCCCAGTAGGTGATTTTCAAAAATGTTTAACTCTCGGCACGAAAATAGCCGTTGAGGACTGCTACTGCTGCTGTGGACGATGAACATGAACGAATCCGATGCCCGGCGTGGCGTTCTCAGTTTGTAGGAATTATTCGACAACAGAAACACTTGCATGCAGACTCGGATTCGATTCACGACTTAAAAGTCGTCGATTCGAACGAAAATTCACATGTCTTTCGACGTCGATAAATACGCCTGTTTTAACTGTTTCTGTACCGGACCGAGACGAGTCCAATCTGACAACCGATCCTTTCTTGGTCTGTTTTGTGATTCATTATCGAAATAGTCTTGAGACTGTTCGGACTCGTTCCCAGTGGTTGATTTTTTAAAATGTTTCACCCTCAGCACGAAAAAAGCCGTTGAGCACTACTACTGCTGCTGTGGACTGTGAACGTGAAAGCATCAGATGCTCGGCGCGGCGTTCTCAGTTTGTAGGCATTATTCGACAACAGAAACACTTGCATGCAAACTCGGATTCGTTTCTCGATTTAAAAGTCGTCGATTCGAACGAAAATTCACATGTGATTCGACGTTGATAAATACGCCTGTTTCAACCGTTTTTTTTACCGGACCGAGACGAATCCAATCTGAGAACCGATCCATTCATGTTCTGTTTTGTGTTTCATTATCGAAATAACATTGAGACTGTTCGGACTCCTTTCCAGTGGGTGATTTTCAAAAATGTTTCACTCTCGGCACGAAAATAGGCGTTGAGCACTGCCACTGCGGCTGTGGGCTAGGAACGTCAACGAATCCGATGCTAGGCGCGGCGTTCTCAGTTTGGAGGGACTATTCGTCAGCAGAAACACTTGCATGCAGATTCGGATTCGTTTCCCGCTTTAAAAGTCGTCGAATCGAACGAAAATTCAGATGAGATCCGACGTTGATAAATACGCCTGTTTCAACGATTTTTTTACCGGACCGAGACGAATCCAATCTGACAACCGATCCATTCATGTTCTGTTTTGTGCTTCATTATCGAAATAACCTTGAGACTGTTCGTACTCCTTCCCAGTCGGTGATTTTAAAAAATGTTCACTCTCGGCACGAAAATAGGCGTTGAGGACTGCTACTGTTGCTGTGGACTATGAACGTGAACGAATCCGATGCTCGGCGCGGCGTTCTCAGTTTGTAGGGATTATTCGACAACAGAAACACTTGCTTGCAGACTCGGATTCGTTTCCCGATTGAAAAGTCATCGATTCTAACGAAAATTCACATGACTTTCGACGTCGATAAATACGCCTGTTTTAACCGTTTTTTTTTATCGGACCGAGACGAATCCAATGTGAAAACCGGTCTATTCATATTCTGTTTTGTGTTTCATTATCGAAATAGTCTTCAGACCGTTCGGACTCGTTTCCAGTGGGTGATTTTTTAAAATGTTTCACCCTCGGTACGAAAAAACCCGTTGAGGTCTACTTCTGCTGCTATGGACTATGAACGTCAACGAATACGATGCTAGGCGCGGCGTTCTCAGTTTGGAGGGATTATTCGTCAACAGGAACACTTGCATGCAGATTCGGATTCGTTTCCCCATTTCAAAGTCGTCGATTCGAAAGAAAATTCACATGACATTCGACGTTGAAAAATACGCCTGTTTCAACCATCTTTTTAACGGACCGAGAAAAATCCAATGTGAAAACCGGTCTCTTCATATGCTGTTTTGTGTTTCATTATCGAAATAATCTTGAGACTGTTCGGACTCGTTCCCAGTGGGTGATTTTTTAAAATGTTTCACCCTCGGCCCGAAAAAAGCCGTTGAGGTCTACTTCTGCTGCTATGGACTATGAACGTCAACGAATACGATGCTAGGCGCGGCGTTCTCAGTTTGTAGGCATTATTCGTCAACAGAAACACTTGCATGCAGACTCGGATTCGTTTCTCGATTTAAAAGTTGTCGATTCGAACGAAAATTCACATGACTTTTGACGTCGATAAATACGCCTGTTTCAACCGTTTTTCTTACCGGACCGCGAAGTATTCAATCTGAAAACTGGGCCATTCATATTCTGTCCTGTGTTTCATTATCGAAATAACGTTGAGACTGTTCGAACTACTTCCCAATGGGTGATTTTCAAAAATGTTTCACTCTCGGCACGATAATAGCCGTTGAGGACTGCTACTGCTGCTGTGGACGAGGAACGTGAACGAATCCGATGTTCGGCGCGGCGTTCTCAGTTTGTAGGGATTATTTGACAAGAGAAACACTGGCATGCAGACTCGGATTCGTTTCCCGATTTAAAAGTCGTCGATTCGACCAAAAATTCACATGAGTTTCGACGACGATAAATACGCCTGTTTTAACCGTTTTTTTCGGACCGAGCCGAATCCAATGTGGAAACCGGTCTATTCATATTCTGTTTTGTGTTTCATTATCCAATTAGTTTTGCGACTGGTCGGACTCGATACCGGTGGGCGATTTTGTAAAATGTATCACCCTCTGCACGAAAATAGCCGTTGAGGACTGCTACTGCTGCTGTGGACGATGAACGTGAACGAATCCGATGCTAGGCGGGGCGTTCTCAGTTTGGAGGGATTATTCGTCAACAGGAACACTTGCATGCAGATTCGGATTCGTTTCCCGATTTAAAAGTCGTCGGTTCGAACGAAAATTCACATAAGATTCGACGTTGAACAATACGCCTGTTTCAACCATTTCTTTACCGGACCGAGAAGAATCCAATGTGAAAACCGGTCCATTCTTATTCGCGTTTGTGTTTCATTATCGAAATAACCGTTAGACTGTTCGGACTCGATCCCAGTGGGTCATTTCGAAAAATGGTTCACCCTCGGCACGAAAAAAGCCGTTGAGGACTACTACTGCTGCTGTGGACTGTGAACGTGAACGAATCAGATGGTCGACGCGGCGTTCTCAGTTTGTAGGCATTATTCGACAACAGAAAAACTTGCATGCAGACTTGGATTCGTTTCCCCATTTAAAAGTCGTCGATTCGAACAAAAATTCACATGAGATTCGACGTCGATAGATACACCTGTTTCAACCGTTTTATTTCCCGGACCGAGACGAATCCAATCTGACAACCGATCCATTCATGTTCTGTTTTGTGTTTCATTATCGAAATAATCTTGAGACTGTTCGGACTCCTTCCCAGTGGGTGATTTTCAAAAATGTTTCACCCTCGACACGAAAAAAGCCGTTGAGGAGTACAACTGCTGCTGTGGACTGTGAACCTGAACGGATCCGATGCTCGGCGCGGCGTTCTCAGTTTGTAGGGATTATTTGACAACAGAAACACTTGAATGCAGACTCGGATTCGTTTCCCGATTTAAAAGTCGTCGATTCGAACGAAAATTCACATTAGATTCGACGTTGATAGATACGCGTGATTCAAGAGTTTTTTTTACCGGACCGAGTAGAATTCAATCTGAAAACCGGGCCATTCATATTCTGTCTTGTGCTTCATTATCGAAATAACCTTGAGACTTTTCGAACTACTTCCCAGTGGCTGATTTTCAAAAATGTTTCTCTCTCGACACGAAAATAGCCGTTGAGGACTGCTACTGCTGCTGTGGACGAGGAACGTGAACGAATCCGCTGCTCGGCGTGGCGTTCTTAGTTAGTAGGGATTATACGATAACAGAAACACTTGTATGCAGCCTCGGATTCGTTTCCCGATTTAAAAGTCGTAGATTCGAACGACAATTCACATGACTTTCGACATCGATAGATACGCCTGTTTTAACCGTTTCTTTACCGGACCGAGACGAATCCGATCTGACAACCGATCCATTTGTTGTGTCCGCAAACTTGTGCAATGCCAAAGTGTATTGCACTCTTGCGAAACTGCAGAGTTCCACTCCATAGTTTGTTGCCCTCCCTGCGAGAGTTGCACTTTCGCCAAAATGCAAACGTCAAAAAGACACTTTGCGACACGTCCTGACCAAGCATCTTATGCTGCTTGATCTGGGGCAAATTACGACAATCCGAGTCGACAATTAAGAGAAGACACCAAGGAACAGACAGTCCTTGGTTGGCTTTTGAACGGTTCGGTCCTAAGGTACGACCGACACATTGTAAATTCAATTATAAGACCAGCCCAGTAATAAACTTATATTCGTATTCAACGAACTTGAGTTCCAACTCTTAATTTCGCAACGATCCCAAAATACCCATCCCGGGTTCTCGAGCCGGGGATACAACATTGGTGGCAGCGGTGGGATCTGTCGAAAAGTTCGTTCATTGTGCGTGGACACGCACAACAACCACACAAGCACCATAAGCGAGTGACCGAGTCAACTCGTGTGCTGGGGTGAGACATCCCGACCGAGTCGGAAGAGGAATCCAGAGGAAAGGCTACAGCCAAGCAGAGCCAATCCCAGAAAACCCGGATCCCGAGGATCAACGGAAGAAGGACTCAACAATCAGAAAAATCGTACCCAGAAGCAGAGTACGAAACGAAGGGACGAAGACCAGGACGATCAGAAGATCATCTATCAGCATGCATCTTGCGATCATCTACCTGTAAGTGACGGAACATTTATTAAATAAACTCCTCCAAAGCCAGAGAATTCGTCTATGTCGGACGAAGAAAAAGCAGACCGGTATCGATTGCCCGGGAGAGACGAACTATCGCGATCGTTAGATTCGTTTTTTAACACTGTCGTAAGTTACGACGGTGAGAGTGATTTAGGCCGAAAGCGTCGTAGGGAAAGTCCAAGCACAGAAAAACTAGATTTGACTCCCGTAACGTACGCGAAATATTTAAATCCGAAGCGTCAGCATAATCAGCCTTCGGAACACAATTCGTCAGACGCGTCGTCCAGTGCTGACGAAACATTTAATCCCGTTGAAACCGAAAGAAATCGCGAATTAAATCACCAAGATTTTACGCTATTAAATCAACGGACAGTAACAATGGCCGAACACGACGACTATATGTCAATGAAAGAGGCTCGAATGAGCATCCCCGTATTCGACGCATCAAAACCGGAAGCCGTTACAGATTTTATAAGAGCAATAAAATACGCGTCAACTCGAGTCCGTCCCGAAAATGTCGCGGATTTATTACAAGCTATATTGCATCTCAAATTACAAGGCAAAGCCGCGGCGGACCTGCGTTACAAAAACATAGAGACGTTCGACGATTTGCTGACGTTATTAAAATCACTGTACGAGGCGAAGCGAACAGTCCCTGTACAAGCTTACGCAAACCGCGTCGAATCTATAATGATGGATTTAATCAAGGGTTGCACGCCCATGGTCAATTCCGAAATTGGTAGACAAGCAATCGAACAGCTAATTAGGCATTTTGCCCTAAACAATTTCGAACACGGGCTTCGCAAGGACCTGCACATAATGGTCAGGTCACGCGGGTACCACGACTTAGGAGAAGCAATCCGCGGAGCAATCGAAGAGGAAAAATTGGTCGAAGGAACAAAAACTATCGCGAAGAGCGTTTCCCACAGTAGCGGACAGTCCGCGCCGTCACACGCCCACGAGGGACGAAAATCGTTCCCACTTCAAAGGCCCGCGTCGCATCAGGCGCAAACACAAGCGCGTTCTAGCTTGCCAGTGCCAACGAAAACAATAAATCAAGCAGAAATAATTTGCAATTATTGCAAAAAACCGGGTCACAGATACAACGACTGTAGACGACGGCCAGAATGGCAAGGCCCGAGTTATCAACAGAAGCGTTACAATTACGCACCAAACAATAAGTTCCAAAGAAAACAAAATGAGTATAGGCCAAATGAAAAAAACCAAGAAAATGCGCCCAAAAGAACCGTCAGTTCATTAGCAGTCGGCGTTCTCTCAATAGAGAAAGAAACAAAATGCGTTCAAGTGAACGAGAAAAAAATTTCGCAAAGAACAATAATGGACATTCTACTCGGAAAGCCATATGTACACAATGACAAGGCGCCGAGAAGAATTTACCACGTCAGCGCTCAGCTGCCGCGAGTGCATGCCAGTGACATACATATAACGTCAAAGCAGGCTCGCGACAAAATGCTGACGCTCCGTTGTGACACAGGGGCCCAGTGCAGCATAGAAAAGTTGAATGAACTGGATCCGGAAACACCCATCGGGGACGAGATAATAGAACTTCACGGCCTCGGGGGCAAGGCGTTTCGCACGCTCTGCACAGCTGAGCTAAAACTGGACACCCCGGCCGCTGTGATAACGCACAAGTTCCACGTGGTCGGCAAGGAAGTACCGTTAGCAGTAGACGGACTCCTTGGAATGGACTGTATAGTCGAAAAGGGAATAAACATATTAGGAGGAAAAATGATAGAAATTCGAGGGCACAAAATACCGTTTGTACACGGCATGAAATATTTAAAAATACCCGCCCGCTCAGAATGTATTGTGCAGGCGAGGACGATGGAAAAAGGCCAAGGATTTACAAGGGAACAAAAAATCCAAAAGGGAATCACGATGGGAAAGGCCATCGTGAAGACAGAGGCAAACACTTGCCCTGTAATAATAATGAATGTGCTCGAAAAAGAGCAAATTATTAAAAGACCTACGGTCGAGCTGGAAAAAATGGAAATCGACAAGGTTAGCTTGGGAAAAGAAAACCGTGACAAACAGAAGAAAGAAGAGGAAACTCAAGAAGACGCCGGAAAAAACGCGGAAATACGAGAGAAAAGGATGGAAAAATTATGACGCGAGATGAAGGGGAACTCGCATTTGAACGCAGAAGAAGAAGCAATTTTGCGAGAAGAGAAATCTGCGAGGAATTCCCCGACGTATTTCATCTCGAAGGAGAAGTACTAGGTTGTACAAAAGCAGTCGAGCATCGGATACCCCTCAAGGACGGGACAATGCCGATAAAGGTGCGACCTTATCGACTGCCGGAGGAGCACAAAAAGGAAATTCAACGACAGGCACAAGAAATGCTAGACGAGGATATAATCCGCCCCAGCACGAGCCCATGGAATGCCCCATTGCTCGTAGTGCCGAAAAAAACCAGATGCGGACGGAATAGTCCAAAAAAGGGTGGTCGTTGACTTTCGGAAATTAAACGAGGCTACAGAAGGCGACTCTTACCCACTGCCCAATATCGCAAAGATACTGGACCAGTTGGGAAAGGCAAAATACTTCACGACCCTCGACCTCGCTTCGGGATTTCATCAAATCCCAATGGCGGAGGAAGATAAACCGAAAACGGCTTTTTCAACGCCACTAGGGCATTACGAGTATAATCGAATGCCATTTGGTTTAAAAAATGCACCTCCTACGTTCCAAAGATTAATGGACGCAGTATTGGCCGGCTTGCAGGGCCTAAAATGCTACGTATATTTGGACGATATTGTCATACACGGAGCCTCACTCTCCGAGCACGACAACCGGTTACGTGAAGTGCTGACGCGGCTAAGAGAGGCTAATTTAAAAATACAACCCAAGAAATGCGAATTTATGCGAAAGGAAACGCAATATCTCGGTCATATTATAACAGAAGTCGGTGTGAAACCTGACCCTGAAAAACTAAAAGCGGTAAAAAATTTCCCAATACCGAGAAATGTAAAAGAAATACAATCATTCCTGGGACTAGCCGGGTACTACCGCCGATTCATTAAAGATTTTTCCAAGATCGCTAAACCAATGACGAAATTGATCAAAAAGGGTGTCAAATTCGAATGGTCCGAATTATGCCAAAGCTCATTTGACCATTTAAGGGAAGCCCTGACAACGGCGCCCATACTCCAGTATCCTGATTTCACGAAACCGTTTATCGTGACCACGGATGCCTCGGATAAGGCAATTGGTGCAATCCTGTCTCAAGGGAAAATTGGAGAGGATTTACCCATATGTTACGCAAGCCGAACTCTCAACAAAGCCAAAACTAATTATTCGACTACAGAGAAGGAACTGCTTGCAATCGTATGGGCAGTACATCAATTTCGACCGTACATTTATGGCACAAAATTCACCATAGTTACGGATCACAAACCATTGACATGGTTATTTAGCGTAAAGGATCCAGGATCAAGGCTTGTGAGATGGCGAATAAAATTGGAGGAATATAACTATAAGATTCAATATAAAACGGGAAAATCAAACACGAACGCAGATGCGTTAAGCCGCATATGTGCCTTGACACGAGCTCAAGCACAAGAGAAGGAAAAAATTTCACAAAAGCGCGGTAGTGAAACAGAGAAAAATAATAAAGGAAAAAATATAAGGAAATGCGGTAGCGCGACAGAGAAAGAAGATACAAGCAAAAGTGAGCAAGAAAAATTAAATAGAGAAAGAAAGAAGACTCCGCGCGGCAGCGCGAGAGAAATAATAAAGGAAGACAGTATGGCCGCCAGCAGTTACGCAAGTGAGAGGGAAGAGACCGAGTCCGACAATATGGATTCGGACAGAGACAACACGAGCAAGAGCGCCCGAGAGAGAGAGAGCGCAAAAAGAAAGACAGCGCTACGAATATCCGCACAAAGCGGAGAGGCCGAGAATACAACTCCCCGTGCTACAAGGCAGCACGTGGAGAAGAAGCCGCCTGGGGAAGCGCGGCACAGGGGGAATCTCCCCGTGAGTTAAAAGAGTCGCGATGCTCGAGCACGAGCGCGAGCGACGAAGAAAACGGCAGCATTGGCGTATGCACTCCCAGCAAGGAAGACCGAGAGAAGATAATGCAAGAATATCACGATGCCCCTCTAGGTGGGCACCAAGGCATCACACGGACGCTGCAGCGAATACGACAACAGTATGTGTGGCCGGGAATGAAACGAGACGTCACCGCACACATTCAAGAGTGCGACAAATGTCAGCGTAATAAATCAGGAAAAAATACGAAGGTACCGATGGTCATAACAGACACACCGGGCCGAGCGTTCGAAAAATGTGCTGTCGATATTGTAGGTCCCTTGACTGTTACAGAAAAAGGCAACAAATACATCCTGACTTTCCAGGATTTATTAACAAAATATAGTGCAGCAATTCCGTTAGAAAACCAAGAAGCCAAAACGGTAGCAAAGGCCCTCGTAACGGAAATCATTTGTAAATTTGGTGCCCCGTCCGAAATTCTTTTGGATCAAGGCACAAATTTTCTAAGCAACATATTTAAAGAAATGTGTGATCTCTTAAAAATAAAGAAGTTGCAAACCACGACATACCATCCGCTATCCAATGGAGCCCTGGAAAGATCCCATAGGACCCTTGCGGAATACCTGAAAATTTTGTACGTGAGGATCAAAGGGACTGGGACGAATGGATACCATATGCCATGTTCACATATAATAGCACGCCACACACGGCTACAGGTATTACGCCGTATGAATTGGTATTCGGTAAAGAGGCTAAATTACCGACCGCGTTGCAAGAAATACCGAGAGCAACATATTCATACGACGATTATGCAGCAGAATTACGTGAACGCCTGAGGGCGTCATGGCAACAGGCACAAAAGCTGAAAAAAGGAAAGGAGAAATCGAAGCATCATTACGATCACACGGCCGGTAAAGTAGAGTACCGCCCGGGTGATAAAGTCCTCCTCTACGACGAGACCGTCAGGAGGGGCAGATCGGCCAAGCTTACCCCGAAATGGGTAGGGCCTTACACGGTCTGAAGCCGAGAGGCAGGCGAAACCTACCGTATCGGCCGCGGACGCAAAGAAACACGCGTACACGAGAACCGCCTAAAAAAAATATATTACCCACTAGCCGTCTCGATGGCCAGCGGGTGGGCGGAGAAAGGGGGGCCGCGGCTCGACCGCACGAAGCCCCGTCATAAAAAAAAGGGGGGAATATATATATATATCGCACAGGAAGTGCGGAAGACGAGAGCACGCATCAAAAAAAAAAGAGAGAAAAAAATAATAATGATTAATTTTATAATCGAGGGAGGCCACAGAGGCTCTCCCGCAAGGCGCCCTGAAAAGAGGAAGGGAAAAATAAAATGCACAATGCGAACACATATTTAAAAATAAAGAAAGGAAATATATTGTTACAATATGTCTATGTTATATGTACTTTTCATTAATCGTCGTATCAACCGAACACCCAAATGGGGTCCGGTTCCGACCCGGGGGTGGGAAAGAGGGCTGGCGGCCACCACATGGTGGGCCGACTGACCCACCAACCTTCCTCCAGGCTGTCATAAAAGAGCCGGCATAACCCGAACAAGTCGGCCGGCTCCCAGCCCCACTCCATGGCCTCCACACTTTCAGGATCCTCGGCCCAGAGTTTTTGTAAATTGGCCCGGACCTGGGCGCGACGGCGGCGAACTCCGACAGCGTGCTGGATAAACAGCCGCCGCCACCACCCTTTCGAGGAGGGACGCGTCCGTTTCGGAGTCCGAGCGGTCTAAAAGGAAAAAGAAACAAAAGAAAATACATTAATAGGAAGACATTTTCAAAAAAAAAAAAAAAAACGGAAAGGAGGGGGAATTGCTCTACTCACAACAACAAATTCCAGGCCATCCTCCTCAGCTTCGAAGACTACCGTTTCACCCTCATACCGGGAGTAGTCCATTATAATTATCTGAGAAAAGGGGAAGAAAAGTAAAATTACAATAAAATAGTCGTGCAAAAAAGGTATGAAAAGAAAGCAAAGAAGTATAAAAACTTACCGATAAATCGTTGTTTCCTGTCGAAAGTCGAAGTATCACTGAAAACGTCGCCGTTCGAGCACTGAACGAGCGACCCGATCAAAGCACGAAAACGCAGAATTGCAGAAAAAGAAAGAGCAATAAACTCAGGACTCAGCAACGAGCCGAAGTCGAAAGTCTTCAATGAAAAGAATTAAAGAATTCTAAAGATAAAATAATAGGCTTATATGTACATCTATAGAAATTCCCTATTCAAAAAAGAATAAAAAAAAAAACGACAGGTCCGAAGTATCTAACTACGCGAATCATTTTCGCAGGTTACTATCTCTGGCCCCAGGGTCGAGCTCAGGTGAAGCTGATACGCCGGAAAAATCATACCGGATAGAAAAGTTTACGGTCTCACCCGGATTTTTTTTGTGAAGAAATCGGGACCATGTCAATAACCCGCGAGGTGTGGAAACTAGCGGTAAAAATGGATCTAAATGGAATAGCGGAACAGGAAGCGCAGATCGCGGAAGCCATGAAGAAAATAGTAGACCTATGCGCTCAAGACCTGCGGGCCAACTTACTCTGTCATATGGCGACAAAAACAACGACTCGCATGGTCGATAAAATCAACAACGAACTACAAGCCGCATACGACATAACAGGAATTAAAAAAACTCGCTATCGACGAGGGTTGATAGACGGATTAGGGGGGATAATAAAAGCAATCACAGGAAATATGGATGCACAAGACGCATCCGAAATCAGCAACGAAATAAACAAAATAAATAAAAAGCAAAAAACAGTAGAAGACGCCTTAAAGGGAAATGTGCAAATTTTGAACTCAACAATAGATCTTCTTAATCGATCATCGAACCGTTTGGAGGATAATCAGAAGGTGCTACAAGCTCTCGTGAAACAGATCGAACAACGGGTGGTCAACCAGTACAACGACCAAAACACCCGACAACAATTGGATGAACGAATAGCGGCTGTAAGCCTCATCGTAGAATCATTACTGAATGACGTACGACAAATAGTTAATTTTTTAATAGGACTCACGAGAGGAATGGTCAGCCCAAGCATACTATCTCCAAGACAACTGACAAATTATTTGACTGACGCTTTACCCAATTTGCCAATAGGGCATACGCTCCCTACCGCGATAAACTACGCGCAAATGCCAACATTATTGGAGTTGTCAGAAGTAGGCGCGTATAGTACGAAAACGTACATGGTACTTATAATAAAGATACCGTTAATTGGCACTGAGGAATATAAAATCAGCAAAGCCTATCCTCTGCCTGCCAAAATAAAAAATCATAGTTATCATTTTGTAGAAATGACCTTGTCGCGGTCGAAGCCACAAGAGAATCGTGCTTACACATAACAAAAAATGATTTAGAAAATTGTAAGGCCGTAGCGTCACATTATTATTGCCGGCCAAAGCAAGCGGCGCGTCCCGCTCATACTTGCGCATCGTGCGAGGTGGCATTGTACATTGCACCTAAAGATAAATATGCGAATACCGACCAAAGAGTTGCTCAGATAAATAACACTCTAATTATTGCGTTAGAACGCCATGGTAGGTGGCTATACGTCGCACCGCAGCCCGAAACGCTTCTCATCCATTGCGGAAAACAACCAACCGCACACGCGACCCTTACGGGTGCAGGGACTCTGGCTTTGGACGGAAAATGTTCCGTCACCGCCCCTAGTTTTAGACAAGAAACCGTCGGCGAAATAAGACAGAACGTATACGCCGATTTCCTACCGCAATATAATTTATC
This sequence comes from Ophion obscuratus, assembly GCA_964007375.1. NCBI lineage: Eukaryota > Metazoa > Arthropoda > Insecta > Hymenoptera > Ichneumonidae > Ophion > Ophion obscuratus. The sequence goes on along the minus strand of OZ023315.1, from coordinate 41,716,020 downwards.
ATTCTTGTCTACAGATATGAACATACTCGATCACACATCGACAAAAATTGTATTACCGCACGAAATCATAAACGATCCAAAATAATTAAACAGGATCAGCGAACGCGTAAAAAACAAAGATTAAGTTAAACAAAGAGTCTAGCGATTCAAACACATATAAACATATAATAGGTAACTATTCGCTCGGCACAGTCGCGCCGATAATACTCGGAATAGCCTATGTATGCTATTACCGCATAAAGCGCGCAAGGAAACCTGTCCACGACGAGGACCAAAACAGCGCCGAGCCGGCGCAACCAAGCGAAGCGCAGTCAGCAAAAAGAAAGCTGCCCGTGCCCAAATTGACACTAAAAATCAAGCGAAACACAGCAACAACGAGTTCCGTGTAAAATGATCATACGAAAAATATATTGGAAAAAAAATGTATTATAATTATGCGAGAATTATTTTAAGAAGAAATAATAACTATATATATGGGATAATCACACGGGAACATGGATAAAGATTTGTAAACCGAAGGACCGACCATTAATGCAAAACAAATCCCAGGAGAGATTTGATCTTTAAAGGGGGAGGGATGTTGTGTCCGCAAACTTGTGCAATGCAAAAGTGTATTGCACTCTTGCGGAACTGCAGAGTTCCACTCCACAGTTTGTTGCCCTCCCTGCGAGAGTTGCACTTTCGCCAAAATGCAAACGACAAAAAGACAGTTTGCGACACGTCCTGACCAAGCATCTTATGCTGCTTGATCTGGGGCAAATTACGACAATCCGAGTCGACAATTAAGAGAAGACACCAAGGAACAGACAGTCCTTGGTTGGCTATTGAACGGTTCGGTCCTAAGGTACGACCGACACACTGTAAATTCAATTATAAGACCAGCCCAGTAATAAACTTATATTCCTATTCAACGAACTTGAGTTCCAACTCTTAATTTCGCAACGATCCCAAAATACCCATCCCGGGTTCTCGAGCCGGGGATACAACACATTCATGGTCTGTTTTGTGCTTCATTATCGAAATAGTCTTGAGACTGTTCGGACTCGTTCGCAGTGGGTGATTTTTTAAACTGTTTCACCCTCGGCATGAAAAAAGCCGTTGGGGACTACTACTGCTGCTGTGGACTGTGAACGTGAAAGCATCAGATTCTCGGCGCGGCGTTCTCAGTTTGTAGGCATTATTCGACAACAGAAACACTTGTATGCAGACTCAGATTCGTTTCTCGATTTAAAAGTCGTCGATTCGAACGGAAATTCACATGACTTTCGACGTCGATGAATACGCCTGTTTCAACCGTTTTTCTTACCGGACCGAGACGAATCCAATCTGAAAACCGGTCCAATTGTATTCTGTTTTGTGTGTCATTATCGAAATAACCTTGAGACTGTTCGGATTCGTTCCCAGTCGGTGATTCGTAAAAATGTTTCACCCTCGACACGAAAAAAGCCGTTGAGGACTGCTACTGCTGCTGTGGACTATGAACGTGAACGAATCCGATGCGAGGCGCGGCGTTCTCAGTTTGGAGGGATTATTCGTCAACAGAAACACTTGCATGCAGATTCGGATTCGTTTCCCGATTTAAAAGTCGTCGATTCGAACGAAAATTCACATGAGATTCGACGTTGAAAAATACGCCTGTTTCAACCGCTTTTTTACCGGACCGAGAAGAATCCAATGTGAAAACCGGTCCATTCTTATTCGGTTTTGTGTTTCATTATCGAAATAACCTTTAGACTGGTCGGACTCGTTCCCAGTGGGTGATTTTCAAAAATGTTTCACCCGCGGCACGAAAAAAGCCATTCAGGTCTACTACTGCTGCTGTGGACTGTGAACGTGAACGAATCAGATGCTCGGCGCGGCGTTCTCAGTTTGGAGGGACTATTCGTCAACAGAAACACTTGCATGCAGATTCGGATTCGTTTCCCGCTTTAAAAGTCGTCGATTCGAACGAAAATTCAGATGAGATTCGACGTTGATAAATACGCCTTGTTTTGGAAACTCCATCTACGACTCCCTAATTTCGGGAGACCCCGCCAGAGGTCGACGTCTCTTGGCCGGTCGCGCGCTTGACTCGGACAGTGTCCGGGCGCAGGGATTTTCTCCCCCTAATTTCAACGTTATATATTCGCATCGGCCCTTCTTTTCAATCACTTCGTTCGGAACTTCGATATAAGTCACAAGTCTCCTCGCTAAACGGTTAGCTTCGGTCTCTTCCCCCCTTCTTAATGCCAACGGACTAACGCGATTTACGCCCGCGTTAGCTCCCGCGGCAACGGTCACCTCGGGACTCTTCAAGTCAGTTATCAGTTAGATTAAATAGTTAAATTAGTGTGTAAATAAACCTATTCTTCATATTAAAAACCGTGTGCATTTTCGACTCTTCATTTTCCGGCGCGATCCTCTATTTCTCACGAATAACTCAAACCATTTCCCACTCGTTCACTTCCAACCAGAATCCGAGAGATTAACCCAAATCTAAACATGGTCCTTCGAACCGGATTCAAGTGAACGAAGTGGTAAAAGGTGAGTTATTCGCTGAAAAAGGCAAAGGAAATCAATCTTTCTATTCGGTGCGCGAGAAAACGGGTAATTTTCATCGCGGTCACGTGACCACACGCCGGTCGCGAATTCTAGTCGTCCTTCTCGCAAGACGAGCTCGAGCGAAGCCTCGCTCTCTCTCTCTCACACGCGCACCGCGCCCGATACCACGCGCTCTCTCACTTTCGGGCGAGCCGAGAAGACACCTCGCTCTCTCTCTCTCTCGCACGCGCACCGCGCCCGATACATCGCGCTCTCTCGCTCTCGGGCGAGCCAGACACCGAACTCTATACACGCGCGCATGCGCGCTTCAGCCTGTGGCTGGCCTACCGGACGCTCAACGTGCCGGTCGACCGACCGATCTCGTCTCTTCTTCCGACCACGTTCTCGCGAATTTCATTTCGGACGCTTCGCGCATTTTCTCGCGTGCTACGATTTCGCGAGTTCTCGTGTTTTTCGTGTCGAATGCTTTGCGCATTTTCTCGCGTGCTACGATTTCGCGAGTTCGTCGATCTCGGATGCCTCGAGCATCTCAATCGAACATTTTCACGACTTTTCGTGATTTTTGTGGACGCTTCTCGCTTCTAACGCGTGTGCTACGACCGTCGATGCATCGCGCCAATTTGTCGTCTTTCGCGAGTTCTCGTGTTTTTCGTTTCGGACGCTTCGCGCATTTTCTCGCGTGCTACGATTTCGCGAGTTCATCGATCTCGGACGCCTCGAGCATTTCAGTCGGACATTTTCACGACTTTTCGTGATTCTTGTGGACGCTTCTCGCTTTCAATCGCGTGTGCTTCGATCGTCGACGTATCGCGGCATTTTCAATCGCGTGCTACGATCGTCGACGTTTTGCGCCATATTTTCTTTCGCGAGTTTTTCGTGTTGGACGCTTCGCGCCACGATCTCGCGAGTGTTTTCATTCTCGTCGATTTCGGACGCCTCGCGCATCTCGCTCGTCGACGCATAGCGCCATTTTTCGTTAGCGAGTTTTTCGTTTTTGGACGCTTCGCGCCACGATCTCGCGAGTTTTTTCATTCTCGTCGATTTCGGACGCCTCGCGCATCTCGCTCGTCGACGCATCGCGCCATTTTTTCGTTCGCGAGTTTTCGTGTTTTCGTTTTTGGACGCTTCGTGCCACGCTCGCGAGTTTGTCTTTCTCGTCGATTTCGGACGCCTCGCGCATATCGCTCGTCGACGCATCGCGCCATTTTTCGTTCGCGAGTTTTCGTGTTTTCGTGTTGGACGCTTCGTGCCGCGATCTCGCGAGTTTTCTTTTCCATCGACTTCAACGCCTCGCGCATCTTCGTCGGACATTTTCACGACTTTCGTGATTCATATGAACGCTTCTCGGGTTTTTGATCGTGTGTGCTACGCTCGTCGACGTCGCGACATTTTCTTTCGTGAGTTTTTCGTCGTGGTTTCCGTTTTGGACGCTTCGTGCCACGATCTCGCGAGTTTTCTTTACATCGGTTTGGACGCCTCGCGCCATTTCTCGCGTGTGCAACGCTCGTCGACGTCGCGACATATTCTTTCGCGAGTTTTTCGAGTTTGTTTTTTGGACGCTTCGTGCCACGATCTCGCGAGTTTTTTCATTCTCGTCGATTTCGGACGCCTCGCGCATATCGCTCGTCGACGCATCGCGCCATCTTTTCTTTCGCGAGTTTTCGGGTTTTTCGGCATTGGACGCTTCGCGTCATTTTCTCGCGTGTGCTACGATCGTCGACGTCTCGCGCCATCCTTTTCGTCTTTCGCGAGTTTTCTTTGTGATTTTCGTTTTGGACGCTTCGTGCAACTCGTTCGGATTTTTTCTCGAGTTATTTGTTTTTCGGCTTGGACGCTTCGCGCCATTTCTCGCGTGTGCTACGCACGTCGACGCATCGCGCTATCTTTTCGTTTCGCGAGTTTTCGGGATTTTTCGTTTTGGACGCTTCGTGCAACTCGTTCGGAACTTTTCTCGAGTTTTTCGTGATTTTCGTTTTTGACGCTTCGCGCCATTTAACGCGTGTGCTTCGATCGTCGACTCGGCCGCTTCGAGCATCTCATTCGGACATTTTCACGAGTTTTCGTGATTTTCGGCTTGGACGCTTCGCGCCATTTCTCGCGTGTGCTATGGTCGTCGACGTCTCGCGCCATCTTTTCGTCTTCCGCGAGTTTTTCGTGTGTTCGTCTGGACGCTTCGCGCCATTTTCGATCTCTAACAAGTCGCGCCTCATTTCACGAGTTTTCGTGATTTTCGGTTTGGACGCTTCGCGCCCTTTATCGCGTGTGCTTCGAACGTCGAAGTCTCGCGCCAATTTTCGTTTCTCGCGAGTTTTCGCGGTTTTTCGGTTCAGGACGCTTCACGCTAAATCAGCGATTTCGTGTGTCGAACGGTGACACCTCGACAATGACGAGCAATATCGCCAAAATGGAACGTCGCATTGCCGGACTCGTCAGCACCTTTCAGTGCATCTCGAGCCTCGCTGAAAAGACGAGGAATGCGACCCCTCAAAATACCAACTGGGACCGCTTCCAAGGGAACATATCGCGCTTCTCGAGATGAATTGCGACCCCACTCGATCCACCTCCTTTCTTCGTTCGCCTCAGACTTCTTCGACACCTCGGGTACTCCTCCGCATTATTCAGAGGACTCTTCAAACGCGCTGGCCATTCGACCCTCCGTTCTGCTAGCTACGAGTCAAGCTATTTTGACCTCCTCACCGGGAATCTCGCAGCGGGCGAGACTCCTCATCGACCCGGGCGCGGAACTTTCGTTCATTTCCGAACACACGGTCTAACTCCTTCGAACACACAGGATGACCGCGTCCATCAACATCCACGGAATCGGAGGCCAGCCAGCGGGACGGATGCGGGGAGCTATCACCGTCACAGTACCTTCAATACACGATTCAACCTCAAATTTCATCGTGACGGCGTTTATTCTAAACATATTAACTTCAAAGCTTCCCTCGTTCGCTACTTCGGCGTAATGGGACCATCTTCACGGACTTCCTCTGGCAGACCCGAACTCTCTGAAACCGGGACCAATCGACGTCATCAACGGAGCTGACGCGTACGGTCTTCTGGTTGAGTCAGACGTCGTCAAGGTTCGGGCCATCAATCCCATCGCTCAGCGCACGCTTCTCGGATAGATTATACTCGGTCCCGTCAACGGTTCCACCTCAAATTCGGTTCGCATTCAACATGCCTCCATCGAAGACGAGGTCACTTCTTTACCAGCGAAGTTTTGGGAACAAGAGGAAATTCCTCCGGACTCGGCCCCTACAACCGACCCGGACGAATCCACTTGCGAACAACACTTCAAGGACACTCATACGAGGGGCCACACGGGCCGATATATCGTACGGCTCCCCTTCAAGAATCCTTCTTCGCTACTCGGAGATTCGTATTCGGGTGCGAAACGCTGCCTTCTTCAACTTCTACGGCGACTCTCGACAAATGGGTCGTATCGCGGTCTCTACAACGCCTTCCTCCAAGAATACGAGAACCTGTTTCACATGCCTTGTGCTCCAACGGCAGCGTCTTCGAGACCACGGTTTTTTCTCCCACATCACGGTGTCTTTCGGGCCCATAGCGCCACTACGGAACTTCGTGTTGTCTTCAACGGTTCTTTCAAATCTGCGAACGTTGTGTCGATCAACGACATTCTCCATACCGGGGCCAAACTTCAACGACTTCAGGAAAAATGCCTACGCTTCACCTTTCGTCTTCTTCGACTGTCGAGCTACATGGATTCTCGGACGCATCCCAACTCGCCATGTCAGCCATGATCCACCTCCGAACAACTTCAGTCGACGGGGCTACAACGGTCACCCTCGTCTGCTCGAAGACGAAAGTAGCCCCCCTCAAACGACTCACAATTCCACGGCTCGAGTTATCGGCGGCTCTACTTCTTTCAAGGCGGGCCTCTCACGTTCAGAGAACCCTAGACGTAACGCAAGTCCCAGTCTCTCTCTGGACGGACTCTTCAGTTGCGTTGACATGGATTACTTCAAATCCGGCCCGATGGAAAGATTTCATCCGAAATCGGGTCACCTCGATCCAAAATTTCTCTTCCCACGCCACATGGCGGTTCATTGCGGGTAAGGAGAACCCGGCTGACTGTGCGTCGCGAGGGCAGACTCCCCGACAACTGTCCAAGCACCATCTTTGGTGGCACGAGCCTGAGTGGCTCGCGCGACCGCCATCTTCATGGCCAGTCTCTTCAGCCGAACTTCCACCGGATGGCGACCTCGAACAACGATCAGGTCTCGCCTTCACCACCACCTCCGAGAACAGTCCTATCGCTTGGGACCTTCTGCAACGGTACTCCTCGCTCACTTGCCTTCTTCGGATCACGGCAGTGTGTCAGAGGGCGGTGGCCCGCTTCGAACGGCTTCCGCACGCCTCAATAACCTACCCGCTGAACACGGGAGATTTGGAAGAGGCAAGGTTCTTCTGGATACGCTTCATTCAACGCACACACTTCCCGGCTGAACTTCAGATGATTTCGAGCGGAGCGACCCTCAATCGGGGCCACTCCCTTGCCGCCCTCAACCCTTTTGTCGACCAACTAGGGACCCTTCGAGTTGGCGGCCGGCTGACGAACGCCCTTCTACAGCCCGAGGCAAAACATCCGTCAATATTGCCCCGGACCGCTCCGCTCACTTCACTGATCATCGGTGATTCGCACTTTCGAACGCTTCACGGTGGCACCCAATCCACGTTAAGCTTCCTCCGTCGATCGTACTGGATTCCGGGTGGCCGGGCTCCAATTCGATCCTACATCCTTCGGTGCACCACGTGTGCCAGATTTCGAGGACTTCAAGCACAACAACTTAGAGGTCAACTTCCGACTGCGCGAGTCACACCTTCACGGGCCTTCCTCCACGGCGGCATTGACTACGCAGGACCCTTCTCCATCAAGACCCGGCGTGGACGAGGAACAAAGACGTACAATGCTTATCTTGCCGTTTTTGTTTGCTTCACTACTTCTGCGGTCCACCTCGAACTCGTCACGGATTATACTTCAGAGGCCTTCGTTGCCTCCTATCGGCGGTTTTCCGGACGACGAGGAATCAGACACACTATTTATAGTGACTGCGGGACCAACTTCATCGGAGCAGATACTGCAATTCGTGCTCTCTTCAAGGCTGGATCAGCCGAAATGAATTCTACGATCATCTCGCTGACCAACCTTGGGACGAATTGGTCCTTCAACCCTCCGGCGGCACCTCACATGGGTGGAAAATGGGAGGTTGCGGTAAAATCCGCGAAATATCACCTTCGTCGGGTAATCGGAGAAGCCTCACTTACGTAGGAAGAATTTACGACTCTTCTTGCGCAAGTGGAGGCTGTCTTAAATTCTAGGCCACGTCGTCCTTTATCGGACGACCCCGAGGACATTTCTCCCCTCACACCGGGTCACATCACCATCGGCGAGGCACTCACCACAGTGCCAGACCGTCTCTCACTTCACTCGACTTTAACGGTGGCAATTCCTTCAGGCAAAATTACAGCACTTCTGGCAGAGGTGGTCTTCGTAGTACCTTCAGCGAAGCTTGTCAATTTCCAAATGGCGACACCCTTCACACGACATCAAAATCGGCTCACTCGCGCTAATCACGGACGAACGACTCCCACCTTCACGATGGCCACTAGCACTCGTGGTCGAACTTCACCCCGGGTCGGATGGTCTAACCAGGGTGGTGACACTTCGCACGGCCACGTCCACCTTCAAGCGACCGACTGCCAAGTTGGCCGTCCTTCCAGTGGACTCTTCGTCGACGACTGTCGCCGAAGGCGGGGAGAATGTTTCGGAAACTCCATCTATGACTCCCTAATTTCGGGAGACCCCGCCAGAGGTGGACGTCTCTTGGCCGGTCGCGCGCTTGACTCGGACAGTGTCCGGGCGCAGGGAATTTCTCCCCCTAATTTCAACGTTATATATACGCATCGGCCCTTCTTTTCAATCACTTCGTTCGGAACTTCGATATAAGTCACAAGTCTCCTCGCTAAACGGTTAGCTTCGGTCTCTTCCCCCCTTCTTAGGGCCAACGGACTAACGCGATTTACGCCCGCGTTAGCTCCCGCGGCAACGGTCACCTCGGGACTCTTCAAGTCAGTTATCAGTTAGATTACATAGTTAAATGAGTGTGTAAATAAACCTATTCTTTATATTAAAAACCGTGTGCATTTTCGACTCTTCATTTTCCGGCGCGATCCTCTATTTCTCACGAATAACTCAAACCGATTCCCACTCGTTCACTTCCAACCAGAATCCGAGAGATTAATCCAAATCTAAACACGCCTGTTTCAACCATTTTTTTACCGGACCGAGACGAATCCAATCTGACAACCGGGCCATTCATGTTCTGTTTTGTGTTTCATTATCGAAATAACCTTGAGACTGTTCGGACTCCTTCCCAGTAGGTGATTTTCAAAAATGTTCACTCTCGGCACGAAAATAGGCGTTGAGGACTGCTACTGCTGCTGTGGACGATGAACATAAACGAATCCGATGCCCGGCGTGGCGTTCTCAGTTTGTAGGAATTATTCGACAACAGAAACACTTGCATGCAGACTCGGATTCGATGCACGATTTAAAAGTCGTCGATTCGAACGAAAATTCACATGAGTTCCGACGTCGATCAATACGCCGGTTTTAACCTTTTTTTTATCGGACCGAGACGAATCCAATCTGACAACCGATCCATTCATGTTCTGATTTGTACTTCATTATCGAAATAGTCTTGAGACTGTTCGGACTCGTTCTCAGTGGGTGATTTTTTAAACTGTTTCACCCTCGGCACGAAAAAAGCCGTTGAGGACTACTACGGCTGCTGTGGACTGTGAACGTGAAAGCATCAGATGCTCGGCGCGGCGTTCTCAGTTTGTAGGGATTATTCGACAACAGAAACACTTGCATGCAGACTCGAATTCGTTTCTCGATTTAAAAGTCGTCGATTCGAACGAAAATTCACATGACTTTCGACGTCGATAAATACGCCTGTTTCAACCGTTTTTCTTACCGGACCGAGAAGAATTCAATCTAAAAACCGGGCCATTCATATTCTGTCTTGTGCTTCATTATCGAAATAACCTTGAGACTGTTCGAACTACTTCCCAGTGGGTGATTTTCAAAAATGTTTCACTCTCGGCACGAAAATAGCCGTTGAGGACTACTACTGCTGCTGTGAACTGTGAACGTGAACGAATCCGATGGTCGGCGCGGCGTTCTCAGTTTGTAGGCATTATTCGACAACAGAAACACTTGCATGCAGACTCGGATTCGTTTCTCGATTTAAAAGTCGTCGATTCGAACGAAAATTCACATGAGATTCGACGTTGATAAATACGCCTGTTTCAACCGTTTTTATAGCGGACCGAGACGACCCAATCTGACAACCGATCCATTCATGTTCTGTTTTGTGTTTCATTATCGAAATAACCTTGAGACTGTTCGGACTCCTTCCCAGTGTGTGATTTTCAAAAATGTTTCACTCTCGGCACGAAATTAGGCGTTGAGGACTGCTACTGCTGCTGTGGACTATGAACGTGAACGAATCCGATGCTCGGCGGGGCGTTCTCAGTTTGTAGGGATTATTCGACAACAGAAGCACTTGCATGCAGACTCGGATTCGTTTACCGATTTAACAGTCGTCGATTCGAACGAAAATTCACATGACTTTCGACGTCGATAAATACGCCTGTTTTAACCGATTTTTTTACCGGACCGAGACGAATCCAATCTGACAACCGATCCATTCATGATCTGTTTTGTGCTTCATTATCGAAATAGACTTGAGACTGTTCGGACTCGTTCCCAGTGGGTGATTTCCAAAAATGTTTCACTCTCGGCACGAAAATAGGCGTTGAGGACTGCCACTGCTGCTGTGGACTATGAACGTGGACGAATCCCATGCTCGGCACGGCGTTCTCAGTTTGTAGGGATTATTCGAAAACAGGAACACTTGCATGCAGACTCGGATTCGTTTACCGATTTAAAAGTCGTCGATTCGAACGAAAATTCACATGACTTTCGACGTCGATAAATACGCCTGTTTTAACAGATTTTTTTACCGGACCGAGACGAATCCAATCTCACAACCGATCCATTCATGATCTGTTTTGTGATTCATTATCGAAATAGACTTGAGACTGTTCGGACTCGTTCCCAGTGGGTGATTTTTTAAACTGTTTCACCCTCGGCACGAAAAAAGCCGTTGAGGACTACTTCTGCTGCTGTGGACTGTGAACGTGAAAGCATCAGATGCTCTGCGCGGCGTTCTCAGTTTGTAGGCATTATTCGACAACAGAAACACTTGCATGCAAACTCGGATTCGTTTCTCGATTTAAAAGTCGTCGATTCGAACGAAAATTTACATGAGATTCGACAGTTGATAAATACGCCTGTTTCAACCGTTTCTTTTACCGGACCGAGACGAATCCAATCTGAAAACCGATCCATTCATGTTCTGTTTTGTGTTTCATTATCGAAATAACAGTGAGACTGTTCGGACTCCATCCCAGTGGGTGATTTTCAACAATGTTTCACTCTCGGCACGAAAATAGGCGTTGAGGACTGCCACTGCGGCTGTGGACTATGAACGTCAACGAATCCGATGCTAGGCGCGGCGTTCTCAGTTTGGAGGGACTATTCGTCAACAGAAACACTTGCATGCAGATTCGGATTCGCTTCCCAATTTAAAAGTAGTCGATTCGAAAGAAAATTCGGATGAGATTCGACGTTGATAAATACGCCTGTTTCAACCGTTTTTTTTACCGGACCGAAACGAATCCAATCTGACAACCGATCGATTCATGTTCTGTTTTGTGTTTCATTATCGAAATAACCTTGAGACTGTTCGGACTCCTTCCCAGTGGGTGTTTTTCAAAAATGTTTCACTCTCGGCACGAAAATAGGCGTTGAGGACTGCTACTGCTGCTGTGGACTATGAACGTGGACGAATCCGATGCTCGGCGCGGCGTTCTCAGTTTGTAGGGATTATTCGACAACAGAAACACTTGCATGCAGACTCGGATTCGTTTACCGATTTAAAAGTCGTCGATTCGAACGAAAATTCACATGACTTTCGACGTCGATAAATACGCCTGTTTTAATCGATTTTTTTACCGGACCGAGACGAATCCAATCTGACAACCGATCCAATCATGATCTGTTTTGTGCTTCATTATCGAAATAGACTTGAGACTGTTCGGACTCGTTCCCAGTGGGTGATTTTTTAAACTGTTTCACCCTCGGCACGAAAAAAGCCGTTGAGGACTACTACTGCTGCTGTGGACTGTGAACGTGAAAGCATCAGATGCTCTGCGCGGCGTTCTCAGTTTGTAGGCATTATTCGACAACAGAAACACTTGCATGCAAACTCGGATTCGTTTCTCGATTTAAAAGTCGTCGATTCGACCGAAAATTTACATGAGATTCGACGTTGATAAATACGCCTGTTTCAACCGTTTTTTTACCGGACCGAGACGAATCCAATCTGAAAACCGATCCATTCATGTTCTGTTTTGTGTTTCATTATCGAAATAACATTGAGACTGTTCGGACTCCTTCCCAGTGGGTGATGTTCAACAATGTTTCACTCTCGGCACGAAAATAGGCGTTGAGGACTGCCACTGCGGCTGTGGACTATGAACGTCAACGAACCCGATAGTAGGCGCGGCGTTCTCAATTTGGAGGGAATATTCGTCAACAGAAACACTTGCATGCAGATTCGGATTCATTTCCCGATTTAAAAGTCGTCGATTCGAAAGAAAATTCGGATGAGATTCGACGTTGATAAATACGCCTGTTTCAACCGTTTTTTTTACCGGACCGAAACGAATCCAATCTGACGACCGATCTATTCATGTTCTGTTTTGTGTTTCATTATCGAAATAACCTTGAGACTGTTCGGACTCCATCCCAGTGGGTGTTTTTCAAAAATGTTTCACTCTCGGCACGAAAATAGGCGTTGAGGACTGCCACTGCGGCTGTGGACTATGACCGTCAACGAATCCGATGCTAGGCGCGGCTTTCTCAGTTTGGAGGGACTATTCGTCAACAGAAACACTTGCATGCAGATTCGGATTCGTTTCCCGATTTAAAAGTCGTCGATTCGAAAGAAAATTCAGATGAGATTCGACGTTGATAAATACGCCTGATTCAACCGTTTTTTTTACCGGACCGAAACGAATCCTATCTGACAACCGATCTATTCATGTTCTGTTTTGTGTTTCATTATCGAAATAACGTTGAGACTGTTCGGACTCCTTCGCAGTGGGTGATTTTCAAAAATGTTTCACTCTCAGCACGAAAATAGGGGTTGAGGACTGCTACTGCTGCTGTGGACTATGAACGTGAACGAATCCGATGCTCGGCGCGGCGTTCTCAGTTTGTAGGGATTATTCGACAACAGAAACACTTGCATGCAGACTCGGATTCGTTTACCAATTTAAAAGTCGTCGATTCGAACGAAAATTCACATGACTTTCGACGTCGATAAATACGCCTGTTTCAACCATTTTTTTACCGGACCGAGAAGAATCCACTGTGAAAACCGGTCCATTCTTAATCGCTTTTGTGTTTCATTATCGAAATAACCTTTCGACTGTTCGGACTCGTTATCGGTGGGTGATTTTTAAAAATATTTCACCCTCGGCACGAAAAAAGCCGTTGAAGACTATTTCTGCTGCTGTGGACTGTGAACGTGAACCAATCAGATGGTCGGCGCGGCGTTCTCAGTTTGTAGGCATTATTCGACAACAGAAACACTTGCATGCAGACTCGGATTCGTTTACCAATTTAAAGTCGTCGACCCGAACGAAAATTCACATGACTTTCGACGTCGATAAATACGCCTGTTTTAACCGATTTTTATACCGGACCGAGACGAATCCAATCTGACAACCGATCCATTCATGATCTGTTTTGCGCTTCATTATCGAAATTGACTTGAGACTGTTCGGACTCGTTCCCATTGGGTGATTTTTTAAACTGTTTCACCCTCGGCACGAAAAAAGCCGTTGAGGACTACTACTGCTGCTGTGGACTGTGAACGTGAAAGCATCAGATGCTCTGCGCGGCGTTCTCAGTTTGTAGGCATTATTCGACAACAGGAACACTTGCATGCAAACTCGGATTCGTTTCTCGATTTAAAAGTCGTCGATTCGAACGAAAAACCAGTCGTTCCCAGTGGGGACACAGAAACACTTGCATGCAGACTCGGATTCGTTTCTCGATTTAAAAGTCGTCGATTCGAACGAAAAACCAGACTCGTTCCCAGTGGGTGATTTTTTAAACTGTTTCACCCTCGGCACGAAAAAAGCCGTTGAGGACTACTACTGCTGCTGTGGACTGTGAACGTGAAAGCATCAGATGCTCGGCGCGGCGTTCTCAGTTTGTAGGGATGATTCGACAACAGAAACACTTGCATGCAGACTCGGATTCATTTCTCGATTTAAAAGTCGTCGATTCGAACGAAAATTTACATGAGATTCGACGTTGATCAATACGCCTGTTTCAACCGTTTTTTTTTTACCGGACCGAGACGAATCCAATCTGAAAACTGATCCATTCATGTTATGTTTTGTGTTTCATTATCGAAATAACATTGAGACTGTTCGGACTCCTTCCCAGTGGGTGATTTTCAACAATGTTTCACTCTCGGCACGAAAATAGGCGTTGAGGACTGCCACTGCGGCTGTGGACTATGAACGTCAACGAATCCGATGCTAGGCGCGGCGTTCTCAGTTTGGAGGGACTATTCGTCAACAGCAACACTTGCATGCAGATTCGGATTCGTTTCCCGATTTAAAAGTCGTCGATTCGAAAGAAAATTCAGATGAGATTCGACGTTGATAAATACGCCTGTTTCAACCGTATTTTTTTTCCGGACCGAAACGAATCCTATCTGACAACCGATCTATTCATGTTCTGTTTTGTGTTTCATTATCGAAATAACCTTCAGACTGTTCGGACTCCTTCGCAGTGGGTGATTTTCAAAAATGTTTCACTCTCAGCACGAAAATAGGGGTTGAGGACTGCGACTGCTGCTGTGGACTATGAACGTGAACGAATCCGATGCTCGGCGCGGCGTTCTCAGTTTGCAGGGATTATTCGACAACAGAAACACTTGCATGCAGACTCGGATTCGTTTACGAATTTAAAAGTCGTCGATTCGAACGAAAATTCACATGACTTTCGACGTCGATAAATACGCCTGTTTCAACCATTTTTTTACCGGACCGAGAAGAATCCAATGTGAAAACCGGTCCATTCTTATTCGCTTTTGTGTTTCATTATCGAAATAACCTTTCGACTGTTCGGACTCGTTATCGGTGGGTGATTTTTAAAAATATTTCACCCTCGGCACGAAAAATGCCGATGAAGACTATTTCAGCTGCTGTGGACTGTGAACGTGAACCAATCAGATGGTCGGCGCGGCGTTCTCAGTATGGAGGCATTATTCGACAACAGAAACACTTGCATGCAGACTCGGATTCGTTTCCCGATTTAAAAGTCGTCGATTCGACCAAAAATTCACATGAGTTTCGACGTCGATATATACGCCTGTTTTTAGAGTTTTTTTTTCGGACCGAGACGAATCCAATGTGGAAACCGGTCTATTCATATTCCGTTTTGTGTTTCATTATCGAATTAGTCTTGAGGCTGGTCGGACTCGTTCACAGTGGGTGTTTTTTTTAAATGTTTCACCCTCGGAACGAAAATAGCCGTTGAGGACTGCTACTGCTGCTGTGGACTATGAACATGAACGAATCCGATGCTCGGCGCGGCGTGCTCAGTTTGTAGGAATTATTCGTCAACAGGAACACTTGCATGCAGATTCGGATTCGTTTCCCGATTTAAAAGTCGTCGATTCGAAAGAAAATTCACATGAGGTTCGACGTTGAAAAATACGCCTGTTTCAACCATTTTTTTGCCGGACCGAGAAGAATCGAATGTGAAAACCGGTCCATTCTTATTCGCTTTTGTGTTTCATTATCGAAATAACCTTTCGACTGTTCGGACTCGTTATCGGTGGGTGATTTTTAAAAATATTTCACCCTCGGCACGAAAAAAGCCGTTGAAGACTATTTCTGCTGCAGTGGACTGTGAACGTGAACCAATCAGATGGTCGGCGCGGCGTTATCAGTTTGTAGGCATTATTCGACAACAGAAACACTTGCATGCAGACTCGGATTCGTTTACCAATTTACAAGTCGTCGATTCGAACGAAAATTCACATGACTTTCGACGTCGATAAATACACCTGTTTTAACCGATTTTTTTACCGGACCGAGACGAATCCAATCTGAGAACCGAACCATTCATGTTCTGTTTTGTGTTTCATTATCGAAATAACCTTGAGACTGTTCGGACTCCTTCCCAGTGGGTGATTTTTTAAACTGTTTCACCCTCGGCACGAAAAAAGCCGTTGAGGACTACTACTGCTGCTGTGGACTGTGAACGTGAAAGCATCAGATGCTCTGCGCAGCATTCTCTGTTTGTAGGCATAATTCGACAACGGAAACATTTGCATGCAAACTCGGATTCGTTTCTCGATTTAAAAGTCGTCGATTCGAACGAAAATTCAAATGAGATTCGACGTTGATAAATCCGCCTGTTTCAACCGCTTTTTTTACCGAACCGAGACGAATCCAATCTGAGAACCGAACCATTCATGTTCTGTTTTGTGTTTCATTATCGAAATAACCTTGAGACTGTTCGGACTCCTTCCCAGTGGGTGTTTTTCAAAAATGTTTCACTCTCGGCACGAAAATAAGCGTTGAGGACTGCTATTGCTGCTGTGGACTATGAACGTGGACGAATCCGATGCTCGGCGCGGCGTTCTCAGTTTGTAGGGATTATTCGACAACAGAAACACTTGCATGCAGACTCAGATTCGTTTACCGATTTAAAGGTCGTCGATTCGAACGAAAATTCACATGACTTTCGACGTCGATAAATACGCCTGTTTTAACCGATTTTTATACCGGACCGAGACGAATCCAATCTGACAACCGATCCATTCATGATCTGTTTTGTGCTTCATTTTCGAAATAGACTTGAGACTGTTCGGACTCGTTCCCAGTGGGTGATTTTTTAAACTGTTTCACCCTCGGCACGAAAAAAGCCGTTGAGGACTACTACTGCTGCTGTGAACTGTGAACGTGAAAGCATCAGATGCTCTGCGCGGCGTTCTCAGTTTGTAGGCATTATTCGACAAACGAAACACTTGCATGCAAACTCGGATTCGTTTCTCGATTTAAAAGTCGTCGATTCGATCGAAAATTTACATGAGATTCGACGTTGATAAATACGCCTGTTTCAACCGTTTTTTTTACCGGACCGAGACGAATCCAATCTGAAAACCGAACCATTCATGTTCTGTTTTGTGTTTCATTATCGAAATAACATTGAGACTGTTCGGCCGCCTTCCCAGTGGGTGATTTTCAACAATGTTTCACTCTCGGCACGAAAATAGGCGTTGAGGACTGCCACTGCGGCTGTGGACTATGACCGTCAACGAATCCGATGCTATGCGCGGCGTTCTCAGTTTGGAGGGATTATTCGTCAACAGGAACACTTGCATGCAAATTCGGATTCGTTTCCCGATTTAAAAGTCGTCGATTTGAAAGAAAATTCACATGAGATTCGACGTTGAAAAATACGCCTGTTTCAACCATTTTTTAACGGACCGAGAAGAATCCAATGTGAAAACCGGTCCATTCTTATTCGCATTTGTGTTTCATTATCGAAATAACCTTTCGACTGTTCGGGCTCGTTATCGGTGGGTGATTTTTAAAAATATTTCACCCTCGGCACGAAAAAAGCCGTTGAAGGCTACTTCTGCTGCTGTGGACTGACTGTGAACGTGAACCAATCAGATGCTCGGTGCGGCGTTCTCAGTATGTAGGGATTATTCGACAACAGAAACACTTGCATGCAGACTCGGATTTGTTTACCGATTTAAAAGTCGTCGATTCGAACGAAAATTCACATGAGATTCGACGTTGATAAATACGCCTGTTTCAACCGTTTTTTTTACCGGACCGAGACGAATCCAATCTGAAAACCGATGTATTCATGTTCTGTTTTGTGTTTCATTATCTAAATAACATTGAGACTGGTCGGCCTCCTTCCCAGTGGTTGATTTTCAACAATGTTTCACTCTCGGCACGAAAATAGGCGTTGAGGACTGTTACTGCTGCTGTGGACTATGAACGTGAACGAATCCGATGTTCGGCGCGGCGTTCTCAGTTTGTAGGGATTATTCGACAACAGAAACACTTGCATGCAGACTCGGATTCGTTTGCCGATTTAAAAGTCGTCGATTCGAACGAAAATTCACATGACTTTCGACGTCGATAAATACGCCTGTTTTAACCGATTTTTTTACCGGACCGAGACGAATCCAATCTGACAACCGATCCATTCATGTTCTGTTTTGCGCTTCATTATCGAAATTGACTTGAGACTGTTCGGACTCGTTCCCATTGGGTGATTTTTTAAACTGTTTCACCCTCGGCACGAAAAAAGCCGTTGAGGACTACTACTGCTGCTGTGGACTGTGAACGTGAAAGCATCAGATGCTCTGCGCGGCGTTCTCAGTTTGTAGGCATTATTCGACAACAGAAACACTTGCATGCAAACTCGGATTCGTTTCTCGATTTAAAAGTCGTCGATTCGAACGAAAATTTACATGACTTTCAACGTCGATAAATACGCCTGGTTTAAACGATTTTTTTACCGGACCGAGACGATTCCAATCTGACAACCGATCCATTCATGTTCTGTTTTGTGCTTCATTATCGAAATAGACTTGAGACTGTTCGGACTCGTTCCCAGTGGATGATTTTTTAAACTGTTTCACCCTCGACACGCAAAAAGCCGTTGAGGACTACTACTGCTGCTGTGGACTGTGAACGTGAAAGCATCAGATGCTCTGCGCGCGTTCTCAGTTTGTTGGCATTATCCGACAACAGAAACACTTGCATGCAAACTCGGATTCGTTTCTCGATTTAAAAGTCGTCGATTCGAACGAAAATTTACATGAGATTCGACGTTGATAAATACGCCTGTTTCATCCGTTTTTTTTACCGGACCGAGACGATTCCAATCTGAAAACCGATCCATTCATGTTCTGTTTTGTGTATCATTATCGAAATAACATTGAGACTGTTCGGCCTCCTTCCCAGTGGGTGATTTTCAACAATGTTTCACTCTCGGCACGAAAATAGGCGTTGAGGACTGCCACTGCGGCTGTGGACGATGAACGTCAACGAATCCGATGCTAGGCGAGGCGTTCTCAGTTTGGAGGGATTATTCGTCACCAGGAACACTTGCATGCAGATTCGGATTCGTTTCCCGATTTAAAAGTCGTCCATTCGATAGGAAATTCACATGAGGTTCGACGTTGAAAAATACGCCTGTTTCAACCATTTTTTTACCGGACCGAGAAGAATCCAATGTGAAAACCGGTCCATTCTTATTCGCTTTTGTGTTTCATTATCGAAATAACCTTTCATTATCGAAATAACCTTGAGACTGTTCGGACTCCTTCCCAGTGGGTGTTTTTCAAAAATGTTGCACTCTCGGCACGAAAATAGGCGTTGAGGACTGTTACTGCTGCTGTGGACAATGAATGTGAACGAATCCGATGCTCGGCGCGGCGTTCTCAGTTTGTAGGGATTATTCGACAACAGAAACACTTGCATGCAGACTCGGATTCGATTACCGATTTAAAAGTCGTCGATTCGAATGAAAATTCACATGACTTTCGACGTCGATAAATACGCCTGTTTTAACCGATTTTTTTACCGGACCGAGACGAATCCAATCTGACAACCGATCCATTCATGATCTGTTTTGTCCTTCATTATCGAAATATACTTGAGACTGTTTGGACTCGTTCCCAGTGGGTGATTTTTTAAACTGTTTCACCCTCGGCACGAAAAACGCCGTTGAGGACTACTACTGCTGCTGTGGACTGTGAACGTGAAAGCACCAGATGCTCTGCGCGGCGTTCTTAGTTTGTAGGCATTATTCGACAACAGAATCACTTGCATGCAAACTCGGATTTGTTTCTCGATTTAAAACTCGTCGATTCGAACGAAAATTTACATGACTTTCGACGTCGACAAATACGCCTGTTTTAACCGATTTTTTTACCGGACCGAGACGAATCCAATCTGACATCCGATCCATTCATGTTCTGTTTTGTGCTTCATTATCGAAATAGACTGTTCGGACTGTTCGGATTCGTTCACAGTGGGTGATTTTGTAAAATGTTTCACCCTCGGAACGAAAATAGTCGTTGAGGACTGCTACTGCTGCTGTGGACTGTGAACGTGAAAGCATCGGATGCTCTGCGCGGCGTTCTCAGTTTGTAGGCATTATTCGACAACAGAAACACTTGCATGCAAACTCGGATTCGATTCTCGATTTAAAAGTCGTCGATTCGAACGAAAATTTACATGAGATTCGACGTTGATAAAAACGCCTGTTTCAACCGTTTTTTTACCCGTCCGAAACGAATCCAATCTTAAAACCGATCCATTCATGTTCTGTGTTGTGTTTCAATATCGAAATAACATTGAGACTGTTCGGACTCCTTCCCAGTGGGTGATTTTCAACAATGTTTCCTTCTCGGCACGACAATAGGCATTGAGGACTGCCATTGCGGCTGTGGACTATGAACCTCAACGAATCCGATGCTAGGCGCGGCGTTCTCAGTTTGGAGGGACTATTCGTCAACAGAAACACTTGCATTCAGATTCGGATTCGTTTCCCGATTTAAAAGTCGTCGATTCGAAAGAAAATTCAGATGAGATTCGACGTTGATAAATACGCCTGTTTCAACCGTTTTTTTTACCCGTCCGAAACGAATCCAAGCTGACAACAGATCTATTCATGTTCTGTTGTGTGTTTCATTATCGAAATAACCTTGAGACTGTTCGGACTCCATCCCAGTGGGTGATTTTCAATAATGTTTCACTCTCGGCACGAAAATAGGGGTTGAGGACTGCTACTGCTGCTGTGGACTATGAACGTGAACGAATCCGATGCTTGGCGCGGCGTTCTCAGTTTGTAGGGATTATTCGACAACAGAAACACTTGCATGCAGACTCGGATTTGTTTCCCGATTTAAAAGTCTTCGATTCGACCAAAAATTCCCATGAGTTTCGACGTCGATATATACGCCTGTTTTATTCTTTTTTTTTCGGACCGAGACGAATCCAATGTAGGAACGGGTCTATTCATATTCTGTTTTGTGTTTCATTATCGAATTAGTGTTGAGGCTGGTCGGATTCGTTCACAGTGGGTGATTTTGTAAAACGTTTCACCCTCGGAACGAAAATAGCCGTTGAGGACTGCTTCTGCTGCTGTGGACTATGAACATGAACGAAACCGATGCTCGGCGCGGCGTGCACAGTTTGAAGGAATTATTCGACAACAGAAACACTTGCATGCAGACTCGGATTCGATTACCGATTTAAAAGTCGTCGATTCGAATGAAAATTCACATGACTTTCGACGTCGATAAATACGCCTGTTTCAACCATTTTTTTACCGGACCGAGAAGAATCCAATGTGAAAACCGGTCCATTCTTATTCGCTATTGTGTTTCATTATCGAAATAACCTTTCGACTGTTCGGACTCGTTATCGGTGGGTTATTTTTAAAAATATTTCACCCTCGGCACGAAAAAAGCCGTTGAAGACTATTTCTGCTGCTGTGGAATATGAACGTGAACGAATCCGATGCTAGGCGAGGCGTTCTCAGTTTGGAGGGATTATTCGTCAACAGGAACACTTGCATGCAGATTCGGATTCGTTTCCCGATTTAAAAGTCGTCGATTCGAAAGAAAATTCACATGAGATTCGACGTTGAAAAATACGCCTGTTTCAACCATTTTTTTACCGGACCGAGACGAATCCAATCTGACAACCGATCCATTCATGTTCTGTTTTGTGTTTCATTATCGAAATAACCTTGAGACTGTTCGGACTCCTTCCCAGTGGGTGTTTTTCAAAAATGTTTCACTCTCGGCACGAAAATAGGCGTTGAGGACTGTTACTGCTGCTGTGGACTATGGACGTGAACGAATCCGATGCTCGGCGCGGCGTTCTCAGTTTGTAGGGATTATTCGACAACAGAAACACTTGCATGCAGACTCGGATTCGTTTCCCGATTTAACAGTCGTCGATTCGACCAAAAATTCCCATGAGTTTCGACGTCGATATATACGCCTGTTTTAATCGTTTTTTTTTTCGGACCGAGAAGAATCCAATGTAGAAACCGGGCTATTCATATTCTGTTTTGTGTTTCATTATCGAATTAGTGTTGAGGCTGGTCGGATTCGTTCACAGTGGGTGATTTTGTAAAATGTTTCACCCTCGGAACGAAAATAGCCGTTGAGGACTGCTACTGCTGCTGTGGACTATGAACATGGACGAAACCGATGTTCGGCGCGGCGTGCTCAGTTTGTAGGAATTATTCGACAACAGAAACACTTGCATGCAGACTCGGATTCGTTTACCGATTTAAAAGTCGTCGATTCGAACGAATATTCACATGACTTTCGACGTCGATAAATACGCCTGTTTTAACCGATTTTTTTACCGGACCGAGACGAATCCAATCTGACAACCGATCCATTCATGTTCTGTTTTGTGCTTCATTATCGAAATAGAATTGAGACTGTTCGGACTCGTTCCCAGTGGGTGATTTTTTAAACTGTTTCACCCTCGGCACGAAAAAAGCCGTTGAGGACTACTACTGCTGCTGTGGACTGTGAACGTGAAAGCATCAGATGCTCTGCGCGGCGTTCTCAGTTTGTAAGCATTATTCGACAACAGAAACACTTGCATGCAAACTCGGATTCGTTTCTCGAATTAAAAGTCGTCGATTCGAACGAAAATTTACATGAGATTCGACGTTGATAAATACGCCTGTTTCAACCGATTTTTTTACCGGACCGAGACGAATCCAATCTGAAAACCGATCCATTCATGTTCTGTTTTGTGTTTCATTATCGAAATAACATTGAGACAGGTCGGCCTCCATCCCAGTGGTTGATTTTCATCAATGTTTCACTCTCGGCACGAAAATAGGCGTTGAGGACTGCCACTGCGGCTGTGAACTATGAACGTCAACGAATCCGATGCTAGGCGCGGCGTTATCAGTTTGGAGGGATTGTTCGTCAACTGGAACACTTGCATACAGATTCGGACTCGTTTCCCGATTTAAAAGTCGTCGATCCGAAAGAAAATTCACATGAGATTCGACGTTGAAAAATACGCCTGTTTCAACCATTTTTTTACCGGACCGAGACGAATCCAATCTGACAACCGATCCATTCATGTTCTGTTTTGTGTTTCATTATCGAAATAACCTTGAGACTGTTCGGACTCCTTCCCAGTGGGTGTTTTTCAAAAATGTTCCACTCTCGGCACGAAAATAGGCGTTGAGGACTGTTACTGCTGCTGTGGACTATGAATGTGAACGAATCCGATGCTCGGCGCGGCGTTCTCAGTTTGGAGGGACTATTCGTCAACAGAAACACTTGCATGAAGATTCGGATTCGTTTCCCGATTTAAAAGTCGTCGATTCGAAAGAAAATTCAGATGAGATTCGACGTTGATAAATACGCCTGTTTCAACCGTTTTTTTTACCGGACCGAAACGAATCCTATCTGACAACCGATCTATTCATGTTCTGTTTTGTGTTTCATTATCGAAATAACCTTGAGACTGTTCGGACTCCTTCGCAGTGGGTGATTTTCAAAAATGGTTCACTCTCAGCACGAAAATAGGGGTTGAGGACTGCTACTGCTGCTGTGGACTGTGAACGTGAAAGCATCAGACGCTCTGCGCGGCGTTCTCAGTTTGTTGGCATTATTCGACAACAGAAACACTTGCATGCAAACTCGGATTCGTTTCTCGATTTCGAAGTCGTCGATTCGAACGAAAATTTACATGAGATTCGACGTTCATAAATACGCCTGTTTCAACCGTTTTTTTTACAGGACCGAGACGAATCCAACATGAAAACCGATCCATTCATGTTCTTTTTTGTGTATCGTTATCGAAATAACATTGAGACTGTTCGGCCTCCTTCCCAGTGGGTGATTTTCAACAATGTTTCACTCTCGGCACGAAAATAGGCGTTGAGGACTGCCACTGCGGCTGTGGACTATGAACGTCAACGAATCCGACGCTAGGCATGGCGTTCTCAGTTTGTAGGGATTATTCGACAACAGAAACACTTGCATGCAGATTCGGATTCGTTTCCCGATTTAAAAGTCGTCGATTCGACCAAAAATTCCCATGAGTTTCGACGTCGATATATACGCCTGTTTTAATCATTTGTTTTTCGGACCTGTTACGTCCGGGAATTTATTTTAGATAAAAAATAATAAATTCCTTTGAAAGAGAAATAACCGATTTCTGTTACGAGCTTGAGTTTACGTTGATTATTTAATTAATACAATTTTATTTGTTTTTCAGAAACGGACGCCAGCCTTGAGATCCTGCCTTTAGTCGGGAATGTGCCCAACAGGGATGAGGATCGAGCCACAGTTTTGATCGGTAACTAAGAAATACTCGCGGGGATAGGGCAGTCAGTAAAGAAGATAGTGAGTGGTAACGTGAACATGCGACTTACCCTACGAGCGGCGGTGCGTAGCGGGTTTATCGACGGTTGATCTGGTACCCGGAGAGAGGTCCTTCCGTCGGTAATGATGATCTCTAGGCGAACGACGATTTCAGCGATTGACGGTGAGGTAGATTTCTTACTTTTCGACGAACATCCGCCCATCGATGTACCAACTCTTGTAGGTAAGGACGAGTTCCTGTCGTCCGACTGCGGTGAAGAACTCGTGGAACAAAAGGAAACGACGTTGGCGACGGGAGAAAATTAGTCGATGGTGATAATCTCGATGTCCGACGATATAACGGGGGTGGATGCGTCCGAAGCGACGCTGCCGGTCGATCGAGTCACTACACGGGTGTACCCACGGGGGTCGATAAGGAGGACTTTTCCGTAAAACGGAACGTTCGACACAACCTTTGGTCCAATTTTCACCGGATGTAATGTTAGAGCGGCACGAATAATTTGTTTAAACACAGACGAGTTGTTTCCTCGAGATGCCGGTCGCGGCTTTTGCGCGGCTATCGCGATTGCGCGGCGAAGGTTGAACTTGGTACCACCTCGTCTTCTTGGCATTTATGGGTTTGAATAAATACAAATAAATATTTTCGGAAAAATCAATTGACCGTTAATTGGGTAAATGAGAGGATGAGAAAGATTATCATGCAGCAGGGGTTCGAGATACGAATTAATCGACGTGCAGGAGAAGCACAACCGGTAGATTCGATCACGAAATTTAAGCGAGGTAAGAATTGACGACGTGCAGGAGAACCACAACCGACGATTCTTCGGAAAATGGAGGGAGGATGGTGAAGGGTTAATTTAATTAACGGACGGTTGATTTTTATACACGATATGCAAAATTGCAAAATAAAATATATTCGATTAATTGAAATGCCAAGGAATCGAGGGTGAGAGATGGTTGACTCAAATAAATTCGTGAGAGGTTGATTGAATAATTTAAACGACACGAAATACGTTGAGCGAATATTTCGATGAGGGATAAGGGTCGCGAAATAACTTTCACTGACTCTAAGATGTATATATATATATATATATTGTTACAAACTTGAAATATGATTATAATTACGTAAAGCTTTTCGATGATATTTCGACGCAAAAATCAGACTCAGACTTTGAGTTACAATGACAAAAAGAGATATTAGAAAAATGTAAAGAGAAAATATTAAAGAATTATTCCGATTTTCCAGCGTGCGGGTCCGACACGAACGCGGCGAGCGGAGAAGCGCAACTGACTGGTGGAGAGACCGGAGAACTAGCGAGCAGCGGAGGACTCGGCTTTTTATTGGTGCGGCGGTGAGGCGGTGTGGTGCGCATGCGCCGCGGAGAGGAGACGCCGACGCTGATGTTCCTTCTCGCTTGCTCTTATGGCGTTAAACGGAGGATTCGACGTTAAATTAATTATTTCGTTTAAATATTATAACAGATAATTATGTCGGTTTGTCATGGTTGGACTGACGATAAGTTAATATTTTTAATTTATCGTTAGTCTCACAATTTGTTACAATAATATCGTTTTTAAATAAAGAAATATAATTTTATATAAATTCCAATTGTTGTTATTTATTCTTTTGTGTGCGAAGTAGATTCGATGTAAAAATACGGCGGTTAAATGAGAGAATAATGATTACAGTGCGAAATATACAAATTGCATATAACAATTATAAATGTGTAATTTATAATTAATAAAATAGAGCGCGCTATTATTTATGCGAGAGTAATTGTATTTAATATTCGGCTTTAGTCGAGGAATAATACTTCTTATTTGTATGTACGCAAAATATATAAATGTTCATAATGGCTAATTGTTTTATATTAATAGCGCGTGACATATCTGTTATACTGGTAATACTAAATTATAAAGATTGTCGCTTAACTAAATGATTAAAATAACATTTATAATTCATTTGTCGCATTAAACAATTATTATAATTATTAATAATATTGTAAGTCGCATTGTGACGGCGTTAATCATTATTTGAATAATTTCTTTATTAATTAGGGCGTGTCTGAAATTGTTCTAGAATATTCTGCACGCAGAAATAATAATAATGATACGGGGTTGGAAACAAAGGAGACAAAGAGGTGACACGTGATATTAGCGTTGGAGCGGATGTTTAGTCTACAAGGTATGGAGTGATAGCGATTTGTTTATCTCTTAATTAATTCTTAGGATTCGGCATGATGTGGTATTGTTTAAATTATTATTTCTTAGAAGCCTACGTGCAACACGTGGCTTGCATCATGGCGGCGCGTCCGAGAGAGACGCGTCGAGTAAGAGAGAGAAAGAGATATACATGCGCTGGGAAAGTTAGGGAAAAATCTGGCTAATGTCTTCTATTATGTACTCGAAAATGGGAAAGCGTATGAGAAAAGACTTATACTGTAAAAAGAGCGCTTGCTCGTTTCAAGAGGCAATAAAGCAATTCAAGTGTTTTCTGGAAAATGTCTCAAAGTGTTCGCTCGACTCGAGGGGCAATAAAGTAATTTGGGAAAAAGCCACGTAGCGTCTATTTGCCATAGTAGCCATGAGTAAGAGAGAGAGGATTAGGCTGGGTGAGAGTAAGAGAGAGAGAGACTCTATATACGAGGTGAGTCGCGGGGTCGCGAGTACATCGCGAGTTCGCGGATTACGCAATCTCGCGGTTTTTCGCGAGCACATGAAAATAGGGATGAACGGGTTAATAGTCGTGATCCGTGGGTCGCGAATTATATCGCGGATCCGCGGAAAACGAGATTCGCGGTTAAGGAAGAAGGTTTTTGTGATACGGGTTACATGAGCATGAAGGAGGTACACGGATAACCCGAAGGAGAAGGATGGAAGATGAGAAAGATTCGATTGAGCGCGCGAAGTATCAGGCGAGCAGGAGGAGTACGTTGGTCTCCTAGCGGAGCGCTAGAGAGAGACGGAGCGAGAGCGCGCGGGTGCGCGCAAGCGTTAAGGAGAGACGAGGATAGCGAGTGAGTGCGCGCGGGCGCTGAAGAGAGACAAGGATGGAGAGCGAGTGCGCGCGAGCGTTGAGCTCGGCGCGCTAGCTAGGCGCGTTCAGCGGAAGTAGGTACATACTAGGGAAAGTCGTATGTACTCAGACAAAATGAGAAATGATGAAAAATAAATGCGCTCGTCACAATATGAGTTAGGGTTAACGAAAAAATATTCCTGTATTGTGGTTTATAAATTTATATATATATGTATAGCAATGTATATATCTATAGGTATAATGTGTGTATGTGTATATATATATGTATGTATACGTATATATATATATATATATATATATATATATATATATATATATATATATGTGTGTGTGTATTCGTATAGAATAAAGGACAAGATCGGTATATGTATGTGTGTATATGTATATGGAGAATGGAGGGCAAGATCGCCAGGACGTAACAGACCGAGACGAATCCAATGTGAAAACTGGTCTATTCATATACTGTTTTGTGTTTCATTATCGAAATAGTCTTGAGACTGTTCGGACTCGTTCCCAGTGGATGATTTTTTCAAATGTTTCACCCTCGGCACGAAGAAACCCTTTGAGGTCTCCTTCTGCTGCTATGGACTATGAACGTGAACGAATCCGATGCGAGGCGCGGCGTTCTCAGTTTGGAGGCATTATTCGTCAACAGGAACACTTGCATTCAGATTCGGATTCGTTTCCCGATTCAAAAGTCGTCGATTCGAAAGAAAATTCACATGAGGTTCGACGTTGAAAAATACGCCTGTTCCAACCATTTGTTTACCGGACCGAGAAGAATCGAATGTGAAAACCGGTCCATTCTTATTCGCTTTTGTGTTTCATTATCGAAATAACATTTCGACGGTTCGGACTCGTTATCGGTGGGTGATTTTTAAAAATATTTCACCCTCGGCACGAAAAAAGCCGTTGAGGACTACTACTGCTGCTGTGGACTGTGAACGTGAAAGCATCAGGTGCTCTGCGCGGCGTTCTCTGTTTGAAGGCATTATTCGACAACAGAAACACTTGCATGCAAACTCGGATTCGTTTCTCGATTTAAAAGTCATCGATTCGAACGAAAATTTACATGACTTTCGACGTCGATAAATACGCCTGTTTTACCCGATTTTTTTACCGGACCGAGACGAATCCAATCTGACAACCGATCCATTCATGTTCTGTTTTGTGCTTCATTATCGAAATAGACTTGAGACTGTTCGGACTCGTTCCCAGTGGGTGATTTTTTAAACTGTTTCACCCTCGGCACGAAAAAAGCCGTTGAGGACTACTACTGCTGCTGTGGACTGTGAACGTGAAAGCATCAGATGCCCTGCGCGGCGTTCTCAGTTTGTAAGCATTATTCGACAACAGAAACACTTGCATGCAAACTCGGATTCGTTTCTCGATTTAAAAGTCGTCGATTCGAACGAAAATTTACATGAGATTCGACGTTGATAAATACGCCTGTTTCAACCGTTTTTTTTACCGGACCGAGACGAATCCAATCTGAAAACCGATCCATTCATGTTCTGTTTTGTGTTTCAATATCGAAATAACATTCAGACAGGTCGGCCTCCTTCCCAGTGGTTGATTTTCAACAATGTTTCACTCTCGGCACGAAAATAGGCGTTGAGGACTGCCACTGCGGCTGTGGACTATGAACGTCAATGAATCCGATGCTATGCGCGGCGTTATCAGATTGGAGGGATTATTCGTCAACTGGAACACTTGCATGCAGATTCGGACTCGTTTCCCGATTTAAAAGTCGTCGATTCGAAAGAAAATTCACATGAGATTCGACGTTGAAAAATACGCCTGTTTCAACCATTTTTTTACCGGACCGAGACGAATCCAATCTGACAACCGATCCATTCATATTCTGTTTTGTGTTTCATTATCGAAATAACCTTGAGACTATTCGGACTCCTTCCCAGTGGGTGGTTTTCAAAAATGTTCCACTCTCGGCACGAAAATAGGCGTTGAGGACTGTTACTGCTGCTGTGGACTATGAATGTGAACGAATCCGATGGTCGGCGCGGCGTTCTCAGTTTGTAGGGATTATTCGACAACAGAAACACTTGCATGCAGACTCGGATTCGTTTACCGATTTAAAAGTCGTCGATTCGAACGAAAATTCACATGACTTTCGACGTCGATAAATACGCCTGTTTTAACCGATTTTTTTACCGGACCGAGACGAATCCAATCCGACAACCGATCCATTCATGATCTGTTTTGTGCTTCATTATCGAAATAGACTTGAGACTGTTTGGACTCGTTCCCAGTGGGTGATTTTTTAAACTGTTTCACCCTCGGCACGAAAAACGTCGTTGAGGACTACTACTGCTGCTGTGGACTGTGAACGTGAAAGCATCAGATGCTCTGCGCGGCGTTCTCAGTTTGTGGGCATTATTCGACAACAGAAACACTTGCATGCAAACTCGGATTCGTTTCTCGATTTAAAAGTCGTCGATTCGAACGAAAATTTACATGAGATTCGACGTTGATAAATACGCCTGTTTCAACCGTTTTTTTTACCGGACCAAGACGAATCCAATCTGAAAACCGATCCATTCATGTTCTGTTTTGTGCTTCATTATCGAAATAGACTTGAGACTGTTCGGACTCGTTCCCAGTGGGTGATTTTTTAAACTGTTTCACCCTCGGCACGAAAAAAGCCGTTGAGGACTACTACTGCTGCTGTGGACTGTGAACGTGAAAGCATCAGATGCTCTGCGCGGCGTTCTCAGTTTGTAAGCATTATTCGACAACAGAAACACTTGCATGCAAACTCGGATTCGTTTCTCGATTTAAAAGTCGTCGATTCGAACGAAAATTTACATGAGATTCGACGTTGAAAAATACGCCTGTTTCAACCATTTTTTTACCGGACCGAGAAGAATCGAATGTGAAAACCGGTCCATTCTTATTCGCTTTGTGTTTCATTATCGAAATAGTCTTGAGACTGTTCGGACTCGTTCCCAGTGGATGATTTTTTCAAATGTTTCACCCTCGGCACGAAAAAACCCTTTGAGGTCTACTTCTGCTGCTATGGACTATGAACGTGAACGAATCCGATGCGAGGCGTGGCGTTCTCAGTTTGGAGGGATTATTCGTCAACAGGAACACTTGCATGCAGATTCGGATTCGTTTCCCGGTTCAAAAGTCGTCGATTCGAAAGAAAATTCACATGAGGTTCGACGTTGAAAAATACGCCTGTTTCAACCATTTTTTTACCGGACCGAGAAGAATCGAATGTGAAAACCGGTCCATTCTTATTCGCTTTTGTGTTTCATTATCGAAATAACCTTTCGACGGTTCGGACTCGTTATCGGTGGGTGATTTTGAAAAATATTTCACCCTCGGCACGAAAAAAGCCGTTGAGGACTACTACTGCTGCTGTGGACTGTGAACGTGAAAGCATCAGATGCTCTGCGCGGCGTTCTCTGTTTGAAGGCATTATTCGACAACAGAAACACTTGCATGCAAACTCGGATTCGTTACTCGATTTGAAAGTCGTCGATTCGAACGAAAATTTACATGTGTTACGTCCTGGCGATCTTGCCCTCCATTCTCCATATACATATACACACATACATATACCGATCTTGTCCTTTATTCTATACGAATACACACATATATATATATATATATATATATATATATATATACGTATACATACATATATATATACACATACACACATTATACCTATAGATATATACATTGCTATACATATATATATAAATTTATAAACCACAATACAGGAATATTTTTTCGTTAACCCTAACTCATATTGTGACGAGCGCATTTATTTTTCATCATTTCTCATTTTGTCTGAGTACATACGACTTTCCCTAGTATGTACCTACTTCCGCTGAACGCGCCTAGCTAGCGCGCCGAGCTCAACGCTCGCGCGCACTCGCTCTCCATCCTTGTCTCTCTTCAGCGCCCGCGCGCACTCACTCGCTATCCTCGTCTCTCCTTAACGCTTGCGCGCACCCGCGCGCTCTCGCTCCGTCTCTCTCTAGCGCTCCGCTAGGAGACCAACGTACTCCTCCTGCTCGCCTGATACTTCGCGCGCTCAATCGAATCTTTCTCATCTTCCATCCTTCTCCTTCGGGTTATCCGTGTACCT
Organism: Ophion obscuratus; assembly: GCA_964007375.1. Classification (NCBI taxonomy): domain Eukaryota; kingdom Metazoa; phylum Arthropoda; class Insecta; order Hymenoptera; family Ichneumonidae; genus Ophion; species Ophion obscuratus. Next base: position 41,684,717 of record OZ023315.1, on the reverse strand, counting down.
CCTTCATGCTCATGTAACCCGTATCACAAAAACCTTCTTCCTTAACCGCGAATCTCGTTTTCCGCGGATCCGCGATATAATTCGCGACCCACGGAACACGACTATTAACCCGTTCATCCCTATTTTCATGTGCTCGCGAAAAACCGCGAGATTGCGTAATCCGCGAACTCGCGATGTACTCGCGACCCCGCGACTCACCTCGTATATAGAGTCTCTCTCTCTCTTACTCTCACCCAGCCTAATCCTCTCTCTCTTACTCATGGCTACTATGGCAAATAGACGCTACGTGACTTTTTCCCAAATTACTTTATTGCCCCTCGAGTCGAGCGAACACTTCGAGACATTTTCCAGAAAACACTTGAATTGCTTTATTGCCTCTTGAAACGAGCAAGCGCTCTTTTTACAGTATAAATCTTTTCTCATACGCTTTCCCATTTTCGAGTACATAATAGAAGACATTAGCCAGATTTTTCCCGAACTTTCCCAGCGCATGTATATCTCTTTCTCTCTCTTACTCGACGCGTCTCTCTCGGACGCGCCGCCATGATGCAAGCCACGTGTTGCACGTAGGCTTCTAAGAAATAATAATTTAAACAATACCACATCATGCCGAATCCTAAGAATTAATTAAGAGATAAACAAATCGCTATCACTCCATACCTTGTAGACTAAACATCCGCTCCAACGCTAATATCACGTGTCACCTCTTTGTCTCCTTTGTTTCCAACCCCGTATCATTATTATTATTTCTGCGTGCAGAATATTCTAGAACAATTTCAGACACGCCCTAATTAATAAAGAAATTATTCAAATAATGATTAACGCCGTCACAATGCGACTTACAATATTATTAATAATTATAATAATTGTTTAATGCGACAAATGAATTATAAACGTTATTTTAATCATTTAGTTAAGCGACAATCTTTATAATTCAGTATTACCAGTATAACAAATATGTCACGCGCTATTAATATAAAACAATTAGCCATTATGAACATTTATATATTTTGCGTACATACAAATAAGAAGTATTATTCCTCGACTAAAGCCGAATATTAAATACAATTACTCTCGCATAAATAATAGCGCGCTCTATTTTATTAATTATAAATTACACATTTATAATTGTTATATGCAATTTGTATATTTCGCACTGTAATCATTATTCTCTCATTTAACCGCCGTATTTTTACATCGAATCTACTTCGCACACAAAAGAATAAATAACAACAATTGGAATTTATATAAAATTATATTTCTTTATTTAAAAACGATATTATTGTAACAAATTGTGAGACTAACGATAAATTAAAAATATTAACTTATCGTCAGTCCAACCATGACAAACCGACATAATTATCTGTTATAATATTTAAACGAAATAATTAATTTAACGTCGAATCCTCCGTTTAACGCCATAAGAGCAAGCGAGAAGGAACATCAGCGTCGGCGTCTCCTCTCCGCGGCGCATGCGCACCACACCGCCTCACCGCCGCACCAATAAAAAGCCGAGTCCTCCGCTGCTCGCTAGTTCTCCGGTCTCTCCACCAGTCAGTTGCGCTTCTCCGCTCGCCGCGTTCGTGTCGGACCCGCACGCTGGAAAATCGGAATAATTCTTTAATATTTTCTTTTTACATTTTTCTAATATTTCTTTTGTCATTGTAACTCCAAGTTTGAGTCTGATTTTTGCGTCGAAATATCATCGAAAAGCTTTACGTAATTATAATCATATTTCAAGTTTGTAACAATATATATATATATATATACATCTTAAAGTCAGTGAAAGTTATTTCGCGACCCTTATCCCTCATCGAAATATTCGCTCAACGTATTTCGTGTCGTTTAAATTATTCAATCAATCTCTCACGAATTTATTTGAGTCAACCATCTCTCACCCTCGATTCCTTGGCATTTCAATTAATCGAATATATTTTATTTTGCAATTTTGCATATCGTGTATAAGAATCAACCGTCCGTTAATTAAATTAACCCTTCACCATCCTCCCTCCATTTTCCGAAGAATCGTCGGTTGTGCTTCTCCTGCACGTCGTCAATTCTTACCTCGCTTAAATTTCGTGATCGAATCTACCGGTTGTGCTTCTCCTGCACGTCGATTAATTCGTATCTCGAACCCCTGCTGCATGATAATCTTACTCATCCTCTCATTTACCCAATTAACGGTCAATTGATTTTTCCGAAAATATTTATTTGTATTTATTCAAATCCATAAATGCCAAGAAGACGAGGTGGTACCAAGTTCAACCTTCGCCGCGCAATCGCGATAGCCGCGCAAAAGCCGCGACCGGCATCTCGAGGAAACAACTCGTCTGTGTTTAAACAAATTATTCGTGCCGCTCTAACATTACATCCGGTGAAAATTGGACCAAAGGTTGTGTCGAACGTTCCGTTTTACGGAAAAGTCCTCCTTATCGACCCCCGTGGGTACACCCGTGTAGTGAGTCGATCGACCGGCAGCGTCGCTTCGGACGCATCCACCCCCGTTCTATCGTCGGACATCGAGATTATCACCATCGACTAATTTTCTCCCGTCGCCAACGTCGTTTCCTTTTGCTCCACGAGTTCTTCACCGCAGTCGGACGACAGGAACTCGTCCTTACCTACAAGAGTTGGTACATCGATGGGCGGATGTTCGTCGAAAAGTAAGAAATCTACCTCACCGTCAATCGCTGAAATCGTCGTTCGCCTAGAGATCATCATTACCGACGGAAGGACCTCTCTCCGGGTACCAGATCATCCGTCGATAAACCCGCTACGCACCGCCGCTCGTAGGGTAAGTCGCATGTTCACGTTACCACTCACTATCATCTTTACCGACTGCCCTATCCCCGCGAGTATTTCTTAGTTACCGATCAAAACTGTGGCTCGATCCTCATCCCTGTTGGGCACATTCCCGACTAAAGGCAGGATCTCAAGGCTGGCGTCCGTTTCTGAAAAACAAATAAAATTGTATTAATTAAATAATCAACGTAAACTCAAGCTCGTAACAGAAATCGGTTATTTCTCTTTCAAAGGAATTTATTATTTTTTATCTAAAATAAATTCCCGGACGTAACACATGACTGTCGACGTCGATAAATACGCCTGTTTTACCCGATTTTTTTACCGGACCGAGACGAATCCAACCTGACAACCGATCCATTCATGTTCTGTTTTGTGCTTCATTATCGAAATAGACTTGAGACTGTTCGGACTCGTTCCCAGTGGGTGATTTTTTAAACTGTTTCACCCTCGGCACGAAAAAAGCTGTTGAGGACTACTACTGCTGCTGTGGACTGTGAACGTGAAAGCATCAGATGCTCTGCGCGGCGTTCTCAGTTTGTAAGCATTATTCGACAACAGAAACACTTGCATGCAAACTCGGATTCCTTTCTCGATTTAAAAGTCGTCGATTCGAACGAAAATTTACATGAGATTCGACGTTGATAAATACGCCTGTTTCAACCATTTTTTTTACCGGAACGAGACGAATCCAATCTGAAAACCGATCCATTCATGTTCTGTTTTGTGTTTCAATATCGAAATAACCTTCAGACAGGTCGGCCTCCATCCCAGTGGTTGATTTGCAACAATGTTTCACTCTCGGCACGAAAATAGGCGTTGAGGACTGCCACTGCGGGTGTGGACTATGAACGTCAACGAATCCGATGCTAGGCGCGGCGTTATCAGTTTGGAGGGATTATTCGACAACTGGAACACTTGCATGCAGATTCGGACTCGTTTCCCGATTTAAAAGTCGTCGATTCGAAAGAAAATTCACATGAGATTCGACGTTGAAAAATACGCCTGTTTCAACCATTTTTTTACCGGACCGAGACGAATCCAATCTGACAACCGATCCATTCATGTTCTGTTTTGTGTTTCATTATCGAAATAATCTTGCGACTGTTCGGACTCCTTCCCAGTGGGTGTTTTTCAAAAATGTTCCACTCTCGGCACGAAAATAGGCGTTGAGGACTGTTACTGCTGCTGTGGACTATGAATGTGAACGAATCCGATGCTCGGCGCGGCGTTCTCAGTTTGTAGGGATTATTCGACAACAGAAACACTTGCATGCAGACTCGGATTCGTTTACCGATTTAAAAGTCGTCGATTCGAACGAAAATTCACATGACTTTCGACGTCGATAAATACGCCTGTTTTAACCTATTTTTTTACCGGACCGAGACGAATCCAATCCGACAACCGATCCATTCATGATCTGTTTTGTGCTTCATTATCGAAATAGACTTGAGACTGTTTGGACTCGTTCCCAGTGGGTGATTTTTTAAACTGTTTCACCCTCGGCACGAAAAACGTCGTTGAGGACTACTACTGCTGCTGTGGACTGTGAACGTGAAAGCATCAGATGCTCTGCGCGGCGTTCTCGGTTTGTAAGCATTATTCGACAACAGAAACACTTGCATGCAAACTCGGATTCGTTTCTCGATTTAAAAGTCGTCGATTCGAACGAAAATTTACATGAGATTCGACGTTGATAAATACGCCTGTTTCAACCGTTTTTTTTACCGGACCGAGACGAATCCAATCTGAAAACCGATCCATTCATGTTCTGTTTTGTGTTTCAATATCGAAATAACATTCAGACAGGTCGGCCTCCTTCCCAGTGGTTGATTTTCAACAATGTTTCACTCTCGGCACGAAAATAGGCGTTGAGGACTGCCACTGCGGCTGTGGACTATCAACGTCAACGAATCCGATGCTAGGCGCGGCGTTATCAGTTTGGAGGGATTATTCGTCAATTGGAACACTTGCATGCAGATTCGGACTCGTTTCCCGATTTAAAAGTCGTCGATTCGAAAGAAAATTCACATGAGATTCGACGTTGAAAAATACGCCTGTTTCAACCATTTTTTTACCGGACCGAGACGAATCCAATCTGACAACCGATCCATTCATGGTCTGTTTTGTGTTTCATTATCGAAATAACCTTGAGACTGTTCGGACTCCTTCCCAGTGGGTGTTTTTCAAAAATGTTCCACTTTCGGCACGAAAATAGGCGTTGAGGACTGTTACTGCTGCTGTGGACTATGAATGTGAACGAATCCGATGCTCGGCGCGGCGTTCTCAGTTTGTAGGGATTATTCGACAAGAGAAACACTTGCATGCAGACTCGGATTCGTTTACCGATTTAAAAGTCGTCGATTCGAACGAAAATTCACATGACTTTCGACGTCGATAAATACGCCTGTTTTAACCGATTTTTTTACCGGACCGAGACGAATCCAATCCGACAACCGATCCATTCATGATCTGTTTTGTGCTTCATTATCGAAATAGACTTGAGACTTTTTGGACTCGTTCCCAGTGGGTGATTTTTTAAACTGTTTCACCCTCGGCACGAAAAACGTCGGTGAGGACTACTACTGCTGCTGTGGACTGTGAACGTGAAAGCATCAGATGCTCTGCGCGGCGTTCTCAGTTTGTAGGCATTATTCGACAACAGAAACACTTGCATGCAAACTCGGATTCGTTTCTAGATTTAAAAGTCGTCGATTCGAACGAAAATTTACATGAGATTCGACGTTGATAAATACGCCTGTTTCAACCGTTTTTTTTACCGGACCAAGACGAATCCAATCTGAAAACCGATCCATTCATGTTCTGATTTGTGTTTCATTATCGAAATAACATTGAGACTGTTCGGGCTCCTTCCCAGTGGGTGATTTTCAACAATGTTTCACTCTCGGCATTAAAATAGGCGTTGAGGACTGCCACTGCGGCTGTGGACTATGAACGTCAACGAATCCGATGCTAGGCGCGGCGTTCTCAGTTTGGAGGGACTATTCGTCAACAGAAACACTTGCATGCAGATTCGGATTCGTTTCCCGATTTAAAAGTCGTCGATTCGAAAGAAAATTCAGATGAGATTCGACGTTGATAAATACGCCTGTTTCAACCGTTTTTTTCACCGGACCGAAACGAATCCTATCTGACAACCGATCTATTCATGTTCTGTTTTGTGTTTCATTATCGAAATAACCTTGAGACTGTTCGGACTCCTTCGCAGTGGGTGATTTTCAAAAATGTTTCACTCTCAGCACGAAAATAGGGGTTGAGGACTGCTACTGCTGCTGTGGACTGTGAACGTGAAAGCATCAGACGCTCTGCGCGGCGTTCTCAGTTTGTTGGCATTATTCGACAACAGAAACACTTGCATGCAAACTCGGATTCGTTTCTCGATTTCAAAGTCGTCGATTCGAACGAAAATTTACATGAGATTCGACATTGATAAATACGCCTGTTTCAACCGTTTTTCTTACAGGACCGAGACGAATCCAACATGAAAACCGATCCATTCATGTTCTTTTTTGTGTATCGTTATCGAAATAACATTGAGACTGTTCGGCCTCCTTCCCAGTGGGTGATTTTCAAAAATGTTTCACTCTCGGCACGAAAATAGGCGTTGAGGACTGCCACTGCCGCTGTGGACTATGAACGTCAACGAATCCGACGCTAGGCAGGGCGTTCTCAGTTTGTAGGGATTATTCGACAACAGAAACACTTGCATGCAGATTCGGATTCGTTTCCCGATTTAAAAGTCGTCGATTCGACCAAAAATTCCCATGAGTTTCGACGTCGATATATACGCCTGTTTTAATCATTTTTTTTTCGGACCGAGACGAATCCAATGTAGAAACCGGTCTATTCATATTCTGTTTTGTGTTTCATTATCGAATTAGTCTTGAGGCTGGTCGGATTCGATCACAGTGGGGGATTTTGTAAAATGTTTCACCCTCGGAACGAAAATAGCCGTTGAGGACTGCTACTGCTGCTGTGGACTATGAACATGAACGAAACCGATGCTCGGCGCGGCGTGCTCAGTTTGTAGGAATTATTCGACAACAGAAACACTTGCATGCAGACTCGGATTCGATTCCCGATTAAAAAGACGTCGATTCGAACGAAAATTCACATGAGTTTCGACGTCGATCAATACGCCTGTTTTAACCGTTTTTTTATCGGACCGAGATGAATCCAATGTGAAAACTGGTCTATTCATATACTGTTTTGTGTTTCATTATCGAAATAGTCTTGAGACTGTTCGGACTCGTTCCCAGTGGATGATTTTTTCAAATGTTTCACCCTCGGCACGAAGAAACCCTTTGAGGTCTACTTCTGCTGCTATGGACTATGAACGTGAACGAATCCGATGCGAGGCGCGGCGTTCTCAGTTTGGAGGGATTATTCGTCAACAGGAACACTTGCATGCAGATTCGGATTCGTTTCCCGATTCAAAAGTCGTTGATTCGAAAGAAAATTCACATCAGGTTCGACGTTGATAAATACGCCTGTTTCAACCGTTTTTTTTACCGGACCGAGAAGAATCGAATGTGAAAACCGGTCCATTCTTATTCGCTTTTGTGTTTCATTATCGAAATAACCTTTCGACGGGTCGGACTCGTTATCGGTGGGTGATTTTGAAAAATATTTCACCCTCGGCACGAAAAAAGCCGTTGAGGACTACTACTGCTGCTGTGGACTGTGAACGTGAAAGCATCAGATGCTCGGCGCGGCGTTCTCTGTTTGAAGGCATTATTCGACAACAGAAACACTTGCATGCAAACTCGGATTCGTTTCTCGATTTAAAAGTCGTCGATTCGAACGAAAATTTATATGACTTTCGACGTCGATAAATACGCCTGTTTTACCCGATTTTTTTACCGGACCGAGACGAATCCAATCTGACAACCGATCCATTCATGTTCTGTTTTGTGCTTCATTATCGAAATAGACTTGAGACTGTTCGAACTCCTTCCCAGTGGGTGTTTTCCAAAAATGTTCCACTTTCGGCACGAAAATAGACGTTGAGGACTGTTACTGCTGCTGTGGACTATGAATGTGAACGAATCCGATGCTCGGCGCGGCGTTCTCAGTTTGTAGGGATTATTCGACAACAGAAACACTTGCATGCAGACTCGGATTCGTTTACCGATTTAAAAGTCGTCGATTCGAACGAAAATTCACATGACTTTCGACGTCGATAAATACGCCTGTTTTAACCGATTTTTTTACCGGATCGAGACGAATCCAATCCGACAACCGATCCATTCATGATCTGTTTTGTGCTTCATTATCGAAATAGACTTGAGACTGTTTGGACTCGTTCCCAGTGGGTGATTTTTTAAACTGTTTCACCCTCGGCACGAAAAACGTCGTTGAGGACTACTACTGCTGCTGTGGACTGTGAACGTGAAAGCATCAGATGCTCTGCGCGGCGTTCTCAGTTTGTAGGCATTATTCGACAACAGAAACACTTGCATGCAAACTCGGATTCGTTTCTCGATTTAAAAGTCGTCGATTCGAACGAAAATTTACATGAGATTCGACGTTGATAAATAGGCCTGTTTCAACCGTTTTTTTTACCGGACCAAGACGAATCCAATCTGAAAACCGATCCATTCATGTTCTGTTTTGTGTTTCATTATCGAAATAACATTGAGACTGTTCGGACTCCTTCCCAGTGGGTGATTTTCAACAATGTTTCACTCTCGGCATTAAAATAGGCGTTGAGGACTGCCACTGCGGCTGTGGACTATGAACGTCAACGAATCCGATGCTAGGCGCGGCGTTCTCAGTTTGGAGGGACTATTCGTCAACAGAAACACTTGCATGCAGATTCGGATTCGTTTCCCGATTTAAAAGTCGTCGATTCGAAAGAAAATTCAGATGAGATTCGACGTTGATAAATACGCCTGTTTCAACCGTTTTTTTCACCGGACCGAAACGAATCCTATCTGACAACCGATCTATTCATGTTCTGTTTTGTGTTTCATTATCGAAATAACCTTGAGACTGTTCGGACTCCTTCGCAGTGGGTGATTTTCAAAAATGTTTCACTCTCAGCACGAAAATAGGGGTTGAGGACTGCTACTGCTGCTGTGGACTGTGAACGTGAAAGCATCAGACGCTCTGCGCGGCGTTCTCAGTTTGTTGGGATTATTCGACAACAGAAACACTTGCATGCAAACTCGGATTCGTTTCTCGATTTCAAAGTCGTCGATTCGAACGAAAATTTGGATGAGATTCGACGTTGATAAATACGCCTGTTTCAACCGTTTTTTTTTACAGGACCGAGCCGAATCCGCCATGAAAACCAATCCATTCATGTTCTTTTTTGTGTATCGTTATCGAAATAACATTGAGACTGTTCGGCCTGCTTCCCAGTGGGTGATTTTCAACAATGTTTCACTCTCGGCACGAAAATAGGCGTTGAGGACTGCCACTGCGGCTGTGGACTATGAACGTCAACGAATCCGACGCTAGGCGGGGCGTTCTCAGTTTGTAGGGATTATTCGACAACAGAAACACTTGCATGCAGATTCGGATTCGTTTCCCGATTTAAAAGTCGTCGATTCGACCAAAAATTCCCATGAGTTTCGACGTCGATATATACGCCTGTTTTAATCATTTTTTTCGGACCGAGACGAATCCAATGTAGAAACCGGTCTATTCATATTCTGTTTTGTGTTTCATTATCGAATTAGTCTTGAGGCTGGTCGGATTCGTTCACAGTGGGGGATTTTGTAAAATGTTTCACCCTCGGAACGAAAATAGCCGTTGAGGACTGCTACTGCTGCTGTCGACTATGAACATGAACGAAACCGATGCTCGGCGCGGCGTGCTCAGTTTGTAGGAATTATTCGACAACAGAAACACTTGCATGCAGACTCGGATTCGATTCCCGATTAAAAAGACGTCGATTCGAACGAAAATTCACATGAGTTTCGACGTCGATCAATACGCCTGTTTTAACCGTTTTTTTATCGGACCGAGATGAATCCAATGTGAAAACTGGTCTATTCATATACTGTTTTGTGTTTCATTATCGAAATAGTCTTGAGACTGTTCGGACTCGTTCCCAGTGGATGATTTTTTCAAATGTTTCACCCTCGGAACGAAGAAACCCTTTGAGGTCTACTTCTGCTGCTATGGACTATGAACGTGAACGAATCCGATGCGAGGCGCGGCGTTCTCAGTTTGGAGGGATTATTCGTCAACAGGAACACTTGCATGCAGATTCGGATTCGTTTCCCGATTCAAAAGTCGTCGATTCGAAAGAAAATTCACATGAGGTTCGACGTTGAAAAATACGCCTGTTTCAACCATTTTTTTACCGGACCGAGAAGAATCGAATGTGAAAACCGGTCCATTCTTATTCGCTTTTGTGTTTCATTATCGAAATAACCTTTCGACGGTTCGGACTCGTTATCGGTGGGTGATTTTGAAAAATATTTCACCCTCGGCACGAAAAAAGCCGTTGAAGACTACTACTGCTGCTGTGGACTGTGAACGTGAAAGCATCAGATGCTCTGCGCGGCGTTCTCTGTTTGAAGGCATTATTCGACAACAGAAACACTTGCATGCAAACTTGGATTCGTTTCTCGATTTAAAAGTTGTCGATTCGAACGAAAATTTACATGACTTTCGACGTCGATAAATACGCCTGTTTTACCCGATTTTTTTACCGGACCGAGACGAATCCAATCTGACAACCGATCCATTCATGTTCTGTTTTGTGCTTCATTATCGAAATAGACTTGAGACTGTTCGGACTCGCTCCCAGTGGGTGATTTTTTAAACTGTTTCACCCTCGGCACGAAAAAAGCCGTTGAGGACTACTACTGCTGCTGTGGACTGTGAACGTGAAAGCATCAGATGCTCTGCGCGGCGTTCTCAGTTTGTAAGCATTATTCGACAACAGAAACACTTGCATGCAAACTCGGATTCGTTTCTCGATTTAAAAGTCGTCGATTCGAACGAAAATTTACATGAGATTCGACGTTGATAAATACGCCTGTTTCAACCGTTTTTTTTACCGGACCGAGACGAATCCAATCTGAAAACCGATCCATTCATGTTTTGTTTTGTGTTTCAATATCGAAATAACATTCAGACAGGTCGGCCTCCTTCCCAGTGGTTGATTTTCAACAATGTTTCACTCTCGGCACGAAAATAGGCGTTGAGGACTGCCACTGCGGCTGTGGACTATGTACGTCAACGAATCCGATGCTAGGCGCGGCGTTATCAGTTTGGAGGGATTATTCGTCAATTGGAACACTTGCATGCAGATTCGGACTCGTTTCCCGATTTAAAAGTCGTCGATTCGAAAGAAAATTCACATGAGATTCGACGTTGAAAAATACGCCTGTTTCAACCATTTTTTTACCGGACCGAGACGAATCCAATCTGACAACCGATCCATTCATGTTCTGTTTTGTGTTTCATTATCGAAATAACCTTGAGACTGTTCGGACTCCTTCCCAGTGGGTGTTTTTCAAAAATGTTCCACTTTCGGCACGAAAATAGGCGTTGAGGACTGTTACTGCTGCTGTGGACTATGAATGTGAACGAATCCGATGCTCGGCGCGGCGTTCTCAGTTTGTAGGGATTATTCGACAACAGAAACACTTGCATGCAGACTCGGATTCGTTTACCGATTTAAAAGTCGTCGATTCGAACGAAAATTCACATGACTTTCGACGTCGATAAATACGCCTGTTTTAACCGATTTTTTTACCGGACCGAGACGAATCCAATCCGACAACCGATCCATTCATGATCTGTTTTGTGCTTCATTATCGAAATAGACTTGAGACTGTTTGGACTCGTTCCCAGTGGGTGATTTTTTAAACTGTTTCACCCTCGGCACGAAAAACGTCGTTGAGGACTACTACTGCTGCTGTGGACTGTGAACGTGAAAGCATCAGATGCTCTGCGCGGCGTTCTCAGTTTGTAGGCATTATTCGACAACAGAAACACTTGCATGCAAACTCGGATTCGTTTCTCGATTTAAAAGTCGTCGATTCGAACGAAAATTTACATGAGATTCGACGTTGATAAATAGGCCTGTTTCAACCGTTTTTTTTACCGGACCAAGACGAATCCAATCTGAAAACCGATCCATTCATGTTCTGTTTTGTGTTTCATTATCGAAATAACATTGAGACTGTTCGGACTCCTTCCCAGTGGGTGATTTTCAGCAATGTTTCACTCTCGGCATTAAAATAGGCGTTGAGGACTGCCACTGCGGCTGTGGACTATGAACGTCAACGAATCCGATGCTAGGCGCGGCGTTCTCAGTTTGGAGGGACTATTCGTCAACAGAAACACTTGCATGCAGATTCGGATTCGTTTCCCGATTTAAAAGTCGTCGATTCGAAAGAAAATTCAGATGAGATTCGACGTTGATAAATACGCCTGTTTCAACCGTTTTTTTCACCGGACCGAAACGAATCCTATCTGACAACCGATCTATTCATGTTCTGTTTTGTGTTTCATTATCGAAATAACCTTGAGACTTTTCGGACTCCTTCGCAGTGGGTGATTTTCAAAAATGTTTCACTCTCAGCACGAAAATAGGGGTTGAGGACTGCTACTGCTGCTGTGGACTGTGAACGTGAAAGCATCAGGCGCTCTGCGCGGCGTTCTCAGTTTGTTGGGATTATTCGACAACAGAAACACTTGCATGCAAACTCGGATTCGTTTCTCGATTTCAAAGTCGTCGATTCGAACGAAAATTTGGATGAGATTCGACGTTGATAAATACGCCTGTTTCAACCGTTTTTTTTTACAGGACCGAGCCGAATCCAACATGAAAACCGATCCATTCATGTTCTTTTTTGTGTATCGTTATCGAAATAACATTGAGACTGTTCGGCCTCCTTCCCAGTGGGTGATTTTCAACAATGTTTCACTCTCGGCACGAAAATAGGCGTTGAGGACTGCCACTGCGGCTGTGGACTATGAACGTCAACGAATCCGACGCTAGGCGGGGCGTTCTCAGTTTGTAGGGATTATTCGACAACAGAAACACTTGCATGCAGATTCGGATTCGTTTCCCGATTTAAAAGTCGTCGATTCGACCAAAAATTCCCATGAGTTTCGACGTCGATATATACGCCTGTTTTAATCATTTTTTTTCGGACCGAGACGAATCCAATGTAGAAACCGGTCTATTCATATTCTGTTTTGTGTTTCATTATCGAATTAGTCTTGAGGCTGGTCGGATTCGTTCACAGTGGGGGATTTTGTGAAATGTTTCACCCTCGGAACGAAAATAGCCGTTGAGGACTGCTACTGCTGCTGTGGACTATGAACATGAACGAAACCGATGCTCGGCGCGGCGTGCTCAGTTTGTAGGAATTATTCGACAACAGAAACACTTGCATGCAGACTCGGATTCGATTCCCGATTAAAAAGACGTCGATTCGAACGAAAATTCACATGAGTTTCGACGTCGATCAATACGCCTGTTTTAACCGTTTTTTTATCGGACCGAGATGAATCCAATGTGAAAACTGGTCTATTCATATACTGTTTTGTGTTTCATTATCGAAATAGTCTTGAGACTGTTCGGACTCGTTCCCAGTGGATGATTTTTTCAAATGTTTCACCCTCGGCACGAAGAAACCCTTTGAGGTCTACTTCTGCTGCTATGGACTATGAACGTGAACGAATCCGATGCGAGGCGCGGCGTTCTCAGTTTGGAGGGATTATTCGTCAACAGGAACACTTGCATGCAGATTCGGATTCGTTTCCCGATTCAAAAGTCGTTGATTCGAAAGAAAATTCACATGAGGTTCGACGTTGATAAATACGCCTGTTTCAACCGTTTTTTTTACCGGACCGAGAAGAATCGAATGTGAAAACCGGTCCATTCTTATTCGCTTTTGTGTTTCATTATCGAAATAACCTTTCGACGGGTCGGACTCGTTATCGGTGGGTGATTTTGAAAAATATTTCACCCTCGGCACGAAAAAAGCCGTTGAGGACTACTACTGCTGCTGTGGACTGTGAACGTGAAAGCATCAGATGCTCGGCGCGGCGTTCTCTGTTTGAAGGCATTATTCGACAACAGAAACACTTGCATGCAAACTCGGATTCGTTTCTCGATTTAAAAGTCGTCGATTCGAACGAAAATTTATATGACTTTCGACGTCGATAAATACGCCTGTTTTACCCGATTTTTTTACCGGACCGAGACGAATCCAATCTGACAACCGATCCATTCATGTTCTGTTTTGTGCTTCATTATCGAAATAGACTTGAGACTGTTCGAACTCCTTCCCAGTGGGTGTTTTCCAAAAATGTTCCACTTTCGGCACGAAAATAGACGTTGAGGACTGTTACTGCTGCTGTGGACTATGAATGTGAACGAATCCGATGCTCGGCGCGGCGTTCTCAGTTTGTAGGGATTATTCGACAACAGAAACACTTGCATGCAGACTCGGATTCGTTTACCGATTTAAAAGTCGTCGATTCGAACGAAAATTTACATGACTTTCGACGTCGATAAATACGCCTGTTTCAACCGTTTTTTTTACCGGACCGAGACGAATCCAATCTGAAAACCGATCCATTCATGTTCTGTTTTGTGTTTTAATATCGAAATAACATTCAGACAGGTCGGCCTCCTTCCCAGTGGTTGATTTTCAACAATGTTTCACTCTCGGCACGAAAATAGGCGTTGAGGACTGCCACTGCGGCTGTGGACTATGAACGTCAACGAATCCGATGCTAGGCGCGGCGTTAACAGTTTGGAGGGATTATTCGTCAATTGGAACACTTGCATGCAGATTCGGACTCGTTTCCCGATTTAAAAGTCGTCGATTCGAAAGAAAATTCACATGAGATTCGACGTTGAAAAATACGCCTGTTTCAACCATTTTTTTACCGGACCGAGACGAATCCAATCTGACAACCGATCCATTCATGTTCTGTTTTGTGTTTCATTATCGAAATATCCTTGAGACTGTTCGGACTCCTTCCCAGTGGGTGTTTTTCAAAAATGTTCCACTTTCGGCACGAAAATAGGCGTTGAGGACTGTTACTGCTGCTGTGGACTATGAATGTGAACGAATCCGATGCTCGGCGCGGCGTTCTCAGTTTGTAGGGATTATTCGACAACAGAAACACTTGCATGCAGACTCGGATTCGTTTACCGTGTTACGTCGTGGGTCCCATTTTTAATACGAATGATTAATCGTCTTTTATTTTACCTTTCAGGATTTGACTTTACGAATGGGAAGTGTGCCACGAACGCAACGGATTATAATGGATTAAGTCGTATGTGACTTATGTGACGGTAAGTTACCGTCGGAGAAGAAAAGCGCCACGTTTAAGCGGGAATGTGCCCACTTGGGATAGGCGCTTGGTAAAGTCGTTGGTGTGCAATTTGACGCATGAGCGACAGGTAAACAAATAAGAAAGTAGCGTGAAATTGTGCTTACCTGAGTGAGAAAGAGCGGCGGTGCGTAGCGGGTCAAAACTACTCGACCGTGTGACCGAATTTGTCCAGGAATCGCAAAGATGTTCCAGCTCGACCCGACCGGTCGTTGCCCAGACGGGTACCCGGTGATCGTCCGAATGCGATGGCCCGGTGATGCCGATGTTTTTGGGAGCGGTCGGAGACTTCGAGGACTGGATTAATTTATGAGGGATACATTCGCGTCGAAATATGAACATAAATGTATAGATTTTATAATCGTTTGAACCGCTGGGTGAGTGCAAGACGTGCCAGGTTTCGGCACCGTCGACTCACCGCGTCTGGCTCCACCTCCGCCCGGTTACCGCGAGAACAAACGTTGAGAATAACGGAAGCCGACGAACGAACACTAAGCACCGGTGTGACCGTGCCAGTCGCTGACCTACCGTATTACGGCGGGTCGGCGCGTGTGGCGTGTTCGTGCGGCAAACCTTCCGAATTCCTCGGAAAATGATGAGGTTCTCTATTTGTTCAGCGAATGTATGGGGAAACGTACTCGTCTAACGCATAGGTACGGATTAGTATAAAATAAAATTTGGTACGCTGAGTGAGTCTAATGCGTGCCAGATTACGGCACCGCCGACTCGCTACGTCTGGCCCACCTTCGCCCGGTTACGGCGATTGGCGGCCAGCCGCGAACACAAATATGAAGGTCGAGGGAAATCGACGTCCGAACACTAAGCACCGGGTTAACCGTGCCAGTCGCTAACCTGCCCGATAACGGCGAGTCGGCGGATGTAGCGTGTTCGTGCGTCACCTTTCCCAAGCCTCATGAGAAAGCACTTCGAGATTTGTCCAATTTTGGACAAGTACGGTTTTATGAGTGAGACGAATACGTGCGTTAGGAAAAATGGCGTGAGCGAGAGGAAGAGAGAGAGAGAGAAAGAAATGCACTACGATGATTTGTTCGTTGCGTGTTAACACGCACGAACGAGAGACGAATGTATTTTAATTATTTGTTCGGAAAATGTTACACTTTTGCGCGGTCGCCGTATTATGCGTGATTTAAATAGCGCGAAGAAATTGAATGTGATATAAACAATTATGTATTTCACACGTGAATAAACGTAGTTACATTCAATAAAGACAATAATATATGTTTTGTAAATTTATTTGTTGTAGTGTTTGACTTGTTGTTTCCTTTTATTTTTATTACGATTAAAACAATTAATACCGGTTTTACAGAGACTTATAGTTACACTGACGAAGAGACCGGGGTAAACTCGAAAAGAAATAAAATCTAATAAATGTACCGGTTTTCAGAGCGTCGACTCTGCGATGCGCGCTGTTGGAGAAACCGGACGGAACTGACTGGCCAGCTCCCGGAGCGCAATATGTATCCTCGCCCTCTTTGTCTCGGAGACAAAGGGCTTGGCGTCATTACCCTCGCTCTCGAGCTCGGTCCCCATGTAACCGAATATTAGCACTGATAACGTTATTTTTCTCGAGCTGTACATGGGCAATGAAATGAATATTTTTCGTTATCGGCAGGATGTGCTGACTACGTGGTGACCAAGCTCTGAGGAGGTCTGTGAGAAAACTCGCGATGAAGCTGACCGCTTGGGAACAGTTTCGCGGGTTATTTGAGGACTCTCGCGTCCCCAATATATACATTATATAGATATGACAATATTTCTTATTTCTAGGACCATTGTATTATGGTCAACACGAATATACATATATATGTTGGAAACTAGTTCGGGGTCTCGTGAATGTCCCTGAAGTATACAGATAAGTATAGATATTAATATTATTATTTGTACTCCGGAGACTCTCTTGGATGTCCCGGGAGTTTACCGAATATATATATATATGTATATTTGCGTGTGTCACTTTGAGGACTTATGTCCCCGAAGTGTGCATGAAAGTAGATATGTATTAATTATTGCCCCGGGACTCGGCTATATGTCCCTGAAGCGTATGGCGTACGTATATGTATATATATATGTATACATGTATAGATATTCACTAAAGTTATTCCGAGGACTAATGCCTTCGAAGTATGCATACGAGTATACGAATAGTATATGGGGACTCTGAGGTCCTAGGGTATGTATATATATATATATTCATTAAAGTTAGTTCGAGGACTTATGTCCCGAAAGTATGCATGGAAATAGACATGCGGAATTATTATAGGAGGTACTCCAGGGACTCTCGTATATGTCCCTAAAGTATGCAGGTATGTATATATGAGACATTATAGTATGGTACTCCGGGGACCCATGTGCGTGTCCCAGAAGTGTACAGGCAAACAGATATGTACGTATATATGAGACTTTATAGTATGGTACTCCGGGGACCCATGTGCGTGTCCCAGAAGTGTACAGGCAAACAGATATGTACGTATATATGAGACTAATTGTAAAGTTAATCCGAGCACCCATGTGCTCGTCCCTGAAGTTACGGGTAGGCTTAGCGGTAACGTTATTATGGGAACTGTTTGTCCCTAAAGTATACGGGTAGATATACGCGTGCTACATTTAAAGATATATATATAACGGGGTTTCTAAGTGAAATCGACCATATATGGGTCGTTCTGATTGATATGTACCCAAGAAAAACATAAATGAGCGCGTTTAGCGCGAGGAAAAAATCTTAATAATTATTACAGTTCGTACCC
This sequence comes from Ophion obscuratus, assembly GCA_964007375.1. Classification (NCBI taxonomy): domain Eukaryota; kingdom Metazoa; phylum Arthropoda; class Insecta; order Hymenoptera; family Ichneumonidae; genus Ophion; species Ophion obscuratus. The sequence continues at coordinate 41,666,805 of OZ023315.1, read as the reverse complement.
GATATGAATATTTGGAGGGCGAGAGTGCTAGGACGTAACAACCGATTTAAAAGTCGTCGATTCGAACGAAAATTCACATGACTTTCGACGTCGATAAATACGCCTGTTTTAACCGATTTTTTTACCGGACCGAGACGAATCCAATCCGACAACCGATCCATTCATGATCTGTTTTGTGCTTCATTATCGAAATAGACTTGAGACTGTTTGGACTCGTTCCCAGTGGGTGATTTTTTAAACTGTTTCACCCTCGGCACGAAAAACGTCGTTGAGGACTACTACTGCTGCTGTGGACTGTGAACGTGAAAGCATCAGATGCTCTGCGCGGCGTTCTCTGTTTGAAGGCATTATTCTACAACAGAAACACTTGCATGCAAACTTGGATTCGTTTCTCGATTTAAAAGTCATCGATTCGAACGAAAATTTACATGACTTTCGACGTCGATAAATACGCCTGTTTTACCCGATTTTTTTACCGGACCGAGACGAATCCAATCTGACAACCGATCCATTCATGTTCTGTTTTGTGCTTCATTATCGAAATAGACTTGAGACTGTTCGGACTCGTTCCCAGTGGGTGATTTTTTAAACTGATTCACCCTCGGCACGAAAAAAGCCGTTGAGGACTACTACTGCTGCTGTGGACTGTGAACGTGAAAGCATCAGATGCTCTGCGCAGCGTTCTCAGTTTGTAAGCATTATTCGACAACAGAAACACTTGCATGCAAACTCGGATTCGTTTCTCGATTTAAAAGTCGTCGATTCGAACGAAAATTTACATGAGATTCGACGTTGATAAATACGCCAGTTTCAACCGTTTTTTTTACCGGACCGAGACGAATCCAATCTGAAAACCGATCCATTCATGTTCTGTTTTGTGTTTCAATATCGAAATAACATTCAGACAGGTCGGCCTCCTTCCCAGTGGTTGATTTTCAACAATGTTTCACTCTCGGCACGAAAATAGGCGTTGAGGACTGCCACTGCGGCTGTGGACTATGAACGTCAACGAATCCGATGCTAGGCGCGGCGTTATCAGTTTGGAGAGATTATTCGTCAATTGGAACACTTGCATGCAGATTCGGACTCGTTTCCCGATTTAAAAGTCGTCGATTCGAAAGAAAATTCACATGAGATTCGACGTTGAAAAATACGCCTGTTTCAACCATTTTTTTACCGGACCGAGACGAATCCAATCTGACAACCGATCCATTCATGTTCTGTTTTGTGTTTCATTATCGAAATAACCTTGAGACTGTTCGGACTCCTTCCCAGTGGGTGTTTTTCAAAAATGTTCCACTTTCGGCACGAAAATAGGCGTTGAGGACTGTTACTGCTGCTGTGGACTATGAATGTGAACGAATCCGATGCTCGGCGCGACGTTCTCAGTTTGTAGGGATTATTCGACAACAGAAACACTTGCATGCAGACTCGGATTCGTTTACCGATTTAAAAGTCGTCGATTCGAACGAAAATTCACATGACTTTCGACGTCGATAAATACGCCTGTTTTAACCGATTTTTTTACCGGACCGAGACGAATCCAATCCGACAACGGATCCATTCATGATCTGTTTTGTGCTTCATTATCGAAATGGACTTGAGACTGTTTGGACTCGTTCCCAGTGGGTGATTTTTTAAACTGTTTCACCCTCGGCACGAAAAACGTCGTTGAGGACTACTACTGCTGCTGTGGACTGTGAACGTGAAAACATCAGATGCTCTGCGCGGCGTTCTCAGTTTGTAGGCATTATTCGACAACAGAAACACTTGCATGCAAACTCGGATTCGTTTCTCGATTTAAAAGTCGTCGATACGAACGAAAATTTACATGAGATTCGACGTTGATAAATACGCCTGTTTCAACCGTTTTTTTTACCGGACCAAGACGAATCCAATCTGAAAACCGATCCATTCATGTTCTGTTTTGTGTTTCATTATCGAAATAACATTGAGACTGTTCGGACTCCTTCCCAGTGGGTGATTTTACACAATGTTTCACTCTCGGCATTAAAATAGGCGTTGAGGACTGCCACTGCGGCTGTGGACTATGAACGTCAACGAATCCGATGCTAGGCGCGGCGTTCTCAGTTTGGAGGGACTATTCGTCAACAGAAACACTTGCATGCAGATTCGGATTCGTTTCCCGATTTAAAAGTCGTCGATTCGAAAGAAAATTCAGATGAGAATCGACGTTGATAAATACGCCTGTTTCAACCTTTTTTTCACCGGACCGAAACGAATCCTATCTGACAACCGATCTATTCATGTTCTGTTTTGTGTTTCATTATCGAAATAACCTTGAGACTGTTCGGACTCCTTCGCAGTGGGTGATTTTCAAAAAATGTTCACTCTCAGCACGAAAATAGGGGTTGAGGACTGCTACAGCTGCTGTGGACTGTGAACGTGAAAGCATCAGACGCTCTGCGCGGCGTTCTCAGTTTGTTGGCATTATTCGACAACAGAAACACTTGCATGCAAACTCGGATTCGTTTCTCGATTTCAAAGTCGTCGATTCGACCAAAAATTCCCATGAGTTTCGACGTCGATATATACGCCTGTTTTAATCATTTTTTTTCGGACCGAGACGAATCCAATGTAGAAACCGGTCTATTCATATTCTGTTTTGTGTTTCATTATCGAATTAGTCTTGAGGCTGGTCGGATTCGTTCACAGTGGGGGATTTTGTAAAATGTTTCACCCTCGGAACGAAAATAGCCGTTGAGGACTGCTACTGCTGCTGTGGACTATGAACATGAACGAAACCGATGCTCGGCGCGGCGTGCTCAGTTTGTAGGAATTATTCGACAACAGAAACACTTGCATGCAGACTCGGATTCGATTCCCGATTAAAAAGACGTCGATTCGAACGAAAATTCACATGAGTTTCGACGTCGATCAATACGCCTGTTTTAACCGTTTTTTTATCGGACCGAGATGAATCCAATGTGAAAACTGGTCTATTCATATACTGTTTTGTGTTTCATTATCGAAATAGTCTTGAGACTGTTCGGACTCGTTCCCAGTGGATGATTTTTTCAAATGTTTCACCCTCGGCACGAAGAAACCCTTTGAGGTCTACTTCTGCTGCTATGGACTATGAACGTGAACGAATCCGATGCGAGGCGCGGCGTTCTCAGTTTGGAGGGATTATTCGTCAACAGGAACACTTGCATGCAGATTCGGATTCGTTTCCCGATTCAAAAGTCGTTGATTCGAAAGAAAATTCACATGAGGTTCGACGTTGATAAATACGCCTGTTTCAACCGTTTTTTTCAGCGGACCGAGAAGAATCGAATGTGAAAACCGGTCCATTCTTATTCGCTTTTGTGTTTCATTATCGAAATAACCTTTCGACGGTTCGGACTCGTTATCGGTGGGTGATTTTGAAAAATATTTCACCCTCGGCACGAAAAAAGCCGTTGACGACTACTACTGCTGCTGTGGACTGTGAACGTGAAAGCATTAGATGCTCGGCGCGGCGTTCTCTGTTTGAAGGCATTATTCGACAACAGAAACACTTGCATGCAAACTCGGATTCGTTTCTCGATATAAAAGTCGTCGATTCGAACGAAAATTTACATGACTTTCGACGTCGATAAATACGCCTGTTTTACCCGATTTTTTTACCGGACCGAGACGAATCCAATCTGACAACCGATCCATTCATGTTCTGTTTTGTGCTTCATTATCGAAATAGACTTGAGACTGTTCGGACTCGTTCCCAGTGGGTGATTTTTTAAACTGTTGCACCCTCGGCACGAAAAAAGCCGTTGAGGACTACTACTGCTGCTGTGGACTGTGAACGTGAAAGCATCAGATGCTCTGCGTGGCGTTCTCAGTTTGTAAGCATTATTCGACAACAGAAACACTTGCATGCAAACTCGGATTCGTTTCTCGATTTAAAAGTCGTCGATTCGAACGAAAATTTACATGAGATTCGACGTTGATAAATACGCCTGTTTCAACCGTTTTTTTTACCGGACCGAGACGAATCCAATCTGAAAACCGATCCATTCATGTTCTGTTTTGTGTTTCAATATCGAAATAACATTCAGACAGGTCGGCCTCCTTCCCAGTGGTTGATTTTCAACAATGTTTCACTCTCGGCACGAAAATAGGCGTTGAGGACTGCCACTGCGGCTGTGGACTATGAACGTCAACGAATCCGATGCTAGGCGCGGCGTTCTCAGTTTGGAGGGACTATTCGTCAACAGAAACACTTGCATGCAGATTCGGATTCGTTTGCCGATTTAAAAGTCGTCGATTCGAAAGGAAATTCAGATGAGATTCGACGTTGATAAATACGCCTGTTTCAACCGTTTTTTTCACCGGACCGAAACGAATCCTATCTGACAACCGATCTATTCATGTTCTGTTTTGTGTTTCATTGTCGAAATAACCTTGAGACTGTTCGGACTCCTTCGCAGTGGGTGATTTTCAAAAATGTTTCACTCTCAGCACGAAAATAGGGGTTGAGGACTGCTACTGCTGCTGTGGACTGTGAACGTGAAAGCATCAGACGCTCTGCGCGGCGTTCTCAGTTTGTTGGCATTATTCGACAACAGAAACACTTGCATGCAAACTCGGATTCGTTTCTCGATTTCAAAGTCGTCGATTCGAACGAAAATTTACATGAGATTCGACGTTGATAAATACGCCTGTTTCAACCGTTTTTTTTACAGGACCGAGACGAATCCAACATGAAAACCGATCCATTCATGTTCTTTTTTGTGTATCGTTATCGAAATAACATTGAGACTGTTCGGCCTCCTTCCCAGTGGGTGATTTTCAACAATGTTTCACTCTCGGCACGAAAATAGGCGTTGAGGACTGCCACTGCGGCTGTGGACTATGAACGTCAACGAATCCGACGCTAGGCGGGGCGTTCTTAGTTTGTAGGGATTATTCGACAACAGAAACACTTGCATGCAGATTCGGATTCGTTTCCCGATTTAAAAGTCGTCGATTCGACCAAAAATTCCCATGAGTTTCGACGTCGATATATACGCCTGTTTTAATCATTTTTTTTTCGGACCGAGACGAATCCAATGTAGAAACCGGTCTATTCATATTCTGTTTTGTGTTTCATTATCGAATTAGTCTTGAGGCTGGTCGGATTCGTTCACAGTGGGGGATTTTGTAAAATGTTTCACCCTCGGAACGAAAATAGCCGTTGAGGACTGCGACTGCTGCTGTGGACTATGAACATGAACGAAACCGATGCTCGGCGCGGCGTGCTCAGTTTGTAGGAATTATTCGACAACAGAAACACTTGCATGCAGACTCGGATTCGATTCCCGATTAAAAAGACGTCGATTCGAACGAAAATTCACATGAGTTTCGACGTCGATCAATACGCCTGTTTTAACCGTTTTTTTATCGGACCGAGATGAATCCAATGTGAAAACTGGTCTATTCATATACTGTTTTGTATTTCATTATCGAAATAGTCTTGAGACTGTTCGGACTCGTTCCCAGTGGATGATTTTTTCAAATGTTTCACCCTCGGCACGAAGAAATCCTTTGAGGTCTACTTCTGCTGCTATGGACTATGAACGTGAACGAATCCGATGCGAGGCGCGGCGTTCTCAGTTTGGAGGGATTATTCGTCAACAGGAACACTTGTGTTACGTCCTAGCACTCTCGCCCTCCAAATATTCATACCGGGTACGAACTGTAATAATTATTAAGATTTTTTCCTCGCGCTTAACGCGCTCATTTATGTTTTTCTTGGGTACATATCAATCAGAACGACTCATGTATGGTCGATTTCACTTAGAAACCCCGTTATATATATATCTTTAAATGTAGCACGCGTATATCTACCCGTATACTTTAGGGACAAACAGTTCCCATAATAACGTTACCGCTAAGCCTACCCGTAACTTCAGGGACGAGCACATGGGTGCTCGGATTAACTTTACAATTAGTCTCATATATACGTACATATCTGTTTGCCTGTACACTTCTGGGACACGCACATGGGTCCCCGGAGTACCATACTATAAAGTCTCATATATACGTACATATCTGTTTGCCTGTACATTTCTGGGACACGCACATGGGTCCCCGGAGTACCATACTATAATGTCTCATATATACATACATATACACGTACCTGCATACTTTAGGGACATATACGAGAGTCCCTGGAGTACCGCCTATAATAATTCCGCATGTCTATTTCCATGCATACTTTCGGGACATAAGTCCTCGAACTAACTTTAATGAATATATATATATATACATACTCTAGGACCTCAGAGTCCCCATATACTATTCGTATACTCGTATGCATACTTCGAAGGCATTAGTCCTCGGAATAACTTTAGTGAATATCTATACATGTATACATATATATATACATATACGTACGCCATACGCTTCAGGGACATATAGCCGAGTCCCGGGGCAATAATTAATACATATCTACTTTCATGCACACTTCGGGGACATAAGTCCTCAAAGTGACACACACAAATATACATATATATATATATTCGGTAAACTCCCGGGACATCCAAGAGAGTCTCCGGAGTACAAATAATAATATTAATATCTATACTTATCTGTATACTTCAGGGACATTCACGAGTCCCCGAACTAGTATCCAACATATATATGTATATTCGTGTTGACCATAATACAATGGTCCTAGAAATAAGAAATATTGTCATATCTATATAATGTATATATTGGGGACGCGAGAGTCCTCAAATAACCCGCGAAACTGTTCCCAAGCGGTCAGCTTCATCGCGAGTTTTCTCACAGACCTCCTCAGAGCTTGGTCACCACGTAGTCAGCACATCCTGCCGATAACGAAAAATATTCATTTCATTGCCCATGTACAGCTCGAGAAAAATAACGTTATCAGTGCTAATATTCGGTTACATGGGGACCGAGCTCGAGAGCGAGGGTAATAACGCCAAGCCCTTTGTCTCCGAGACAAAGAGGGCGAGGATACATATTGCGCTCCGGGAGCTGGCCAGTCAGTTCCGTCCGGTCTCTCCAACAGCGCGCATCGCAGAGTCGACGCTCTGAAAACCGGTACATTTATTATATTTTATTTCTTTTCGAGTTTACCCCGGTCTCTTCGTCAGTGTAACTATAAGTCTCTGTAAAACCGGTATTAATTGTTTTAATCGTAATAAAAATAAAAGGAAACAAAAAGTCAAACACTACAACAAATAAATTTACAAAACATATATTATTGTCTTTATGGAATGTAACTACGTTTATTCACGTGTAAAATACATAATTGTTTATATCACATTCAATTTCTTCGCGCTATTTAAATCACGCATAATACGGCGACCGCGCAAAAGTGTAACATTTTCCGAACAAATAATTAAAATACATTCGTCTCTCGTTCGTGCGTGTTAACACACAACGAACAAATCATCGTAGTGCATTTCTTTCTCTCTCTCTCTCTTCCTCTCGCTCACGCCATTTTTCCTAACGCACGTACTCGTCTTACTCATAAAATCGTACTTGTCCAAAATTGGACAAATCTCGAAGTGCTTTCTCATGAGGCTTGGGAAAGGTGACGCACGAACACGCTACATCCGCCGACTCGCCGTTATCGGGCAGGTTAGCGACTGGCACGGTTAACCCGGTGCTTAGTGTTCGGACGTCGATTTCCCTCGACCTTCACATTTGTGTTCGCGGCTGGCCGCCAATCGCCGTAACCGGGCGGAGGTGGGCCAGACGTAGCGAGTCGGCGGTGCCGTAACCTGGCACGCATTAGACTCACTCAGCGTACCAAATTTTATTTTATACTAATCCGTACCTATGCGTTAGACGAATACGTTTCCCGATACATTCGCTGAAGAAATAGAGAACCTCATCATTTTCCGAGGAATTCGGAAGGTTTGCCGCACGAACACGCCACACGCGCCGACCCGCCGTAATACGGTAGGTCAGCGACTGGCACGGTCACACCGGTGCTTAGTGTTCGTGCGTCGGCTTCCGTTATTCTCAACGTTTGTTCTCGCGGTTGGCCGCCAATCGCCGTAACCGGGCGGAGGTGGAGCCAGACGCGGTGAGTCGACGGTGCCGAAACCTGGCACGTCTTGCACTCACCCAGCGGTTCAAACAATTATAAAATCTATACATTTATGTTCATATTTCGACGCGAATGTATCCCTCATAAATTAATCCAGTCCTCGTAGTCTCCGACCGCTCCCAAAAACATCGGCATCACCGGGCCATCGCATTCGGACGATCACCGGGTACCCGTCTGGGCAACGACCGGTCGGGTCGAGCTGGAACATCTTTGCGATTCCTGGACAAATTCGGTCACACGGTCGAGTAGTTTTGACCCGCTACGCACCGCCGCTCTTTCTCACTCAGGTAAGCACAATTTCCCGCTACTTTCTTATTTGTTTACCTGTCGCTCATGCGTCAAATTGCACACCAACGACTTTACCAAGCGCCTATCCCAAGTGGGCACATTCCCGCTTAAACGTGGCGCTTTTCTTCTCCGACGGTAACTTACCGTCACATAAGTCACATACGACTTAATCCATTATAATCCGTTGCGTTCGTGGCACACTTCCCATTCGTAAAGTCAAATCCTGAAAGGTAAAATAAAAGACGATTAATCATTCGTATTAAAAATGGGACCCACGACGTAACAGGAAAAAATAAAATTGGTGGCAGCGGTGGGATACGCTTAAAGTCTTTGGTGTAAAATTAAAATCAATATAAAAAATTCATGTTTACATATCGCAAAGTGTAAAAATAAAATAAGAGGTTCAAAATGGCTGAGCATTCCCAAAATTCGAAACGTTTAAGTGAAGAGGAACTCCGCGTATTAGCGGATCAATTAGATAAAAAACGCGAAATACTTCGTGAACAAGAACAGGCGTTATTAAAAAGAGAATTAGAAACGCACGAAAAATTAGAAGCCCTGAGTGCTCGTGAATGTGAATATAGTGATGAAGTGAATAATAGGGATGAACCAATCTCAACCACTCGTCACGCCCTCGAGGCTATGCAAAATACCCTTTCGACCATGATAAACGAAGTCAGTCGAATTAGTAGGGAAATCGGTTCAATCAAAAATGGTGAGGGTCAGCGACAATCGGGTCCAGTCCCTCGCGTACAACAAAACGAAGTTAACGTTCGCGATGATCGAGAATTACCCGCGAACATAAAATTTAAAGACGCACTCGAATCTGTGCCCATCTTCAATGGATACAACGTACCGGTTCTCCGGTTTGTTCGTGCTTGTAAAAGGGCAAGGGACATGTTCCGCCCTCATCAGGAGTTGGGCCTCACTCAGCTTCTACGTAACAAATTAAAAGGTCATGCCGCAACCGCACTGGAAGATTATAACTTCCAGAACGTTCACCAATTCGGTGAGCGGTTGAAAACGTTATTTGGCGCCGCGAAAACTTTGAACGAATTTCGTGGTGAGCTTGGAAATATTTCAAAAAACAAAAACGAACATATTATCGACTATATCAGTCGAACCAAAGATTTGCATACGGCGATTCTCGAAGCCGAAATTGATAATCACGGAACTCTCCGAAACGGTCAATACGATATCTTCGAAAACGACACGCTGGATTGTTTCGTCAAGGGTCTTCCACCCGATTTCCGAATCCGTCTCAAACTCGAGGGATTCGATAATCTCGAAGATGCCTATTCAAAGGCAATAAAAGTTGAAAAAGATATGGAACGCGATAGGTCCCATTTCAAGGACACGCGATTCGAAAGCCGAACTCAAAATCAGTCGGCCCAAATAAAAGCGGTCTCCCCTTCAGGAGGACCGATTTGTAAACATTGCAACCGCAATCACGCGTCCGAGGATTGCTGGTCAAAGTTTCCGGATAAAAGACCGGGAAATTCAAATAAACAAAATTCAAACAGTAGAATCACGTGGTCAAGGCCCACAAACATACAGGGATCTCGACCCCCGTCGATGTGTAATTATTGCAACAGGGCGGGCCACCTCGAGACGACCTGCTTTAAAAAACAAAACGAAGAAAGGAACAGGGCAACCGAATTGCCAAAAAACGAGAATTCTCGACCAGTGGCACGGGCCTCCCCGCGGGACGAGAAATCGACGGAGCGCCCAGTGAAAATAATAGACGCGTCTCCGTGCGATCCGTCCACGTCTTATTAACGCGTTCAAAACAAATAGCTTCCGTAGACCTCGACTCACCCAACTTATCGGGACTTAACGAATTTTTAATAGACTCAGGCTCGGAAGTGAATCTCGTTAAAAATCAAATCGTCAATGCTCACACGTATATAAATAAATACGATTTATTAAATTTGGAGGGGATCTCGAGTATCCCCGTAAGAACAAAGGGGTCTATAAGAATAATGATCAATGATACCCCCGCGGAATTTCACGTCGTCGATGATTGGTTCCCGATGGACCAACATGCATTACTTGGTACCGAATTTCTTGCTGAAAATAAAGCTCTCGTAGATTGGAGACATGAACAATTATCTTGGGGAAATAAAAGAATCCCGTTTAAAAGTAAACAAACTATTTCGATTCCAAAACGGTCCAAAACGGTCTGTTACGTCAAAGTAAGTAATCCCAAAATCAAAGAAGGATATATTCCGATGCTCTACTTGGGAGAAGGGATCTTTTTTGGCGAGGCAGTCGTTACGGTCAAAAATGGTATCGCTTATCTTATTGCGCACAATTCAACCGATGATAATTTGTTACTGACAATACCAACGGTAGTAGTCGAAGAATTCAAGTGCAAAGGCACGAAAAGTGGTTCCCTCACTCCGGACGACCAAAAGGCGTTTCAGGAAGAGGATAGGACCGAAGGTGAAAATAATTCCCTCACTCCGGACGACCAAACGGCGTTTCAGGAAGAGGATAAAAATCAAAAGGGTTCCCTCACTCCGGACGACCAAAAGGCGTTTCAGGAAGAGGATAGGACCCGATGTGAAAATAATTCCCTCACTCCGGACGACCAAAAGGCGTTTCAGGAAGAGGAGAAAAGTTTAATTGTTCCCCACCCGGACGACCAAAGGGCGTCTCGGGAAGAGGGTATATTACGGTTTGAAATTGCGCGCAACAAAAAAGTTTTAAAAGTTGAAAAGAAAGATAAAGTAAAAGAAATTCGCGACTTACTCCGTCTCAACCATCTAAACGATGAGGAACGGTCAAGCGTGGATAAAATTATAAGCGAGAATTCGGACCTATTTCATTTGCCAGGAAAAGTCCTAGGCTTTACAGATAAAATCGAGCATAAGATAACGACGAACGATGATCAACCAGTTTTTACGCGGCAGTATAGATTCCCGCCCGTTCATAAAGACGAGATTACAAAACAAGTTAAAGAACTAATTGAGGGGGAAGTAATAAAACCGTCAAACTCCCCGTATAGCTCGCCTCTGTGGATCGTTCCCAAAAAGGCGGACTCACAAGGAAATCCAAAGTGGCGCATGGTCATTGATTATAGGAACTTGAACGAAAAGACAATTGGCGATGCTTATCCATTACCTCAAATAACCGAAATTCTCGACCAATTAGGTAATGCGAAATATTTTTCAGTATTCGACCTGGCCAGCGGTTTCCATCAAATTAAAGTACATCCAGATGATTCTCACAAGACAGCATTTGCTACACCATTCGGTCACTACGAGTTCGACCGAATGCCGTTTGGTTTAAAAAATGCTCCGGCGACATTTCAAAGATTAATGGATCGAGTCTTAACAGGCCTTCAAGGCATCGAGCTGTTTGTTTATTTGGACGACATCGTCATTTATGCAAAGACACTAGTTGAACACGAAAATAAATTCAACAAACTTGCGAAAAAATTGAGGCAAGCCAACTTAAAATTACAACCGGACAAGTGTGAATTTTTAAGACGAGAAGTGGCATATTTGGGTCACATCATAAGCGAGGACGGAGTTAAACCCGATCCCAAAAAATTGGAGGCTCTACAGCGATACCCTAGGCCTACCACTCCGAAAAAAATAAAACAATTTTTAGGACTTGCAGGTTATTACCGCAGGTTCATCGAAAAATGTTCAGGCATTGCAAAGCCACTCACAAATTTATTAAAAAAGGGATCGACCTTCAAATGGACCGAATCTCACCAAAAAGCCTTTGATACGCTTATCGAGGCGTTATGTAAAGAACCTATTCTTCAATATCCGGATTTCACAAAACCATTCATCATAACAACGGACGCATCTGATCACGCTATTGGCGGAATTTTGAGCCAAGGCGAAATTGGTAAAGATAAACCCGTTAGTTACACCTCTCGAACTCTTGGAAAACACGAAGTAAATTACTCAGTGATCGAGAAGGAATTATTGGCTATCATTTATTGTGTAAATCATTTCAGACCTTATGTCTACGGCCGTGAGTTCTTGTTGGTAACGGACCACAAGCCGCTCGTATGGCTTCACTCCGTAAAAGACCCGGCCAATCGTCTTGTGCATTGGCGCCTTAGCCTTGCTAATTATACTTATAAAATTGTATACAAACCAGGAAGGGTAAACAGCAATGCTGACGCCCTTTCCCGGAACCCGCCAGTAAAAAATCAGACTGTGCTCATGGTAAAGCATACGCCATGTAAAAGAAAATCCGAATCGCCTATCGTTGGCCCAAGTCGGGCAAAAATTGGTAAACCGACTCCTAGCGGAAACGACGATTCGGACTCGGACGAAAGATTGTTCGATCCACCAGCTGGAAGAAATCCAGCTAAAAAACGAAAACCTACCTTAAATCCTGAGCCGGATACGGAGGAAATCCCCGATCCGTCGGACGGTAACCAAAGGGAAAATCCACCTGAAAAAAGGAAAAGGTTAGCCGACTCCGCGGACGAGGACGATTTCCTCGGTTTCCGAAATTTCCCGACAATTTCGCAACCGTCTGGCAAAACGCCTCGTCGTTGGGAAAAAGAAAAAGAAACTCCGAAAACCCGGAACCTGGAAGAACCGCCTTCCCATCCTCAATCCGTCGAACCTGTGGAGGAAACAACCTTGCACACGTCTATCCTGGACGCAAGTCCAGACGACGGAATCGCGGAAAATTTTGAAATAACGCAACTGTTAGAAGATCGAGAAATAGCCCCATTTCCTGAGGATTCCGTCATTACGGAACCGTCAGAACATGGAGAAAACATTGAGAATGTCGAGGATCTCACCGAAAGCTCAGGCGATTCAGACGACGACTCTGTAAATAGCGACATATTTGATAATGAAAACCCCGAGTATACATTACCGAGGGTAAACAGTGAAGTCCAAGGTAGGCTCACCATACGCGAAACGCGCGACAAATTGTCCATGTTCAAGGACAATCTCGTCGTCTTTGTCACCACTTCCGGGAGACCCATCGATGATGGAGCAAAAGACCTCCAAACTCAAAATTTGTTTCCCAAAATCGAGGAAACCACGTATTTACGACTTAAGGTAATAAACGAAAATTCAAGATGCATATTAGCTATACCGTTATTGGCTAATGTACACGAAAATCTTATGATCGAGGACCTTGAGGAAGCCCTCGACTCCTTGAAAAATTTTGTCCGCGAAACATCTACGAAATTAATTCATGTCGCGAAAACAAACTCAATCGGAAATGTATCATGGAACGAAATTAAAAATCTTTTGATACGAACGCTAGGCAACGACGAAGTTACGTTGACTATCTGTAAATAACATCGCAAGGTGGCCATAAACGTGGTCCCTGTTCCGAAGATGGGAACCAGTCCACGACGACCACCCAGGGCTGACGCCCAAAGTGCCCTTTGGCACCCCAATCAAGAAGACGCCTATCGACATCAGCGAAGCGTTCTTGGTTACAGGATGACGTGGAAAATTTACCTTGCCGTCCTGTTTTGCATCCGCCCAACTGCCGGTCTTGTCGGGTACGATTGTGGCGGACCATCTCTAAACGTATCGACCATCTCCTTGGGAACCATTGGCGAATGTGACATCCCTTTGGTCGATCCGATACCGACACCAGTGAAGATTCAACTCCTGCAGCTTTCGGAGTTCTCGTCAACTGGCGTAGTCCAATGTAAGGTCGAAATCGACCGGACAATTTACTACTGTGGGATGAGTTCTCACAATTCCATTGTACATAATGGACGCCAAACTTACCTGCACGAAGTCGATGAACGATCGTGCCGGAAAATTCACGAAACAGGGCTACTACAAGTAGGCCTGACAGCAATAATGTCCGGGATCCGGAAAAACAGCACCACAACTCGGGGCGTGACCCTAGCCGGATCTCTTGATAACCAGGGGAAATGCTCCGGCACACAATATAACGATCCTTTCGGCGCTTGGGACAACGTGGTCGTCCAAGCCTCAGTGAGGATCACTCTTACCAGCTACGAAGCAACGGTCAACTTGGCGACCAACAAAATAATCCTTCAATCAGGAACCCATTGCCAATTATCGGATGGTACCTGCTTCGACATCGAGGGCAACGCCGTATTCTGGAAAACGGAACCAGAAGATACCTGCGCGTTTAATAGATACGACGTACTATTCGAGGGTACAGCTACCAAATTAAGGACTTTCGACAACTCTCACCAAATACCGGACGTCTACACGCTGACTACCCAGGATACTACCTTCGCGCTAGCCGCAAAATCTGAAAAACATGTTTGCGGCTATACTCTTGTGCGAACGGAACATCCGAAATTGTACGTTCTGGAAATTCAAAATCACGAATCTTTCGCTACGCGGAAAAAGGTGCTTGTTAGTAACCTCGACATATTCGCGTACGTGAACTCGAAGTTTATCTACGTCGAAAAGCATATTAAGGCGCAAATAAAAACGCTGTACAAGGACATTCTCACACAACGATGCAATCTGGAAAGACAAATGCTACAAAACGCTCTCTCAACGGCTTCCATCCTACCCGGAAAATTCGCCCGGGCCGTCATGAAAGCCCCGGGATACATGGCCGTCATCGCAGGAGAGGTAGCACACATCGTCAAGTGCACACCTGTGGAATGCACCCTTCGTCGAACGGACGAATGTTACAACGAACTTCCCGTCACGTTCCGGAACCAATCATTCTTCCTGTCCACAATCTCAAGGACACTTATCCGGACGGGAACACATATCGAGTGCAACCCCATGCTGCCTGCCGAATATTGGATCGACGGCATGCCTACCTGGGGATACAACCCTATTGGAAATTTGGCATCCAGCGGAATATATTCTGACCACGAGATCAACCAGCTGAGGGACAGGATCATGTTCCCCGCTGAAAAACCAGCATTACTCAACAACATCGCAAGGGGTTTCGCAGGACACGACATACCCCCGGGAAGCGTTTCCCTCAAGACACTGATGGACGAGGACGTGTGGCGTCGCTGGCACCTCCGGCTCGGGTCGTCGTCCTAGCGCGGCGCTCCGATCACTTTTCACCAAAAAAACCAGGGGAGAAGGCAATCTACAAGTTTGGATATAACTCGAACCTTCCTTGGCGCGTCCTCTCTCACTACACGTGTGGCTACTTGTTAAGACAGCATTATTTAACTAAGTAAATAAAGTTAACTCATTACTGCTTATACAAACTGTGGAGTTGAGTCATATCATTCACCCTGTGACCCTGAAATCTCCATAATTGGTGACCCCGATCTTACGAACGTCAACTTAACCGCTACGCGCCACGTGAAGAATGTCGCTCAGAACGAGTGACGAAACACCACCGGGTTCTCCCAAAACCGTAAAAAAGGCTCTGTCTCTCTCGCAAGCGAGCACTTCTGCAACATCCATAAAAAATGAGCCTACCATCGAGGCCATCGAAGACTGCAAGCTGCCCACCTTCTGGAAAAATACACCGGATGTCTGGTTCCTGCACATAGAATCGGTGTTCCACGCGAAAAAGGTTACATCGGACATCAGCAAGTATCATCTGGTCGTCTCGCATCTGGATTCCGCACCCATGCAAGAAGTCTCCGACATTCTTCGCAATCCACCAGAAAAAGATAAGTACGGCAATCTAAAAAAAGCGCTTATAAATCGATTCTCCGATTCCGCTGATCGCCAGCTCTACAAACTCTTAACTGATCTCGAGCTTGGCGACAAGAAACCTTCGCAGTTGCTTCGTCAAATGCGTGAACTTGCGGGGAACAGAGCTAGCGAAGATGTTCTACGTGTCAGATGGCTAGCGCTCTTGCCGGTCCACACGCAGCGCTTCCTAAAAATATTCAAAGCGCCCACGATCGAGGAGCTTGCCACCGCGGCAGACGAGCTCATGGAAAGCCACAGTGGCCCAGCCGTCATGTCAACAAGCATGCACACTGAGCGTAGCCCCTCGCCTAGAAAACTTCACTGTGCCCAGCCAAAATCTCCCTCAAAATCTCCCTTAGAGTCTCTCGCAACTGACCTAACGTCCATCAAAAATTCTCTCGCAGAGCTCATCTCTCTCAATCGAGGCATTGCCGGGAAGCTTGCTCTAGGCACTGAACGGAAGTCGCGATCTCGGTCACGTCCCTCATCACCAGCAACGGCGGGTCTCTGCTACTATCACCGTAGATTTGGGCCGAAGGCTTACCGGTGTGCTCAGCCATGCACCTCTACTCAACCATTGGCTCAACGTGACCAGTCGGAAAACTGAACGGGCTGTCGTCCGTAATGGCGGTCGGCGACAGCAACAACAACACTATCACGAGTGTTAACACCGAATACCGCCTGCACATATTTGACCGTTCCTCTCATCTCAAATTCTTAATCGATTCGGGTTCCGTCGTGTCTCTAGTGCCAAGAGCTGCAATCAAACGTAAACTTCAACTCGCTGAGTTGAAGCTCTATGCAGCTAACACTACGGTCATCTCCACCTACGGTCAAGCGGTTCTCACTGTCAATCTTGGCCTGCGCAGAGCCTTTAAATGGGCTTTCATCATCGCTGACGTCAAATCGGCCATCATCGGGGCGGATCTTCTCGTCCACTATGGACTCATCATAGACCTCAAAGGTCGTCGACTCATCGATCCTCTGACCTCACTGGTCACCGTCGGCGAATGGTGCGAAGCTTCTGTTCACAGCGTCTCCATGGTAGAGCACCTCGACGTGCCTAGCGCTCCTCAAGGCAACGAGTACGTTACACTATTGCGGAAATACGAGGACCTCATGAGACCCCAATCGGCACCGTACACTGACATCGACAGTTCCGTTGCTCACCACATTGTGACAACCGGACCTCCCACTGTGGAACGACCTCGCCGACTCACCGGGGAAAAGCTCAACATCGCCAAGGCGGACTTCGATCTCCTCTTGCATCATGGCGTAATACGCCCTTCCAACAGCCAGTGGGCCAGTCCCCTGCATATGGTGCCCAAGAAAACCGGTGGTTGGCGTACCACTGGTGATTATAGGAGACTCAATTCACACACTGTCCCGGATCGGTACCCAGTGCCTCACATCGAGGACATATTCCAACGACTCCATGGAAAAACCATCTTCACGACTTTGGACCTCGTCCGCGCCTACCACCAGATCCCTGTTGCGACCGAGGACATAAAAAAAACAGCTGTCACTACACCGTTTGGGCTTTTCGAATTCCTAGGCATGCCACCAGGTCTTCGCAACGCCACTCAAACGTTTCAGAGGCACATGGACACCATCCTGCGCGGGCTCGACTTCGTCGGATGCTTCATCGATGATATAATCGTGATGTCAAGGTCTCACGAAGAACACCTGCGTCACCTCAGCATCATCTTCAACATTCTTCGGGCCAATCGGCTCAGTATAAATCTCAACAAATGCCACCTTGGTAAGGACGAGGTTGTATACCTGGGCTACACCGTTAACAAAGATGGCTATGAGCCTCCGGTGGATAGGATACAGGCCATCACTGCGTATCCCAGGCCCGATACGATCTCCGACCTCCGACGTTTTTTGGGCATGCTCAACTACTACCGGCGCTGTATACCGCGAGCCGCTCAGTTGCAAGCCCCCTTTAACGCGTATTTAAAAGACTCAAAAAAGAATGATAAGCGAAAGGTCGAGTGGAACGACGACACCGAACGAGCCTTTGAGGAGTGCAAGAATAGCATCGCGTTCGCTACTAGAACCTCATTCTTGTCCGCCTCAACTCCCTTGGCTGTTACTTCTGACGCCTCCGACTTCGCCATTGGCGCATCTCTCGAACAACTCGAGGATAATGTGTGGAAACCCATCAGTTTCTTCTCTCGGAAGCTCTCACCTACAGAAACGCGGTACAGCACTTACGATAGAGAGCTCCTCGCCATCTTCGCAGCCATCAAATTCTTTCGGCACATTCTCGAGGGACGCCATTTCATCATTAAAACCGACCACCGGCCTCTCGTCTACGCCTTCTCTCAACGAGCCGACAAAGCGTCCCCGAGACAGCTCCGGCAACTTGATTACATCTCCCAATTCACAACGGAAATCGTCCACATTGATGGAAAAGAGAATCCCGTTGCCGACGCTCTTTCTCGCATAGCTACGATCTCGATGCCAACTGCTCTCGATGCCGAAACGATCCACGCCGCTCAAGAGAACGATGATGAGCTAAAACGACTGCAAAACGACACGTCTCTCAAGCTGCAACGACTCTCGATCCAAGGCCACACCGTCTACTGCGACATTTCTTCTGGCTGGGTGCGGCCCTACATCCCTGAAGCCCTTCGACGACGTGCCTTCGACACCGTGCACAGCTTGTCCCATCCTAGTGGCCGTGTCACAGTTCGACAACTAAGAGAGAAATTCGTGTGGCCCGGAATCAAAAGGGACGCTCTCCGTTGGTCTCGAGAGTGCGTTCCTTGCCAGAGAGCGAAGGTTCATCGTCACAATCGTTCGCAGCCGAACAAAATAGATGTGCCGGACAACCGATTCGACCATATTCACATCGACATCATCGAGTTACCGAAAATTGGTGAGCTGCGCTACTGCTTAACGATAATAGATAGGTTTTCCAGGTGGCCCATGGCGATTCCTATGCACGACATGTCAGCTGACACAGTTGCCACCGCGTTCTATATCAACTGGATCTGCCAGTACGGGACTCCACTCACAATAACAACCGATCAAGGTTCGCAATTTGAGTCCGCCCTCTTCACTGCGCTGGCTCGCATGGTTGGTGCTCGCAGAATTCGGACCACGCCATATCACCCGCAATCGAACGGACTTGTGGAGAGGTGGCATCGTACCCTCAAAGCAAGCCTCATGTGCAATGCTCAGACGCCATGGCCAGAACTCCTGCCAACCGTTCTTCTCGGACTCAGAACATCATACAAAGAAGATCTTCGCGCTTCACCGGCAGAAATGCTGTATGGAACTGAATTAAGAGTACCCGGCGAGTTCTTCGTCACCGACAGCATTCCTGCGGACCCGCAAATTTTTATCGAAAAATTTCGAGAACACATCAAGAGCGTCCGCCCAACACCGACAGCGCATCACACCAAATCTCGACCATTCGTACTCAAGGATCTACAGACATGCACACATGTGTTCAAGAGGATCGACTCAGTGCGCCGGCCACTCGAGGCCCCTTACTCCGGACCACACGAAATCGTCAAACGAATCGACGACAAGGTCTTCGTGATTCTAGTCAACGGTGTGGAAAAAACAGTTTCCGTCGACGTTTTAAAACCTGCATATATTGCCAAAGAAGACACTCCGGGTCAGCTGGACCCTATAGTTCCTGAGGAAAATCGTTCGGTCAGAATGGACTAACCTCTGCGTACGTATAAAAATAAAACGGTATCGTTCCTTCCACCCACGTGAAAGCAACTCAGGGGGGAATGGTTGTGGCGTCGCTGGCACCTCCGGCTCGGGTCGTCGTCCTAGCGCGGCGCTCCGATCACTTTTCACCAAAAAAACCAGGGGAGAAGGCAATCTACAAGTTTGGATATAACTCGAACCTTCCTTGGCGCGTCCTCTCTCACTACACGTGTGGCTACTTGTTAAGACAGCATTATTTAACTAAGTAAATAAAGTTAACTCATTACTGCTTATACAAACTGTGGAGTTGAGTCATATCATTCACCCTGTGACCCTGAAATCTCCATAGACGCTCTCCAACACGTGGCCGATGGAGTAATGCACAAAATCTGGGGTGGTTTCGAAAAATTCGGGATCATCAGTGCGGGACTGTTCGGGGTCCTCGCAATCCTCACCATCATCAAGGCGATCATCGATACTTGCATCCATGGATATACACTCCACACTCTGTACGGATGGAGTTTCACCCTTCTAGGAGCCATCTGGAACTCGGTCACAAGCCTCCTAATTAGCAGAGCTCACCATGCTGATCAACGGTCGTCGAAGATTACCAACGACGAACCTCTGGAGCTGGTGTCCATCAACGACAATCGCGACCATCCGACGACGTCGAGGCGTTTGTCGGGCGTCGACCACGGACTCTTGGAGCGGCTCAACGCCGGTCCTCAGCAAAGCTGAAGCATTGCTTCAGACTTTTAGGGGGGAGGTGTTACGTCCTAGCACTCTCGCCCTCCAAATATTCATATCGGGTACGAACTGTAATAATTATTAAGATTTTTTCCTCGCGCTAAACGCGCTCATTTATGTTTTTCTTGGGTACATATCAATCAGAACGACCCATTTATGGTCGATTTCACATAGAAACCCCGTTATATATATATCTTTAAATGTAGCACGCTTATATCTACCCGTATACTTTAGGGACAAACAGTTCCCATAATAACGTTACCGCTAAGCCTACCCGTAACTTCAGGGACGAGCACATGGGTGCTCGGATTAACTTTACAATTAGTCTCATATATACGTACATATCTGTTTGCCTGTACACTTCTGGGACACGCACATGGGTCCCCGGAGTACCATACTATAAAGTCTCATATATACGTACATATCTGTTTGCCTGTACACTTCTGGGACACGCACATGGGTCCCCGGAGTACCATACTATAATGTCTCATATATACATACATATACACGTACCTGCATACTTTAGGGACATATACGAGAGTCCCTGGAGTACCTCCTATAATAATTCCGCATGTCTATTTCCATGCATACTTGCGGGACATAAGTCCTCGAACTAACTTTAATGAATATATATATATATACATACCCTAGGACCTCAGAGTCCCCATATACTATTCGTATACTCGTATGCATACTTCGAAGGCATTAGTCCTCGGAATAACTTTAGTGAATATCTATACATGTATACATATATATATACATATACGTACGCCATACGCTTCAGGGACATATAGCCGAGTCCCGGGGCAATAATTAATACATATCTACTTTCATGCACACTTCGGGGACATAAGTCCTCAAAGTGACACACACAAATATACATATATATATATATTCGGTAAACTCCCGGGACATCCAAGAGAGTCTCCGGAGTACAAATAATAATATTAATATCTATACTTATCTGTATACTTCAGGGACATTCACGAGTCCCCGAACTAGTATCCAACATATATATGTATATTCGTGTTGACCATAATACAATGGTCCTAGAAATAAGAAATATTGTCATATCTATATAATGTATATATTGGGGACGCGAGAGTCCTCAAATAACCCGCGAAACTGTTCCCAAGCGGTCAGCTTCATCGCGAGTTTTCTCACAGACCTCCTCAGAGCTTGGTCACCACGTAGTCAGCACATCCTGCCGATAACGAAAAATATTCATTTCATTGCCCATGTACAGCTCGAGAAAAATAACGTTATCAGTGCTAATATTCGGTTACATGGGGACCGAGCTCGAGAGCGAGGGTAATAACGCCAAGCCCTTTGTCTCCGAGACAAAGAGGGCGAGGATACATATTGCGCTCCGGGAGCTGGCCAGTCAGTTCCGTCCGGTCTCTCCAACAGCGCGCATCGCAGAGTCGACGCTCT
The DNA here is from genome assembly GCA_964007375.1 of Ophion obscuratus. NCBI lineage: Eukaryota > Metazoa > Arthropoda > Insecta > Hymenoptera > Ichneumonidae > Ophion > Ophion obscuratus. The sequence continues at coordinate 41,644,986 of OZ023315.1, read as the reverse complement.
GAAAACCGGTACATTTATTATATTTTATTTCTTTTCGAGTTTACCCCGGTCTCTTCGTCAGTGTAACTATAAGTCTCTGTAAAACCGGTATTAATTGTTTTAATCGTAATAAAAATAAAAGGAAACAACAAGTCAAACACTACAACAAATAAATTTACAAAACATATATTATTGTCTTTATGGAATGTAACTACGTTTATTCACGTGTAAAATACATAATTGTTTATATCACATTCAATTTCTTCGCGCTATTTAAATCACGCATAATACGGCGACCGCGCAAAAGTGTAACATTTTCCGAACAAATAATTAAAATACATTCGTCTCTCGTTCGTGCGTGTTAACACGCAACGAACAAATCATCGTAGTGCATTTCTTTCTCTCTCTCTCTCTTCCTCTCGCTCACGCCATTTTTCCTAACGCACGTACTCGTCTTACTCATAAAATCGTACTTGTCCAAAATTGGACAAATCTCGAAGTGCTTTCTCATGAGGCTTGGGAAAGGTGACGCACGAACACGCTACATCCGCCGACTCGCCGTTATCGGGCAGGTTAGCGACTGGCACGGTTAACCCGGTGCTTAGTGTTCGGACGTCGATTTCCCTCGACCTTCATATTTGTGTTCGCGGCTGGCCGCCAATCGCCGTAACCGGGCGGAGGTGGGCCAGACGTAGCGAGTCGGCGGTGCCGTAACCTGGCACGCATTAGACTCACTCAGCGTACCAAATTTTATTTTATACTAATCCGTACCTATGCGTTAGACGAATACGTTTCCCGATACATTCGCTGAACAAATAGAGAACCTCATCATTTTCCGAGGAATTCGGAAGGTTTGCCGCACGAACACGCCACACGCGCCGACCCGCCGTAATACGGTAGGTCAGCGACTGGCACGGTCACACCGGTGCTTAGTGTTCGTGCGTCGGCTTCCGTTATTCTCAACGTTTGTTCTCGCGGTTGGCCGCCAATCGCCGTAACCGGGCGGAGGTGGAGCCAGACGCGGTGAGTCGACGGTGCCGAAACCTGGCACGTCTTGCACTCACCCAGCGGTTCAAACAATTATAAAATCTATACATTTATGTTCATATTTCGACGCGAATGTATCCCTCATAAATTAATCCAGTCCTCGTAGTCTCCGACCGCTCCCAAAAACATCGGCATCACCGGGCCATCGCATTCGGACGATCACCGGGTACCCGTCTGGGCAACGACCGGTCGGGTCGAGCTGGAACATCTTTGCGATTCCTGGACAAATTCGGTCACACGGTCGAGTAGTTTTGACCCGCTACGCACCGCCGCTCTTTCTCACTCAGGTAAGCACAATTTCACGCTACTTTCTTATTTGTTTACCTGTCGCTCATGCGTCAAATTGCACACCAACGACTTTACCAAGCGCCTATCCCAAGTGGGCACATTCCCGCTTAAACGTGGCGCTTTTCTTCTCCGACGGTAACTTACCGTCACATAAGTCACATACGACTTAATCCATTATAATCCGTTGCGTTCGTGGCACACTTCCCATTCGTAAAGTCAAATCCTGAAAGGTAAAATAAAAGACGATTAATCATTCGTATTAAAAATGGGACCCACGACGTAACAGCTAGGCGCGGCGTTATCAGTTTGGAGGGATTATTCGTCAACTGGAACACTTGCATGCAGATTCGGACTCGTTTCCCGATTTAAAAGTCGTCGATTCGAAAGAAAATTCACATGAGATTCGACGTTGAAAAATACGCCTGTTTCAACCATTTTTTTACCGGACCGAGACGAATCCAATCTGACAACCGATCCATTCATGTTCTGTTTTGTGTTTCATTATCGAAATAACCTTGAGACTGTTCGGACTCCTTCCCAGTGGGTGTTTTTCAAAAATGTTCCACTCTCGGCACGAAAATAGGCGTTGAGGACTGTTACTGCTGCTGTGGACTATGAATGTGAACGAATCCGATGCTCGGCGCGGCGTTCTCAGTTTGTAGGGATTATTCGACAACAGAAACACTTGAATTGAGACACGGATTCGTTTACCGATTTAAAAGTCGTCGATTCGAACGAAAATTCACATGACTTTCGACGTCGATAAATACGCCTGTTTTGACCGATTTTTTAACCGGACCGAGACGAATCCAATCCGACAACCGATCCATTCATGATCTGTTTTGTGCTTCATTATCGAAATAGACTTGAGACTGTTTGGACTCGTTAGCAGTGGGTGATTTTTTAAACTGTTTCACCCTCGGCACGAAAAACGTCGTTGAGGACTACTACTGCTGCTGTGGACTGTGAACGTGAAAGCATCAGATGCTCTGCGCGGCGTTCTCAGTTTGTAGGCATTATTCGACAACAGAAACACTTGCATGCAAACTCGGATTCGTTTCTCGATTTAAAAGTTGTCGATTCGAACGAAAATTTACATGAGATTCGACGTTGATAAATACGCCTGTTTCATCCGTTTTTTTTACCGGACCAAGACGAATCCAATCTGAAAACCGATCCATTCATGTTCTGTTTTGTGTTTCATTATCGAAATAACATTGAGACTGTTCGGACTCCTTCCCAGTGGGTGATTTTCAACAATGTTTCACTCTCGGCATTAAAATAGGCGTTGAGGACTGCCACTGCGGGTGTGGACTATGAACGTCAACGAATCCGATGCTAGGCGCGGCGTTCTCAGTTTGGAGGGACTGTTCGTCAACAGAAACACTTGCATGCAGATTCGGATTCGTTTCCCGATTTAAAAGTCGTCGATTCGAAAGAAAATTCAGATGAGATTCGACGTTGATAAATACGCCTGTTTCAACCGTTTTTTTCACCGGACCGAAACGAATCCTATCTGACAACCGATCTATTCATGTTCTGTTTTGTGTTTCATTATCGAAATAACCTTGAGACTGTTCGGACTCATTCCCAGTGGTTGATTTTCAACAATGTTTCACTCTCGGCACGAAAATAGGCGTTGAGGACTGCCACTGCGGCTGTGGACTATGAACGTCAACGAATCCGACGCTAGGCGGGGCGTTCTCAGTTTGTAGGGATTATTCGACAACAGAAACACTTGCATGCAGATTCGGATTCGTTTCCCGATTTAAAAGTCGTCGATTCGACCAAAAATTCCCATGAGTTTCGACGTCGATATATACGCCTGTTTTAATGATATTTTTTCGGACCGAGACGAATCCAATGTAGAAACCGGTCTATTCATATTCTGTTTTGTGTTTCATTATCGAATTAGTCTTGAGGCTCGTCGGATTCGTTCACAGTGGGGGATTTTGTAAAATGTTTCACCCTCGGAACGAAAATAGCCGTTGAGGACTGCTACTGCTGCTGTGGACTATGAACATGAACGAAACCGATGCTCGGCGCGGCGTGCTCAGTTTGTAGGAATTATTCGACAACAGAAACACTTGCATGCAGACTCGGATTCGATTCCCGATTAAAAAGACGTCGATTCGAACGAAAATTCACATGAGTTTCGACGTCGATCAATACGCCTGTTTTAACCGTTTTTTTATCGGACCGAGATGAATGCAATGTGAAAACTGGTCTATTCATATACTGTTTTGTGTTTCATTATCGAAATAGTCTTGAGACTCTTCGGACTCGTTCCCAGTGGATGATTTTTTCAAATGTTTCACCCTCGGCACGAAGAAACCCTTTGAGGTCTACTTCTGCTGCTATGGACTATGAACGTGAACGAATCCGATGCGAGGCGCGGCGTTCTCAGTTTGGAGGGATTATTCGTCAACAGGAACACTTGCATGCAGATTCGGATTCGTTTCCCGATTCAAAAGTCGTTGATTCGAAAGAAAATTCACATGAGGTTCGACGTTGATAAATACGCCTGTTTCAACCGTTTTTTTTACCGGACCGAGACGAATCGAATGTGAAGACCGGTCCATTCTTATCCGCTTTTGTGTTTTATTATCGAAATAACCTTTCGACGGTTCGGACTCGTTATCGGTGGGTGATTTTGAAAAATATTTCACCCTCGGCACGAAAAAAGCCGTTGAGGACTACTACTGCTGCTGTGGACTGTGAACGTGAAAGCATCAGATGCTCGGCGGGGCGTTCTCTGTTTGAAGGCATTATCGGACAACAGAAACACTTGCATGCAAACTCGGATTCGTTTCTCGATTTAAAAGTCGTCGATTCGAACGAAAATTTACATGACTTTCGACGTCGATAAATACGCCTGTTTTACCCGATTTTTTTACCGGACCGAGACGAATCCAATCTGACAACCGATCCATTCATGTTCTGTTTTGTGCTTCATTATCGAAATAGACTTGAGACTGTTCGGACTCGTTCCCAGTGGGTGATTTTTTAAACTGTTTCACCCTCGGCACGAAAAAAGCCGTTGAGGACTACTACTGCTGCTGTGGACTGTGAACGTGAAAGCATCAGATGCTCTGCGCGGCGTTCTCAGTTTGTAAGCATTATTCGACAACAGAAACACTTGCATGCAAACTCGGATTCGTTTCTCGATTTAAAAGTCGTCGATTCGAACGAAAATTTACATGAGATTCGACGTTGATAAATACGCCTGTTTAGACCGTTTTTTTTACCGGACCGAGACGAATCCAATCTGAAAACCGATCCATTCATGTTCTGTTTTGTGTTTCAATATCGAAATAACATTCAGACAGGTCGGCCTCCTTTCCAGTGGTTGATTTTCAACAATGTTTCACTCTCGGCACGAAAATAGGCGTTGAGGACTGCCACTGCGGCTGTGGACTATGAACGTCAACGAATCCGATGCTAGGCGCGGCGTTATCAGTTTGGAGGGATTATTCGTCAACTGGAACACTTGCATGCAGATTCGGACTCGTTTCCCGATTTAAAAGTCGTCGATTCGAAAGAAAATTCACATGAGATTCGACGTTGAAAAATACGCCTGTTTCAACCATTTTTTTACCGGACCGAGACGAATCCAATCTGACAACCGATCCATTCATGTTCTGTTTTGTGTTTCATTATCGAAATAACCTTGAGACTGTTCGGACTCCTTCCCAGTGGGTGTTTTTCAAAAATGTTCCACTCTCGGCACGAAAATAGGCGTTGAGGACTGTTACTGCTGCTGTGGACTATGAATGTGAACGAATCCGATGCTCGGCGCGGCGTTCTCAGTTTGTAGGGATTATTCGACAACAGAAACACTTGCGTGCAGACTCGGATTCGTTTACCGATTTAAAAGTCGTCGATTCGAACGAAAATTCACATGACTTTCGACGTCGATAAATACGCCTGTTTTAACCGATTTTTTTACCGGACCGAGACGAATCCAATCCGACAACCGATCCATTCATGATCTGTTTTGTGCTTCATTATCGAAATAGACTTGAGACTGTTTGGACTCGTTCCCAGTGGGTGATTTTTTAAACTGTTTCACCCTCGGCACGAAAAACGTCGTTGAGGACTACTACTGCTGCTGTGGACTGTGAACGTGAAAGCATCAGATGCTCTGCGCGGCGTTCTCAGTTTGTAGGCATTATTCGACAACAGAAACACTTGCATGCAAACTCGGATTCGTTTCTCGATTTAAAAGTCGTCGATTCGAACGAAAATTTACATGAGATTCGACGTTGATAAATACGCCTGTTTCAACCGTTTTTTTTACCGGACCAAGACGATTCCAATCTGAAAACCGATCCATTCATGTTCTGTTTTGTGTTTCATTATCGAAATATCATTGAGACTGTTCGGACTCCTTCCCAGTGGGTGATTTTCAACAATGTTTCACTCTCGGCATTAAAATAGGCGTTGAGGACTGCCACTGCGGCTGTGGACTATGAACGTCAACGAATCCGATGCTAGGCGCGGCGTTCTCAGTTTGGAGGGACTATTCGTCAACAGAAACACTTGCATGCAGATTCGGATTCGTTTCCCGATTTAAAAGTCGTCGATTCGAAAGAAAATACAGATGAGATTCGACGTTGATAAATACGCCTGTTTCAACCGTTTTTTTCACCGGACCGAAACGAATCCTATCTGACAACCGATCTATTCATGTTCTGTTTTGTGTTTCATTATCGAAATAACCTTGAGACTGTTCGGACTCCGTCGCAGTGGGTGATTTTCAAAAAAGTTTCACTCTCAGCACGAAAATAGGGGTTGAGGACTGCTACTGCTGCTGTGGACTGTGAACGTGAAAGCATCAGACGCTCTGCGCGGCGTTCTCAGTTTGTTGGCATTATTCGACAACTGGAACACTTGCATGCAGATTCGGACTCGTATCCCGATTTAAACGTCGTCGATTCGAAAGAAAATTCACATGAGATTCGACGTTGAAAAATACGCCTGTTTCAACCATTTTTTTACCAGACCGAGACGAATCCAATCTGACAACCGATCCATTCATGTTCTGTTTTGTGTTTCATTATCGAAATAACCTTGAGACTGTTCGGACTCCTTCCCAGTGGGTGTTTTTCAAAAATGTTCCACTCTCGGCACGAAAATAGGCGTTGAGGACTGTTACTGCTGCTGTGGACTATGAATGTGAACGAATCCGATGCTCGGCGCGGCGTTCTCAGTTTGTAGGGATTATTCGACAACAGAAACACTTGCATGCAGACTCGGATTCGTTTACCGATTTAAAAGTCGTCGATTCGAACGAAAATTCCCATGAGTTTCGACGTCGATATATACGCCTGTTTTAATGATTTTTTTTTCGGACCGAGACGAATCCAATGTAGAAACCGGTCTATTCATATTCTGTTTTGTGTTTCATTATCGAATTAGTTTTGAGGCTCGTCGGATTCGTTCACAGTGGGGGATTTTGTAAAATGTTTCACCCTCGGAACGAAAATAGCCGTTGAGGACTGCTACTGCTGCTGTGGACTATGAACATGAACGAAACCGATGCTCGGCGCGGCGTGCTCAGTTTGTAGGAATTATTCGACAACAGAAACACTTGCATGCAGACTCGGATTCGATTCCCGATTGAACAGACGTCGATTCGAACGAAAATTCACATGAGTTTCGACGTCGATCAATACGCCTGTTTTAACCGTTTTTTTATCGGACCGAGATTAATCCAATGTGAAAACTGGTCTATTCATATACTGTTTTGTGTTTCATTATCGAAATAGTCTTGAGACTCTTCGGACTCGTTCCCAGTGGATGATTTTTTCAAATGTTTCACCCTCGGCACGAAGAAACCCTTTGAGGTCTACTTCTGCTGCTATGGACTATGAACGTGAACGAATCCGATGCGAGGCGCGGCGTTCTCAGTTTGGAGGGATTATTCGTCAACAGGAACACTTGCATGCAGATTCGGATTCGTTTCCCGATTCAAAAGTCGTCGATTCGAAAGAAAATTCACATGAGGTTCGACGTTGAAAAATACGCCTGTTTCAACCATTTTTTTACCGGACCGAGAAGAATCGAATGTGAAAACCGGTCCATTCTTATTCGCTTTTTTGTTTCATTATCGAAATAACCTTTCGACGGTTCGGACTCGTTATCGGTGGGTGATTTTGAAAAATATTTCACCCTCGGCACGAAAAAAGCCGTTGAGGACTACTACTGCTGCTGTGGACTGTGAACGTGAAAGCATCAGATGCTCTGCGCGGCGTTCTCTGTTTGAAGGCATTATTCGACAACAGAAACACTTGCATGCAAACTCGGATTCGTTTCTCGATTTAAAAGTCATCGATTCGAACGAAAATTTACATGACTTTCGACGTCGATAAATACGCCTGTTTTACCCGATTTTTTTACCGGACCGAGACGAATCCAATCTGACAACCGATCCATTCATGTTCTGTTTTGTGCTTCATTATCGAAATAGACTTGAGACTGTTCGGACTCGTTCCCAGTGGGTGATTTTTTAAACTGTTTCACCCTCGGCACGAAAAAAGCCGTTGAGGACTACTACTGCTGCTGTGGACTGTGAACGTGAAAGCATCAGATGCTCTGCGCGGCGTTCTCAGTTTGTAAGCATTATTCGACAACAGAAACACTTGCATGCAAACTCGGATTCGTTTCTCGATTTAAAAGTCGTCGATTCGAACGAAAATTTACATGAGATTCGACGTTGATAAATACGCCTGTTTCAACCGTTTTTTTTACCGGACCGAGACGAATCCAATCTGAAAACCGATCCATTCATGTTCTGTTTTGTGTTTCAATATCGAAATAACATTCAGACAGGTCGGCCTCCTTCCCAGTGGTTGATTTTCAACAATGTTTCACTCTCGGCACGAAAATAGGCGTTGAGGACTGCCACTGCGGCTGTGGACTATGAACGTCAACGAATCCGATGCTAGGCGCGGCGTTATCAGTTTGGAGGGATTATTCGTCAACTGGAACACTTGCATGCAGATTCGGACTCGTTTCCCGATTTAAAAGTCGTCGATTCGAAAGAAAATTCACATGAGATTCGACGTTGAAAAATACGCCTGTTTCAACCATTTTTTTACCGGACCGAGACGAATCCAATCTGACAACCGATCCATTCATGTTCTGTTTTGTGTTTCATTATCGAAATAACCTTGAGACTGTTCGGACTCCTTCCCAGTGGGTGTTTTTCAAAAATGTTCCACTCTCGGCACGAAAATAGGCGTTGAGGACTGTTACTGCTGCTGTGGACTATGAATGTGAACGAATCCGATGCTCGGCGCGGCGTTCTCAGTTTGTAGGGATTATTCGACAACAGAAACACTTGCGTGCAGACTCGGATTCGTTTACCGATTTAAAAGTCGTCGATTCGAACGAAAATTCACATGACTTTCGACGTCGATAAATACGCCTGTTTTAACCGATTTTTTTACCGGACCGAGACGAATCCAATCCGACAACCGATCCATTCATGATCTGTTTTGTGCTTCATTATCGAAATAGACTTGAGACTGTTTGGACTCGTTCCCAGTGGGTGATTTTTTAAACTGTTTCACCCTCGGCACGAAAAACGTCGTTGAGGACTACTACTGCTGCTGTGGACTGTGAACGTGAAAGCATCAGATGCTCTGCGCGGCGTTCTCAGTTTGTAGGCATTATTCGACAACAGAAACACTTGCATGCAAACTCGGATTCGTTTCTCGATTTAAAAGTCGTCGATTCGAACAAAAATTTACATGAGATTCGACGTTGATAAATACGCCTGTTTCAACCGTTTTTTTTACCGGACCAAGACGATTCCAATCTGAAAACCGATCCATTCATGTTCTGTTTTGTGTTTCATTATCGAAATATCATTGAGACTGTTCGGACTCCTTCCCAGTGGGTGATTTTCAACAATGTTTCACTCTCGGCATTAAAATAGGCGTTGAGGACTGCCACTGCGGCTGTGGACTATGAACGTCAACGAATCCGATGCTAGGCGCGGCGTTCTCAGTTTGGAGGGACTATTCGTCAACAGAAACACTTGCATGCAGATTCGGATTCGTTTCCCGATTTAAAAGTCGTCGATTCGAAAGAAAATTCAGATGAGATTCGACGTTGATAAATACGCCTGTTTCAACCGTTTTTTTCACCGGACCGAAACGAATCCTATCTGACAACCGATCTATTCATGTTCTGTTTTGTGTTTCATTATCGAAATAACCTTGAGACTGTTCGGACTCCGTCGCAGTGGGTGATTTTCAAAAATGTTTCACTCTCAGCACGAAAATAGGGGTTGAGGACTGCTACTGCTGCTGTGGACTGTGAACGTGAAAGCATCAGACGCTCTGCGCGGCGTTCTCAGTTTGTTGGCATTATTCGACAACTGGAACACTTGCATGCAGATTCGGACTCGTATCCCGATTTAAACGTCGTCGATTCGAAAGAAAATTCACATGAGATTCGACGTTGAAAAATACGCCTGTTTCAACCATTTTTTTACCGGACCGAGACGAATCCAATCTGACAACCGATCCATTCATGTTCTGTTTTGTGTTTCATTATCGAAATAACCTTGAGACTGTTCGGACTCCTTCCCAGTGGGTATTTTTCAAAAATGTTCCACTCTCGGCACGAAAATAGGCGTTGAGGACTGTTACTGCTGCTGTGGACTATGAATGTGAACGAATCCGATGCTCGGCGCGGCGTTCTCAGTTTGTAGGGATTATTCGACAACAGAAACACTTGCATGCAGACTCGGATTCGTTTACCGATTTAAAAGTCGTCGATTCGAACGAAAATTCCCATGAGTTTCGACGTCGATATATACGCCTGTTTTAATGATTTTTTTTTCGGACCGAGACGAATCCAATGTAGAAACCGGTCTATTCATATTCTGTTTTGTGTTTCATTATCGAATTAGTTTTGAGGCTCGTCGGATTCGTTCACAGTGGGGGATTTTGTAAAATGTTTCACCCTCGGAACGAAAATAGCCGTTGAGGACTGCTACTGCTGCTGTGGACTATGAACATGAACGAAACCGATGCTCGGCGCGGCGTGCTCAGTTTGTAGGAATTATTCGACAACAGAAACACTTGCATGCAGACTCGGATTCGATTCCCGATTGAACAGACGTCGATTCGAACGAAAATTCACATGAGTTTCGACGTCGATCAATACGCCTGTTTTAACCGTTTTTTTATCGGACCGAGATTAATCCAATGTGAAAACTGGTCTATTCATATACTGTTTTGTGTTTCATTATCGAAATAGTCTTGAGACTCATCGGACTCGTTCCCAGTGGATGATTTTTTCAAATGTTTCACCCTCGGCACGAAGAAACCCTTTGAGGTCTACTTCTGCTGCTATGGACTATGAACGTGAACGAATCCGATGCGAGGCGCGGCGTTCTCAGTTTGGAGGGATTATTCGTCAACAGGAACACTTGCATGCAGATTCGGATTCGTTTCCCGATTCAAAAGTCGTCGATTCGAAAGAAAATTCACATGAGGTTCGACGTTGAAAAATACGCCTGTTTCAACCATTTTTTTACCGGACCGAGAAGAATCGAATGTGAAAACCGGTCCATTCTTATTCGCTTTTTTGTTTCATTATCGAAATAACCTTTCGACGGTTCGGACTCGTTATCGGTGGGTGATTTTGAAAAATATTTCACCCTCGGCACGAAAAAAGCCGTTGAGGACTACTACTGCTGCTGTGGACTGTGAACGTGAAAGCATCAGATGCTCTGCGCGGCGTTCTCTGTTTGAAGGCATTATTCGACAACAGAAACACTTGCATGCAAACTCGGATTCGTTTCTCGATTTAAAAGTCATCGATTCGAACGAAAATTTACATGACTTTCGACGTCGATAAATACGCCTGTTTTACCCGATTTTTTTACCGGACCGAGACGAATCCAATCTGACAACCGATCCATTCATGTTCTGTTTTGTGCTTCATTATCGAAATAGACTTGAGACTGTTCGGACTCGTTCCCAGTGGGTGATTTTTTAAACTGTTTCACCCTCGGCACGAAAAAAGCCGTTGAGGACTACTACTGCTGCTGTGGACTGTGAACGTGAAAGCATCAGATGCTCTGCGCGGCGTTCTCAGTTTGTAAGCATTATTCGACAACAGAAACACTTGCATGCAAACTCGGATTCGTTTCTCGATTTAAAAGTCGTCGATTCGAACGAAAATTTACATGAGATTCGACGTTGATAAATACGCCTGTTTCAACCGTTTTTTTTACCGGACCGAGACGAATCCAATCTGAAAACCGATCCATTCATGTTCTGTTTTGTGTTTCAATATCGAAATAACATTCAGACAGGTCGGCCTCCTTCCCAGTGGTTGATTTTCAACAATGTTTCACTCTCGGCACGAAAATAGGCGTTGAGGACTGCCACTGCGGCTGTGGACTATGAACGTCAACGAATCCGATGCTAGGCGCGGCGTTATCAGTTTGGAGGGATTATTCGTCAACTGGAACACTTGCATGCAGATTCGGACTCGTATCCCGATTTAAACGTCGTCGATTCGAAAGAAAATTCACATGAGATTCGACGTTGAAAAATACGCCTGTTTCAACCATTTTTTTACCGGACCGAGACGAATCCAATCTGACAACCGATCCATTCATGTTCTGTTTTGTGTTTCATTATCGAAATAACCTTGAGACTGTTCGGACTCCTTCCCAGTGGGTGTTTTTCAAAAATGTTCCACTCTCGGCACGAAAATAGGCGTTGAGGACTGTTACTGCTGCTGTGGACTATGAATGTGAACGAATCCGATGCTCGGCGCGGCGTTCTCAGTTTGTAGGGATTATTCGACACCAGAAACACTTGCATGCAGACTCGGATTCGTTTACCGATTTAAAAGTCGTCGATTCGAACGAAAATTCACATGACTTTCGACGTCGATAAATACGCCTGTTTTAACCGATTTTTTTACCGGACCGAGACGAATCCAATCCGACAACCGATCCATTCATGACCTGTTTTGTGCTTCATTATCGAAATAGACTTGAGACTGTTTGGACTCGTTCACAGTGGGTTATTTTTTAAACTGTTTCACCCTCGGCACGAAAAACGTCGTTGAGGACTACTACTGCTGCTGTGGACTGTGAACGTGAAAGCATCAGATGCTCTGCGCGGCGTTCTCAGTTTGTAGGCATTATTCGACAACAGAAACACTTGCATGCAAACTCGGATTCGTTTCTCGATTTAAAAGTCGTCGATTCGAACGAAAATTTACATGAGATTCGACGTTGATAAATACGCCTGTTTCAACCGTTTTTTTTACCGGACCAAGACGAATCCAATCTTAAAACCGATCCATTCATGTTCTGTTTTGTGTTTCATTATCGAAATAACATTGAGACTGTTCGGACTCCTTCCCAGTGGGTGATTTTCAACAATGTTTCACTCTCGGCATTAAAATAGGCGTTGAGGACTGCCACTGCGGCTGTGGACTATGAACGTCAACCAATCCGATGCTAGGCGCGGCGTTCTCAGTTTGGAGGGACTATTCGTCAACAGAAACACTTGCATGCAGATTCGGATTCGTTTCCCGATTTAAAAGTCGTCGATTCGAAAGAAAATTCACATGAGATTCGACGTTGATAAATACGCCTGTTTCAACCGTTTTTTTCACCGGACCGAAACGAATCCTATCTGACAACCGATCTATTCATGTTCTGTTTTGTGTTTCATTATCGAAATAACCTTGAGACTGTTCGGACTCATTCCCAGTGGTTGATTTTCAACAATGTTTCACTCTCGGCACGAAAATAGGCGTTGAGGACTGCCACTGCGGCTGTGGACTATGAACGTCAACGAATCCGACGCTAGGCGGGGCGTTCTCAGTTTGTAGGGATTATTCGACAACAGAAACACTTGCATGCAGATTCGGATTCGTTTCCCGATTTAAAAGTCGTCGATTCGACCAAAAATTCCCATGAGTTTCGACGTCGATATATACGCCTGATTTAATGATTTTTTTTTCGGACCGAGACGAATCCAATGTAGAAACCGGTCTATTCATATTCTGTTTTGTGTTTCATTATCGAATTAGTCTTGAGGCTCGTCGGATTCGTTCACAGTGGGGGATTTTGTAAAATGTTTCACCCTCGGAACGAAAATAGCCGTTGAGGACTGCTACTGCTGCTGTGGACTATGAACATGAACGAAACCGATGCTCGGCGCGGCGTGCTCAGTTTGTAGGAATTATTCGACAACAGAAACACTTGCATGCAGACTCGGATTCGATTCCCGATTAAAAAGACGTCGATTCGAACGAAAATTCATATGAGTTTCGACGTCGATCAATACGCCGGTTTTAACCGTTTTTTTATCGGACCGAGATGAATCCAATGTGAAAACTGGTCTATTCATATACTGTTTTGTGTTTCATTATCGAAATAGTCTTGAGACTGTTCGGACTCGTTCCCAGTGGATGATTTTTTCAAATGTTTCACCCTCGGAACGAAGAAACCCTTTGAGGTCTACTTCTGCTGCTATGGACTATGAACGTGAACGAATCCGATGCGAGGCACGGCGTTCTCAGTTTGGAGGGATTATTCGTCAACAGGAACACTTGCATGCAGATTCGGATTCGTTTCCCGATTCAAAAGTCGTCGATTCGAAAGAAAATTCACATGAGGTTCGACGTTGAAAAATACGCCTGTTTCAACCATTTTTTTACCGGACCGAGAAGAATCGAATGTGAAAACCGGTCCATTCTTATTCGCTTTTTTGTTTCATTATCGAAATAACCTTTCGACGGTTCGGACTCGTTATCGGTGGGTGATTTTGAAAAATATTTCACCCTCGGCACGAAAAAAGCCGTTGAGGACTACTACTGCTGCTGTGGACTGTGAACGTGAAAGCATCAGATGCTCTGCGCGGCGTTCTCTGTTTGAAGGCATTATTCGACAACAGAAACACTTGCATGCAAACTCGGATTCGTTTCTCGATTTAAAAGTCGTCGATTCGAACGAAAATTTACATGACTTTCGACGTCGATAAATACGCCTGTTTTACCCGATTTTTTTACCGGACCGAGACGAATCCAATCTGACAACCGATCCATTCATGTTCTGTTTTGTGCTTCATTATCGAAATAGACTTGAGACTGTTCGGACTCGTTCCCAGTGGGTGATTTTTTAAACTGTTTCACCCTCGGCACGAAAAAAGCCGTTGAGGACTACTACTGCTGCTGTGGACTGTGAACGTGAAAGCATCAGATGCTCTGCGCGGCGTTCTCAGTTTGTAAGCATTATTCGACAACAGAAACACTTGCATGCAAACTCGGATTCGTTCCTCGATTTAAAAGTCGTCGATTCGAACGAAAATTTACATGAGATTTGACGTTGATAAATACGCCTGTTTCAACTGTTTTTTTTACCGGACCGAGACGAATCCAATCTGAAAACCGATCCATTCATGTTCTGTTTTGTGTTTCATTATCGAAATAACATTCAGACAGGTCGGCCTCCTTCCCAGTGGTTGATTTTCAACAATGTTTCACTCTCGGCACGAAAATAGGCGTTGAGGACTGCCACTGCGGCTGTGGACTATGAACGTCAACGAATCCGATGCTAGGCGCGGCGGTATCAGTTTGGAGGGATTATTCGTCAACTGGAACACTTGCATGCAGATTCGGACTCGTATCCCGATTTAAAAGTCGTCGATTCGAAAGAAAATTCACATGAGATTCGACGTTGAAAAATACGCCTGTTTCAACCATTTTTTTACCGGACCGAGACGAATCCAATCTGACAACCGATCCATTCATGTTCTGTTTTGTGTTTCATTATCGAAATAACCTTGAGACTGTTCGAACTCCTTCCCAGTGGGTGTTTTTCAAAAATGTTCCACTCTCGGCATGAAAATAGGCGTTGAGGACTGTTACTGCTGCTGTGGACTATGAATGTGAACGAATCCGATGCTCGGCGCGGCGTTCTCAGTTTGTAGGGATTATTCGACAACAGAAACACTTGCATGCAGACTCGGATTCGTTTACCGATTTAAAAGTCGTCGATTCGAACGAAAATTCACATGACTTTCGACGTCGATAAATACGCCTGTTTTAACCGATTTTTTTACCGGACCGAGACGAATCCAATCCGACAACCGATCCATTCATGATCTGTTTTGTGCTTCATTATCGAAATAGACTTGAGACTGTTTGGACTCGTTCCCAGTGGGTGATTTTTTAAATTGTTTCACCCTCGGCACGAAAAACGTCGTTGAGGACTACTACTGCTGCAGTGGACTGTGACCGTGAAAGCATCAGATGCTCTGCGCGGCGTTCTCAGTTTGTAGGGATTATTCGACAACAGAAACACTTGCATGCAAACTCGGATTCGTTTCTCGATTTAAAAGTCGTCGATTCGAACGAAAATTTACATGAGATTCGACGTTGATAAATACGCCTGTTTCAACCGTTTTTTTTACAGGACCGAGACGAATCCAACATGAAAACCGATCCATTCATGTTCTTTTTTGTGTATCGTTATCGAAATAACATTGAGACTGTTCGGCCTCCTTCCCAGTGGGTGATTTTCAACAATGTTTCACTCTCGGCACGAAAATAGGCGTTGAGGACTGCCACTGCGGCTGTGGACTATGAACGTCAACGAATCCGATGCTAGGCGCGGCGTTCTCAGTTTGGAGGGACTATTCGTCAACAGAAACACTTGCATGCAGATTCGGATTCGTTTCCCGATTTAAAAGTCGTCGATTCGAAAGAAAATACAGATGAGATTCGACGTTGATAAATACGCCTGTTTCAACCGTTTTTTTCACCGGACCGAAACGAATCCTATCTGACAACCGATCTATTCATGTTCTGTTTTGTGTTTCATTATCGAAATAACCTTGAGACTGTTCGGACTCCGTCGCAGTGGGTGATTTTCAAAAAAGTTTCACTCTCAGCACGAAAATAGGGGTTGAGGACTGCTACTGCTGCTGTGGACTGTGAACGTGAAAGCATCAGACGCTCTGCGCGGCGTTCTCAGTTTGTTGGCATTATTCGACAACTGGAACACTTGCATGCAGATTCGGACTCGTATCCCGATTTAAACGTCGTCGATTCGAAAGAAAATTCACATGAGATTCGACGTTGAAAAATACGCCTGTTTCAACCATTTTTTTACCAGACCGAGACGAATCCAATCTGACAACCGATCCATTCATGTTCTGTTTTGTGTTTCATTATCGAAATAACCTTGAGACTGTTCGGACTCCTTCCCAGTGGGTGTTTTTCAAAAATGTTCCACTCTCGGCACGAAAATAGGCGTTGAGGACTGTTACTGCTGCTGTGGACTATGAATGTGAACGAATCCGATGCTCGGCGCGGCGTTCTCAGTTTGTAGGGATTATTCGACAACAGAAACACTTGCATGCAGACTCGGATTCGTTTACCGATTTAAAAGTCGTCGATTCGAACGAAAATTCCCATGAGTTTCGACGTCGATATATACGCCTGTTTTAATGATTTTTTTTTCGGACCGAGACGAATCCAATGTAGAAACCGGTCTATTCATATTCTGTTTTGTGTTTCATTATCGAATTAGTTTTGAGGCTCGTCGGATTCGTTCACAGTGGGGGATTTTGTAAAATGTTTCACCCTCGGAACGAAAATAGCCGTTGAGGACTGCTACTGCTGCTGTGGACTATGAACATGAACGAAACCGATGCTCGGCGCGGCGTGCTCAGTTTGTAGGAATTATTCGACAACAGAAACACTTGCATGCAGACTCGGATTCGATTCCCGATTGAACAGACGTCGATTCGAACGAAAATTCACATGAGTTTCGACGTCGATCAATACGCCTGTTTTAACCGTTTTTTTATCGGACCGAGATTAATCCAATGTGAAAACTGGTCTATTCATATACTGTTTTGTGTTTCATTATCGAAATAGTCTTGAGACTCTTCGGACTCGTTCCCAGTGGATGATTTTTTCAAATGTTTCACCCTCGGCACGAAGAAACCCTTTGAGGTCTACTTCTGCTGCTATGGACTATGAACGTGAACGAATCCGATGCGAGGCGCGGCGTTCTCAGTTTGGAGGGATTATTCGTCAACAGGAACACTTGCATGCAGATTCGGATTCGTTTCCCGATTCAAAAGTCGTCGATTCGAAAGAAAATTCACATGAGGTTCGACGTTGAAAAATACGCCTGTTTCAACCATTTTTTTACCGGACCGAGAAGAATCGAATGTGAAAACCGGTCCATTCTTATTCGCTTTTTTGTTTCATTATCGAAATAACCTTTCGACGGTTCGGACTCGTTATCGGTGGGTGATTTTGAAAAATATTTCACCCTCGGCACGAAAAAAGCCGTTGAGGACTACTACTGCTGCTGTGGACTGTGAACGTGAAAGCATCAGATGCTCTGCGCGGCGTTCTCTGTTTGAAGGCATTATTCGACAACAGAAACACTTGCATGCAAACTCGGATTCGTTCCTCGATTTAAAAGTCGTCGATTCGAACGAAAATTTACATGAGATTTGACGTTGATAAATACGCCTGTTTCAACTGTTTTTTTTACCGGACCGAGACGAATCCAATCTGAAAACCGATCCATTCATGTTCTGTTTTGTGTTTCATTATCGAAATAACATTCAGACAGGTCGGCCTCCTTCCCAGTGGTTGATTTTCAACAATGTTTCACTCTCGGCACGAAAATAGGCGTTGAGGACTGCCACTGCGGCTGTGGACTATGAACGTCAACGAATCCGATGCTAGGCGCGGCGGTATCAGTTTGGAGGGATTATTCGTCAACTGGAACACTTGCATGCAGATTCGGACTCGTATCCCGATTTAAAAGTCGTCGATTCGAAAGAAAATTCACATGAGATTCGACGTTGAAAAATACGCCTGTTTCAACCATTTTTTTACCGGACCGAGACGAATCCAATCTGACAACCGATCCATTCATGTTCTGTTTTGTGTTTCATTATCGAAATAACCTTGAGACTGTTCGAACTCCTTCCCAGTGGGTGTTTTTCAAAAATGTTCCACTCTCGGCATGAAAATAGGCGTTGAGGACTGTTACTGCTGCTGTGGACTATGAATGTGAACGAATCCGATGCTCGGCGCGGCGTTCTCAGTTTGTAGGGATTATTCGACAACAGAAACACTTGCATGCAGACTCGGATTCGTTTACCGATTTAAAAGTCGTCGATTCGAACGAAAATTCACATGACTTTCGACGTCGATAAATACGCCTGTTTTAACCGATTTTTTTACCGGACCGAGACGAATCCAATCCGACAACCGATCCATTCATGATCTGTTTTGTGCTTCATTATCGAAATAGACTTGAGACTGTTTGGACTCGTTCCCAGTGGGTGATTTTTTAAATTGTTTCACCCTCGGCACGAAAAACGTCGTTGAGGACTACTACTGCTGCAGTGGACTGTGACCGTGAAAGCATCAGATGCTCTGCGCGGCGTTCTCAGTTTGTAGGGATTATTCGACAACAGAAACACTTGCATGCAAACTCGGATTCGTTTCTCGATTTAAAAGTCGTCGATTCGAACGAAAATTTACATGAGATTCGACGTTGATAAATACGCCTGTTTCAACCGTTTTTTTTACAGGACCGAGACGAATCCAACATGAAAACCGATCCATTCATGTTCTTTTTTGTGTATCGTTATCGAAATAACATTGAGACTGTTCGGCCTCCTTCCCAGTGGGTGATTTTCAACAATGTTTCACTCTCGGCACGAAAATAGGCGTTGAGGACTGCCACTGCGGCTGTGGACTATGAACGTCAACGAATCCGACGCTAGGCGGGGCGTTCTCAGTTTGTAGGGATTATTCGACAACAGAAACACTTGCATGCAGATTCGGATTCGTTTCCCGATTTAAAAGTCGTCGATTCGACCAAAAATTCCCATGAGTTTCGACGTCGATATATACGCCTGTTTTAATGATTTTTTTTTCGGACCGAGACGAATCCAATGTAGAAACCGGTCTATTCATATTCTGTTTTGTGTTTCATTATCGAATTAGTTTTGAGGCTCGTCGGATTCGTTCACAGTGGGGGATTTTGTAAAATGTTTCACCCTCGGAACGAAAATAGCCGTTGAGGACTGCTACTGCTGCTGTGGACTATGAACATGAACGAAACCGATGCTCGGCGCGGCGTGCTCAGTTTGTAGGAATTATTCGACAACAGAAACACTTGCATGCAGACTCGGATTCGATTCCCGATTGAACAGACGTCGATTCGAACGAAAATTCACATGAGTTTCGACGTCGATCAATACGCCTGTTTTAACCGTTTTTTTATCGGACCGAGATTAATCCAATGTGAAAACTGGTCTATTCATATACTGTTTTGTGTTTCATTATCGAAATAGTCTTGAGACTCTTCGAACTCGTTCCCAGTGGATGATTTTTTCAAATGTTTCACCCTCGGCACGAAGAAACCCTTTGAGGTCTACTTCTGCTGCTATGGACTATGAACGTGAAAGAATCCGATGCGAGGCGCGGCGTTCTCAGTTTGGAGGGATTATTCGTCAACAGGAACACTTGCATGCAGATTCGGATTCGTTTCCCGATTCAAAAGTCGTTGATTCGAAAGAAAATTCACATGAGGTTCGACGTTGATAAATACGCCTGTTTCAACCGTTTTTTTTACCGGACCGAGAAGAATCGAATGTGAAAACCGGTCCATTCTTATTCGCTTTTGTGTTTCATTATCGAAATAACCTTTCGACGGTTCGGACTCGTTATCGGTGGGTGATTTTGAAAAATATTTCACCCTCGGCACGAAAAAAGCCGTTGAGGACTACTACTGCTGCTGTGGACTGTGAACGTGAAAGCATCAGATGCTCGGCGCGGCGTTCTCAGTTTGTAGGGATTATTCGACAACAGAAACACTTGCATGCAGACTCGGATTCGTTTACCGATTTAAAAGTCATCGATTCGAACGAAAATTTACATGACTTTCGACGTCGATAAATACGCCTGTTTTAACCGATTTTTTTACCGGACCGAGACGAATCCAATCCGACAACCGATCCAATCATGATCTGTTTTGTGCTTCATTATCGAAATAGACTTGAGACTGTTCGGACTCGTTCCCAGTGGGTGATTTTTTAAACTGTTTCACCCTCGGCACGAAAAAAGCCGTTGAGGACTACTACTGCTGCTGTGGACTGTGAACGTGAAAGCATCAGATGCTCTGCGCGGCGTTCTCAGTTTGTAAGCATTATTCGACAACAGAAACACTTGCATGCAAACTCGGATTCGTTTCTCGATTTAAAAGTCGTCGATTCGAACGAAAATTTACATGAGATTCGACGTTGATAAATACGCCTGTTTCAACAGTTTTTTTTACAGGACCGAGACGAATCCAAGATGAAAACCGATCCATTCATGTTCTTTTTTGTGTATCGTTATCGAAATAACATTGAGACTGTTCGGCCTCCTTCCCAGTGGGTGATTTTCAACAATGTTTCACTCTCGGCACGAAAATAGGCGTTGAGGACTGCCACTGCGGCTGTGGACTATGAACGTCAACGAATCCGACGCTAGGCGGGGCGTTCTCAGTTTGTAGGGATTATTCGACAACAGAAACACTTGCATGCAGATTCGGATTCGTTTCCCGATTTAAAAGTCGTCGATTCGACCAAAAATTCCCATGAGTTTCGACGTCGATATATACGCCTGTTTTAATCATTTTTTTTTCGGACCGAGACGAATCCAATGTAGAAACCGGTCTATTCATATTCTGTTTTGTGTTTCATTATCGAATTAGTCTTGAGGCTGGTCGGATTCGTTCACAGTGGGGGATTTTGTAAAATGTTTCACCCTCGGAACGAAAATAGCCGTTGAGGACTGCGACTGCTGCTGTGGACTATGAACATGAACGAAACCGATGCTCGGCGCGGCGTGCTCAGTTTGTAGGAATTATTCGACAACAGAAACACTTGCATGCAGACTCGGATTCGATTCCCGATTAAAAAGACGTCGATTCGAACGAAAATTCACATGAGTTTCGACGTCGATCAATACGCCTGTTTTAACCGTTTTTTTATCGGACCGAGATGAATCCAATGTGAAAACTGGTCTATTCATATACTGTTTTGTGTTTCATTATCGAAATAGTCTTGAGACTGTTCGGACTCGTTCCCAGTGGATGATTTTTTCAAATGTTTCACCCTCGGCACGAAGAAACCCTTTGAGGTCTACTTCTGCTGCTATGGACTATGAACGTGAACGAATCCGATGCGAGGCGCGGCGTGCTCAGTTTGTAGGAATTATTCGACAACAGAAACACTTGCATGCAGACTCGGATTCGATTCCCGATTAAAAAGACGTCGATTCGAACGAAAATTCACATGAGTTTCGACGTCGATCAATACGCCTGTTTTAACCGTTTTTTTATCGGACCGAGATGAATCCAATGTGAAAACTGGTCTATTCATATACTGTTTTGTGTTTCATTATCGAAATAGTCTTGAGACTCTTCGGACTCGTTCCCAGTGGATGATTTTTTCAAATGTTTCACCCTCGGCACGAAGAAACCCTTTGAGGTCTACTTCTGCTGCTATGGACTATGAACGTGAACGAATCCGATGCGAGGCGCGGCGTTCTCAGTTTGGAGGGATTATTCATCAACAGGAACACTTGCATGCAGATTCGGATTCGTTTCCCGATTCAAAAGTCGTTGATTCGAAAGAAAATTCACATGAGGTTCGACGTTGATAAATACGCCTGTTTCAACCGTTTTTTGTACCGGACCGAGAAGAATCGAATGTGAAAACCGGTCCATTCTTATTCGCTTTTGTGTTTCATTATCGAAATAACCTTTCGACGGTTCGGACTCGTTATCGGTGGGTGATTTTGAAAAATATTTCACCCTCGGCACGAAAAAAGCCGTTGAGGACTACTACTACTGCTGTGGACTGTGAACGTGAAAGCATCAGATGCTCGGCGCGGCGTTCTCTGTTTGAAGGCATTATTCGACAACAGAAACACTTGCATGCAAACTCGGATTCGTTTCTCGATTTAAAAGTCGTCGATTCGAATGAAAAATTTACATGACTTTCGACGTCGATAAATACGCCTGTTTTACCCGATTTTTTTACCGGACCGAGACGAATCCAATCTGACAACCGATCCATTCATGTTCTGTTTTGTGCTTCATTATCGAAATAGACTTGAGACTGTTCGGACTCGTTCCCAGTGGGTGATTTTTTAAACTGTTTCACCCTCGGCACGAAAAAAGCCGTTGAGGACTACTACTGCTGCTGTGGACTGTGAACGTGAAAGCATCAGATGCTCTGCGCGGCGTTCTCAGTTTGTAAGCATTATTCGACAACAGAAACACTTGCATGCAAACTCGGATTCGTTTCTCGATTTAAAAGTCGTCGATTCGAACGAAAATTTACATGAGATTCGACGTTGATAAATACGCCTGTTTCAACCGTTTTTTTTACCGGACCGAGACGAATCCAATCTGAAAACCGATCCATTCATGTTCTGTTTTGTGTTTCAATATCGAAATAACATTCAGACAGGTCGGCCTCCTTCCCAGTGGTTGATTTTCAACGATGTTTCACTCTCGGCACGAAAATAGGCGTTGAGGACTGCCACTGCGGCTGTGGACTATGAACGTCAACGAATCCGATGCTAGGCGCGGCGTTATCAGTTTGGAGGGATTATTCGTCAACTGGAACACTTGCATGCAGATTCGGACTCGTATCCCGATTTAAAAGTCGTCGATTCGAAAGAAAATTCACATGAGATTCGACGTTGAAAAATACGCCTGTTTCAACCATTTTTTTACCGGACCGAGACGAATCCAATCTGACAACCGATCCATTCATGTTCTGTTTTGTGTTTCATTATCGAAATAACCTTGAGACTGTTCGGACTCCTTCCCAGTGGGTGTTTTTCAAAAATGTTCCACTCTCGGCACGAAAATAGGCGTTGAGGACTGTTACTGCTGCTGTGGACTATGAATGTGAACGAATCCGATGCTCGGCGCGGCGTTCTCAGTTTGTAGGGATTATTCGACAACAGAAACACTTGCATGCAGACTCGGATTCGTTTACCGATTTAAAAGTCGTCGATTCGAACGAAAATTCACATGACTTTCGACGTCGATAAATACGCCTGTTTTGACCGATTTTTTTACCGGACCGAGACGAATCCAATCCGACAACCGATCCAATCATGATCTGTTTTGTGCTTCATTATCGAAATAGACTTGAGACTGTTTGGACTCGTTCCCAGTGGGTGAATTTTTAAACTGTTTCACCCTCGGCACGAAAAACGTCGTTGAGGACTACTACTGCTTCTGTGGACTGTGACCGTGAAAGCATCAGATGCTCTGCGCGGCGTTCTCAGTTTGTAGGCATTATTCGACAACAGAAACACTTGCATGCAAACTCGGATTCGTTTCTCGATTTAAAAGTCGTCGATTCGAACGAAAATTTACATGAGATTCGACGTTGATAAATACGCCTGTTTCAACCGTTTTTTTTACCGGACCAAGACGAATCCAATCTTAAAACCGATCCATTCATGTTCTGTTTTGTGTTTCATTATCGAAATAACATTGAGACTGTTCGGACTCCTTCCCAGTGGGTGATTTTCAACAATGTTTCACTCTCGGCATTAAAATAGGCGTTGAGGACTGCCACTGCGGCTGTGGACTATGAACGTCAACGAATCCGATGCTAGGCGCGGCGTTCTCAGTTTGGAGGGACTATTCGTCAACAGAAACACTTGCATGCAGATTCGGATTCGGTTCCCGATTTAAAAGCCGTCGATTCGAAAGAAAATTCAGATGAGATTCGACGTTGATAAATACGCCTGTTTCAACCGTTTTTTTCACCGGACCGAAACGAATCCTATCTGACAACCGATCTATTCATGTTCTGTTTTGTGTTTCATTATCGAAATAACCTTGAGACTGTTCGGACTCATTCCCAGTGGTTGATTTTCAACAATGTTTCACTCTCGGCACGAAAATAGGCGTTGAGGACTGCCACTGCGGCTGTGGACTATGAACGTCAACGAATCCGACGCTAGGCGGGGCGTTCTCAGTTTGTAGGGATTATTCGACAACAGAAACACTTGCATGCAGATTCGGATTCGTTTCCCGATTAAAAAGACGTCGATTCGAACGAAAATTCACATGAGTTTCGACGTCGATCAATACGCCTGTTTTAACCGTTTTTTTATCGGACCGAGATGAATCCAATGTGAAAACTGGTCTATTCATATACTGTTTTGTGTTTCATTATCGAAATAGTCTTGTGACTGTTCGGACTCGTTCCCAGTGGATGATTTTTTCAAATGTTTCACCCTCGGCACGAAGAAACCCTTTGAGGTCTACTTCTGCTGCTATGGACTATGAACGTGAACGAATCCGATGCGAGGCGCGGCGTGCTCAGTTTGTAGGAATTATTCGACAACAGAAACACTTGCATGCAGACTCGGATTCGATTCCCGATTAAAAAGACGTCGATTCGAATGAAAATTCACATGAGTTTCGACGTCGATCAATACGCCTGTTTTAACCGTTTTTTTATCGGACCGAGATGAATCCAATGTGAAAACTGGTCTATTCATATACTGTTTTGTGTTTCATTATCGAAATAGTCTTGAGACTCTTCGGACTCGTTCCCAGTGGATGATTTTTTCAAATGTTTCACCCTCGGCACGAAGAAACCCTTTGAGGTCTACTTCTGCTGCTACGGACTATGAACGTGAACGAATCCGATGCGAGGCGCGGCGTTCTCAGTTTGGACGGATTATTCGTCAACAGGAACACTTGCATGCAGATTCGGATTCGTTTCCCGATTCAAAAGTCGTCGATTCGAAAGAAAATTCACATGAGGTTCGACGTTGAAAAATACGCCTGTTTCAACCATTTTTTCACCGGACCGAGAAGAATCGAATGTGAAAACCGGTCCATTCTTATTCGCTTTTTTGTTTCATTATCGAAATAACCTTTCGACGGTTCGGACTCGTTATCGGTGGGTGATTTTGAAAAATATTTCACCCTCGGCACGAAAAAAGCCGTTGAGGACTACTACTGCTGCTGTGGACTGTGAACGTGAAAGCATCAGATGCTCTGCGCGGCGTTCTCTGTTTGAAGGCATTATTCGACAACAGAAACACTTGCATGCAAACTCGGATTCGTTTCTCGATTTAAAAGTCGTCGATTCGAACGAAAATTTACATGACTTTCGACGTCGATAAATACGCCTGTTTTACCCGATTTTTTTACCGGACGGAGACGAATCCAATCTGACAACCGATCCATTCATGTTCTGTTTTGTGCTTCATTATCGAAATAGACTTGAGACTGTTCGGACTCGTTCCCAGTGGGTGATTTTTTAAACTGTTTCACCCTCGGCACGAAAAAAGCCGTTGAGGACTACTACTGCTGCTGTGGACTGTGAACGTGAAAGCATCAGATGCTCTGCGCGGCGTTCTCAGTTTGTCAGCATTATTCGACAACAGAAACACTTGCATGCAAACTCGGATTCGTTCTTCGATTTAAAAGTCGTCGATTCGAACGAAAATTTACATGAGATTTGACGTTGATAAATACGCCTGTTTCAACCGTTTTTTTTACCGGACCGAGACGAATCCAATCTGAAAACCGATCCATTCATGTTCTGTTTTGTGTTTCATTATCGAAATAACATTCAGACAGGTCGGCCTCCTTCCCAGTGGTTGATTTTCAACAATGTTTCACTCTCGGCACGAAAATAGGCGTTGAGGACTGCCACTGCGGCTGTGGACTATGAACGTCAACGAATCCGATGCTAGGCGCGGCGTTATCAGTTTGGAGGGATTATTCGTCAACTGGAACACTTGCATGCAGATTCGGACTCGTATCCCGATTTAAAAGTCGTCGATTCGAAAGAAAATTCACATGAGATTCGACGTTGAAAAATACGCCTGTTTGAACCATTTTTTTACCGGATCGAGACGAATCCAATCTGACAACCGATCCATTCATGTTCTGTTTTGTGTTTCATTATCGAAATATCATTGAGACTGTTCGGACTGCTTCCCAGTGGGTGATTTTCAACAATGTTTCACTCTCGGCATTAAAATAGGCGTTGAGGACTGCCACTGCGGCTGTGGACTATGAACGTCAACGAATCCGATGCTAGGCGCGGCGTTCTCAGTTTGGAGGGACTATTCGTCAACAGAAACACTTGCATGCAGATTCGGATTCGTTTCCCGATTTAAAAGTCGTCGATTCGAAAGAAAATTCAGATGTGATTCGACGGTGATAAATACGCCTGTTTCAACCGTTTTTTTCACCGCACCGAAACGAATCCTATCTGACAACCGATCTATTCATGTTCTGTTTTGTGTTTCATTATCGAAATAACCTTGAGACTGTTCGGACTCCTTCGCAGTGGGTGGTTTTCAAAAATGTTTCACTCTCAGCACGAAAATAGGGGTTGAGGACTGCTACTGCTGCTGTGGACTGTGAACGTGAAAGCATCAGATGCTCTGCGCGGCGTTCTCAGTTTGTAAGCATTATTCGACAACAGAAACACTTGCATGCAAACTCGGGTTCGTTTCTCGATTTAAAAGTCGTCGATTCGAACGAAAATTTACATGAGATTCGACGTTGATAAATACGCCTGTTTCAACCGTTTTTTTTACCGGACCGAGAAGAATCCAATCTGAAAACCGATCCATTCATGTTCTGTTTTGTGTTTCAATATCGAAATAACATTCAGACAGGTCGGCCTCCTTCCCAGTGGTTGATTTTCAACAATGTTTCACTCTCGGCACGAAAATAGGCGTTGAGGACTGCCACTGCGGCTGTGGACTATGAACGTCAACGAATCCGATGCTAGGCGCGGCGTTATCAGTTTGGAGGGATTATTCGTCAACTGGAACACTTGCATGCAGATTCGGACTCGTTTCCCGATTTAAAAGTCGTCGATTCGAAAGAAAATTCACATGAGATTCGACGTTGAAAAATACGCCTGTTTCAACCATTTTTTTACCGGACCGAGACGAATCCAATCTGACAACCGATCCATTCATGTTCTGTTTTGTGTTTCATTATCGAAATAACCTTGAGACTGTTCGGACTCCTTCCCAGTGGGTGTTTTTCAAAAATGTTCCACTCTCGGCACGAAAATAGGCGTTGAGGACTGTTACTGCTGCTGTGGACTATGAATGTGAACGAATCCGATGCTCGGCGCGGCGTTCTCAGTTTGTAGGGATTATTCGACAACAGAAACACTTGCATGCAGACTCGGACTCGTTTACCGATTTAAAAGTCGTCGATTCGAACGAAAATTCACATGACTTTCGACGTCGATCAATACGCCTGTTTTAACCGTTTTTTTATCGGACCGAGATGAATCCAATGTGAAAACTGGTCTATTCATATACTGTTTTGTGTTTCATTATCGAAATAGTCTTGAGACTCTTCGGACTCGTTCCCAGTGGATGATTTTTTCAAATGTTTCACCCTCGGCACGAAGAAACCCTTTGAGGTCTACTTCTGCTGCTATGGACTATGAACGTGAACGAATCCGATGCGAGGCGCGGCGTTCTCAGTTTGGAGGGATTATTCATCAACAGGAACACTTGCATGCAGATTCGGATTCGTTTCCCGATTCAAAAGTCGTTGATTCGAAAGAAAATTCACATGAGGTTCGACGTTGATAAATACGCCTGTTTCAACCGTTTTTTGTACCGGACCGAGAAGAATCGAATGTGAAAACCGGTCCATTCTTATTCGCTTTTGTGTTTCATTATCGAAATAACCTTTCGACGGTTCGGACTCGTTATCGGTGGGTGATTTTGAAAAATATTTCACCCTCGGCACGAATAAAGCCGTTGAGGACTACTACTACTGCTGTGGACTGTGAACGTGAAAGCATCAGATGCTCGGCGCGGCGTTCTCTGTTTGAAGGCATTATTCGACAACAGAAACACTTGCATGCAAACTCGGATTCGTTTCTCGATTTAAAAGTCGTCGATTCGAATGAAAAATTTACATGACTTTCGACGTCGATAAATACGCCTGTTTTACCCGATTTTTTTACCGGACCGAGACGAATCCAATCTGACAACCGATCCATTCATGTTCTGTTTTGTGCTTCATTATCGAAATAGACTTGAGACTGTTCGGACTCGTTCCCAGTGGGTGATTTTTTAAACTGTTTCACCCTCGGCACGAAAAAAGCCGTTGAGGACTACTACTGCTGCTGTGGACTGTGAACGTGAAAGCATCAGATGCTCTGCGCGGCGTTCTCAGTTTGTAAGCATTATTCGACAACAGAAACACTTGCATGCAAACTCGGGTTCGTTTCTCGATTTAAGAGTCGTCGATTCGAACGAAAATTTACATGAGATTCGACGTTGATAAATACGCCTGTTTCAACCGTTTTTTTTACCGGACCGAGAAGAATCCAATCTGAAAACCGATCCATTCATGTTCTGTTTTGTGTTTCAATATCGAAATAACATTCAGACAGGTCGGCCTCCTTCCCAGTGGTTGATTTTCAACAATGTTTCACTCTCGGCACGAAAATAGGCGTTGAGGACTGCCACTGCGGCTGTGGACTATGAACGTCAACGAATCCGATGCTAGGCGCGGCGTTATCAGTTTGGAGGGATTATTCGTCAACTGGAACACTTGCATGCAGATTCGGACTCGTTTCCCGATTTAAAAGTCGTCGATTCGAAAGAAAATTCACATGAGATTCGACGTTGAAAAATACGCCTGTTTCAACCATTTTTTTACCGGACCGAGACGAATCCAATCTGACAACCGATCCATTCATGTTCTGTTTTGTGTTTCATTATCGAAATAACCTTGAGACTGTTCGGACTCCTTCCCAGTGGGTGTTTTTCAAAAATGTTCCACTCTCGGCACGAAAATAGGCGTTGAGGACTGTTACTGCTGCTGTGGACTATGAATGTGAACGAATCCGATGCTCGGCGCGGCGTTCTCAGTTTGTAGGGATTATTCGACAACAGAAACACTTGCATGCAGACTCGGACTCGTTTACCGATTTAAAAGTCGTCGATTCGAACGAAAATTCACATGACTTTCGACGTCGATAAATACGCCTGTTTTAACCGATTTTTTTACCGGACCGAGACGAATCCAATCCGACAACCGATCCATTCATGATCTGTTTTGTGCTTCATTATCGAAATAGACTTGAGACTGTTTGGACTCGTTCCCAGTGGGTGATTTTTTAAACTGTTTCACCCTCGGCACGAAAAACGTCGTTGAGGACTACTACTGCTGCTGTGGACTGTGAACGTTAAAGCATCAGATGCTCTGCGCGGCGTTCTCAGTTTGTAGGCATTATTCGACAACAGAAACATTTGCATGCAAACTCCGATTCGTTTCTCGATTTAAAAGTCGTCGATTCGAACGAAAATTTACATGAGATTCGACGTTGATAAATACGCCTGTTTCAACCGTTTTTTTTACCGGACCAAGACGAATCCAATCTGACAACCGATCCATTCATGTTCTGTTTTGTGCTTCATTATCGAAATAGACTTGAGACTGTTCGGACTCGTTCCCAGTGGGTGATTTTTTAAACTGTTTCACCCTCGGCACGAAAAAAGCCGTTGAGGACTACTACTGCTTCTGTGGACTGTGAACGTGAAAGCATCAGATGCTCTGCGTGGCGTTCTCAGTTTGTAGGCATTATTCGACAACAGAAACACTTGCATGCAAACTCGGATTCGTTTCTCGATTTAAAAGTCGTCGATTCGAACGAAAATTTACATGAGATTCGACGTTGATAAATACGCCTGTTTCAACCGTTTTTTTTACCGGACCAAGACGAATCCAATCTGAAAACCGATCCATTCATGTTCTGTTTTGTGTTTCATTATCGAAATATCATTGAGACTGTTCGGACTCCTTCCCAGTGGGTGATTTTCAACAATGTTTCACTCTCGGCATTAAAATAGGCGTTGAGGACTGCCACTGCGGCTGTGGACTATGAACGTCAACGAATCCGATGCTAGGCGCGGCGTTCTCAGTTTGGAGGGACTATTCGTCAACAGAAACACTTGCATGCAGATTCGGATTCGTTTCCCGATTTAAAAGTCGTCGATTCGAAAGAAAATTCAGATGAGATTCGACGTTGATAAATACGCCTGTTTCAACCGTTTTTTTCACCGGACCGAAACGAATCCTATCTGACAACCGATCTATTCATGTTCTGTTTTGTGTTTCATTATCGAAATTACCTTGAGACTGTTCGGACTCCATCGCAGTGGGTGATTTTCAAAAATGTTTCACTCTCAGCACGAAAATAGGGGTTGAGGACTGCTACTGCTGCTGTGGGCTGTGAACGTGAAAGCATCAGACGCTCTGCGCGGCGTTCTCAGTTTGTTGGCATTATTCGACAACAGAAACACTCGCATGCAAACTCGGATTCGTTTCTCGATTTCAAAGTCGTCGCTTCGAACGAAAATTTACATGAGATTCGACGTTGATAAATACGCCTGTTTCAACCGTTTTTTTTACAGGACCGAGACGAATCCAAGATGAAAACCGATCCATTCATGTTCTTTTTTGTGTATCGTTATCGAAATAACATTGAGACTGTTCGGCCTCCTTCCCAGTGGGTGATTTTCAACAATGTTTCACTCTCGGCACGAAAATAGGCGTTGAGGACTGCCACTGCGGCTGTGGACTATGAACATCAACGAATCCGACGCTAGGCGGGGCGTTATCAGTTTGTAGGGATTATTCGACAACAGAAACACTTGCATGCAGATTCGGATTCGTTTCCCGATTTAAAAGTCGTCGATTCGACCAAAAATTCCCATGAGTTTCGACGTCGATATATACGCCTGTTTTAATCATTTTTTTTTCGGACCGAGACGAATCCAATGTAGAAACCGGTCTATTCATATTCTGTTTTGTGTTTCATTATCGACCTAGTCTTGAGGCTGGTCGGATTCGTTCACAGTGGGGGATTTTGTAAAATGTTTCACCCTCGGAACGAAAATAGCCGTTGAGGACTGCGACTGCTGCTGTGGACTATGAACATGAACGAAACCGATGCTCGGCGCGGCGTGCTCAGTTTGTAGGAATTATTCGACAACAGAAACACTTGCATGCAGACTCGGATTCGATTCCCGATTAAAAAGACGTCGATTCGAACGAAAATTCACATGAGTTTCGACGTCGATCAATACGCCTGTTTTAACCGTTTTTTTATCGGACCGAGATGAATCCAATGTGAAAACTGGTCTATTCATATACTGTTTTGTGTTTCATTATCGAAATAGTCTTGAGACTGTTCGGACTCGTTCCCAGTGGATGATTTTTTCAAATGTTTCACCCTCGGCACGAAGAAACCCTTTGAGGTCTACTTCTGCTGCTATGGACTATGAACGTGAACGAATCCGATGCGAGGCGCGGCGTGCTCAGTTTGTAGGAATTATTCGACAACAGAAACACTTGCATGCAGACTCGGATTCGATTCCCGATTAAAAAGACGTCGATTCGACCGAAAATTCACATGAGTTTCGACGTCGATCAATACGCCTGTTTTAACCGTTTTTTTATCGGACCGAGATGAATCCAATGTGAAAACTGGTCTATTCATATACTGTTTTGTGTTTCATTATCGAAATAGTCTTGAGACTCTTCGGACTCGTTCCCAGTGGATGATTTTTTCAAATGTTTCACCCTCGGCACGAAGAAACCCTTTGAGGTCTACTTCTGCTGCTATGGACTATGAACGTGAACGAATCCGATGCGAGGCGCGGCGTTCTCAGTTTGGAGGGATTATTCGTCAACAGGAACACTTGCATGCAGATTCGGATTCGTTTCCCGATTCAAAAGTCGTCGATTCGAAAGAAAATTCACATGAGGTTCGACGTTGAAAAATACGCCTGTTTCAACCATTTTTTTACCGGACCGAGAAGAATCGAATGTGAAAACCGGTCCATTCTTATTCGCTTTTTTGTTTCATTATCGAAATAACCTTTCGACGGTTCGGACTCGTTATCGGTGGGTGATTTTGAAAAATATTTCACCCTCGGCACGAAAAAAGCCGTTGAGGACTACTACTGCTGCTGTGGACTGTGAACGTGAAAGCATCAGATGCTCTGCGCGGCGTTCTCTGTTTGAAGGCATTATTCGACAACAGAAACACTTGCATGCAAACTCGGATTCGTTTCTCGATTTAAAAGTCGTCGATTCGAACGAAAATTTACATGACTTTCGACGTCGATAAATACGCCTGTTTTACCCGATTTTTTTACCGGACCGAGACGAATCCAATCTGACAACCGATCCATTCATGTTCTGTTTTGTGCTTCATTATCGAAATAGACTTGAGACTGTTCGGACTCGTTCCCAGTGGGTGATTTTTTAAACTGTTTCACCCTCGGCACGAAAAAAGCCGTTGAGGACTACTACTGCTGCTGTGGACTGTGAACGTGAAAGCATCAGATGCTCTGCGCGGCGTTCTCAGTTTGTAAGCATTATTCGACAACAGAAACACTTGCATGCAAACTCGGATTCGTTCTTCGATTTAAAAGTCGTCGATTCGAACGAAAATTTACATGAGATTTGACGTTGATAAATACGCCTGTTTCAACCGTTTTTTTTACCGGACCGAGACGAATCCAATCTGAAAACCGATCCATTCATGTTCTGTTTTGTGTTTCATTATCGAAATAACATTCAGACAGGTCGGCCTCCTTCCCAGTGGTTGATTTTCAACAATGTTTCACTCTCGGCACGAAAATAGGCGTTGAGGACTGCCACTGCGGCTGTGGACTATGAACGTCAACGAATCCGATGCTAGGCGCGGCGTTATCAGTTTGGAGGGATTATTCGTCAACTGGAACACTTGCATGCAGATTCGGACTCGTATCCCGATTTAAAAGTCGTCGATTCGAAAGAAAATTCACATGAGATTCGACGTTGAAAAATACGCCTGTTTGAACCATTTTTTTACCGGATCGAGACGAATCCAATCTGACAACCGATCCATTCATGTTCTGTTTTGTGTTTCATTATCGAAATAACCTTGAGACTGTTACGTCGTGGGTCCCATTTTTAATACGAATGATTAATCGTCTTTTATTTTACCTTTCAGGATTTGACTTTACGAATGGGAAGTGTGCCACGAACGCAACGGATTATAATGGATTAAGTCGTATGTGACTTATGTGACGGTAAGTTACCGTCGGAGAAGAAAAGCGCCACGTTTAAGCGGGAATGTGCCCACTTGGGATAGGCGCTTGGTAAAGTCGTTGGTGTGTAATTTGACGCATGAGCGACAGGTAAGCAAATAAGAAAGTAGAGATAAGGTAAGTGAATTTTATTTTTGTAATACAGGATCGCTCAAGGCGATGACAATTCTGATTTATCAGTTGTTAGGGGTATTGTTGTGAACGCTGCTGGTGAGCGATGCAGGTCCGGTGGAAATCCTTGCCGAGTGGAACCGTTCGCCGGCCTGCACAACGAACCCCGGGGCGTTTAGAACACAACAGGGGCATGATATCCCTAACATCACGGTAAACGTGGAGTTATGCTTACCTGAGAAAAAGAGAGCGGCGGTGCGTAGCGGGTTAATCTTAGACGACATTGATGACCTCCGGCCCGTCGGACGGGGCCGAGAAGGTGTCGGATTCGTTCCCGTCGTCCGGCACATAATCGGAGTCGCCGTGAGCGTCCGTTGTATCCGACTCCGTGTCTGTGCTCGACGGAACGGGCGGTTCCCGATTCTCCGGAGCAACGGGGATGTCCATACCGACATGCGGTGGCCGCATCACGAACCCTGGGGGCCAACGAAAGATGGTGGCGATTCCCACCGGTCGCTCCGGTTGTGGTGGTGGGGCGACGGTCGGGACCTGAGCCGACGGAAGGTTGAGGGTGTGGGCGCCCCCAAAATGGTGTCCCACCCAAAGTTCCGCAAGGTGAGCGGCTCGCTCACGCCTATTAGGCCTTTTAAAGATTGGCCTAGTCGCCGTAATGGCCGCCTCCTTCCGTTTCTCGCGGTTTTTACCTCCCCTACGCCGTGGCATGATCGGTGGTGGTCAGATTCACGTTCACGAGCCTGCGAAACGAGACACCGGCGCCCGGGAAGGAGGTTAGGCGCGCTGGAGGCATAGTGACCACCAGAATTCAAGGATAACGGTGAGAGAGATAAACGCCGCGTTTGTTGGTTCGTCGCGTATTTACACGCGCGAACGAGAGACAAATGTATTTTAATCGGAAAATGTTACACTTTTGCGCGGTCGCCGTATTATGCGTAATTTAAATAGCGCGAAGAAATCGAATGTGATATAAACAATTATGTATTTTACACGTGAATAAACGTAGTTACATTCAATAAAGACAATAATATATGTTTTGTAAATTTATTTGTTGTAGTGTTTGACTTGATGTTTCCTTTTATTTTTATTACGATTAAAACAATTAATACCGGTTTTACAGAGACTTATAGTTACACTGACGAAGAGACCGGGGTAAACTCGAAAAGAAATAAAATATAATAAATGTACCGGTTTTCAGAGCGTCGACTCTGCGATGCGCGCTGTTGGAGAGACCGGACGGAACTGACTGGCCAGCTCCCGGAGCGCAATATGTATCCTCGCCCTCTTTGTCTCGGAGACAAAGGGCTTGGCGTCATTACCCTCGCTCTCGAGCTCGGTCCCCATGTAACCGAATATTAGCACTGATAACGTTATTTTTCTCGAGCTGTACATGGGCAATAAAATGAATATTTTTCGTTATCGGCAGGATGTGCTGACTACGTGGTGACCAAGCTCTGAGGAGGTCTGTGAGAAAACTCGCGATGAAGCTGACCGCTTGGGAACAGTTTCGCGGGTTATTTGAGGACTCTCGCGTCCCCAATATATACATTATATAGATATGACAATATTTCTTATTTCTAGGACCATTGTATTATGGTCAACACGAATATACATATATATGTTGGATACTAGTTCGGGGACTCGTGAATGTCCCTGAAGTATACAGATAAGTATAGATATTAATATTATTATTTGTACTCCGGAGACTCTCTTGGATGTCCCGGGAGTTTACCGAATATATATATATATGTATATTTGTGTGTGTCACTTTGAGGACTTATGTCCCCGAAGTGTGCATGAAAGTAGATATGTATTAATTATTGCCCCGGGACTCGGCTATATGTCCCTGAAGCGTATGGCGTACGTATATGTATATATATATGTATACATGTATAGATATTCACTAAAGTTATTCCGAGGACTAGTGCCTTCGAAGTATGCATACGAGTATACGAATAGTATATGGGGACTCTGAGGTCCTAGGGTATGTATATATCTATATATTCATTAAAGTTAGTTCGAGGACTTATGTCCCGAAAGTATGCATGGAAATAGACATGCGGAATTATTATAGGAGGTACTCCAGGGACTCTCGTATATGTCCCTAAAGTATGCAGGTACGTGTATATGTATGTATATATGAGACATTATAGTATGGTACTCCGGGGACCCATGTGCGTGTCCCAGAAGTGTACAGGCAAACAGATATGTACGTATATATGAGACTTTATAGTATGTTACTCCGGGGACCCATGTGCGTGTCCCAGAAGTTACGGGTAGGCTTAGCGGTAACGTTATTATGGGAACTGTTTGTCCCTAAAGTATACGGGTAGATATACGCGTGCTACATTTAAAGATATATATATATATATATATATATAACGGGGTTTCTAAGTGAAATCGACCATATATGGGTCGTTCTGATTGACATGTACCCAAGAAAAACATAAATGAGCGCGTTTAGCGCGAGGAAAAAATCTTAATAATTATTACAGTTCGTACCAGATATGAATATTTGGAGGGCGAGAGTGCTAGGACGTAACAAGACTGTTCGGACTCCTTCCCAGTGGGTGTTTTTCAAAAATGTTCCACTCTCGGCACGAAAATAGGCGTTGAGGACTGTTACTGCTGCTGTGGACTATGAATGTGAACGAATCCGATGCTCGGCGCGGCGTTCTCAGTTTGTAGGGATTATTCGACAACAGAAACACTTGCATGCAGACTCGGATTCGTTTACCGATTTAAAAGTCGTCGATTCGAACGAAAATTCACATGACTTTCGACGTCGATAAATACGCCTGTTTTAACCGATTTTTTTACCGGACCGAGACGAATCCAATCCGACAACCGATCCATTCATGATCTGTTTTGTGCTTCATTATCGAAATAGACTTGAGACTGTTCGGACTCCTTCCCAGTGGGTGATTTTCAACAATGTTTCACTCTCGGCATTAAAATAGGCGTTGCGGACTGCCACTGCGGCTGTGGACTATGAACGTCAACGAATCCGATGCTAGGCGCGGCGTTCTCAGTTTGGAGGGACTATTCGTCAACAGAAACACTTGCATGCAGATTCGGATTCGTTTCCCGATTTAAAAGTCGTCGATTCGAAAGAAAATTCAGATGAGATTCGACGTTGATAAATACACCTGTTTCAACCGTTTTTTTCACCGGACCGAAACGAATCCTATCTGAATACCGATCTATTCATGTTCTGTTTTGTGTTTCATTATCGAAATAACCTTGAGACTGTTCGGACTCCTTCGCAGTGGGTGATTTTCAAAAATGTTTCACTCTCAGCACGAAAATAGGGGTTGAGGACTGCTACTGCTGCTGTGGACTGTGAACGTGAAAGCATCAGACGCTCTGCGCGGCGTTCTCAGTTTGTTGGCATTATTCGACAACAGAAACACTTGCATGCAAACTCGGATTCGTTTCTCGATTTCAAAGTCGTCGATTCGAACGAAAATTTACATGAGATTCGACGTTCATAAATACGCCTGTTTCAACCGTTTTTTTTACAGGACCGAGACGAATCCAACATGAAAACCGATCCATTCATGTTCTTTTTTGTGTATCGTTATCGAAATAACATTGAGACTGTTCGGCCTCCTTCCCAGTGGGTGATTTTCAACAATGTTTCACTCTCGGCACGAAAATAGGCGTTGAGGACTGCCACTGCGGCTGTGGACTATGAACGTCAACGAATCCGATGCTAGGCGCGGCGTTATCAGTTTGGAGGGATTATTCGTCAACTGGAACACTTGCATGCAGATTCGGACTCGTTTCCCGATTTAAAAGTCGTCGATTCGAAAGAAAATTCACATGAGATTCGACGTTGAAAAATACGCCTGTTTCAACCGTTTTTTTACCGGACCTAGACGAATCCAATCTGACAACCGATCCATTCATGATCTGTTTTGTGTTTCATTATCGAAATAACCTTGAGACTGTTCGGACTCCTTCCCAGTGGGTGTTTTTCAAAAATGTTCCACTCTCGGCACGAAAATAGGCGTTGAGGACTGTTACTGCTGCTGTGGACTATGAATGTGAACGAATCCGATGCTCGGCGTGGCGTTCTCAGTTTGTAGGGATTATTCGACAACAGAAACACTTGCATGCAGACTCGGATTCGTTTACCGATTTAAAAGTCGTCGATTCGAACGAAAATTCACATGACTTTCGACGTCGATAAATACGCCTGTTTTAACCGATTTTTTTACCGGACCGAGACGAATCCAATCCGACAACCGATCCATTCATGATCTGTTTTGTGCTTCATTATCGAAATAGACTTGAGACTGTTTGGACTCGTTCCCAGTGGGTGATTTTTTAAACTGTTTCACCCTCGGCACGAAAAACGTCGTTGAGGACTACTACTGCTGCTGTTGACTGTGAACGTGAAAGCATCAGATGCTCTGCGCGGCGTTCTCAGTTTGTAGGCATTATTCGACAACAGAAACACTTGCATGCAAACTCGGATTCGTTTCTCGATTTATAAGTCGTCGATTCGAACGAAAATTTACATGAGATTCGACGTTGATAAATACGCCTGTTTCAACCGTTTTTTTTACAGGACCAAGACGAATCCAATCTGAAAACCGATCCATTCATGTTCTGTTTTGTGTTTCATTATCGAAATATCATTGAGACTGTTCGGACTCCTTCCCAGTGGGTGATTTTCAACAATGTTTCACTCTCGGCATTAAAATAGGCGTTGAGGACTGCCACTGCGGCTGTGGACTATGAACGTCAACGAATCCGATGCTAGGCGCGGCGTTCTCAGTTTGGAGGGACTATTCGTCAACAGAAACACTTGCATGCAGATTCGGATTCGTTTCCCGATTTAAAAGTCGTCGATTCGAAAGAAAATTCAGATCAGATTCGACGTTGATAAATACGCCTGTTTCAACCGTTTTTTTCACCGGACCGAAACGAATCCTATCTGACAACCGATCTATTCATGTTCTGTTTTGTGTTCCATTATCGAAATAACCTTGAGACTGTTCGGACTCCTTCGCAGTGGGTGATTTTCAAAATGTTTCACTCTCAGCACGAAAATAGGGGTTGAGGACTGCTACTGCTGCTGTGGACTGTGAACGTGATAGCATCAGACGCTCTGCGCGGCGTTCTCAGTTTGTTGGCATTATTCGACAACAGAAACACTTGCATGCAAACTCGGATTCGTTTCTCGATTTCAAAGTCGTCGATTCGAACGAAAATTTACATGAGATTCGACGTTGATAAATACGCCTGTTTCAACCGTTTTTTTTTACAGGACCGAGACGAATCCAACATGAAAACCGATCCATTCATGTTCTTTTTTGTGTATCGTTATCGAAATAACATTGAGACTGTTCGGCCTCCTTCCCAGTGGGTGATTTTCAACAATGTTTCACTCTCGGCACGAAAATAGGCGTTGAGGACTGCCACTGCGGCTGTGGACTATGAACGTCAACGAATCCGACGCTAGGCGAGGCGTTCTCAGTTTGTAGGGATTATTCGACAACAGAAACACTTGCATGCAGATTCGGATTCGTTTCCTGATTTAAAAGTCGTCGATTCGACCAAAAATTCCCATGAGTTTCGACGTCGATATATACGCCTGTTTTAATGATTTTTTTTTCGGACCGAGACGAATCCAATGTAGAAACCGGTCTATTCATATTCTGTTTTGTGTTTCATTATCGAATTAGTTTTGAGGCTCGTCGGATTCGTTCACAGTGGGGGATTTTGTAAAATGTTTCACCCTCGGAACGAAAATAGCCGTTGAGGACTGCTACTGCTGCTGTGGACTATGAACATGAACGAAACCGATGCTCGGCGCGGCGTGCTCAGTTTGTAGGAATTATTCGACAACAGAAACACTTGCATGCAGACTCGGATTCGATTCCCGATTAAAAAGACGTCGATTCGAACGAAAATTCACATGAGTTTCGACGTCGATCAATACGCCTATTTTAACCGTTTTTTTATCGGACCGAGATGAATCCAATGTGAAAACTGGTCTATTCATATACTGTTTTGTGTTTCATTATCGAAATAGTCTTGAGACTGTTCGGACTCGTTCCCAGTGGATGATTTTTTCAAATGTTTCACCCTCGGCACGAAGAAACCCTTTGAGGTCTACTTCTGCTGCTATGGACTATGAACGTGAACGAATCCGATGCGAGGCGCGGCGTTCTCAGTTTGGAGGGATTATTCGTCAACAGGAACACTTGCATGCCGATTCGGATTCGTTTCCCTATTCAAAAGTCGTTGATTCGAAAGAAAATTCACATGAGGTTCGACGTTGATAAATACGCCTGTTTCAACCGTTTTTTGTACCAGACCGAGAAGAATCGAATGTGAAAACCGGTCCATTCTTATTCGCTTTTGTGTTTCATTATCGAAATAACCTTTCGACGGTTCGGACTCGTTATCGGTGGGTGATTTTGAAAAATATTTCACCCTCGGCACGAAAAAAGCCGTTGAGGACTACTACTGCTGCTGTGGACTGTGAACGTGAAAGCATCAGATGCTCGGCGCGGCGTTCTCTGTTTGAAGGCATTATTCGACAACAGAAACACTTGCATGCAAACTCGGATTCGTTTCTCGATTTAAAAGTCGTCGATTCGAATGAAAATTTACATGACTTTCGACGTCGATAAATACGCCTGTTTTACCCGATTTTTTTACCGGACCGAGACGAATCCAATCTGACAACCGATCCATTCATGTTCTGTTTTGTGCTTCATTATCGAAATAGACTTGAGACTGTTCGGACTCGTTCCCAGTGGGTGATTTTTTAAACTGTTTCACCCTCGGCACGAAAAATGCCGTTGAGGACTACTACTGCTTCTGTGGACTGTGAACGTGAAATCATCAGATGCTCTGCGCGGCGTTCTCAGTTTGTAAGCATTATTCGACAACAGAAACACTTGCATGCAAACTCGGATTCGTTTCTCGATTTAAAAGTCGTCGATTCGAACGAAAATTTACATGAGATTCGACGTTGATAAATACGCCTGTTTCAACCGTTTTTTTTACCGGACCGAGACGAATCCAATCTGAAAACCGATCCATTCATGTTCTGTTTTGTGTTTCAATATCGAAATAACATTCAGACAGGTCGGCCTCCTTCCCAGTGGTTGATTTTCAACAATGTTTCACTCTCGGCACGAAAATAGGCGTTGAGGACTGCCACTGCGGCTGTGGACTATGAACGTCAACGAATCCGATGTTAGGCGCGGCGTTATCAGTTTGGAGGGATTATTCGTCAACTGGAACACTTGCATGCAGATTCGGACTCGTTTCCCGATTTAAAAGTCGTCGATTCGAAAGAAAATTCACATGAGATTCGACGTTGAAAAATACGCCTGTTTCTACCATTTTTTTACCGGACCGAGACGAATCCAATCTGACAACCGATCCATTCATGTTCTGTTTTGTGTTCCATTATCGAAATAACCTTGAGACTGTTCGGACTCCCTCCCAGTGGGTGTTTTTCAAAAATGTTCCACTCTCGGCACGAAAATAGGAGTTGAGGACTGTTACTGCTGCTGTGGACTATGAATGTGAACGAATCCGATGCTCGGCGCGGCGTTCTCAGTTTGTAGGGATTATTCGACAACAGAAACACTTGCATGCAGACTCGGACTCGTTTACCGATTTAAAAGTCGTCGATTCGAACGAAAATTCACATGACTTTCGACGTCGATAAATACGCCTGGTTTAACCGATTTTTT
Organism: Ophion obscuratus; assembly: GCA_964007375.1. Taxonomy (NCBI): domain Eukaryota; kingdom Metazoa; phylum Arthropoda; class Insecta; order Hymenoptera; family Ichneumonidae; genus Ophion; species Ophion obscuratus. The sequence goes on along the minus strand of OZ023315.1, from coordinate 41,603,587 downwards.
TCCCGGACCGAGACGGATCCAATCCGACAACCGATCCATTCATGATCTGTTTTGTGCTTCATTATCGAAATAGACTTGAGACTGTTTGGACTCGTTCCCAGTGGGTGATTTTTTAAACTGTTTCACCCTCGGCACGAAAAACGTCGTTGAGGACTACTACTGCTGCTGTGGACTGTGAACGTGAAAGCATCAGATGCTCTGCGCGGCGTTCTCAGTTTGTAGGCATTATTCGACAACAGAAACACTTGCATGCAAACTCGGATTCGTTTCTCGATTTAAAAGTCGTCGATTCGAACGAAAATTTACATGAGATTCGACGTTGATAAATACGCCTGTTTCAACCGTTTTTTTTACCGGACCAAGACGAATCCAATCTTAAAACCGATCCATTCATGTTCTGTTTTGTGTTTCATTATCGAAATAACATTGAGACTGTTCGGACTCCTTCCCAGTGGGTGATTTTCAACAATGTTTCACTCTCGGCATTAAAATAGGCGTTGAGGACTGCCACTGCGGCTGTGGACTATGAACGTCAACCAATCCGATGCTAGGCGCGGCGTTCTCAGTTTGGAGGGACTATTCGTCAACAGAAACACTTGCATGCAGATTCGGATTCGTTTCCCGATTTAAAAGTCGTCGATTCGAAAGAAAATTCACATGAGATTCGACGTTGATAAATACGCCTGTTTCAACCGTTTTTTTCACCGGACCGAAACGAATCCTATCTGACAACCGATCTATTCATGTTCTGTTTTGTGTTTCATTATCGAAATAACCTTGAGACTGTTCGGACTCATTCCCAGTGGTTGATTTTCAACAATGTTTCACTCTCGGCACGAAAATAGGCGTTGAGGACTGCCACTGCGGCTGTGGACTATGAACGTCAACGAATCCGACGCTAGGCGGGGCGTTCTCAGTTTGTAGGGATTATTCGACAACAGAAACACTTGCATGCAGATTCGGATTCGTTTCCCGATTTAAAAGTCGTCGATTCGACCAAAAATTCCCATGAGTTTCGACGTCGATATATACGCCTGATTTAATGATTTTTTTTTCGGACCGAGACGAATCCAATGTAGAAACCGGTCTATTCATATTCTGTTTTGTGTTTCATTATCGAATTAGTCTTGAGGCTCGTCGGATTCGTTCACAGTGGGGGATTTTGTAAAATGTTTCACCCTCGGAACGAAAATAGCCGTTGAGGACTGCTACTGCTGCTGTGGACTATGAACATGAACGAAACCGATGCTCGGCGCGGCGTGCTCAGTTTGTAGGAATTATTCGACAACAGAAACACTTGCATGCAGACTCGGATTCGATTCCCGATTAAAAAGACGTCGATTCGAACGAAAATTCATATGAGTTTCGACGTCGATCAATACGCCGGTTTTAACCGTTTTTTTATCGGACCGAGATGAATCCAATGTGAAAACTGGTCTATTCATATACTGTTTTGTGTTTCATTATCGAAATAGTCTTGAGACTGTTCGGACTCGTTCCCAGTGGATGATTTTTTCAAATGTTTCACCCTCGGAACGAAGAAACCCTTTGAGGTCTACTTCTGCTGCTATGGACTATGAACGTGAACGAATCCGATGCGAGGCACGGCGTTCTCAGTTTGGAGGGATTATTCGTCAACAGGAACACTTGCATGCAGATTCGGATTCGTTTCCCGATTCAAAAGTCGTCGATTCGAAAGAAAATTCACATGAGGTTCGACGTTGAAAAATACGCCTGTTTCAACCATTTTTTTACCGGACCGAGAAGAATCGAATGTGAAAACCGGTCCATTCTTATTCGCTTTTTTGTTTCATTATCGAAATAACCTTTCGACGGTTCGGACTCGTTATCGGTGGGTGATTTTGAAAAATATTTCACCCTCGGCACGAAAAAAGCCGTTGAGGACTACTACTGCTGCTGTGGACTGTGAACGTGAAAGCATCAGATGCTCTGCGCGGCGTTCTCTGTTTGAAGGCATTATTCGACAACAGAAACACTTGCATGCAAACTCGGATTCGTTTCTCGATTTAAAAGTCGTCGATTCGAACGAAAATTTACATGACTTTCGACGTCGATAAATACGCCTGTTTTACCCGATTTTTTTACCGGACCGAGACGAATCCAATCTGACAACCGATCCATTCATGTTCTGTTTTGTGCTTCATTATCGAAATAGACTTGAGACTGTTCGGACTCGTTCCCAGTGGGTGATTTTTTAAACTGTTTCACCCTCGGCACGAAAAAAGCCGTTGAGGACTACTACTGCTGCTGTGGACTGTGAACGTGAAAGCATCAGATGCTCTGCGCGGCGTTCTCAGTTTGTAAGCATTATTCGACAACAGAAACACTTGCATGCAAACTCGGATTCGTTCCTCGATTTAAAAGTCGTCGATTCGAACGAAAATTTACATGAGATTTGACGTTGATAAATACGCCTGTTTCAACTGTTTTTTTTACCGGACCGAGACGAATCCAATCTGAAAACCGATCCATTCATGTTCTGTTTTGTGTTTCATTATCGAAATAACATTCAGACAGGTCGGCCTCCTTCCCAGTGGTTGATTTTCAACAATGTTTCACTCTCGGCACGAAAATAGGCGTTGAGGACTGCCACTGCGGCTGTGGACTATGAACGTCAACGAATCCGATGCTAGGCGCGGCGGTATCAGTTTGGAGGGATTATTCGTCAACTGGAACACTTGCATGCAGATTCGGACTCGTATCCCGATTTAAAAGTCGTCGATTCGAAAGAAAATTCACATGAGATTCGACGTTGAAAAATACGCCTGTTTCAACCATTTTTTTACCGGACCGAGACGAATCCAATCTGACAACCGATCCATTCATGTTCTGTTTTGTGTTTCATTATCGAAATAACCTTGAGACTGTTCGAACTCCTTCCCAGTGGGTGTTTTTCAAAAATGTTCCACTCTCGGCATGAAAATAGGCGTTGAGGACTGTTACTGCTGCTGTGGACTATGAATGTGAACGAATCCGATGCTCGGCGCGGCGTTCTCAGTTTGTAGGGATTATTCGACAACAGAAACACTTGCATGCAGACTCGGATTCGTTTACCGATTTAAAAGTCGTCGATTCGAACGAAAATTCACATGACTTTCGACGTCGATAAATACGCCTGTTTTAACCGATTTTTTTACCGGACCGAGACGAATCCAATCCGACAACCGATCCATTCATGATCTGTTTTGTGCTTCATTATCGAAATAGACTTGAGACTGTTTGGACTCGTTCCCAGTGGGTGATTTTTTAAATTGTTTCACCCTCGGCACGAAAAACGTCGTTGAGGACTACTACTGCTGCAGTGGACTGTGACCGTGAAAGCATCAGATGCTCTGCGCGGCGTTCTCAGTTTGTAGGGATTATTCGACAACAGAAACACTTGCATGCAAACTCGGATTCGTTTCTCGATTTAAAAGTCGTCGATTCGAACGAAAATTTACATGAGATTCGACGTTGATAAATACGCCTGTTTCAACCGTTTTTTTTACAGGACCGAGACGAATCCAACATGAAAACCGATCCATTCATGTTCTTTTTTGTGTATCGTTATCGAAATAACATTGAGACTGTTCGGCCTCCTTCCCAGTGGGTGATTTTCAACAATGTTTCACTCTCGGCACGAAAATAGGCGTTGAGGACTGCCACTGCGGCTGTGGACTATGAACGTCAACGAATCCGACGCTAGGCGGGGCGTTCTCAGTTTGTAGGGATTATTCGACAACAGAAACACTTGCATGCAGATTCGGATTCGTTTCCCGATTTAAAAGTCGTCGATTCGACCAAAAATTCCCATGAGTTTCGACGTCGATATATACGCCTGTTTTAATGATTTTTTTTTCGGACCGAGACGAATCCAATGTAGAAACCGGTCTATTCATATTCTGTTTTGTGTTTCATTATCGAATTAGTTTTGAGGCTCGTCGGATTCGTTCACAGTGGGGGATTTTGTAAAATGTTTCACCCTCGGAACGAAAATAGCCGTTGAGGACTGCTACTGCTGCTGTGGACTATGAACATGAACGAAACCGATGCTCGGCGCGGCGTGCTCAGTTTGTAGGAATTATTCGACAACAGAAACACTTGCATGCAGACTCGGATTCGATTCCCGATTGAACAGACGTCGATTCGAACGAAAATTCACATGAGTTTCGACGTCGATCAATACGCCTGTTTTAACCGTTTTTTTATCGGACCGAGATTAATCCAATGTGAAAACTGGTCTATTCATATACTGTTTTGTGTTTCATTATCGAAATAGTCTTGAGACTCTTCGAACTCGTTCCCAGTGGATGATTTTTTCAAATGTTTCACCCTCGGCACGAAGAAACCCTTTGAGGTCTACTTCTGCTGCTATGGACTATGAACGTGAAAGAATCCGATGCGAGGCGCGGCGTTCTCAGTTTGGAGGGATTATTCGTCAACAGGAACACTTGCATGCAGATTCGGATTCGTTTCCCGATTCAAAAGTCGTTGATTCGAAAGAAAATTCACATGAGGTTCGACGTTGATAAATACGCCTGTTTCAACCGTTTTTTTTACCGGACCGAGAAGAATCGAATGTGAAAACCGGTCCATTCTTATTCGCTTTTGTGTTTCATTATCGAAATAACCTTTCGACGGTTCGGACTCGTTATCGGTGGGTGATTTTGAAAAATATTTCACCCTCGGCACGAAAAAAGCCGTTGAGGACTACTACTGCTGCTGTGGACTGTGAACGTGAAAGCATCAGATGCTCGGCGCGGCGTTCTCAGTTTGTAGGGATTATTCGACAACAGAAACACTTGCATGCAGACTCGGATTCGTTTACCGATTTAAAAGTCATCGATTCGAACGAAAATTTACATGACTTTCGACGTCGATAAATACGCCTGTTTTAACCGATTTTTTTACCGGACCGAGACGAATCCAATCCGACAACCGATCCAATCATGATCTGTTTTGTGCTTCATTATCGAAATAGACTTGAGACTGTTCGGACTCGTTCCCAGTGGGTGATTTTTTAAACTGTTTCACCCTCGGCACGAAAAAAGCCGTTGAGGACTACTACTGCTGCTGTGGACTGTGAACGTGAAAGCATCAGATGCTCTGCGCGGCGTTCTCAGTTTGTAAGCATTATTCGACAACAGAAACACTTGCATGCAAACTCGGATTCGTTTCTCGATTTAAAAGTCGTCGATTCGAACGAAAATTTACATGAGATTCGACGTTGATAAATACGCCTGTTTCAACAGTTTTTTTTACAGGACCGAGACGAATCCAAGATGAAAACCGATCCATTCATGTTCTTTTTTGTGTATCGTTATCGAAATAACATTGAGACTGTTCGGCCTCCTTCCCAGTGGGTGATTTTCAACAATGTTTCACTCTCGGCACGAAAATAGGCGTTGAGGACTGCCACTGCGGCTGTGGACTATGAACGTCAACGAATCCGACGCTAGGCGGGGCGTTCTCAGTTTGTAGGGATTATTCGACAACAGAAACACTTGCATGCAGATTCGGATTCGTTTCCCGATTTAAAAGTCGTCGATTCGACCAAAAATTCCCATGAGTTTCGACGTCGATATATACGCCTGTTTTAATCATTTTTTTTTCGGACCGAGACGAATCCAATGTAGAAACCGGTCTATTCATATTCTGTTTTGTGTTTCATTATCGAATTAGTCTTGAGGCTGGTCGGATTCGTTCACAGTGGGGGATTTTGTAAAATGTTTCACCCTCGGAACGAAAATAGCCGTTGAGGACTGCGACTGCTGCTGTGGACTATGAACATGAACGAAACCGATGCTCGGCGCGGCGTGCTCAGTTTGTAGGAATTATTCGACAACAGAAACACTTGCATGCAGACTCGGATTCGATTCCCGATTAAAAAGACGTCGATTCGAACGAAAATTCACATGAGTTTCGACGTCGATCAATACGCCTGTTTTAACCGTTTTTTTATCGGACCGAGATGAATCCAATGTGAAAACTGGTCTATTCATATACTGTTTTGTGTTTCATTATCGAAATAGTCTTGAGACTGTTCGGACTCGTTCCCAGTGGATGATTTTTTCAAATGTTTCACCCTCGGCACGAAGAAACCCTTTGAGGTCTACTTCTGCTGCTATGGACTATGAACGTGAACGAATCCGATGCGAGGCGCGGCGTGCTCAGTTTGTAGGAATTATTCGACAACAGAAACACTTGCATGCAGACTCGGATTCGATTCCCGATTAAAAAGACGTCGATTCGAACGAAAATTCACATGAGTTTCGACGTCGATCAATACGCCTGTTTTAACCGTTTTTTTATCGGACCGAGATGAATCCAATGTGAAAACTGGTCTATTCATATACTGTTTTGTGTTTCATTATCGAAATAGTCTTGAGACTCTTCGGACTCGTTCCCAGTGGATGATTTTTTCAAATGTTTCACCCTCGGCACGAAGAAACCCTTTGAGGTCTACTTCTGCTGCTATGGACTATGAACGTGAACGAATCCGATGCGAGGCGCGGCGTTCTCAGTTTGGAGGGATTATTCATCAACAGGAACACTTGCATGCAGATTCGGATTCGTTTCCCGATTCAAAAGTCGTTGATTCGAAAGAAAATTCACATGAGGTTCGACGTTGATAAATACGCCTGTTTCAACCGTTTTTTGTACCGGACCGAGAAGAATCGAATGTGAAAACCGGTCCATTCTTATTCGCTTTTGTGTTTCATTATCGAAATAACCTTTCGACGGTTCGGACTCGTTATCGGTGGGTGATTTTGAAAAATATTTCACCCTCGGCACGAAAAAAGCCGTTGAGGACTACTACTACTGCTGTGGACTGTGAACGTGAAAGCATCAGATGCTCGGCGCGGCGTTCTCTGTTTGAAGGCATTATTCGACAACAGAAACACTTGCATGCAAACTCGGATTCGTTTCTCGATTTAAAAGTCGTCGATTCGAATGAAAAATTTACATGACTTTCGACGTCGATAAATACGCCTGTTTTACCCGATTTTTTTACCGGACCGAGACGAATCCAATCTGACAACCGATCCATTCATGTTCTGTTTTGTGCTTCATTATCGAAATAGACTTGAGACTGTTCGGACTCGTTCCCAGTGGGTGATTTTTTAAACTGTTTCACCCTCGGCACGAAAAAAGCCGTTGAGGACTACTACTGCTGCTGTGGACTGTGAACGTGAAAGCATCAGATGCTCTGCGCGGCGTTCTCAGTTTGTAAGCATTATTCGACAACAGAAACACTTGCATGCAAACTCGGATTCGTTTCTCGATTTAAAAGTCGTCGATTCGAACGAAAATTTACATGAGATTCGACGTTGATAAATACGCCTGTTTCAACCGTTTTTTTTACCGGACCGAGACGAATCCAATCTGAAAACCGATCCATTCATGTTCTGTTTTGTGTTTCAATATCGAAATAACATTCAGACAGGTCGGCCTCCTTCCCAGTGGTTGATTTTCAACGATGTTTCACTCTCGGCACGAAAATAGGCGTTGAGGACTGCCACTGCGGCTGTGGACTATGAACGTCAACGAATCCGATGCTAGGCGCGGCGTTATCAGTTTGGAGGGATTATTCGTCAACTGGAACACTTGCATGCAGATTCGGACTCGTATCCCGATTTAAAAGTCGTCGATTCGAAAGAAAATTCACATGAGATTCGACGTTGAAAAATACGCCTGTTTCAACCATTTTTTTACCGGACCGAGACGAATCCAATCTGACAACCGATCCATTCATGTTCTGTTTTGTGTTTCATTATCGAAATAACCTTGAGACTGTTCGGACTCCTTCCCAGTGGGTGTTTTTCAAAAATGTTCCACTCTCGGCACGAAAATAGGCGTTGAGGACTGTTACTGCTGCTGTGGACTATGAATGTGAACGAATCCGATGCTCGGCGCGGCGTTCTCAGTTTGTAGGGATTATTCGACAACAGAAACACTTGCATGCAGACTCGGATTCGTTTACCGATTTAAAAGTCGTCGATTCGAACGAAAATTCACATGACTTTCGACGTCGATAAATACGCCTGTTTTGACCGATTTTTTTACCGGACCGAGACGAATCCAATCCGACAACCGATCCAATCATGATCTGTTTTGTGCTTCATTATCGAAATAGACTTGAGACTGTTTGGACTCGTTCCCAGTGGGTGAATTTTTAAACTGTTTCACCCTCGGCACGAAAAACGTCGTTGAGGACTACTACTGCTTCTGTGGACTGTGACCGTGAAAGCATCAGATGCTCTGCGCGGCGTTCTCAGTTTGTAGGCATTATTCGACAACAGAAACACTTGCATGCAAACTCGGATTCGTTTCTCGATTTAAAAGTCGTCGATTCGAACGAAAATTTACATGAGATTCGACGTTGATAAATACGCCTGTTTCAACCGTTTTTTTTACCGGACCAAGACGAATCCAATCTTAAAACCGATCCATTCATGTTCTGTTTTGTGTTTCATTATCGAAATAACATTGAGACTGTTCGGACTCCTTCCCAGTGGGTGATTTTCAACAATGTTTCACTCTCGGCATTAAAATAGGCGTTGAGGACTGCCACTGCGGCTGTGGACTATGAACGTCAACGAATCCGATGCTAGGCGCGGCGTTCTCAGTTTGGAGGGACTATTCGTCAACAGAAACACTTGCATGCAGATTCGGATTCGGTTCCCGATTTAAAAGCCGTCGATTCGAAAGAAAATTCAGATGAGATTCGACGTTGATAAATACGCCTGTTTCAACCGTTTTTTTCACCGGACCGAAACGAATCCTATCTGACAACCGATCTATTCATGTTCTGTTTTGTGTTTCATTATCGAAATAACCTTGAGACTGTTCGGACTCATTCCCAGTGGTTGATTTTCAACAATGTTTCACTCTCGGCACGAAAATAGGCGTTGAGGACTGCCACTGCGGCTGTGGACTATGAACGTCAACGAATCCGACGCTAGGCGGGGCGTTCTCAGTTTGTAGGGATTATTCGACAACAGAAACACTTGCATGCAGATTCGGATTCGTTTCCCGATTAAAAAGACGTCGATTCGAACGAAAATTCACATGAGTTTCGACGTCGATCAATACGCCTGTTTTAACCGTTTTTTTATCGGACCGAGATGAATCCAATGTGAAAACTGGTCTATTCATATACTGTTTTGTGTTTCATTATCGAAATAGTCTTGTGACTGTTCGGACTCGTTCCCAGTGGATGATTTTTTCAAATGTTTCACCCTCGGCACGAAGAAACCCTTTGAGGTCTACTTCTGCTGCTATGGACTATGAACGTGAACGAATCCGATGCGAGGCGCGGCGTGCTCAGTTTGTAGGAATTATTCGACAACAGAAACACTTGCATGCAGACTCGGATTCGATTCCCGATTAAAAAGACGTCGATTCGAATGAAAATTCACATGAGTTTCGACGTCGATCAATACGCCTGTTTTAACCGTTTTTTTATCGGACCGAGATGAATCCAATGTGAAAACTGGTCTATTCATATACTGTTTTGTGTTTCATTATCGAAATAGTCTTGAGACTCTTCGGACTCGTTCCCAGTGGATGATTTTTTCAAATGTTTCACCCTCGGCACGAAGAAACCCTTTGAGGTCTACTTCTGCTGCTACGGACTATGAACGTGAACGAATCCGATGCGAGGCGCGGCGTTCTCAGTTTGGACGGATTATTCGTCAACAGGAACACTTGCATGCAGATTCGGATTCGTTTCCCGATTCAAAAGTCGTCGATTCGAAAGAAAATTCACATGAGGTTCGACGTTGAAAAATACGCCTGTTTCAACCATTTTTTCACCGGACCGAGAAGAATCGAATGTGAAAACCGGTCCATTCTTATTCGCTTTTTTGTTTCATTATCGAAATAACCTTTCGACGGTTCGGACTCGTTATCGGTGGGTGATTTTGAAAAATATTTCACCCTCGGCACGAAAAAAGCCGTTGAGGACTACTACTGCTGCTGTGGACTGTGAACGTGAAAGCATCAGATGCTCTGCGCGGCGTTCTCTGTTTGAAGGCATTATTCGACAACAGAAACACTTGCATGCAAACTCGGATTCGTTTCTCGATTTAAAAGTCGTCGATTCGAACGAAAATTTACATGACTTTCGACGTCGATAAATACGCCTGTTTTACCCGATTTTTTTACCGGACGGAGACGAATCCAATCTGACAACCGATCCATTCATGTTCTGTTTTGTGCTTCATTATCGAAATAGACTTGAGACTGTTCGGACTCGTTCCCAGTGGGTGATTTTTTAAACTGTTTCACCCTCGGCACGAAAAAAGCCGTTGAGGACTACTACTGCTGCTGTGGACTGTGAACGTGAAAGCATCAGATGCTCTGCGCGGCGTTCTCAGTTTGTCAGCATTATTCGACAACAGAAACACTTGCATGCAAACTCGGATTCGTTCTTCGATTTAAAAGTCGTCGATTCGAACGAAAATTTACATGAGATTTGACGTTGATAAATACGCCTGTTTCAACCGTTTTTTTTACCGGACCGAGACGAATCCAATCTGAAAACCGATCCATTCATGTTCTGTTTTGTGTTTCATTATCGAAATAACATTCAGACAGGTCGGCCTCCTTCCCAGTGGTTGATTTTCAACAATGTTTCACTCTCGGCACGAAAATAGGCGTTGAGGACTGCCACTGCGGCTGTGGACTATGAACGTCAACGAATCCGATGCTAGGCGCGGCGTTATCAGTTTGGAGGGATTATTCGTCAACTGGAACACTTGCATGCAGATTCGGACTCGTATCCCGATTTAAAAGTCGTCGATTCGAAAGAAAATTCACATGAGATTCGACGTTGAAAAATACGCCTGTTTGAACCATTTTTTTACCGGATCGAGACGAATCCAATCTGACAACCGATCCATTCATGTTCTGTTTTGTGTTTCATTATCGAAATATCATTGAGACTGTTCGGACTGCTTCCCAGTGGGTGATTTTCAACAATGTTTCACTCTCGGCATTAAAATAGGCGTTGAGGACTGCCACTGCGGCTGTGGACTATGAACGTCAACGAATCCGATGCTAGGCGCGGCGTTCTCAGTTTGGAGGGACTATTCGTCAACAGAAACACTTGCATGCAGATTCGGATTCGTTTCCCGATTTAAAAGTCGTCGATTCGAAAGAAAATTCAGATGTGATTCGACGGTGATAAATACGCCTGTTTCAACCGTTTTTTTCACCGCACCGAAACGAATCCTATCTGACAACCGATCTATTCATGTTCTGTTTTGTGTTTCATTATCGAAATAACCTTGAGACTGTTCGGACTCCTTCGCAGTGGGTGGTTTTCAAAAATGTTTCACTCTCAGCACGAAAATAGGGGTTGAGGACTGCTACTGCTGCTGTGGACTGTGAACGTGAAAGCATCAGATGCTCTGCGCGGCGTTCTCAGTTTGTAAGCATTATTCGACAACAGAAACACTTGCATGCAAACTCGGGTTCGTTTCTCGATTTAAAAGTCGTCGATTCGAACGAAAATTTACATGAGATTCGACGTTGATAAATACGCCTGTTTCAACCGTTTTTTTTACCGGACCGAGAAGAATCCAATCTGAAAACCGATCCATTCATGTTCTGTTTTGTGTTTCAATATCGAAATAACATTCAGACAGGTCGGCCTCCTTCCCAGTGGTTGATTTTCAACAATGTTTCACTCTCGGCACGAAAATAGGCGTTGAGGACTGCCACTGCGGCTGTGGACTATGAACGTCAACGAATCCGATGCTAGGCGCGGCGTTATCAGTTTGGAGGGATTATTCGTCAACTGGAACACTTGCATGCAGATTCGGACTCGTTTCCCGATTTAAAAGTCGTCGATTCGAAAGAAAATTCACATGAGATTCGACGTTGAAAAATACGCCTGTTTCAACCATTTTTTTACCGGACCGAGACGAATCCAATCTGACAACCGATCCATTCATGTTCTGTTTTGTGTTTCATTATCGAAATAACCTTGAGACTGTTCGGACTCCTTCCCAGTGGGTGTTTTTCAAAAATGTTCCACTCTCGGCACGAAAATAGGCGTTGAGGACTGTTACTGCTGCTGTGGACTATGAATGTGAACGAATCCGATGCTCGGCGCGGCGTTCTCAGTTTGTAGGGATTATTCGACAACAGAAACACTTGCATGCAGACTCGGACTCGTTTACCGATTTAAAAGTCGTCGATTCGAACGAAAATTCACATGACTTTCGACGTCGATCAATACGCCTGTTTTAACCGTTTTTTTATCGGACCGAGATGAATCCAATGTGAAAACTGGTCTATTCATATACTGTTTTGTGTTTCATTATCGAAATAGTCTTGAGACTCTTCGGACTCGTTCCCAGTGGATGATTTTTTCAAATGTTTCACCCTCGGCACGAAGAAACCCTTTGAGGTCTACTTCTGCTGCTATGGACTATGAACGTGAACGAATCCGATGCGAGGCGCGGCGTTCTCAGTTTGGAGGGATTATTCATCAACAGGAACACTTGCATGCAGATTCGGATTCGTTTCCCGATTCAAAAGTCGTTGATTCGAAAGAAAATTCACATGAGGTTCGACGTTGATAAATACGCCTGTTTCAACCGTTTTTTGTACCGGACCGAGAAGAATCGAATGTGAAAACCGGTCCATTCTTATTCGCTTTTGTGTTTCATTATCGAAATAACCTTTCGACGGTTCGGACTCGTTATCGGTGGGTGATTTTGAAAAATATTTCACCCTCGGCACGAATAAAGCCGTTGAGGACTACTACTACTGCTGTGGACTGTGAACGTGAAAGCATCAGATGCTCGGCGCGGCGTTCTCTGTTTGAAGGCATTATTCGACAACAGAAACACTTGCATGCAAACTCGGATTCGTTTCTCGATTTAAAAGTCGTCGATTCGAATGAAAAATTTACATGACTTTCGACGTCGATAAATACGCCTGTTTTACCCGATTTTTTTACCGGACCGAGACGAATCCAATCTGACAACCGATCCATTCATGTTCTGTTTTGTGCTTCATTATCGAAATAGACTTGAGACTGTTCGGACTCGTTCCCAGTGGGTGATTTTTTAAACTGTTTCACCCTCGGCACGAAAAAAGCCGTTGAGGACTACTACTGCTGCTGTGGACTGTGAACGTGAAAGCATCAGATGCTCTGCGCGGCGTTCTCAGTTTGTAAGCATTATTCGACAACAGAAACACTTGCATGCAAACTCGGGTTCGTTTCTCGATTTAAGAGTCGTCGATTCGAACGAAAATTTACATGAGATTCGACGTTGATAAATACGCCTGTTTCAACCGTTTTTTTTACCGGACCGAGAAGAATCCAATCTGAAAACCGATCCATTCATGTTCTGTTTTGTGTTTCAATATCGAAATAACATTCAGACAGGTCGGCCTCCTTCCCAGTGGTTGATTTTCAACAATGTTTCACTCTCGGCACGAAAATAGGCGTTGAGGACTGCCACTGCGGCTGTGGACTATGAACGTCAACGAATCCGATGCTAGGCGCGGCGTTATCAGTTTGGAGGGATTATTCGTCAACTGGAACACTTGCATGCAGATTCGGACTCGTTTCCCGATTTAAAAGTCGTCGATTCGAAAGAAAATTCACATGAGATTCGACGTTGAAAAATACGCCTGTTTCAACCATTTTTTTACCGGACCGAGACGAATCCAATCTGACAACCGATCCATTCATGTTCTGTTTTGTGTTTCATTATCGAAATAACCTTGAGACTGTTCGGACTCCTTCCCAGTGGGTGTTTTTCAAAAATGTTCCACTCTCGGCACGAAAATAGGCGTTGAGGACTGTTACTGCTGCTGTGGACTATGAATGTGAACGAATCCGATGCTCGGCGCGGCGTTCTCAGTTTGTAGGGATTATTCGACAACAGAAACACTTGCATGCAGACTCGGACTCGTTTACCGATTTAAAAGTCGTCGATTCGAACGAAAATTCACATGACTTTCGACGTCGATAAATACGCCTGTTTTAACCGATTTTTTTACCGGACCGAGACGAATCCAATCCGACAACCGATCCATTCATGATCTGTTTTGTGCTTCATTATCGAAATAGACTTGAGACTGTTTGGACTCGTTCCCAGTGGGTGATTTTTTAAACTGTTTCACCCTCGGCACGAAAAACGTCGTTGAGGACTACTACTGCTGCTGTGGACTGTGAACGTTAAAGCATCAGATGCTCTGCGCGGCGTTCTCAGTTTGTAGGCATTATTCGACAACAGAAACATTTGCATGCAAACTCCGATTCGTTTCTCGATTTAAAAGTCGTCGATTCGAACGAAAATTTACATGAGATTCGACGTTGATAAATACGCCTGTTTCAACCGTTTTTTTTACCGGACCAAGACGAATCCAATCTGACAACCGATCCATTCATGTTCTGTTTTGTGCTTCATTATCGAAATAGACTTGAGACTGTTCGGACTCGTTCCCAGTGGGTGATTTTTTAAACTGTTTCACCCTCGGCACGAAAAAAGCCGTTGAGGACTACTACTGCTTCTGTGGACTGTGAACGTGAAAGCATCAGATGCTCTGCGTGGCGTTCTCAGTTTGTAGGCATTATTCGACAACAGAAACACTTGCATGCAAACTCGGATTCGTTTCTCGATTTAAAAGTCGTCGATTCGAACGAAAATTTACATGAGATTCGACGTTGATAAATACGCCTGTTTCAACCGTTTTTTTTACCGGACCAAGACGAATCCAATCTGAAAACCGATCCATTCATGTTCTGTTTTGTGTTTCATTATCGAAATATCATTGAGACTGTTCGGACTCCTTCCCAGTGGGTGATTTTCAACAATGTTTCACTCTCGGCATTAAAATAGGCGTTGAGGACTGCCACTGCGGCTGTGGACTATGAACGTCAACGAATCCGATGCTAGGCGCGGCGTTCTCAGTTTGGAGGGACTATTCGTCAACAGAAACACTTGCATGCAGATTCGGATTCGTTTCCCGATTTAAAAGTCGTCGATTCGAAAGAAAATTCAGATGAGATTCGACGTTGATAAATACGCCTGTTTCAACCGTTTTTTTCACCGGACCGAAACGAATCCTATCTGACAACCGATCTATTCATGTTCTGTTTTGTGTTTCATTATCGAAATTACCTTGAGACTGTTCGGACTCCATCGCAGTGGGTGATTTTCAAAAATGTTTCACTCTCAGCACGAAAATAGGGGTTGAGGACTGCTACTGCTGCTGTGGGCTGTGAACGTGAAAGCATCAGACGCTCTGCGCGGCGTTCTCAGTTTGTTGGCATTATTCGACAACAGAAACACTCGCATGCAAACTCGGATTCGTTTCTCGATTTCAAAGTCGTCGCTTCGAACGAAAATTTACATGAGATTCGACGTTGATAAATACGCCTGTTTCAACCGTTTTTTTTACAGGACCGAGACGAATCCAAGATGAAAACCGATCCATTCATGTTCTTTTTTGTGTATCGTTATCGAAATAACATTGAGACTGTTCGGCCTCCTTCCCAGTGGGTGATTTTCAACAATGTTTCACTCTCGGCACGAAAATAGGCGTTGAGGACTGCCACTGCGGCTGTGGACTATGAACATCAACGAATCCGACGCTAGGCGGGGCGTTATCAGTTTGTAGGGATTATTCGACAACAGAAACACTTGCATGCAGATTCGGATTCGTTTCCCGATTTAAAAGTCGTCGATTCGACCAAAAATTCCCATGAGTTTCGACGTCGATATATACGCCTGTTTTAATCATTTTTTTTTCGGACCGAGACGAATCCAATGTAGAAACCGGTCTATTCATATTCTGTTTTGTGTTTCATTATCGACCTAGTCTTGAGGCTGGTCGGATTCGTTCACAGTGGGGGATTTTGTAAAATGTTTCACCCTCGGAACGAAAATAGCCGTTGAGGACTGCGACTGCTGCTGTGGACTATGAACATGAACGAAACCGATGCTCGGCGCGGCGTGCTCAGTTTGTAGGAATTATTCGACAACAGAAACACTTGCATGCAGACTCGGATTCGATTCCCGATTAAAAAGACGTCGATTCGAACGAAAATTCACATGAGTTTCGACGTCGATCAATACGCCTGTTTTAACCGTTTTTTTATCGGACCGAGATGAATCCAATGTGAAAACTGGTCTATTCATATACTGTTTTGTGTTTCATTATCGAAATAGTCTTGAGACTGTTCGGACTCGTTCCCAGTGGATGATTTTTTCAAATGTTTCACCCTCGGCACGAAGAAACCCTTTGAGGTCTACTTCTGCTGCTATGGACTATGAACGTGAACGAATCCGATGCGAGGCGCGGCGTGCTCAGTTTGTAGGAATTATTCGACAACAGAAACACTTGCATGCAGACTCGGATTCGATTCCCGATTAAAAAGACGTCGATTCGACCGAAAATTCACATGAGTTTCGACGTCGATCAATACGCCTGTTTTAACCGTTTTTTTATCGGACCGAGATGAATCCAATGTGAAAACTGGTCTATTCATATACTGTTTTGTGTTTCATTATCGAAATAGTCTTGAGACTCTTCGGACTCGTTCCCAGTGGATGATTTTTTCAAATGTTTCACCCTCGGCACGAAGAAACCCTTTGAGGTCTACTTCTGCTGCTATGGACTATGAACGTGAACGAATCCGATGCGAGGCGCGGCGTTCTCAGTTTGGAGGGATTATTCGTCAACAGGAACACTTGCATGCAGATTCGGATTCGTTTCCCGATTCAAAAGTCGTCGATTCGAAAGAAAATTCACATGAGGTTCGACGTTGAAAAATACGCCTGTTTCAACCATTTTTTTACCGGACCGAGAAGAATCGAATGTGAAAACCGGTCCATTCTTATTCGCTTTTTTGTTTCATTATCGAAATAACCTTTCGACGGTTCGGACTCGTTATCGGTGGGTGATTTTGAAAAATATTTCACCCTCGGCACGAAAAAAGCCGTTGAGGACTACTACTGCTGCTGTGGACTGTGAACGTGAAAGCATCAGATGCTCTGCGCGGCGTTCTCTGTTTGAAGGCATTATTCGACAACAGAAACACTTGCATGCAAACTCGGATTCGTTTCTCGATTTAAAAGTCGTCGATTCGAACGAAAATTTACATGACTTTCGACGTCGATAAATACGCCTGTTTTACCCGATTTTTTTACCGGACCGAGACGAATCCAATCTGACAACCGATCCATTCATGTTCTGTTTTGTGCTTCATTATCGAAATAGACTTGAGACTGTTCGGACTCGTTCCCAGTGGGTGATTTTTTAAACTGTTTCACCCTCGGCACGAAAAAAGCCGTTGAGGACTACTACTGCTGCTGTGGACTGTGAACGTGAAAGCATCAGATGCTCTGCGCGGCGTTCTCAGTTTGTAAGCATTATTCGACAACAGAAACACTTGCATGCAAACTCGGATTCGTTCTTCGATTTAAAAGTCGTCGATTCGAACGAAAATTTACATGAGATTTGACGTTGATAAATACGCCTGTTTCAACCGTTTTTTTTACCGGACCGAGACGAATCCAATCTGAAAACCGATCCATTCATGTTCTGTTTTGTGTTTCATTATCGAAATAACATTCAGACAGGTCGGCCTCCTTCCCAGTGGTTGATTTTCAACAATGTTTCACTCTCGGCACGAAAATAGGCGTTGAGGACTGCCACTGCGGCTGTGGACTATGAACGTCAACGAATCCGATGCTAGGCGCGGCGTTATCAGTTTGGAGGGATTATTCGTCAACTGGAACACTTGCATGCAGATTCGGACTCGTATCCCGATTTAAAAGTCGTCGATTCGAAAGAAAATTCACATGAGATTCGACGTTGAAAAATACGCCTGTTTGAACCATTTTTTTACCGGATCGAGACGAATCCAATCTGACAACCGATCCATTCATGTTCTGTTTTGTGTTTCATTATCGAAATAACCTTGAGACTGTTACGTCGTGGGTCCCATTTTTAATACGAATGATTAATCGTCTTTTATTTTACCTTTCAGGATTTGACTTTACGAATGGGAAGTGTGCCACGAACGCAACGGATTATAATGGATTAAGTCGTATGTGACTTATGTGACGGTAAGTTACCGTCGGAGAAGAAAAGCGCCACGTTTAAGCGGGAATGTGCCCACTTGGGATAGGCGCTTGGTAAAGTCGTTGGTGTGTAATTTGACGCATGAGCGACAGGTAAGCAAATAAGAAAGTAGAGATAAGGTAAGTGAATTTTATTTTTGTAATACAGGATCGCTCAAGGCGATGACAATTCTGATTTATCAGTTGTTAGGGGTATTGTTGTGAACGCTGCTGGTGAGCGATGCAGGTCCGGTGGAAATCCTTGCCGAGTGGAACCGTTCGCCGGCCTGCACAACGAACCCCGGGGCGTTTAGAACACAACAGGGGCATGATATCCCTAACATCACGGTAAACGTGGAGTTATGCTTACCTGAGAAAAAGAGAGCGGCGGTGCGTAGCGGGTTAATCTTAGACGACATTGATGACCTCCGGCCCGTCGGACGGGGCCGAGAAGGTGTCGGATTCGTTCCCGTCGTCCGGCACATAATCGGAGTCGCCGTGAGCGTCCGTTGTATCCGACTCCGTGTCTGTGCTCGACGGAACGGGCGGTTCCCGATTCTCCGGAGCAACGGGGATGTCCATACCGACATGCGGTGGCCGCATCACGAACCCTGGGGGCCAACGAAAGATGGTGGCGATTCCCACCGGTCGCTCCGGTTGTGGTGGTGGGGCGACGGTCGGGACCTGAGCCGACGGAAGGTTGAGGGTGTGGGCGCCCCCAAAATGGTGTCCCACCCAAAGTTCCGCAAGGTGAGCGGCTCGCTCACGCCTATTAGGCCTTTTAAAGATTGGCCTAGTCGCCGTAATGGCCGCCTCCTTCCGTTTCTCGCGGTTTTTACCTCCCCTACGCCGTGGCATGATCGGTGGTGGTCAGATTCACGTTCACGAGCCTGCGAAACGAGACACCGGCGCCCGGGAAGGAGGTTAGGCGCGCTGGAGGCATAGTGACCACCAGAATTCAAGGATAACGGTGAGAGAGATAAACGCCGCGTTTGTTGGTTCGTCGCGTATTTACACGCGCGAACGAGAGACAAATGTATTTTAATCGGAAAATGTTACACTTTTGCGCGGTCGCCGTATTATGCGTAATTTAAATAGCGCGAAGAAATCGAATGTGATATAAACAATTATGTATTTTACACGTGAATAAACGTAGTTACATTCAATAAAGACAATAATATATGTTTTGTAAATTTATTTGTTGTAGTGTTTGACTTGATGTTTCCTTTTATTTTTATTACGATTAAAACAATTAATACCGGTTTTACAGAGACTTATAGTTACACTGACGAAGAGACCGGGGTAAACTCGAAAAGAAATAAAATATAATAAATGTACCGGTTTTCAGAGCGTCGACTCTGCGATGCGCGCTGTTGGAGAGACCGGACGGAACTGACTGGCCAGCTCCCGGAGCGCAATATGTATCCTCGCCCTCTTTGTCTCGGAGACAAAGGGCTTGGCGTCATTACCCTCGCTCTCGAGCTCGGTCCCCATGTAACCGAATATTAGCACTGATAACGTTATTTTTCTCGAGCTGTACATGGGCAATAAAATGAATATTTTTCGTTATCGGCAGGATGTGCTGACTACGTGGTGACCAAGCTCTGAGGAGGTCTGTGAGAAAACTCGCGATGAAGCTGACCGCTTGGGAACAGTTTCGCGGGTTATTTGAGGACTCTCGCGTCCCCAATATATACATTATATAGATATGACAATATTTCTTATTTCTAGGACCATTGTATTATGGTCAACACGAATATACATATATATGTTGGATACTAGTTCGGGGACTCGTGAATGTCCCTGAAGTATACAGATAAGTATAGATATTAATATTATTATTTGTACTCCGGAGACTCTCTTGGATGTCCCGGGAGTTTACCGAATATATATATATATGTATATTTGTGTGTGTCACTTTGAGGACTTATGTCCCCGAAGTGTGCATGAAAGTAGATATGTATTAATTATTGCCCCGGGACTCGGCTATATGTCCCTGAAGCGTATGGCGTACGTATATGTATATATATATGTATACATGTATAGATATTCACTAAAGTTATTCCGAGGACTAGTGCCTTCGAAGTATGCATACGAGTATACGAATAGTATATGGGGACTCTGAGGTCCTAGGGTATGTATATATCTATATATTCATTAAAGTTAGTTCGAGGACTTATGTCCCGAAAGTATGCATGGAAATAGACATGCGGAATTATTATAGGAGGTACTCCAGGGACTCTCGTATATGTCCCTAAAGTATGCAGGTACGTGTATATGTATGTATATATGAGACATTATAGTATGGTACTCCGGGGACCCATGTGCGTGTCCCAGAAGTGTACAGGCAAACAGATATGTACGTATATATGAGACTTTATAGTATGTTACTCCGGGGACCCATGTGCGTGTCCCAGAAGTTACGGGTAGGCTTAGCGGTAACGTTATTATGGGAACTGTTTGTCCCTAAAGTATACGGGTAGATATACGCGTGCTACATTTAAAGATATATATATATATATATATATATAACGGGGTTTCTAAGTGAAATCGACCATATATGGGTCGTTCTGATTGACATGTACCCAAGAAAAACATAAATGAGCGCGTTTAGCGCGAGGAAAAAATCTTAATAATTATTACAGTTCGTACCAGATATGAATATTTGGAGGGCGAGAGTGCTAGGACGTAACAAGACTGTTCGGACTCCTTCCCAGTGGGTGTTTTTCAAAAATGTTCCACTCTCGGCACGAAAATAGGCGTTGAGGACTGTTACTGCTGCTGTGGACTATGAATGTGAACGAATCCGATGCTCGGCGCGGCGTTCTCAGTTTGTAGGGATTATTCGACAACAGAAACACTTGCATGCAGACTCGGATTCGTTTACCGATTTAAAAGTCGTCGATTCGAACGAAAATTCACATGACTTTCGACGTCGATAAATACGCCTGTTTTAACCGATTTTTTTACCGGACCGAGACGAATCCAATCCGACAACCGATCCATTCATGATCTGTTTTGTGCTTCATTATCGAAATAGACTTGAGACTGTTCGGACTCCTTCCCAGTGGGTGATTTTCAACAATGTTTCACTCTCGGCATTAAAATAGGCGTTGCGGACTGCCACTGCGGCTGTGGACTATGAACGTCAACGAATCCGATGCTAGGCGCGGCGTTCTCAGTTTGGAGGGACTATTCGTCAACAGAAACACTTGCATGCAGATTCGGATTCGTTTCCCGATTTAAAAGTCGTCGATTCGAAAGAAAATTCAGATGAGATTCGACGTTGATAAATACACCTGTTTCAACCGTTTTTTTCACCGGACCGAAACGAATCCTATCTGAATACCGATCTATTCATGTTCTGTTTTGTGTTTCATTATCGAAATAACCTTGAGACTGTTCGGACTCCTTCGCAGTGGGTGATTTTCAAAAATGTTTCACTCTCAGCACGAAAATAGGGGTTGAGGACTGCTACTGCTGCTGTGGACTGTGAACGTGAAAGCATCAGACGCTCTGCGCGGCGTTCTCAGTTTGTTGGCATTATTCGACAACAGAAACACTTGCATGCAAACTCGGATTCGTTTCTCGATTTCAAAGTCGTCGATTCGAACGAAAATTTACATGAGATTCGACGTTCATAAATACGCCTGTTTCAACCGTTTTTTTTACAGGACCGAGACGAATCCAACATGAAAACCGATCCATTCATGTTCTTTTTTGTGTATCGTTATCGAAATAACATTGAGACTGTTCGGCCTCCTTCCCAGTGGGTGATTTTCAACAATGTTTCACTCTCGGCACGAAAATAGGCGTTGAGGACTGCCACTGCGGCTGTGGACTATGAACGTCAACGAATCCGATGCTAGGCGCGGCGTTATCAGTTTGGAGGGATTATTCGTCAACTGGAACACTTGCATGCAGATTCGGACTCGTTTCCCGATTTAAAAGTCGTCGATTCGAAAGAAAATTCACATGAGATTCGACGTTGAAAAATACGCCTGTTTCAACCGTTTTTTTACCGGACCTAGACGAATCCAATCTGACAACCGATCCATTCATGATCTGTTTTGTGTTTCATTATCGAAATAACCTTGAGACTGTTCGGACTCCTTCCCAGTGGGTGTTTTTCAAAAATGTTCCACTCTCGGCACGAAAATAGGCGTTGAGGACTGTTACTGCTGCTGTGGACTATGAATGTGAACGAATCCGATGCTCGGCGTGGCGTTCTCAGTTTGTAGGGATTATTCGACAACAGAAACACTTGCATGCAGACTCGGATTCGTTTACCGATTTAAAAGTCGTCGATTCGAACGAAAATTCACATGACTTTCGACGTCGATAAATACGCCTGTTTTAACCGATTTTTTTACCGGACCGAGACGAATCCAATCCGACAACCGATCCATTCATGATCTGTTTTGTGCTTCATTATCGAAATAGACTTGAGACTGTTTGGACTCGTTCCCAGTGGGTGATTTTTTAAACTGTTTCACCCTCGGCACGAAAAACGTCGTTGAGGACTACTACTGCTGCTGTTGACTGTGAACGTGAAAGCATCAGATGCTCTGCGCGGCGTTCTCAGTTTGTAGGCATTATTCGACAACAGAAACACTTGCATGCAAACTCGGATTCGTTTCTCGATTTATAAGTCGTCGATTCGAACGAAAATTTACATGAGATTCGACGTTGATAAATACGCCTGTTTCAACCGTTTTTTTTACAGGACCAAGACGAATCCAATCTGAAAACCGATCCATTCATGTTCTGTTTTGTGTTTCATTATCGAAATATCATTGAGACTGTTCGGACTCCTTCCCAGTGGGTGATTTTCAACAATGTTTCACTCTCGGCATTAAAATAGGCGTTGAGGACTGCCACTGCGGCTGTGGACTATGAACGTCAACGAATCCGATGCTAGGCGCGGCGTTCTCAGTTTGGAGGGACTATTCGTCAACAGAAACACTTGCATGCAGATTCGGATTCGTTTCCCGATTTAAAAGTCGTCGATTCGAAAGAAAATTCAGATCAGATTCGACGTTGATAAATACGCCTGTTTCAACCGTTTTTTTCACCGGACCGAAACGAATCCTATCTGACAACCGATCTATTCATGTTCTGTTTTGTGTTCCATTATCGAAATAACCTTGAGACTGTTCGGACTCCTTCGCAGTGGGTGATTTTCAAAATGTTTCACTCTCAGCACGAAAATAGGGGTTGAGGACTGCTACTGCTGCTGTGGACTGTGAACGTGATAGCATCAGACGCTCTGCGCGGCGTTCTCAGTTTGTTGGCATTATTCGACAACAGAAACACTTGCATGCAAACTCGGATTCGTTTCTCGATTTCAAAGTCGTCGATTCGAACGAAAATTTACATGAGATTCGACGTTGATAAATACGCCTGTTTCAACCGTTTTTTTTTACAGGACCGAGACGAATCCAACATGAAAACCGATCCATTCATGTTCTTTTTTGTGTATCGTTATCGAAATAACATTGAGACTGTTCGGCCTCCTTCCCAGTGGGTGATTTTCAACAATGTTTCACTCTCGGCACGAAAATAGGCGTTGAGGACTGCCACTGCGGCTGTGGACTATGAACGTCAACGAATCCGACGCTAGGCGAGGCGTTCTCAGTTTGTAGGGATTATTCGACAACAGAAACACTTGCATGCAGATTCGGATTCGTTTCCTGATTTAAAAGTCGTCGATTCGACCAAAAATTCCCATGAGTTTCGACGTCGATATATACGCCTGTTTTAATGATTTTTTTTTCGGACCGAGACGAATCCAATGTAGAAACCGGTCTATTCATATTCTGTTTTGTGTTTCATTATCGAATTAGTTTTGAGGCTCGTCGGATTCGTTCACAGTGGGGGATTTTGTAAAATGTTTCACCCTCGGAACGAAAATAGCCGTTGAGGACTGCTACTGCTGCTGTGGACTATGAACATGAACGAAACCGATGCTCGGCGCGGCGTGCTCAGTTTGTAGGAATTATTCGACAACAGAAACACTTGCATGCAGACTCGGATTCGATTCCCGATTAAAAAGACGTCGATTCGAACGAAAATTCACATGAGTTTCGACGTCGATCAATACGCCTATTTTAACCGTTTTTTTATCGGACCGAGATGAATCCAATGTGAAAACTGGTCTATTCATATACTGTTTTGTGTTTCATTATCGAAATAGTCTTGAGACTGTTCGGACTCGTTCCCAGTGGATGATTTTTTCAAATGTTTCACCCTCGGCACGAAGAAACCCTTTGAGGTCTACTTCTGCTGCTATGGACTATGAACGTGAACGAATCCGATGCGAGGCGCGGCGTTCTCAGTTTGGAGGGATTATTCGTCAACAGGAACACTTGCATGCCGATTCGGATTCGTTTCCCTATTCAAAAGTCGTTGATTCGAAAGAAAATTCACATGAGGTTCGACGTTGATAAATACGCCTGTTTCAACCGTTTTTTGTACCAGACCGAGAAGAATCGAATGTGAAAACCGGTCCATTCTTATTCGCTTTTGTGTTTCATTATCGAAATAACCTTTCGACGGTTCGGACTCGTTATCGGTGGGTGATTTTGAAAAATATTTCACCCTCGGCACGAAAAAAGCCGTTGAGGACTACTACTGCTGCTGTGGACTGTGAACGTGAAAGCATCAGATGCTCGGCGCGGCGTTCTCTGTTTGAAGGCATTATTCGACAACAGAAACACTTGCATGCAAACTCGGATTCGTTTCTCGATTTAAAAGTCGTCGATTCGAATGAAAATTTACATGACTTTCGACGTCGATAAATACGCCTGTTTTACCCGATTTTTTTACCGGACCGAGACGAATCCAATCTGACAACCGATCCATTCATGTTCTGTTTTGTGCTTCATTATCGAAATAGACTTGAGACTGTTCGGACTCGTTCCCAGTGGGTGATTTTTTAAACTGTTTCACCCTCGGCACGAAAAATGCCGTTGAGGACTACTACTGCTTCTGTGGACTGTGAACGTGAAATCATCAGATGCTCTGCGCGGCGTTCTCAGTTTGTAAGCATTATTCGACAACAGAAACACTTGCATGCAAACTCGGATTCGTTTCTCGATTTAAAAGTCGTCGATTCGAACGAAAATTTACATGAGATTCGACGTTGATAAATACGCCTGTTTCAACCGTTTTTTTTACCGGACCGAGACGAATCCAATCTGAAAACCGATCCATTCATGTTCTGTTTTGTGTTTCAATATCGAAATAACATTCAGACAGGTCGGCCTCCTTCCCAGTGGTTGATTTTCAACAATGTTTCACTCTCGGCACGAAAATAGGCGTTGAGGACTGCCACTGCGGCTGTGGACTATGAACGTCAACGAATCCGATGTTAGGCGCGGCGTTATCAGTTTGGAGGGATTATTCGTCAACTGGAACACTTGCATGCAGATTCGGACTCGTTTCCCGATTTAAAAGTCGTCGATTCGAAAGAAAATTCACATGAGATTCGACGTTGAAAAATACGCCTGTTTCTACCATTTTTTTACCGGACCGAGACGAATCCAATCTGACAACCGATCCATTCATGTTCTGTTTTGTGTTCCATTATCGAAATAACCTTGAGACTGTTCGGACTCCCTCCCAGTGGGTGTTTTTCAAAAATGTTCCACTCTCGGCACGAAAATAGGAGTTGAGGACTGTTACTGCTGCTGTGGACTATGAATGTGAACGAATCCGATGCTCGGCGCGGCGTTCTCAGTTTGTAGGGATTATTCGACAACAGAAACACTTGCATGCAGACTCGGACTCGTTTACCGATTTAAAAGTCGTCGATTCGAACGAAAATTCACATGACTTTCGACGTCGATAAATACGCCTGGTTTAACCGATTTTTTTCCCGGACCGAGACGGATCCAATCCGACAACCGATCCATTCATGATCTGTTTTGTGCTTCATTATCGAAATAGACTTGAGACTGTTTGGACTCGTTCCCAGTGGGTGATTTTTTAAACTGTTTCACCCTCGGCACGAAAAACGTCGTTGAGGACTACTACTGCTGCTGTGGACTGTGAACGTGAAAGCATCAGATGCTCTGCGCGGCGTTCTCAGTTTGTAGGCATTATTCGACAACAGAAACACTTGCATGCAAACTCGGATTCGTTTCTCGATTTAAAAGTCGTCGATTCGAACGAAAATTTACATGAGATTCGACGTTGATAAATACGCCTGTTTCAACCGTTTTTTTTACCGGACCAAGACGAATCCAATCTGAAAACCGATCCATTCATGTTCTGTTTTGTGTTTCATTATCGAAATATCATTGAGACTGTTCGGACTCCTTCCCAGTGGGTGATTTTCAAAAATGTTTCACTCTCAGCACGAAAATAGGGGTTGAGGACTGCTACTGCTGCTGTGGACTGTGAACGTGAAAGCATCAGACGCTCTGCGCGGCGTTCTCAGTTTGTTGGCATTATTCGACAACAGAAACACTTGCATGCAAACTCGGATTCGTTTCCCGATTTAAAAGTCGTCGATTCGAAAGAAAATTCACATGAGATTCGACGTTGAAAAATACGCCTGTTTCAACCATTTTTTTACCGGACCTAGACGAATCCAATCTGACAACCGATCCATTCATGATCTGTTTTGTGTTTCATTATCGAAATAACCTTGAGACTGTTCGGACTCCTTCCCAGTGGGTGTTTTTCAAAAATGTTCCACTCTCGGCACGAAAATAGGCGTTGAGGACTGTTACTGCTGCCGTGGACTATGAATGTGAACGAATCCGATGCTCGGCGCGGCGTTCTCAGTTCGTAGGGATTATTCGACAACAGAAACACTTGCATGCAGACTCGGATTCGTTTACCGATTTAAAAGTCGTCGATTCGAACGAAAATTCACATGAGTTTCGACGTCGATAAATACGCCTGTTTTAACCGATTTTTTTACCGGACCGAGACGAATCCAATCCGACAACCGATCCATTCATGATCTGTTTTGTGCTTCATTATCGAAATAGACTTGAGACTGTTTGGACTCGTTCCCAGTGGGTGATTTTTTAAACTGTTTCACCCTCGGCACGAAAAACGTCGTTGAGGACTACTACTGCTGCTGTGGACTGTGAACGTGAAAGCATCAGATGCTCTGCGCGGCGTTCTCAGTTTGTAGTCATTATTCGACAACAGAAACACTTGCATGCAAACTCGGATTCGTTTCTCGATTTAAAAGTCGTCGATTCGAACGAAAATTTACATGAGATTCGACGTTGATAAATACGCCTGTTTCAACCGTTTTTTTTACCGGACCAAGACGAATCCAATCTGAAAACCGATCCATTCATGTTCTGTTTTGTGTTTCATTATCGAAATATCATTGAGACTGTTCGGACTCCTTCCCAGTGGGTGATTTTCAACAATGTTTCACTCTCGGCATTAAAATAGGCGTTGAGGACTGCCACTGCGGCTGTGGACTATGAACGTCAACGAATCCGATGCTAGGCGCGGCGTTCTCAGTTTGGAGGGACTATTCGTCAACAGAAACAGAAATCGTTATCGAAATAACATTGAGACTGTTCGGACTCCTTCCCAGTGGGTGATTTTCAACAATGTTTCACTCTCGGCACGAAAATAGGCGTTGAGGACTGCCACTGCGGCTGTGGACTACGAACGTCAACGAATCCGACGCTAGGCGGGGCGGTCTCAGTTTGTAGGGATTATTCGACAACAGAAACACTTGCATGCAGATTCGGATTCGTTTCCCGATTTAAAAGTCGTCGATTCGACCAAAAATTCCCATGAGTTTCGACGTCGATATATACGCCTGTTTTAATGATTTTTTTTCGGACCGAGACGAATCCAATGTAGAAACCGGTCTATTCATATTCTGTTTTGTGTTTCATTATCGAATTAGTTTTGAGGCTCGTCGGATTCGTTCACAGTGGGGGATTTTGTAAAATGTTTCACCCTCGGAACGAAAATAGCCGTTGAGGACTGCTACTGCTGCTGTGGACTATGAACATGAACGAAACCGATGCTCGGCGCGGCGTGCTCAGTTTGTAGGAATTATTCGACAACAGAAACACTTGCATGCAGACTCGGATTCGATTCCCGATTAAAAAGACGTCGATTCGAACGAAAATTCAGATCAGATTCGACGTTGATAAATACGCCTGTTTCAACCGTTTTTTTCACCGGACCGAAACGAATCCTATCTGACAACCGATCTATTCATGTTCTGTTTTGTGTTCCATTATCGAAATAACCTTGAGACTGTTCGGACTCCTTCGCAGTGGGTGATTTTCAAAATGTTTCACTCTCAGCACGA
Source organism: Ophion obscuratus (assembly GCA_964007375.1). Lineage (NCBI taxonomy): Eukaryota > Metazoa > Arthropoda > Insecta > Hymenoptera > Ichneumonidae > Ophion > Ophion obscuratus. The sequence goes on along the minus strand of OZ023315.1, from coordinate 41,575,183 downwards.
AAATAGGGGTTGAGGACTGCTACTGCTGCTGTGGACTGTGAACGTGATAGCATCAGACGCTCTGCGCGGCGTTCTCAGTTTGTTGGCATTATTCGACAACAGAAACACTTGCATGCAAACTCGGATTCGTTTCTCGATTTCAAAGTCGTCGATTCGAACGAAAATTTACATGAGATTCGACGTTGATAAATACGCCTGTTTCAACCGTTTTTTTTTACAGGACCGAGACGAATCCAACATGAAAACCGATCCATTCATGTTCTTTTTTGTGTATCGTTATCGAAATAACATTGAGACTGTTCGGCCTCCTTCCCAGTGGGTGATTTTCAACAATGTTTCACTCTCGGCACGAAAATAGGCGTTGAGGACTGCCACTGCGGCTGTGGACTATGAACGTCAACGAATCCGACGCTAGGCGAGGCGTTCTCAGTTTGTAGGGATTATTCGACAACAGAAACACTTGCATGCAGATTCGGATTCGTTTCCTGATTTAAAAGTCGTCGATTCGACCAAAAATTCCCATGAGTTTCGACGTCGATATATACGCCTGTTTTAATGATTTTTTTTTCGGACCGAGACGAATCCAATGTAGAAACCGGTCTATTCATATTCTGTTTTGTGTTTCATTATCGAATTAGTTTTGAGGCTCGTCGGATTCGTTCACAGTGGGGGATTTTGTAAAATGTTTCACCCTCGGAACGAAAATAGCCGTTGAGGACTGCTACTGCTGCTGTGGACTATGAACATGAACGAAACCGATGCTCGGCGCGGCGTGCTCAGTTTGTAGGAATTATTCGACAACAGAAACACTTGCATGCAGACTCGGATTCGATTCCCGATTAAAAAGACGTCGATTCGAACGAAAATTCACATGAGTTTCGACGTCGATCAATACGCCTATTTTAACCGTTTTTTTATCGGACCGAGATGAATCCAATGTGAAAACTGGTCTATTCATATACTGTTTTGTGTTTCATTATCGAAATAGTCTTGAGACTGTTCGGACTCGTTCCCAGTGGATGATTTTTTCAAATGTTTCACCCTCGGCACGAAGAAACCCTTTGAGGTCTACTTCTGCTGCTATGGACTATGAACGTGAACGAATCCGATGCGAGGCGCGGCGTTCTCAGTTTGGAGGGATTATTCGTCAACAGGAACACTTGCATGCCGATTCGGATTCGTTTCCCTATTCAAAAGTCGTTGATTCGAAAGAAAATTCACATGAGGTTCGACGTTGATAAATACGCCTGTTTCAACCGTTTTTTGTACCAGACCGAGAAGAATCGAATGTGAAAACCGGTCCATTCTTATTCGCTTTTGTGTTTCATTATCGAAATAACCTTTCGACGGTTCGGACTCGTTATCGGTGGGTGATTTTGAAAAATATTTCACCCTCGGCACGAAAAAAGCCGTTGAGGACTACTACTGCTGCTGTGGACTGTGAACGTGAAAGCATCAGATGCTCGGCGCGGCGTTCTCTGTTTGAAGGCATTATTCGACAACAGAAACACTTGCATGCAAACTCGGATTCGTTTCTCGATTTAAAAGTCGTCGATTCGAATGAAAATTTACATGACTTTCGACGTCGATAAATACGCCTGTTTTACCCGATTTTTTTACCGGACCGAGACGAATCCAATCTGACAACCGATCCATTCATGTTCTGTTTTGTGCTTCCTTATCGAAATAGACTTGAGACTGTTCGGACTCGTTCCCAGTGGGTGATTTTTTAAACTGTTTCACCCTCGGCACGAAAAATGCCGTTGAGGACTACTACTGCTTCTGTGGACTGTGAACGTGAAATCATCAGATGCTCTGCGCGGCGTTCTCAGTTTGTAAGCATTATTCGACAACAGAAACACTTGCATGCAAACTCGGATTCGTTTCTCGATTTAAAAGTCGTCGATTCGAACGAAAATTTACATGAGATTCGACGTTGATAAATACGCCTGTTTCAACCGTTTTTTTTACCGGACCGAGACGAATCCAATCTGAAAACCGATCCATTCATGTTCTGTTTTGTGTTTCAATATCGAAATAACATTCAGACAGGTCGGCCTCCTTCCCAGTGGTTGATTTTCAACAATGTTTCACTCTCGGCACGAAAATAGGCGTTGAGGACTGCCACTGCGGCTGTGGACTATGAACGTCAACGAATCCGATGTTAGGCGCGGCGTTATCAGTTTGGAGGGATTATTCGTCAACTGGAACACTTGCATGCAGATTCGGACTCGTTTCCCGATTTAAAAGTCGTCGATTCGAAAGAAAATTCACATGAGATTCGACGTTGAAAAATACGCCTGTTTCTACCATTTTTTTACCGGACCGAGACGAATCCAATCTGACAACCGATCCATTCATGTTCTGTTTTGTGTTCCATTATCGAAATAACCTTGAGACTGTTCGGACTCCCTCCCAGTGGGTGTTTTTCAAAAATGTTCCACTCTCGGCACGAAAATAGGAGTTGAGGACTGTTACTGCTGCTGTGGACTATGAATGTGAACGAATCCGATGCTCGGCGCGGCGTTCTCAGTTTGTAGGGATTATTCGACAACAGAAACACTTGCATGCAGACTCGGACTCGTTTACCGATTTAAAAGTCGTCGATTCGAACGAAAATTCACATGACTTTCGACGTCGATAAATACGCCTGGTTTAACCGATTTTTTTCCCGGACCGAGACGGATCCAATCCGACAACCGATCCATTCATGATCTGTTTTGTGCTTCATTATCGAAATAGACTTGAGACTGTTTGGACTCGTTCCCAGTGGGTGATTTTTTAAACTGTTTCACCCTCGGCACGAAAAACGTCGTTGAGGACTACTACTGCTGCTGTGGACTGTGAACGTGAAAGCATCAGATGCTCTGCGCGGCGTTCTCAGTTTGTAGGCATTATTCGACAACAGAAACACTTGCATGCAAACTCGGATTCGTTTCTCGATTTAAAAGTCGTCGATTCGAACGAAAATTTACATGAGATTCGACGTTGATAAATACGCCTGTTTCAACCGTTTTTTTTACCGGACCAAGACGAATCCAATCTGAAAACCGATCCATTCATGTTCTGTTTTGTGTTTCATTATCGAAATATCATTGAGACTGTTCGGACTCCTTCCCAGTGGGTGATTTTCAAAAATGTTTCACTCTCAGCACGAAAATAGGGGTTGAGGACTGCTACTGCTGCTGTGGACTGTGAACGTGAAAGCATCAGACGCTCTGCGCGGCGTTCTCAGTTTGTTGGCATTATTCGACAACAGAAACACTTGCATGCAAACTCGGATTCGTTTCTCGATTTCAAAGTCGTCGATTCGAACGAAAATTTACATGAGATTCGACGTTGAAAAATACGCCTGTTTCAACCGTTTTTTTTACAGGACCGAGACGAATCCAACATGAAAACCGATCCATTCATGTTCTTTTTTGTGTATCGTTATCGAAATAACATTGAGACTGTTCGGCCTCCTTCCCAGTGGGTGATTTTCAACAATGTTTCACTCTCGGCACGAAAATAGGCGTTGGGGACTGCCACTGCGGCTGTGGACTATGAACGTCAACGAATCCGACGCTAGGCGGGGCGTTCTCAGTTTGTAGGGATTATTCGACAACAGAAACACTTGCATGCAGATTCGGATTCGTTTCCCGATTTAAAAGTCGTCGATTCGACCAAAAATTCCCATGAGTTTCGACGTCGATATATACGCCTGTTTTAATCATTTTTTTTCGGACCGAGACGAATCCAATGTAGAAACCGGTCTATTCATATTCTGTTTTGTGTTTCATTATCGAATTAGTCTTGAGGCTGGTCGGATTCGTTCACAGTGGGGGATTTTGTAAAATGTTTCACCCTCGGAACGAAAATAGCCGTTGAGGACTGCGACTGCTGCTGTGGACTATGAACATGAACGAAACCGATGCTCGGCGCGGCGTGCTCAGTTTGTAGGAATTATTCGACAACAGAAACACTTGCATGCAGACTCGGATTCGATTCCCGATTAAAAAGACGTCGATTCGAACGAAAATTCACATGAGTTTCGACGTCGTTCAATACGCCTGTTTTAACCGTTTTTTTATCGGACCGAGATGAATCCAATGTGAAAACTGGTCTATTCATATACTGTTTTGTGTTTCATTATCGAAATAGTCTTGAGACTGTTCGGACTCGTTCCCAGTGGATGATTTTTTCAAATGTTTCACCCTCGGCACGAAGAAACCCTTTGAGGTCTACTTCTGCTGCTATGGACTATGAACGTGAACGAATCCGATGCGAGGCGCGGCGTGCTCAGTTTGTAGGAATTATTCGACAACAGAAACACTTGCATGCAGACTCGGATTCGATTCCCGATTAAAAAGACGTCGATTCGAACGAAAATTCACATGAGTTTCGACGTCGATCAATACGCCTGTTTTAACCGTTTTTTTATCGGACCGAGATGAATCCAATGTGAAAACTGGTCTATTCATATACTGTTTTGTGTTTCATTATCGAAATAGTCTTGAGACTCTTCGGACTCGTTCCCAGTGGATGATTTTTTCAAATGTTTCACCCTCGGCACGAAGAAACCCTTTGAGGTCTACTTCTGCTGCTACGGACTATGAACGTGAACGAATCCGATGCGAGGCGCGGCGTTCTCAGTTTGGAGGGATTATTCGTCAACAGGAACACTTGCATGCAGATTCGGATTCGTTTCCCGATTCAAAAGTCGTCGATTCGAAAGAAAATTCACATGAGGTTCGACGTTGAAAAATACGCCTGTTTCAACCATTTTTTTACCGGACCGAGAAGAATCGAATGTGAAAACCGGTCCATTCTTATTCGCTTTTTTGTTTCATTATCGAAATAACCTTTCGACGGTTCGGACTCGTTATCGGTGGGTGATTTTGAAAAATATTTCACCCTCGGCACGAAAAAAGCCGTTGAGGACTACTACTGATGCTGTGGACTGTGAACGTGAAAGCATCAGATGCTCTGCGCGGCGTTCTCTGTTTGAAGGCATTATTCGAAAACAGAAACACTTGCATGCAAACTCGGATTCGTTTCTCGATTTAAAAGTCGTCGATTCGAACGAAAATTTACATGACTTTCGACGTCGATAAATACGCCTGTTTTACCCGATTTTTTTACCGGACCGAGACGAATCCAATCTGACAACCGATCCATTCATGTTCTGTTTTGTGCTTCATTATCGAAATAGACTTGAGACTGTTCGGACTCGTTGCCAGTGGATGATTTTTTCAAATGTTTCACCCTCGGCACGAAGAAACCCTTTGAGGTCTACTTCTGCTGCTATGGACTATGAACGTGAACGAATCCGATGCGAGGCGCGGCGTGCTCAGTTTGTAGGAATTATTCGACAACAGAAACACTTGCATGCAGACTCGGATTCGATTCCCGATTAAAAAGACGTCGATTCGAACGAAAATTCACATGAGTTTCGACGTCGATCAATACGCCTGTTTTAACCGTTTTTTTATCGGACCGAGATGAATCCAATGTGAAAACTGGTCTATTCATATACTGTTTTGTGTTTCATTATCGAAATAGTCTTGAGACTCTTCGGACTCGTTCCCAGTGGATGATTTTTTCAAATGTTTCACCCTCGGCACGAAGAAACCCTTTGAGGTCTACTTCTGCTGCTACGGACTATGAACGTGAACGAATCCGATGCGAGGCGCGGCGTTCTCAGTTTGGAGGGATTATTCGTCAACAGGAACACTTGCATGCAGATTCGGATTCGTTTCCCGATTCAAAAGTCGTCGATTCGAAAGAAAATTCACATGAGGTTCGACGTTGAAAAATACGCCTGTTTCAACCATTTTTTTACCGGACCGAGAAGAATCGAATGTGAAAACCGGTCCATTCTTATTCGCTTTTTTGTTTCATTATCGAAATAACCTTTCGACGGTTCGGACTCGTTATCGGTGGGTGATTTTGAAAAATATTTCACCCTCGGCACGAAAAAAGCCGTTGAGGACTACTACTGCTGCTGTGGACTGTGAACGTGAAAGCATCAGATGTTCTGCGCGGCGTTCTCTGTTTGAAGGCATTATTCGAAAACAGAAACACTTGCATGCAAACTCGGATTCGTTTCTCGATTTAAAAGTCGTCGATTCGAACGAAAATTTACATGACTTTCGACGTCGATAAATACGCCTGTTTTACCCGATTTTTTTACCGGACCGAGACGAATCCAATCTGACAACCGATCCATTCATGTTCTGTTTTGTGCTTCATTATCGAAATAGACTTGAGACTGTTCGGACTCGTTCCCAGTGGGTGATTTTTTAAACTGTTTCACCCTCGGCACGAAAAAAGCCGTTGAGGACTACTACTGCTGCTGTGGACTGTGAACGTGAAAGCATCAGATGCTCTGCGCGGCGTTCTCAGTTTGTAAGCATTATTCGACAACAGAAACACTTGCATGCAAACTCGGAATCGTTCTTCGATTTAAAAGTCGTCGATTCGAACGAAAATTTACATGAGATTCGACGTTGATAAATACGCCTGTTTCAACCGTTTTTTTTACCGGACCAAGACGAATCCAATCTGAAAACCGATCCATTCATGTTCTGTTTTGTGTTTCATTATCGAAATATCATTGAGACTGTTCGGACTCCTTCCCAGTGGGTGATTTTCAACAATGTTTCACTCTCGGCATTAAAATAGGCGTTGAGGACTGCCACTGCGGCTGTGGACTATGAACGTCAACGAATCCGATGCTAGGCGCGGCGTTCTCAGTTTGGAGGGACTATTCGTCAACAGAAACACTTGCATGCAGATTCGGATTCGTTTCCCGATTTAAAAGTCGTCGATTCGAAAGAAAATTCAGATGAGATTCGACGTTGATAAATACGCCTGTTTCAACCGTTTTTTTCACCGCACCGAAACGAATCCTATCTGACAACCGATCTATTCATGTTCTGTTTTGTGTTCCATTATCGAAATAACCTTGAGACTGTTCGGACTCCTTCGCAGTGGGTGATTTTCAAAAATGTTTCACTCTCAGCACGAAAATAGGGGTTGAGGACTGCTACTGCTGCTGTGGACTGTGAACGTGAAAGCATCAGACGCTCTGCGCGGCGTTCTCAGTTTGTTGGCATTATTCGACAACAGAAACACTTGCATGCAAACTCGGATTCGTTTCTCGATTTCAAAGTCGTCGATTCGAACGAAAATTTACATGAGATTCGACGTTGATAAATACGCCTGTTTCAACCGTTTTCTTTACAGGACCGAGACGAATCCAACATGAAAACCCATCCATTCATGTTCTTTTTTGTGTATCGTTATCGAAATAACATTGAGACTGTTCGGCCTCCTTCCCAGTGGGTGATTTTCAACAATGTTTCACTCTCGGCACGAAAATAGGCGTTGAGGACTGCCACTGCGGCTGTGGACTATGAACGTCAACGAATCCGACGCTAGGCGGGGCGTTCTCAGTTTGTAGGGATTATTCGACAACAGAAACACTTGCATGCAGATTCGGATTCGTTTCCCGATTTAAAAGTCGTCGATTCGACCAAAAATTCCCATGAGTTTCGACGTCGATATATACGCCTGTTTTAATGATTTTTTTTTCGGACCGAGACGAATCCAATGTAGAAACCGGTCTATTCATATTCTGTTTTGTGTTTCATTATCGAATTAGTTTTGAGGCTCGTCGGATTCGTTCACAGTGGGGGATTTTGTAAAATGTTTCACCCTCGGAACGAAAATAGCCGTTGAGGACTGCTACTGCTGCTGTGGACTATGAACATGAACGAAACCGATGCTCGGCGCGGCGTGCTCAGTTTGTAGGAATTATTCGACAACAGAAACACCTGCATGCAGACTCGGATTCGATTCCCGATTAAAAAGACGTCGATTCGAACGAAAATTCACATGAGTTTCGACGTCGATCAATACGCCTATTTTAACCGTTTTTTTATCGGACCGAGATGAATCCAATGTGAAAACTGGTCTATTCATATACTGTTTTGTGTTTCATTATCGAAATAGTCTTGAGACTGTTCGGACTCGTTCCCAGTGGATGATTTTTTCAAATGTTTCACCCTCGGCACGAAGAAACCCTTTGAGGTCTACTTCTGCTGCTATGGACTATGAACGTGAACGAATCCGATGCGAGGCGCGGCGTTCTCAGTTTGGAGGGATTATTCGTCAACAGGAACACTTGCATGCAGATTCGGATTCGTTTCCCGATTCAAAAGTCGTTGATTCGAAAGAAAATTCACATGAGGTTCGACGTTGATAAATACGCCTGTTTCAACCGTTCTTTGTACCGGACCGAGAAGAATCGAATGTGAAAACCGGTCCATTCTTATTCGCTTTTGTGTTTCATTATCGAAATGACCTTTCGACGGTTCGGACTCGTTATCGGTGGGTGATTTTGAAAAATATTTCACCCTCGGCACGAAAAAAGCCGTTGAGGACTACTACTGCTGCTGTGGACTGTGAACGTGAAAGCATCAGATGCTCGGCGCGGCGTTCTCTGTTTGAAGGCATTATTCGACAACAGAAACACTTGCATGCAAACTCGGCTTCGTTTCTCGATTTAAAAGTGGTCGATTCGAACGAAAATTTACATGACTTTCGACGTCGATAAATACGCCTGTTTTACCCGATTTTTTTACCGGACCGAGACGAATCCAATCTGACAACCGATCCATTCATGTTCTGTTTTGTGCTTCATTATCGAAATAGACTTGAGACTGTTCGGACTCGTTCCCAGTGGGTGATTTTTTAAACTGTTTCACCCTCGGCACGAAAAAAGCCGTTGAGGACTACTACTGCTGCTGTGGACTGGGAACGTGAAAGCATCAGATGCTCTGCGCGGCGTTCTCAGTTTGTAAGCATTATTCGACAACAGAAACACTTGCATGCAAACTCGGATTCGTTTCTCGATTTAAAAGTCGTCGATTCGAACGAAAATTTACATGAGATTCGACGTTGATAAATACGCCTGTTTCAACCGTTTTTTTTACCGGACCGAGACGAATCCAATCTGAAAACCGATCCATTCATGGTCTGTTTTGTGTTTCAATATCGAAATAACATTCAGACGGGTCGGCCTCCTTCCCAGTGGTTGATTTTCAACAATGTTTCACTCTCGGCACGAAAATAGGCGTTGAGGACTGCCACTGCGGCTGTGGACTATGAACGTCAACGAATCCGATGCTAGGCGCGGCGTTATCAGTTTGGAGGGATTATTCGTCAACTGGAACACTTGCATGCAGATTCGGACTCGTTTCCCGATTTAAAAGTCGTCGATTCGAAAGAAAATTCACATGAGATTTGACGTTGAAAACTACGCCTGTTTCAACCATTTTTTTACCGGACCGAGACGAATCCAATCTGACAACCGATCCATTCATGTTCTGTTTTGTGTTTCATTATCGAAATAACCTTGAGACTGTTCGGACTCCTTCCCAGTGGGTGTTTTTCAAAAATGTTCCACTCTCAGCACGAAAATAGGCGTTGAGGACTGTTACTGCTGCTGTGGACTATGAATGTGAACGAATCCGATGCTCGGCGCGGCGTTCTCAGTTTGTAGGGATTATTCGACAACAGAAACACTTGCATGCAGACTCGGACTCGTTTACCGATTTAAAAGTCGTCGATTCGAACGAAAATTCACATGACTTTCGACGTCGATAAATACGCCTGTTTTAACCGATTTTTTTACCGGACCGAGACGAATCCAATCCGACAACCGATCCATTCATGATCTGTTTTGTGCTTCATTATCGAAATAGACTTGAGACTGTTCGGACTCGTTCCCAGTGGGTGATTTTTTAAACTGTTTCACCCTCGGCACGAAGAAACCCTTTGAGGTCTACTTCTGCTGCTATGGACTATGAACGTGAACGAATCCGATGCGAGGCGCGGCGTGCTCAGTTTGTAGGAATTAGTCGACAACAGAAACACTTGCATGCAGACTCGGATTCGATTCCCGATTAAAAAGACGTCGATTCGAACGAAAATTCACATGAGTTTCGACGTCGATCAATACGCCTGTTTTAACCGTTTTTTTATCGGACCGAGATGAATCCAATGTGAAAACTGGTCTATTCATATACTGTTTTGTGTTTCATTATCGAAATAGTCTTGAGACTCTTCGGACTCGTTCCCAGTGGATGATTTTTTCAAATGTTTCACCCTCGGCACGAAGAAACCCTTTGAGGTCTACTTCTGCTGCTACGGACTATGAACGTGAACGAATCCGATGCGAGGCGCGGCGTTCTCAGTTTGGAGGGATTATTCGTGAACAGGAACACTTGCATGCAGATTCGGATTCGTTTCCCGATTCAAAAGTCGTCGATTCGAAAGAAAATTCACATGAGGTTCGACGTTGAAAAATACGCCTGTTTCAACCATTTTTTTACCGGACCGAGAAGAATCGAATGTGAAAACCGGTCCATTCTTATTCGCTTTTTTGTTTCATTATCGAAATAACCTTTCGACGGTTCGGACTCGTTATCGGTGGGTGATTTTGAAAAATATTTCACCCTCGGCACGAACAAAGCCGTTGAGGACTACTACTGCTGCTGTGGACTGTGAACGTGAAAGCATCAGATGCTCTGCGCGGCGTTCTCTGTTTGAAGGCATTATTCGAAAACAGAAACACTTGCATGCAAACTCGGATTCGTTTCTCGATTTAAAAGTCGTCGATTCGAACGAAAATTTACATGACTTTCGACGTCGATAAATACGCCTGTTTTACCCGATTTTTTTACCGGACCGAGACGAATCCAATCTGACAACCGATCCATTCATGTTCTGTTTTGTGCTTCATTATCGAAATAGACTTGAGACTGTTCGGACTCGTTCCCAGTGGGTGATTTTTTAAACTGTTTCACCCTCGGCACGAAAAAAGCCGTTGAGGACTACTACTGCTGCTGTGGACTGTGAACGTGAAAGCATCAGATGCTCTGCGCGGCGTTCTCAGTTTGTAAGCATTATTCGACAACAGAAACACTTGCATGCAAACTCGGAATCGTTCTTCGATTTAAAAGTCGTCGATTCGAACGAAAATTTACATGAGATTCGACGTTGATAAATACGCCTGTTTCAACCGTTTTTTTTACCGGACCAAGACGAATCCAATCTGAAAACCGATCCATTCATGTTCTGTTTTGTGTTTCATTATCGAAATATCATTGAGACTGTTCGGACTCCTTCCCAGTGGGTGATTTTCAACAATGTTTCACTCTCGGCATTAAAATAGGCGTTGAGGACTGCCACTGCGGCTGTGGACTATGAACGTCAACGAATCCGATGCTAGGCGCGGCGTTCTCAGTTTGGAGGGACTATTCGTCAACAGAAACACTTGCATGCAGATTCGGATTCGTTTCCCGATTTAAAAGTCGTCGATTCGAAAGAAAATTCAGATGAGATTCGACGTTGATAAATACGCCTGTTTCAACCGTTTTTTTCACCGCACCGAAACGAATCCTATCTGACAACCGATCTATTCATGTTCTGTTTTGTGTTCCATTATCGAAATAACCTTGAGACTGTTCGGACTCCTTCGCAGTGGGTGATTTTCAAAAATGTTTCACTCTCAGCACGAAAATAGGGGTTGAGGACTGCTACTGCTGCTGTGGACTGTGAACGTGAAAGCATCAGACGCTCTGCGCGGCGTTCTCAGTTTGTTGGCATTATTCGACAACAGAAACACTTGCATGCAAACTCGGATTCGTTTCTCGATTTCAAAGTCGTCGATTCGAACGAAAATTTACATGAGATTCGACGTTGATAAATACGCCTGTTTCAACCGTTTTCTTTACAGGACCGAGACGAATCCAACATGAAAACCCATCCATTCATGTTCTTTTTTGTGTATCGTTATCGAAATAACATTGAGACTGTTCGGCCTCCTTCCCAGTGGGTGATTTTCAACAATGTTTCACTCTCGGCACGAAAATAGGCGTTGAGGACTGCCACTGCGGCTGTGGACTATGAACGTCAACGAATCCGATGCTAGGCGCGGCGTTCTCAGTTTGGAGGGACTATTCGTCAACAGAAACACTTGCATGCAGATTCGGATTCGTTTCCCGATTTAAAAGTCGTCGATTCGAAAGAAAATTCAGATGAGATTCGACGTTGATAAATACGCCTGTTTCAACCGTTTTTTTCACCGCACCGAAACGAATCCTATCTGACAACCGATCTATTCATGTTCTGTTTTGTGTTTCATTATCGAAATAACCTTGAGACTGTTCGGACTCCTTCGCAGTGGGTGATTTTCAAAAATGTTTCACTCTCAGCACGAAAATAGGGGTTGAGGACTGCTACTGCTGCTGTGGACTGTGAACGTGAAAGCATCAGACGCTCTGCGCGGCGTTCTCAGTTTGTTGGCATTATTCGAGCACAGAAACACTTGCATGCAAACTCGGATTCGTTTCTCGATTTAAAAGTCGTCGATTCGAACGAAAATTTACATGAGATTCGACGTTGATAAATACGCCTGTTTCAACCGTTTTTTTACCGGACCAAGACGAATCCAATCTGAAAACCGATCCATTCATGTTCTGTTTTGTGTTTCATTATCGAAATATCATTGAGACTGTTCGGACTCCTTCCCAGTGGGTGATTTTCAACACTGTTTCACTCTCGGCATTAAAATAGGCGTTGAGGACTGCCACTGCGGCTGTGGACTATGAACGTCAACGAATCCGATGCTAGGCGCGGCGTTCTCAGTTTGGAGGGACTATTCGTCAACAGAAACACTTGCATGCAGATTCGGATTCGTTTCCCGATTTAAAAGTCGTCGATTCGAAAGAAAATTCAGATGAGATTCGACGTTGATAAATACGCCTGTTTCAACCGTTTTTTTCACCGCACCGAAACGAATCCTATCTGACAACCGATCTATTCATGTTCTGTTTTGTGTTTCATTATCGAAATAACCTTGAGACTGTTCGGACTCCTTCGCAGTGGGTGATTTTCAAAAATGTTTCACTCTCAGCACGAAAATAGGGGTTGAGGACTGCTACTGCTGCTGTGGGCTGTGAACGTGAAAGCATCAGACGCTCTGCGCGGCGTTCTCAGTTTGTTGGCATTATTCAATAACAGAAACACTTGCATGCAAACTCGGATTCGTTTCTCGATTTCAAAGTCGTCGATTCGAACGAAAATTTACATGAGATTCGACGTTCATAAATACGCCTGTTTCAACCGTTTTTTTTACAGGACCGAGACGAATCCAACATGAAAACCGATCCATTCATGTTCTTTTTTGTGTATCGTTATCGAAATAACATTGAGACTGTTCGGCCTCCTTCCCAGTGGGTGATTTTCAACAATGTTTCACTCTCGGCACGAAAATAGGCGTTGAGGACTGCCACTGCGGCTGTGGACTATGAACGTCAACGAATCCGATGCTAGGCGCGGCGTTATCAGTTTGGAGGGATTATTCGTCAACTGGAACACTTGCATGCAGATTCGGACTCGTTTCCCGATTTAAAAGTCGTCGATTCGAAAGAAAATTCACATGAGATTCGACGTTGAAAAATACGCCTGTTTCAACCGTTTTTTTACCGGACCTAGACGAATCCAATCTGACAACCGATCCATTCATGATCTGTTTTGTGTTTCATTATCGAAATAACCTTGAGACTGTTCGGACTCCTTCCCAGTGGGTGTTTTTCAAAAATGTTCCACTCTCGGCACGAAAATAGGCGTTGAGGACTGTTACTGCTGCTGTGGACTATGAATGTGAACGAATCCGATGCTCGGCGTGGCGTTCTCAGTTTGTAGGGATTATTCGACAACAGAAACACTTGCATGCAGACTCGGATTCGTTTACCGATTTAAAAGTCGTCGATTCGAACGAAAATTCACATGACTTTCGACGTCGATAAATACGCCTGTTTTAACCGATTTTTTTACCGGACCGAGACGAATCCAATCCGACAACCGATCCATTCATGATCTGTTTTGTGCTTCATTATCGAAATAGACTTGAGACTGTTTGGACTCGTTCCCAGTGGGTGATTTTTTAAACTGTTTCACCCTCGGCACGAAAAACGTCGTTGAGGACTACTACTGCTGCTGTTGACTGTGAACGTGAAAGCATCAGATGCTCTGCGCGGCGTTCTCAGTTTGTAGGCATTATTCGACAACAGAAACACTTGCATGCAAACTCGGATTCGTTTCTCGATTTATAAGTCGTCGATTCGAACGAAAATTTACATGAGATTCGACGTTGATAAATACGCCTGTTTCAACCGTTTTTTTTACAGGACCAAGACGAATCCAATCTGAAAACCGATCCATTCATGTTCTGTTTTGTGTTTCATTATCGAAATATCATTGAGACTGTTCGGACTCCTTCCCAGTGGGTGATTTTCAACAATGTTTCACTCTCGGCATTAAAATAGGCGTTGAGGACTGCCACTGCGGCTGTGGACTATGAACGTCAACGAATCCGATGCTAGGCGCGGCGTTCTCAGTTTGGAGGGACTATTCGTCAACAGAAACACTTGCATGCAGATTCGGATTCGTTTCCCGATTTAAAAGTCGTCGATTCGAAAGAAAATTCAGATCAGATTCGACGTTGATAAATACGCCTGTTTCAACCGTTTTTTTCACCGGACCGAAACGAATCCTATCTGACAACCGATCTATTCATGTTCTGTTTTGTGTTCCATTATCGAAATAACCTTGAGACTGTTCGGACTCCTTCGCAGTGGGTGATTTTCAAAAATGTTTCACTCTCAGCACGAAAATAGGGGTTGAGGACTGCTACTGCTGCTGTGGACTGTGAACGTGATAGCATCAGACGCTCTGCGCGGCGTTCTCAGTTTGTTGGCATTATTCGACAACAGAAACACTTGCATGCAAACTCGGATTCGTTTCTCGATTTCAAAGTCGTCGATTCGAACGAAAATTTACATGAGATTCGACGTTGATAAATACGCCTGTTTCAACCGTTTTTTTTTACAGGACCGAGACGAATCCAACATGAAAACCGATCCATTCATGTTCTTTTTTGTGTATCGTTATCGAAATAACATTGAGACTGTTCGGCCTCCTTCCCAGTGGGTGATTTTCAACAATGTTTCACTCTCGGCACGAAAATAGGCGTTGAGGACTGCCACTGCGGCTGTGGACTATGAACGTCAACGAATCCGACGCTAGGCGAGGCGTTCTCAGTTTGTAGGGATTATTCGACAACAGAAACACTTGTGTTACGTCGTGGGTCCCATTTTTAATACGAATGATTAATCGTCTTTTATTTTACCTTTCAGGATTTGACTTTACGAATGGGAAGTGTGCCACGAACGCAACGGATTATAATGGATTAAGTCGTATGTGACTTATGTGACGGTAAGTTACCGTCGGAGAAGAAAAGCGCCACGTTTAAGCGGGAATGTGCCCACTTGGGATAGGCGCTTGGTAAAGTCGTTGGTGTGTAATTTGACGCATGAGCGACAGGTAAACAAATAAGAAAGTAGCGTGAAATTGTGCTTACCTGAGTGAGAAAGAGCGGCGGTGCGTAGCGGGTCAAAACTACTCGACCGTGTGACCGAATTTGTCCAGGAATCGCAAAGATGGTCCAGCTCGACCCGACCGGTCGTTGCCCAGACGGGTACCCGGTGATCGTCCGAATGCGATGGCCCGGTGATGCCGATGTTTTTGGGAGCGGTCGGAGACTACGAGGACTGGATTAATTTATGAGGGATACATTCGCGTCGAAATATGAACATAAATGTAGAGATTTTATAATTGTTTGAACCGCTGGGTGAGTGCAAGACGTGCCAGGTTTCGGCACCGTCGACTCACCGCGTCTGGCTCCACCTCCGCCCGGTTACGGCGATTGGCGGCCAACCGCGAGAACAAACGTTGAGAATAACGGAAGCCGACGCGCGAACACTAAGCACCGGTGTGACCGTGCCAGTCGCTGACCTACCGTATTACGGCGGGTCGGCGCGTGTGGCGTGTTCGTGCGGCAAACCTTCCGTATTTCCCGGAAAAATGATGAGGTTCTCTATTTGTTCAGCGAATGTATGGGGAAACGTATTCGTCTAACGCATAGGTACGGATTAGTATAAAATAAAATTTGGTACGCTGAGTGAGTCTAATGCGTGCCAGATTACGGCACCGCCGACTCGCTACGTCTGGCCCACCTCCGCCCGGTTACGGCGATTGGCGGCCAGCCGCGAACACAAATATGAAGGTCGAGGGAAATCGACGTCCGAACACTAAGCACCGGGTTAACCGTGCCAGTCGCTAACCTGCCCGATAACGGCGAGTTGGCGGATGTAGCGTGTTCGTGCGTCACCTTTCCCAAGCCTCATGAGAAAGCACTTCGAGATTTGTCCGATTTTGGACAAGTACGATTTTATGAGTGAGACGAATACGTGCGTTAGGAAAAAATGGCGTGAGCGAGAGGAAGAGAGAGAGAGAGAAAGAAATGCACTACGATGATTTGTTCGTTGCGTGTTAACACGCACGAACGAGAGACAAATGTATTTTAATTATTTGCTCGGAAAATGTTACACTTTTGCGCGGTCGCCGTATTATGCGTAATTTAAATAGCGCGAAGAAATCGAATGTGATATAAACAATTATGTATTTTACACGTGAATAAACGTAGTTACATTCAATAAAGACAATAATATATGTTTTGTAAATTTATTTGTTGTAGTGTTTGACTTGTTGTTTCCTTTTATTTTTATTACGATTAAAACAATTAATACCGGTTTTACAGAGACTTATAGTTACACTGACGAAGAGACCGGGGTAAACTCGAAAAGAAATAAAATATAATAAATGTACCGGTTTTCAGAGCGTCGACTCTGCGATGCGCGCTGTTGGAGAGACCGGACGGAACTGACTGGCCAGCTCCCGGAGCGCAATATGTATCCTCGCCCTCTTTGTCTCGGAGACAAAGGGCTTGGCGTCATTACCCTCGCTCTCGAGCTCGGTCCCCATGTAACCGAATATTAGCACTGATAACGTTATTTTTCTCGAGCTGTACATGGGCAATGAAATGAATATTTTTCGTTATCGGCAGGATGTGCTGACTACGTGGTGACCAAGCTCTGAGGAGGTCTGTGAGAAAACTCGCGATGAAGCTGACCGCTTGGGAACAGTTTCGCGGGTTATTTGAGGACTCTCGCGTCCCCAATATATACGTTATATAGATATGACAATATTTCTTATTTCTAGGACCATTGTATTATGGTCAACACGAATATACATGTATATGTTGGATACTAGTTCGGGGACTCGTGAATGTCCCTGAAGTATACAGATAAGTATAGATATTAATATTATTATTTGTACTCCGGAGACTCTCTTGGATGTCCCGGGAGTTTACCGAATATATATATATATGTATATTTGTGTGTGTCACTTTGAGGACTTATGTCCCCGAAGTGTGCATGAAAGTAGATATGTATTAATTATTGCCCCGGGACTCGGCTATATGTCCCTGAAGCGTATGGCGTACGTATATGTATATATATATGTATACATGTATAGATATTCACTAAAGTTATTCCGAGGACTAATGCCTTCGAAGTATGCATACGAGTATACGAATAGTATATGGGGACTCTGAGGTCCTAGGGTATGTATATATATATATATTCATTAAAGTTAGTTCGAGGACTTATGTCCCGAAAGTATGCATGGAAATAGACATGCGGAATTATTATAGGAGGTACTCCAGGGACTCTCGTATATGTCCCTAAAGTATGCAGGTACGTGTATATGTATGTATATATGAGACATTATAGTATGGTACTCCGGGGACCCATGTGCGTGTCCCAGAAGTGTACAGGCAAACAGATATGTACGTATATATGAGACTTTATAGTATGGTACTCCGGGGACCCATGTGCGTGTCCCAGAAGTGTACAGGCAAACAGATATGTATATATGAGACTTTATAGTATGGTACTCCGGGGACCCATGTGCGTGTCCCAGAAGTTACGGGTAGGCTTAGCGGTAACGTTATTATGGGAACTGTTTGTCCCTAAAGTATACGGGTAGATATACGCGTGCTACATTTAAAGATATATATATATATATAACGGGGTTTCTAAGTGAAATCGACCATATATGGGTCGTTCTGGTTGACATGTACCCAAGAAAAACATAAATGAGCGCGTTTAGCGCGAGGATAAAATCTTAATAATTATTACAGTTCGTACCAGATATGAATATTTGGAGGGCGAGAGTGCTAGGACGTAACACTTGCATGCAGATTCGGATTCGTTTCCCGATTTAAAAGTCGTCGATTCGACCAAAAATTCCCATGAGTTTCGACGTCGATATATACGCCTGTTTTAATGATTTTTTTTTCGGACCGAGACGAATCCAATGTAGAAACTGGTCTATTCATATTCTGTTTTGTGTTTCATTATCGAATTAGTTTTGAGGCTCGTCGGATTCGTTCACAGTGGGGGATTTTGTAAAATGTTTCACCCTCGGAACGAAAATAGCCGTTGAGGACTGCTACTGCTGCTGTGGACTATGAACATGAACGAAACCGATGCTCGGCGCGGCGTGCTCAGTTTGTAGGAATTATTCGACAACAGAAACACTTGCATGCAGACTCGGATTCGATTCCCGATTAAAAAGACGTCGATTCGAACGAAAATTCACATGAGTTTCGACGTCGATCAATACGCCTATTTTAACCGTTTTTTTATCGGACCGAGATGAATCCAATGTGAAAACTGGTCTATTCATATACTGTTTTGTGTTTCATTATCGAAATAGTCTTGAGACTGTTCGGACTCGTTCCCAGTGGATGATTTTTTCAAATGTTTCACCCTCGGCACGAAGAAACCCTTTGAGGTCTACTTCTGCTGCTATGGACTATGAACGTGAACAAATCCGATGCGAGGCGCGGCGTTCTCAGTTTGGAGGGATTATTCGTCAACAGGAACACTTGCATGCCGATTCGGATTCGTTTCCCGATTCAAAAGTCGTTGATTCGAAAGAAAATTCATATGAGGTTCGACGTTGATAAATACGCCTGTTTCAACCGTTTTTTGTACCGGACCGAGAAGAATCGAATGTGAAAACCGGTCCATTCTTATTCGCTTTTGTGTTTCATTATCGAAATAACCTTTCGACGGTTCGGACTCCTTCGCAGTGGGTGATTTTCAAAAATGTTTCACTCTCAGCACGAAAATAGGGGTTGAGGACTGCTACTGCTGCTGTGGACTGTGAACGTGAAAGCATCAGACGCTCTGCGCGGCGTTCTCAGTTTGTTGGCATTATTCGACAACAGAAACACTTGCATGCAAACTCGGATTCGTTTCTCGATTTCAAAGTCGTCGATTCGAACGAAAATTTACATGAGATTCGACGTTGAAAAATACGCCTGTTTCAACCGTTTTTTTTACAGGACCGAGACGAATCCAACATGAAAACCGATCCATTCATGTTCTTTTTTGTGTATCGTTATCGAAATAACATTGAGACTGTTCGGCCTCCTTCCCAGTGGGTGATTTTCAACAATGTTTCACTCTCGGCACGAAAATAGGCGTTGAGGACTGCCACTGCGGCTGTGGACTATGAACGTCAACGAATCCGACGCTAGGCGGGGCGTTCTCAGTTTGTAGGGATTATTCGACAACAGAAACACTTGCATGCAGATTCGGATTCGTTTCCCGATTTAAAAGTCGTCGATTCGACCAAAAATTCCCATGAGTTTTGACGTCGATATATACTCCTGTTTTAATCATTTTTTTTCGGACCGAGACGAATCCAATGTAGAAACCGGTCTATTCATATTCTGTTTTGTGTTTCATTATCGAATTAGTCTTGAGGCTGGTCGGATTCGTTCACAGTGGGGGATTTTGTAAAATGTTTCACCCTCGGAACGAAAATAGCCGTTGAGGACTGCGACTGCTGCTGTGGACTATGAACATGAACGAAACCGATGCTCGGCGCGGCGTGCTCAGTTTGTAGGAATTATTCGACAACAGAAACACTTGCATACAGACTCGGATTCGATTCCCGATTAAAAAGACGTCGATTCGAACGAAAATTCACATGAGTTTCGACGTCGATCAATACGCCTGTTTTAACCGTTTTTTTATCGGACCGAGATGAATCCAATGTGAAAACTGGTCTATTCATATACTGTTTTGTGTTTCATTATCGAAATAGTCTTGAGACTGTTCGGACTCGTTCCCAGTGGATGATTTTTTCAAATGTTTCACCCTCGGCACGAAGAAACCCTTTGAGGTCTACTTCTGCTGCTATGGACTATGAACGTGAACGAATCCGATGCGAGGCGCGGCGTGCTCAGTTTGTAGGAATTATTCGACAACAGAAACACTTGCATGCAGACTCGGATTCGATTCCCGATTAAAAAGACGTCGATTCGAACGAAAATTCACATGAGTTTCGACGTCGATCAATACGCCTGTTTTAACCGTTTTTTTATCGGACCGAGATGAATCCAATGTGAAAACTGGTCTATTCATATACTGTTTTGTGTTTCATTATCGAAATAGTCTTGAGACTCTTCGGACTCGTTCCCAGTGGATGATTTTTTCAAATGTTTCACCCTCGGCACGAAGAAACCCTTTGAGGTCTACTTCTGCTGCTACGGACTATGAACGTGAACGAATCCGATGCGAGGCGCGGCGTTCTCAGTTTGGAGGGATTATTCGTCAACAGGAACACTTGCATGCAGATTCGGATTCGTTTCCCGATTCAAAAGTCGTCGATTCGAAAGAAAATTCACATGAGGTTCGACGTTGAAAAATACGCCTGTTTCAACCATTTTTTTACCGGACCGAGAAGAATCGAATGTGAAAACCGGTCCATTCTTATTCGCTTTTTTGTTTCATTATCGAAATAACCTTTCGACGGTTCGGACTCGTTATCGGTGGGTGATTTTGAAAAATATTTCACCCTCGGCACGAAAAAAGCCGTTGAGGACTACTACTGCTGCTGTGGACTGTGAACGTGAAAGCATCAGATGCTCGGCGCGGCGTTCTCTGTTTGAAGGCATTATTCGACAACAGAAACACTTGCATGCAAACTCGGCTTCGTTTCTCGATTTAAAAGTGGTCGATTCGAACGAAAATTTACATGACTTTCGACGTCGATAAATACGCCTGTTTTACCCGATTTTTTTACCGGACCGAGACGAATCCAATCTGACAACCGATCCATTCATGTTCTGTTTTGTGCTTCATTATCGAAATAGACTTGAGACTGTTCGGACTCGTTCCCAGTGGGTGATTTTTTAAACTGTTTCACCCTCGGCACGAAAAAAGCCGTTGAGGACTACTACTGCTGCTGTGGACTGGGAACGTGAAAGCATCAGATGCTCTGCGCGGCGTTCTCAGTTTGTAAGCATTATTCGACAACAGAAACACTTGTGTTACGTCCTAGCACTCTCGCCCTCCAAATATTCATATCTGGTACGAACTGTAATAATTATTAAGATTTTATCCTCGCGCTAAACGCGCTCATTTATGTTTTTCTTGGGTACATGTCAATCAGAACGACCCATATATGGTCGATTTCACTTAGAAACCCCGTTATATATATATATATATATCTTTAAATGTAGCACGCGTATATCTACCCGTATACTTTAGGGACACGCACATGGGTCCCCGGAGTACCATACTATAAAGTCTCATATATACGTACATATCTGTTTGCCTGTACACTTCTGGGACACGCACATGGGTCCCCGGAGTACCATACTATAATGTCTCATATATACATACATATACACGTACCTGCATACTTTAGGGACATATACGAGAGTCCCTGGAGTACCTCCTATAATAATTCCGCATGTCTATTTCCATGCATACTTTCGGGACATAAGTCCTCGAACTAACTTTAATGAATATATATATATATACATACCCTAGGACCTCAGAGTCCCCATATACTATTCGTATACTCGTATGCATACTTCGAAGGCATTAGTCCTCGGAATAACTTTAATGAATACATATATATATACATATACGTACGCCATACGCTTCAGGGACATATAGCCGAGTCCCGGGGCAATAATTAATACATATCTACTTTCATGCACACTTCGGGGACATAAGTCCTCAAAGTGACACACACAAATATACATATATATATATATTCGGTAAACTCCCGGGACATCCAAGAGAGTCTCCGGAGTACAAATAATAATATTAATATCTATACTTATCTGTATACTTCAGGGACATTCACGAGTCCCCGAACTAGTATCCAACATATACATGTATATTCGTGTTGACCATAATACAATGGTCCTAGAAATAAGAAATATTGTCATATCTATATAACGTATATATTGGGGACGCGAGAGTCCTCAAATAACCCGCGAAACTGTTCCCAAGCGGTCAGCTTCATCGCGAGTTTTCTCACAGACCTCCTCAGAGCTTGGTCACCACGTAGTCAGCACATCCTGCCGATAACGAAAAATATTCATTTCATTGCCCATGTACAGCTCGAGAAAAATAACGTTATCAGTGCTAATATTCGGTTACATGGGGACCGAGCTCGAGAGCGAGGGTAATGACGCCAAGCCCTTTGTCTCCGAGACAAAGAGGGCGAGGATACATATTGCGCTCCGGGAGCTGGCCAGTCAGTTCCGTCCGGTCTCTCCAACAGCGCGCATCGCAGAGTCGACGCTCTGAAAACCGGTACATTTATTATATTTTATTTCTTTTCGAGTTTACCCCGGTCTCTTCGTCAGTGTAACTATAAGTCTCTGTAAAACCGGTATTAATTGTTTTAATCGTAATAAAAATAAAAGGAAACAACAAGTCAAACACTACAACAAATAAATTTACAAAACATATATTATTGTCTTTATTGAATGTAACTACGTTTATTCACGTGTAAAATACATAATTGTTTATATCACATTCGATTTCTTCGCGCTATTTAAATTACGCATAATACGGCGACCGCGCAAAAGTGTAACATTTTCCGAGCAAATAATTAAAATACATTTGTCTCTCGTTCGTGCGTGTTAACACGCAACGAACAAATCATCGTAGTGCATTTCTTTCTCTCTCTCTCTCTTCCTCTCGCTCACGCCATTTTTTCCTAACGCACGTATTCGTCTCACTCATAAAATCGTACTTGTCCAAAATCGGACAAATCTCGAAGTGCTTTCTCATGAGGCTTGGGAAAGGTGACGCACGAACACGCTACATCCGCCAACTCGCCGTTATCGGGCAGGTTAGCGACTGGCACGGTTAACCCGGTGCTTAGTGTTCGGACGTCGATTTCCCTCGACCTTCATATTTGTGTTCGCGGCTGGCCGCCAATCGCCGTAACCGGGCGGAGGTGGGCCAGACGTAGCGAGTCGGCGGTGCCGTAATCTGGCACGCATTAGACTCACTCAGCGTACCAAATTTTATTTTATACTAATCCGTACCTATGCGTTAGACGAATACGTTTCCCCATACATTCGCTGAACAAATAGAGAACCTCATCATTTTTCCGGGAAATACGGAAGGTTTGCCGCACGAACACGCCACACGCGCCGACCCGCCGTAATACGGTAGGTCAGCGACTGGCACGGTCACACCGGTGCTTAGTGTTCGTGCGTCGGCTTCCGTTATTCTCAACGTTTGTTCTCGCGGTTGGCCGCCAATCGCCGTAACCGGGCGGAGGTGGAGCCAGACGCGGTGAGTCGACGGTGCCGAAACCTGGCACGTCTTGCACTCACCCAGCGGTTCAAACAATTATAAAATCTCTACATTTATGTTCATATTTCGACGCGAATGTATCCCTCATAAATTAATCCAGTCCTCGTAGTCTCCGACCGCTCCCAAAAACATCGGCATCACCGGGCCATCGCATTCGGACGATCACCGGGTACCCGTCTGGGCAACGACCGGTCGGGTCGAGCTGGACCATCTTTGCGATTCCTGGACAAATTCGGTCACACGGTCGAGTAGTTTTGACCCGCTACGCACCGCCGCTCTTTCTCACTCAGGTAAGCACAATTTCACGCTACTTTCTTATTTGTTTACCTGTCGCTCATGCGTCAAATTACACACCAACGACTTTACCAAGCGCCTATCCCAAGTGGGCACATTCCCGCTTAAACGTGGCGCTTTTCTTCTCCGACGGTAACTTACCGTCACATAAGTCACATACGACTTAATCCATTATAATCCGTTGCGTTCGTGGCACACTTCCCATTCGTAAAGTCAAATCCTGAAAGGTAAAATAAAAGACGATTAATCATTCGTATTAAAAATGGGACCCACGACGTAACAGAAAAAAAATAAAATTGGTGGCAGCGGTGGGATACGCTTAAAGTCTTTGGTGTAAAATTAAAATCAATATAAAAAATTCATGTTTACATATCGCAAAGTGTAAAAATAATATAAGAGGTTCAAAATGGCTGAGCATTCCCAAAATTCGAAACGTTTAAGTGAAGAGGAACTCCGCGTATTAGCGGATCAATTAGATAAAAAACGCGAAATGCTTCGTGAACAAGAACAGGCGTTATTAAAAAGAGAATTAGAAACGCACGAAAAATTAGAAGCCCTGAGTGCTCGTGAATGTGAATTTAGTGATGAAGTGAATAATAGGGATGAACCAATCTCAACCACTCGTCACGCCCTCGAGGCTATGCAAAATACCCTTTCGACCATGATAAACGAAGTCAGTCGAATTAGTAGGGAAATCGGTTCAATTAAAAATTGTGAGGGTCAGCGACAATCAGGTCCAGTCCCTCGCGTACATCAAAACGAAGTTAACGTTCGCGATGATCAAGAATTACCCGCGAACATAAAATTTAAAGACGCACTCGAATCTGTGCCCATCTTCAATGGATACAACGTACCGGTTCTCCGGTTTGTTCGTGCTTGTAAAAGGGCAAGGGACATGTTCCGCCCTCATCAGGAGTTGGGCCTCACTCAGCTTCTACGTAACAAATTAAAAGGTCATGCCGCAACGGCACTGGAAGATTATAACTTCCAGAACGTTCACCAATTCGGTGAGCGGTTGAAAACGTTATTTGGCGCCGCGAAAACTTTGAACGAATTTCGTGGTGAGCTTGGAAATATTTCAAAAAACAAAAACGAACATATTATCGACTATATCAGTCGAACCAAAGATTTGCATACGGCGATTCTCGAAGCCGAAATTGATAATCACGGAACTCTCCGAAACGGTCAATACGATATCTTCGAAAACGACACGCTGGATTGTTTCGTCAAGGGTCTTCCACCCGATTTCCGAATCCGTCTCAAACTCGAGGGATTCGATAATCTCGAAGATGCCTATTCAAAGGCAATAAAAGTTGAAAAAGATATAGAACGCGATAGGTCACATTTCAAGGACACGCGTTTCGAAAGCCGAACTCAAAATCAGTCGGCCCAAATAAAAGCGGTCTCCCCTTCAGGAGGACCGATTTGTAAACATTGCAACCGCAATCACGCGTCCGAGGATTGCTGGTCAAAGTTTCCGGATAAAAGACCGGGAAATTCAAATAAACAAAATTCAAACAGTAGAATCACGTGGTCAAGGCCCACAAACATACAGGGATCTCGACCCCCGTCGATGTGTAATTATTGCAACAGGGCGGGCCACCTCGAGACGACCTGCTTTAAAAAACAAAACGAAGAAAGGAACAGGGCAACCGAATTGCCAAAAAACGAGAATTCTCGACCAGTGGCACGGGCCTCCCCGCGGGACGAGAAATCGACGGAGCGCCCAGTGAAAATAATAGACGCGTCTCCGTGCGATCCGTCCACGTCTTATTAACGCGTTCAAAACAAATAGCTTCCGTAGACCTCGACTCACCCAACTTATCGGGACTTAACGAATTTTTAATAGACTCAGGCTCGGAAGTGAATCTCGTTAAAAATCAAATCGTCAATGCTCACACGTATATAAATAAATACGATTTATTAAATTTGGAGGGGATCTCGAGTATCCCCGTAAGAACAAAGGGGTCTATAAGAATAATGATCAATGATACCCCCGCGGAATTTCACGTCGTCGATGATTGGTTCCCGATGGACCAACACGCATTACTTGGTACCGAATTTCTTGCTGAAAATAAAGCTCTCGTAGATTGGAGACATGAACAATTAACTTGGGGAAATCAAAGAATCCCGTTTAAAAGTAAACAAACTATTGCGATTCCAAAACGGTCCAAAACGGTCTGTTACGTCAAAGTAAGTAATCCCAAAATCAAAGAAGGATATATTCCGATGCTCTACTTGGGAGAAGGGATCTTTTTTGGCGAGGCAGTCGTTACGGTCAAAAATGGTATCGCTTATCTTATTGCGCACAATTCAACCGATGATAATTTGTTACTGACAATACCAACGGTAGTAGTCGAAGAATTCAGGTGCAAAGGCACGAAAAGTGGTTCCCTCACTCCGGACGACCAAAAGGCGTTTCAGGAAGAGGATAGGACCCGATGTGAAAATAATTCCCTCACTCGGGACGACCAAAAGGCGTTTCAGGAAGAGGATAAAAATCAAAAGGGTTCCCTCACTCCGGACGACCAAAAGGCGTTTCAGGAAGAGGATAGGACCCGATGTGAAAATAATTCCCTCACTCCGGACGACCAAAAGGCGTTTCAGGAAGAGGATAAAAATCAAAAGGGTTCCCTCACTCCGGACGACCAAAAGGCGTTTCAGGAAGAGGATAGGACCCGATGTGAAAATAATTCCCTCACTCCGGACGACCAAAAGGCGTTTCAGGAAGAGGAGAAAAGTTTAATTGTTCCCCACCCGGACGACCAAAAGGCGTCTCGGGAAGAGGGTATATTACGGTTTGAAATTGCGCGCAACAAAAAAGTTTTAAAAGTTGAAAAGAAAGATAAAGTAAAAGAAATTCGCGACTTACTCCGTCTCAACCATCTAAACGATGAGGAACGGTCAAGCGTGGATACAATTATAAGCGAGAATTCGGACCTATTTCATTTGCCAGGAAAAGTCCTAGGCTTTACAGATAAAATCGAGCATAAGATAACGACGAACGATGATCAACCAGTTTTTACGCGGCAGTATAGATTCCCGCCCGTTCATAAAGACGAGATTACAAAACAAGTTAAAGAACTAATTGAGGGGGAAGTAATAAAACCGTCAAACTCCCCGTATAGCTCGCCTCTGTGGATCGTTCCCAAAAAGGCGGACTCACACGGAAATCCAAAGTGGCGCATGGTCATTGATTATAGGAACTTGAACGAAAAGACAATTGGCGATGCTTATCCATTACCTCAAATAACCGAAATTCTCGACCAATTAGGTAATGCGAAATATTTTTCAGTATTCGACCTGGCCAGCGGTTTCCATCAAATTAAAGTACATCCAGATGATTCTCACAAAACAGCATTTGCTACACCATTCGGTCACTACGAGTTCGACCGAATGCCGTTTGGTTTAAAAAACGCTCCGGCGACATTTCAAAGATTAATGGATCGAGTCTTAACAGGCCTTCAAGGCATCGAGCTGTTTGTTTATTTGGACGACATCGTCATTTATGCAAAGACACTAGTTGAACACGAAAATAAATTCAACAAACTTGCGAAAAAATTGAGGCAAGCCAACTTAAAATTACAACCGGACAAGTGTGAATTTTTAAGACGAGAAGTGGCATATTTGGGTCACATCATAAGCGAGGACGGAGTTAAACCCGATCCCAAAAAATTGGAGGCTCTACAGGGATACCCTAGGCCTACCACTCCGAAAAAAATAAAACAATTTTTAGGACTTGCAGGTTATTACCGCAGGTTCATCGAAAATTTTTCAGGCATTGCAAAGCCACTCACAAATTTATTAAAAAAGGGATCGACCTTCAAATGGACCGAATCTCACCAAAAAGCCTTTGATACGCTTATCGAGGCGTTATGTAAAGAACCTATTCTTCAATATCCGGATTTCACAAAACCATTCATCATAACAACGGACGCATCTGATCACGCTATTGGCGGAATTTTGAGCCAAGGCGAAATTGGTAAAGATAAACCCGTTAGTTACACCTCTCGAACTCTTGGAAAACACGAAGTAAATTACTCAGTGATCGAGAAGGAATTATTGGCTATCATTTATTGTGTAAATCATTTCAGACCTTATGTCTACGGCCGTGAGTTCTTGTTGGTAACGGACCACAAGCCGCTCGTATGGCTTCACTCCGTAAAAGACCCGGCCAATCGTCTTGTGCATTGGCGCCTTAGCCTTGCTAATTATACTTATAAAATTGTATACAAACCAGGAAGGGTAAACAGCAATGCTGACGCCCTTTCCCGGAACCCGCCAGTAAAAGATCAGACTGTGCTCATGGTAAAGCATACGCCATGTAAAAGAAAATCCGAATCGCCTATCGTTGGCCCAAGTCGGGCAAAAATTGGTAAACCGACTCCTAGCGGAAACGACGATTCGGACTCGGACGAAAGATTGTTCGATCCACCAGCTGGAAGAAATCCAGCTAAAAAACGAAAACCTACCTTAAATCCTGAGCCGGATACGGAGGAAATCCCCAATCCGTCGGACGGTAACCAAAGGAAAAATCCACCTGGAAAAAGGAAAAGGTTAGCCGACTCCGCGGACGAGGACGATTTCCTCGGTTTCCGAAATTTCCCGACAATTTCGCAACCGTCTGGCAAAACGCCTCGTCGTTGGGAAAAAGAAAAAGAAACTCCGAAAACCCGGAACCTGGAAGAACCGCCTTCCCATCCTCAATCCGTCGAACCTGTGGAGGAAACAACCTTGCACACGTCTATCCTGGACGCAAGTCCAGACGACGGAATCGCGGAAAATTTTGAAATAACGCAACTGTTAGAAGATCGAGAAATAGCCCCATTTCCTGAGGATTCCGTCATTACGGAACCGTCAGAACATGGAGAAAACATTGAGAATATCGAGGATCTCACCGAAAGCTCAGGCGATTCAGACGACGACTCTGTAAATAGCGACATATTTGATAATGAAAACCCCGAGTATACATTACCGAGGGTAAACAGTGAAGTCCAAGGTAGGCTCACCATACGCGAAACGCGCGACAAATTGTCCATGTTCAAGGACAATCTCGTCGTCTTTGTCACCACTTCCGGGAGACCCATCGATGATGGAGCAAAAGACCTCCAAACTCAAAATTTGTTTCCCAAAATCGAGGAAACCACGTATTTACGACTTAAGGTAATAAACGAAAATTCAAGATGCATATTAGCTATACCGTTATTGGCTAATGTACACGAAAATCTTTTGATCGAGGACCTTGAGGAAGCCCTCGACTCCTTGAAAAATTTTGTCCGCGAAACATCTACGAAATTAATTCATGTCGCGAAAACAAACTCAATCGGAAATGTATCATGGAACGAAATTAAAAATCTTTTGATACGAACGCTAGGCAACGACGAAGTTACGTTGACCATTTGTAAACAACTCATTCAATATCCTCCCGAGGAAAATCGTACTGCAATTATAGAGGAAAACCACGACTCGTTGGTAGGAGGTCATAAGGGAGTAAATAAAACGTACAAACGAATCAGAGAAAATTTCTTTTGGAAAAACATGAAAGGCGAAATTCAAGAGTACATTCAACATTGTAGAGGTTGCCAATTGAAAAAGTTAGTTCGAGTCAAAACTAAGCAACCCATGGTTATCACCGACACTCCAAGGGCGGCTTTCGACAAGGTGGCCATGGACGTGGTCGGACCACTTCCTGTTACGAAGATAGGCAACGAGTACGTGCTGACCATCCAGGATCTTCTCACCAAGTACTCGTTGGCAATTCCGCTGAAGAGGACAACGGCGATCGACATCAGCGAGGCGTTCGTCAAGAACTTCATCGCCCGTTTTGGTGCTCCTCGCGCCCTTCTCACCGACCAGGGGGCGAACTTTCGGAGCAGTTTTATGAAGGCCATCGCGAGGAAATTCAGAATCAAAATGTACCAAACATCAGCCTTCTACCCGCAGTCCAACGGGTCAATCGAGAGGTCTCACCATGTCCTTGCAGAATATCTGAAACAGTATGTCAACGAAAACAACGATTGGGACGAGCTAATCGAGTTGGCGATGTTCTCTTATAATACGAGCCAACACGAGGGTACAGGGTACACCCCTCACGAGCTAGTTTTCGGTAAACTGGCCCGCCATCCGTCGGGCCATCAACAAATCGAGGAGCAACAGGATACGACTTATGCTGCATACCTGGAGGAGCTCTTCTCTCGAATTTGCGATCTCCAACAGCTTGCCGCCGAAAATCTGAAGAAATCCAAGGAGAAATCAAAAACGTATTACGATCGGAGGATTAACCCGAAAACCTTCAAGGTCGGCGACAAGGTTCTCATGTTGAAGGAACCAAAAAGGGGAAAATTCGGTGACCAATACACTGAACCATGCGAAATTCTTGAAATTTTATCCGGAGGAAACATAAAGATCCTCTATAAAAATAAACCTCGGGTAGTCCACCCCAACAAATTAAGAGGCACCCGATTATAAACTCAGCGTGTGTGCGAAATGCACCCTTCGTCGAACGGACGAATGTTACAACGAACTTCCCGTCACGTTCCGGAACCAATCATTCTTCCTGTCCACAATCTCAAGGACACTTATCCGGACGGGAACACATATCGAGTGCAACCCCATGCTACCTGCCGAATATTGGATCGACGGCACTTGGTATCGGTTCACACCACATCCAGTCGAGGTACTGCCTCCTGGACAATTACATCCCGCTTCCATGCCTACCTGGGGATACAACCCTATTGGAAATTTGGCATCCAGCGGAATATATTCTGACCACGAGATCAACCAGCTGAGGGACAGGATCATGTTCCCCGCTGAAAAACCAGCATTACTCAACAACATCGCAAGGGGTTTCGCAGGACACGACATACCCCCGGGAAGCGTTTCCCTCAAGACACTGATGGACGAGGACGCTCTCCAACACGTGGCTGATGGAGTAATGCACAAAATCTGGGGTGGTTTCGAAAAATTCGGGATCATCAGTGCGGGACTGTTCGGGGTCCTCGCAATCCTCACCA
Source organism: Ophion obscuratus (assembly GCA_964007375.1). NCBI lineage: Eukaryota > Metazoa > Arthropoda > Insecta > Hymenoptera > Ichneumonidae > Ophion > Ophion obscuratus. The sequence goes on along the minus strand of OZ023315.1, from coordinate 41,544,213 downwards.
TCATCAAGGCGATCATCGATACTTGCATCCATGGATATACACTCCACACTCTGTACGGATGGAGTTTCACCCTTCTAGGAGCCATCTGGAACTCGGTGACAAGCCTCCTAATTAGCAGAGCTCACCATGCTGATCAACGGTCGTCGAAGATTACCAACGACGAACCTCTGGAGCTGGTGTCCATCAACGACAATCGCGACCATCCGACGACGTCGAGGCGTTTGTCGGGCGTCGACCACGGACTCTTGGAGCGGCTCAACGCCGGTCCTCAGCAAAGCTGAAGCATTGCTTCAGACTTTTAGGGGGGAGGTGTTACGTCCTAGCACTCTCGCCCTCCAAATATTCATATCTGGTACGAACTGTAATAATTATTAAGATTTTATCCTCGCGCTAAACGCGCTCATTTATGTTTTTCTTGGGTACATGTCAATCAGAACGACCCATATATGGTCGATTTCACTTAGAAACCCCGTTATATATATATATATATATATCTTTAAATGTAGCACGCGTATATCTACCCGTATACTTTAGGGACACGCACATGGGTCCCCGGAGTACCATACTATAAAGTCTCATATATACGTACATATCTGTTTGCCTGTACACTTCTGGGACACGCACATGGGTCCCCGGAGTACCATACTATAATGTCTCATATATACATACATATACACGTACCTGCATACTTTAGGGACATATACGAGAGTCCCTGGAGTACCTCCTATAATAATTCCGCATGTCTATTTCCATGCATACTTTCGGGACATAAGTCCTCGAACTAACTTTAATGAATATATATATATATACATACCCTAGGACCTCAGAGTCCCCATATACTATTCGTATACTCGTATGCATACTTCGAAGGCATTAGTCCTCGGAATAACTTTAATGAATACATATATATATACATATACGTACGCCATACGCTTCAGGGACATATAGCCGAGTCCCGGGGCAATAATTAATACATATCTACTTTCATGCACACTTCGGGGACATAAGTCCTCAAAGTGACACACACAAATATACATATATATATATATTCGGTAAACTCCCGGGACATCCAAGAGAGTCTCCGGAGTACAAATAATAATATTAATATCTATACTTATCTGTATACTTCAGGGACATTCACGAGTCCCCGAACTAGTATCCAACATATACATGTATATTCGTGTTGACCATAATACAATGGTCCTAGAAATAAGAAATATTGTCATATCTATATAACGTATATATTGGGGACGCGAGAGTCCTCAAATAACCCGCGAAACTGTTCCCAAGCGGTCAGCTTCATCGCGAGTTTTCTCACAGACCTCCTCAGAGCTTGGTCACCACGTAGTCAGCACATCCTGCCGATAACGAAAAATATTCATTTCATTGCCCATGTACAGCTCGAGAAAAATAACGTTATCAGTGCTAATATTCGGTTACATGGGGACCGAGCTCGAGAGCGAGGGTAATGACGCCAAGCCCTTTGTCTCCGAGACAAAGAGGGCGAGGATACATATTGCGCTCCGGGAGCTGGCCAGTCAGTTCCGTCCGGTCTCTCCAACAGCGCGCATCGCAGAGTCGACGCTCTGAAAACCGGTACATTTATTATATTTTATTTCTTTTCGAGTTTACCCCGGTCTCTTCGTCAGTGTAACTATAAGTCTCTGTAAAACCGGTATTAATTGTTTTAATCGTAATAAAAATAAAAGGAAACAACAAGTCAAACACTACAACAAATAAATTTACAAAACATATATTATTGTCTTTATTGAATGTAACTACGTTTATTCACGTGTAAAATACATAATTGTTTATATCACATTCGATTTCTTCGCGCTATTTAAATTACGCATAATACGGCGACCGCGCAAAAGTGTAACATTTTCCGAGCAAATAATTAAAATACATTTGTCTCTCGTTCGTGCGTGTTAACACGCAACGAACAAATCATCGTAGTGCATTTCTTTCTCTCTCTCTCTCTTCCTCTCGCTCACGCCATTTTTTCCTAACGCACGTATTCGTCTCACTCATAAAATCGTACTTGTCCAAAATCGGACAAATCTCGAAGTGCTTTCTCATGAGGCTTGGGAAAGGTGACGCACGAACACGCTACATCCGCCAACTCGCCGTTATCGGGCAGGTTAGCGACTGGCACGGTTAACCCGGTGCTTAGTGTTCGGACGTCGATTTCCCTCGACCTTCATATTTGTGTTCGCGGCTGGCCGCCAATCGCCGTAACCGGGCGGAGGTGGGCCAGACGTAGCGAGTCGGCGGTGCCGTAATCTGGCACGCATTAGACTCACTCAGCGTACCAAATTTTATTTTATACTAATCCGTACCTATGCGTTAGACGAATACGTTTCCCCATACATTCGCTGAACAAATAGAGAACCTCATCATTTTTCCGGGAAATACGGAAGGTTTGCCGCACGAACACGCCACACGCGCCGACCCGCCGTAATACGGTAGGTCAGCGACTGGCACGGTCACACCGGTGCTTAGTGTTCGTGCGTCGGCTTCCGTTATTCTCAACGTTTGTTCTCGCGGTTGGCCGCCAATCGCCGTAACCGGGCGGAGGTGGAGCCAGACGCGGTGAGTCGACGGTGCCGAAACCTGGCACGTCTTGCACTCACCCAGCGGTTCAAACAATTATAAAATCTCTACATTTATGTTCATATTTCGACGCGAATGTATCCCTCATAAATTAATCCAGTCCTCGTAGTCTCCGACCGCTCCCAAAAACATCGGCATCACCGGGCCATCGCATTCGGACGATCACCGGGTACCCGTCTGGGCAACGACCGGTCGGGTCGAGCTGGACCATCTTTGCGATTCCTGGACAAATTCGGTCACACGGTCGAGTAGTTTTGACCCGCTACGCACCGCCGCTCTTTCTCACTCAGGTAAGCACAATTTCACGCTACTTTCTTATTTGTTTACCTGTCGCTCATGCGTCAAATTACACACCAACGACTTTACCAAGCGCCTATCCCAAGTGGGCACATTCCCGCTTAAACGTGGCGCTTTTCTTCTCCGACGGTAACTTACCGTCACATAAGTCACATACGACTTAATCCATTATAATCCGTTGCGTTCGTGGCACACTTCCCATTCGTAAAGTCAAATCCTGAAAGGTAAAATAAAAGACGATTAATCATTCGTATTAAAAATGGGACCCACGACGTAACACTTGCATGCAAACTCGGATTCGTTTCTCGATTTAAAAGTCGTCGATTCGAACGAAAATTTACATGAGATTCGACGTTGATAAATACGCCTGTTTCAACCGTTTTTTTTACCGGACCGAGACGAATCCAATCTGAAAACCGATCCATTCATGTTCTGTTTTGTGTTTCAATATCGAAATAACATTCAGACAGGTCGGCCTCCTTCCCAGTGGTTGATTTTCAACAATGTTTCACTCTCGGTGTTACGTCGTGGGTCCCATTTTTAATACGAATGATTAATCGTCTTTTATTTTACCTTTCAGGATTTGACTTTACGAATGGGAAGTGTGCCACGAACGCAACGGATTATAATGGATTAAGTCGTATGTGACTTATGTGACGGTAAGTTACCGTCGGAGAAGAAAAGCGCCACGTTTAAGCGGGAATGTGCCCACTTGGGATAGGCGCTTGGTAAAGTCGTTGGTGTGTAATTTGACGCATGAGCGACAGGTAAACAAATAAGAAAGTAGCGTGAAATTGTGCTTACCTGAGTGAGAAAGAGCGGCGGTGCGTAGCGGGTCAAAACTACTCGACCGTGTGACCGAATTTGTCCAGGAATCGCAAAGATGGTCCAGCTCGACCCGACCGGTCGTTGCCCAGACGGGTACCCGGTGATCGTCCGAATGCGATGGCCCGGTGATGCCGATGTTTTTGGGAGCGGTCGGAGACTACGAGGACTGGATTAATTTATGAGGGATACATTCGCGTCGAAATATGAACATAAATGTAGAGATTTTATAATTGTTTGAACCGCTGGGTGAGTGCAAGACGTGCCAGGTTTCGGCACCGTCGACTCACCGCGTCTGGCTCCACCTCCGCCCGGTTACGGCGATTGGCGGCCAACCGCGAGAACAAACGTTGAGAATAACGGAAGCCGACGCACGAACACTAAGCACCGGTGTGACCGTGCCAGTCGCTGACCTACCGTATTACGGCGGGTCGGCGCGTGTGGCGTGTTCGTGCGGCAAACCTTCCGTATTTCCCGGAAAAATGATGAGGTTCTCTATTTGTTCAGCGAATGTATGGGGAAACGTATTCGTCTAACGCATAGGTACGGATTAGTATAAAATAAAATTTGGTACGCTGAGTGAGTCTAATGCGTGCCAGATTACGGCACCGCCGACTCGCTACGTCTGGCCCACCTCCGCCCGGTTACGGCGATTGGCGGCCAGCCGCGAACACAAATATGAAGGTCGAGGGAAATCGACGTCCGAACACTAAGCACCGGGTTAACCGTGCCAGTCGCTAACCTGCCCGATAACGGCGAGTTGGCGGATGTAGCGTGTTCGTGCGTCACCTTTCCCAAGCCTCATGAGAAAGCACTTCGAGATTTGTCCGATTTTGGACAAGTACGATTTTATGAGTGAGACGAATACGTGCGTTAGGAAAAAATGGCGTGAGCGAGAGGAAGAGAGAGAGAGAGAAAGAAATGCACTACGATGATTTGTTCGTTGCGTGTTAACACGCACGAACGAGAGACAAATGTATTTTAATTATTTGCTCGGAAAATGTTACACTTTTGCGCGGTCGCCGTATTATGCGTAATTTAAATAGCGCGAAGAAATCGAATGTGATATAAACAATTATGTATTTTACACGTGAATAAACGTAGTTACATTCAATAAAGACAATAATATATGTTTTGTAAATTTATTTGTTGTAGTGTTTGACTTGTTGTTTCCTTTTATTTTTATTACGATTAAAACAATTAATACCGGTTTTACAGAGACTTATAGTTACACTGACGAAGAGACCGGGGTAAACTCGAAAAGAAATAAAATATAATAAATGTACCGGTTTTCAGAGCGTCGACTCTGCGATGCGCGCTGTTGGAGAGACCGGACGGAACTGACTGGCCAGCTCCCGGAGCGCAATATGTATCCTCGCCCTCTTTGTCTCGGAGACAAAGGGCTTGGCGTCATTACCCTCGCTCTCGAGCTCGGTCCCCATGTAACCGAATATTAGCACTGATAACGTTATTTTTCTCGAGCTGTACATGGGCAATGAAATGAATATTTTTCGTTATCGGCAGGATGTGCTGACTACGTGGTGACCAAGCTCTGAGGAGGTCTGTGAGAAAACTCGCGATGAAGCTGACCGCTTGGGAACAGTTTCGCGGGTTATTTGAGGACTCTCGCGTCCCCAATATATACGTTATATAGATATGACAATATTTCTTATTTCTAGGACCATTGTATTATGGTCAACACGAATATACATGTATATGTTGGATACTAGTTCGGGGACTCGTGAATGTCCCTGAAGTATACAGATAAGTATAGATATTAATATTATTATTTGTACTCCGGAGACTCTCTTGGATGTCCCGGGAGTTTACCGAATATATATATATATGTATATTTGTGTGTGTCACTTTGAGGACTTATGTCCCCGAAGTGTGCATGAAAGTAGATATGTATTAATTATTGCCCCGGGACTCGGCTATATGTCCCTGAAGCGTATGGCGTACGTATATGTATATATATATGTATACATGTATAGATATTCACTAAAGTTATTCCGAGGACTAATGCCTTCGAAGTATGCATACGAGTATACGAATAGTATATGGGGACTCTGAGGTCCTAGGGTATGTATATATATATATATTCATTAAAGTTAGTTCGAGGACTTATGTCCCGAAAGTATGCATGGAAATAGACATGCGGAATTATTATAGGAGGTACTCCAGGGACTCTCGTATATGTCCCTAAAGTATGCAGGTACGTGTATATGTATGTATATATGAGACATTATAGTATGGTACTCCGGGGACCCATGTGCGTGTCCCAGAAGTGTACAGGCAAACAGATATGTACGTATATATGAGACTTTATAGTATGGTACTCCGGGGACCCATGTGCGTGTCCCAGAAGTGTACAGGCAAACAGATATGTATATATGAGACTTTATAGTATGGTACTCCGGGGACCCATGTGCGTGTCCCAGAAGTTACGGGTAGGCTTAGCGGTAACGTTATTATGGGAACTGTTTGTCCCTAAAGTATACGGGTAGATATACGCGTGCTACATTTAAAGATATATATATATATATAACGGGGTTTCTAAGTGAAATCGACCATATATGGGTCGTTCTGATTGACATGTACCCAAGAAAAACATAAATGAGCGCGTTTAGCGCGAGGATAAAATCTTAATAATTATTACAGTTCGTACCAGATATGAATATTTGGAGGGCGAGAGTGCTAGGACGTAACACCTCCCCCCTAAAAGTCTGAAGCAATGCTTCAGCTTTGCTGAGGACCGGCGTTGAGCCGCTCCAAGAGTCCGTGGTCGACGCCCGACAAACGCCTCGACGTCGTCGGATGGTCGCGATTGTCGTTGATGGACACCAGCTCCAGAGGTTCGTCGTTGGTAATCTTCGACGACCGTTGATCAGCATGGTGAGCTCTGCTAATTAGGAGGCTTGTCACCGAGTTCCAGATGGCTCCTAGAAGGGTGAAACTCCATCCGTACAGAGTGTGGAGTGTATATCCATGGATGCAAGTATCGATGATCGCCTTGATGATGGTGAGGATTGCGAGGACCCCGAACAGTCCCGCACTGATGATCCCGAATTTTTCGAAACCACCCCAGATTTTGTGCATTACTCCATCAGCCACGTGTTGGAGAGCGTCCTCGTCCATCAGTGTCTTGAGGGAAACGCTTCCCGGGGGTATGTCGTGTCCTGCGAAACCCCTTGCGATGTTGTTGAGTAATGCTGGTTTTTCAGCGGGGAACATGATCCTGTCCCTCAGCTGGTTGATCTCGTGGTCAGAATATATTCCGCTGGATGCCAAATTTCCAATAGGGTTGTATCCCCAGGTAGGCATGGAAGCGGGATGTAATTGTCCAGGAGGCAGTACCTCGACTGGATGTGGTGTGAACCGATACCAAGTGCCGTCGATCCAATATTCGGCAGGTAGCATGGGGTTGCACTCGATATGTGTTCCCGTCCGGATAAGTGTCCTTGAGATTGTGGACAGGAAGAATGATTGGTTCCGGAACGTGACGGGAAGTTCGTTGTAACATTCGTCCGTTCGGCGAAGGGTGCATTTCGCACACACGCTGAGTTTATAATCGGGTGCCTCTTAATTTGTTGGGGTGGACTACCCGAGGTTTATTTTTATAGAGGATCTTTATGTTTCCTCCGGATAAAATTTCAAGAATTTCGCATGGTTCAGTGTATTGGTCACCGAATTTTCCCTTTTTTGGTTCCTTCAACATGAGAACCTTGTCGCCGACCTTGAAGGTTTTCGGATTAATCCTCCGATCGTAATACGTTTTTGATTTCTCCTTGGATTTCTTCAGATTTTCGGCGGCAAGCTGTTGGAGATCGCAAATTCGAGAGAAGAGCTCCTCCAGGTATGCAGCATAAGTCGTATCCTGTTGCTCCTCGATTTGTTGATGGCCCGACGGATGGCGGGCCAGTTTACCGAAAACTAGCTCGTGAGGGGTGTACCCTGTACCCTCGTGTTGGCTCGTATTATAAGAGAACATCGCCAACTCGATTAGCTCGTCCCAATCGTTGTTTTCGTTGACATACTGTTTCAGATATTCTGCAAGGACATGGTGAGACCTCTCGATTGACCCGTTGGACTGCGGGTAGAAGGCTGATGTTTGGTACATTTTGATTCTGAATTTCCTCGCGATGGCCTTCATAAAACTGCTCCGAAAGTTCGCCCCCTGGTCGGTGAGAAGGGCGCGAGGAGCACCAAAACGGGCGATGAAGTTCTTGACGAACGCCTCGCTGATGTCGATCGCCGTTGTCCTCTTCAGCGGAATTGCCAACGAGTACTTGGTGAGAAGATCCTGGATGGTCAGCACGTACTCGTTGCCTATCTTCGTAACAGGAAGTGGTCCGACCACGTCCATGGCCACCTTGTCGAAAGCCGCCCTTGGAGTGTCGGTGATAACCATGGGTTGCTTAGTTTTGACTCGAACTAACTTTTTCAATTGGCAACCTCTACAATGTTGAATGTACTCTTGAATTTCGCCTTTCATGTTTTTCCAAAAGAAATTTTCTCTGATTCGTTTGTACGTTTTATTTACTCCCTTATGACCTCCTACCAACGAGTCGTGGTTTTCCTCTATAATTGCAGTACGATTTTCCTCGGGAGGATATTGAATGAGTTGTTTACAAATGGTCAACGTAACTTCGTCGTTGCCTAGCGTTCGTATCAAAAGATTTTTAATTTCGTTCCATGATACATTTCCGATTGAGTTTGTTTTCGCGACATGAATTAATTTCGTAGATGTTTCGCGGACAAAATTTTTCAAGGAGTCGAGGGCTTCCTCAAGGTCCTCGATCAAAAGATTTTCGTGTACATTAGCCAATAACGGTATAGCTAATATGCATCTTGAATTTTCGTTTATTACCTTAAGTCGTAAATACGTGGTTTCCTCGATTTTGGGAAACAAATTTTGAGTTTGGAGGTCTTTTGCTCCATCATCGATGGGTCTCCCGGAAGTGGTGACAAAGACGACGAGATTGTCCTTGAACATGGACAATTTGTCGCGCGTTTCGCGTATGGTGAGCCTACCTTGGACTTCACTGTTTACCCTCGGTAATGTATACTCGGGGTTTTCATTATCAAATATGTCGCTATTTACAGAGTCGTCGTCTGAATCGCCTGAGCTTTCGGTGAGATCCTCGATATTCTCAATGTTTTCTCCATGTTCTGACGGTTCCGTAATGACGGAATCCTCAGGAAATGGGGCTATTTCTCGATCTTCTAACAGTTGCGTTATTTCAAAATTTTCCGCGATTCCGTCGTCTGGACTTGCGTCCAGGATAGACGTGTGCAAGGTTGTTTCCTCCACAGGTTCGACGGATTGAGGATGGGAAGGCGGTTCTTCCAGGTTCCGGGTTTTCGGAGTTTCTTTTTCTTTTTCCCAACGACGACGCGTTTTGCCAGACGGTTGCGAAATTGTCGGGAAATTTCGGAAACCGAGGAAATCGTCCTCGTCCGCGGAGTCGGCTAACCTTTTCCTTTTTTCAGGTGGATTTTTCCTTTGGTTACCGTCCGACGGATTGGGGATTTCCTCCGTATCCGGCTCAGGATTTAAGGTAGGTTTTCGTTTTTTAGCTGGATTTCTTCCAGCTGGTGGATCGAACAATCTTTCGTCCGAGTCCGAATCGTCGTTTCCGCTAGGAGTCGGTTTACCACTTTTTGCCCGACTTGGGCCAACGATAGGCGATTCGGATTTTCTTTTACATGGCGTATGCTTTACCATGAGCACAGTCTGATTTTTTACTGGCGGGTTCCGGGAAAGGGCGTCAGCATTGCTGTTTACCCTTCCTGGTTTGTATACAATTTTATAAGTATAATTAGCAAGGCTAAGGCGCCAATGCACAAGACGATTGGCCGGGTCTTTTACGGAGTGAAGCCATACGAGCGGCTTGTGGTCCGTTACCAACAAGAACTCACGGCCGTAGACATAAGGTCTGAAATGATTTACACAATAAATGATAGCCAATAATTCCTTCTCGATCACTGAGTAATTTACTTCGTGTTTTCCAAGAGTTCGAGAGGTGTAACTAACGGGTTTATCTTTACCAATTTCGCCTTGGCTCAAAATTCCGCCAATAGCGTGATCAGATGCGTCCGTTGTTATGATGAATGGTTTTGTGAAATCCGGATATTGAAGAATAGGTTCTTTACATAACGCCTCGATAAGCGTATCAAAGGCTTTTTGGTGAGATTCGGTCCATTTGAAGGTCGATCCCTTTTTTAATAAATTTGTGAGTGGCTTTGCAATGCCTGAAAAATTTTCGATGAACCTGCGGTAATAACCTGCAAGTCCTAAAAATTGTTTTATTTTTTTCGGAGTGGTAGGCCTAGGGTATCCCTGTAGAGCCTCCAATTTTTTGGGATCGGGTTTAACTCCGTCCTCGCTTATGATGTGACCCAAATATGCCACTTCTCGTCTTAAAAATTCACACTTGTCCGGTTGTAATTTTAAGTTGGCTTGCCTCAATTTTTTCGCAAGTTTGTTGAATTTATTTTCGTGTTCAACTAGTGTCTTTGCATAAATGACGATGTCGTCCAAATAAACAAACAGCTCGATGCCTTGAAGGCCTGTTAAGACTCGATCCATTAATCTTTGAAATGTCGCCGGAGCGTTTTTTAAACCAAACGGCATTCGGTCGAACTCGTAGTGACCGAATGGTGTAGCAAATGCTGTTTTGTGAGAATCATCTGGATGTACTTTAATTTGATGGAAACCGCTGGCCAGGTCGAATACTGAAAAATATTTCGCATTACCTAATTGGTCGAGAATTTCGGTTATTTGAGGTAATGGATAAGCATCGCCAATTGTCTTTTCGTTCAAGTTCCTATAATCAATGACCATGCGCCACTTTGGATTTCCGTGTGAGTCCGCCTTTTTGGGAACGATCCACAGAGGCGAGCTATACGGGGAGTTTGACGGTTTTATTACTTCCCCCTCAATTAGTTCTTTAACTTGTTTTGTAATCTCGTCTTTATGAACGGGCGGGAATCTATACTGCCGCGTAAAAACTGGTTGATCATCGTTCGTCGTTATCTTATGCTCGATTTTATCTGTAAAGCCTAGGACTTTTCCTGGCAAATGAAATAGGTCCGAATTCTCGCTTATAATTGTATCCACGCTTGACCGTTCCTCATCGTTTAGGTGATTGAGACGGAGTAAGTCGCGAATTTCTTTTACTTTATCTTTCTTTTCAACTTTTAAAACTTTTTTGTTGCGCGCAATTTCAAACCGTAATATACCCTCTTCCCGAGACGCCTTTTGGTCGTCCGGGTGGGGAACAATTAAACTTTTCTCCTCTTCCTGAAACGCCTTTTGGTCGTCCGGAGTGAGGGAATTATTTTCACATCGGGTCCTATCCTCTTCCTGAAACGCCTTTTGGTCGTCCGGAGTGAGGGAACCCTTTTGATTTTTATCCTCTTCCTGAAACGCCTTTTGGTCGTCCGGAGTGAGGGAATTATTTTCACATCGGGTCCTATCCTCTTCCTGAAACGCCTTTTGGTCGTCCGGAGTGAGGGAACCCTTTTGATTTTTATCCTCTTCCTGAAACGCCTTTTGGTCGTCCGGAGTGAGGGAATTATTTTCACCTTCGGTCCTATCCTCTTCCTGAAACGCCTTTTGGTCGTCCGGAGTGAGGGAACCACTTTTCGTGCCTTTGCACCTGAATTCTTCGACTACTACCGTTGGTATTGTCAGTAACAAATTATCATCGGTTGAATTGTGCGCAATAAGATAAGCGATACCATTTTTGACCGTAACGACTGCCTCGCCAAAAAAGATCCCTTCTCCCAAGTAGAGCATCGGAATATATCCTTCTTTGATTTTGGGATTACTTACTTTGACGTAACAGACCGTTTTGGACCGTTTTGGAATCGCAATAGTTTGTTTACTTTTAAACGGGATTCTTTGATTTCCCCAAGTTAATTGTTCATGTCTCCAATCTACGAGAGCTTTATTTTCAGCAAGAAATTCGGTACCAAGTAATGCGTGTTGGTCCATCGGGAACCAATCATCGACGACGTGAAATTCCGCGGGGGTATCATTGATCATTATTCTTATAGACCCCTTTGTTCTTACGGGGATACTCGAGATCCCCTCCAAATTTAATAAATCGTATTTATTTATATACGTGTGAGCATTGACGATTTGATTTTTAACGAGATTCACTTCCGAGCCTGAGTCTATTAAAAATTCGTTAAGTCCCGATAAGTTGGGTGAGTCGAGGTCTACGGAAGCTATTTGTTTTGAACGCGTTAATAAGACGTGGACGGATCGCACGGAGACGCGTCTATTATTTTCACTGGGCGCTCCGTCGATTTCTCGTCCCGCGGGGAGGCCCGTGCCACTGGTCGAGAATTCTCGTTTTTTGGCAATTCGGTTGCCCTGTTCCTTTCTTCGTTTTGTTTTTTAAAGCAGGTCGTCTCGAGGTGGCCCGCCCTGTTGCAATAATTACACATCGACGGGGGTCGAGATCCCTGTATGTTTGTGGGCCTTGACCACGTGATTCTACTGTTTGAATTTTGTTTATTTGAATTTCCCGGTCTTTTATCCGGAAACTTTGACCAGCAATCCTCGGACGCGTGATTGCGGTTGCAATGTTTACAAATCGGTCCTCCTGAAGGGGAGACCGCTTTTATTTGGGCCGACTGATTTTGAGTTCGGCTTTCGAAACGCGTGTCCTTGAAATGTGACCTATCGCGTTCTATATCTTTTTCAACTTTTATTGCCTTTGAATAGGCATCTTCGAGATTATCGAATCCCTCGAGTTTGAGACGGATTCGGAAATCGGGTGGAAGACCCTTGACGAAACAATCCAGCGTGTCGTTTTCGAAGATATCGTATTGACCGTTTCGGAGAGTTCCGTGATTATCAATTTCGGCTTCGAGAATCGCCGTATGCAAATCTTTGGTTCGACTGATATAGTCGATAATATGTTCGTTTTTGTTTTTTGAAATATTTCCAAGCTCACCACGAAATTCGTTCAAAGTTTTCGCGGCGCCAAATAACGTTTTCAACCGCTCACCGAATTGGTGAACGTTCTGGAAGTTATAATCTTCCAGTGCCGTTGCGGCATGACCTTTTAATTTGTTACGTAGAAGCTGAGTGAGGCCCAACTCCTGATGAGGGCGGAACATGTCCCTTGCCCTTTTACAAGCACGAACAAACCGGAGAACCGGTACGTTGTATCCATTGAAGATGGGCACAGATTCGAGTGCGTCTTTAAATTTTATGTTCGCGGGTAATTCTTGATCATCGCGAACGTTAACTTCGTTTTGATGTACGCGAGGGACTGGACCTGATTGTCGCTGACCCTCACCATTTTTAATTGAACCGATTTCCCTACTAATTCGACTGACTTCGTTTATCATGGTCGAAAGGGTATTTTGCATAGCCTCGAGGGCGTGACGAGTGGTTGAGATTGGTTCATCCCTATTATTCACTTCATCACTAAATTCACATTCACGAGCACTCAGGGCTTCTAATTTTTCGTGCGTTTCTAATTCTCTTTTTAATAACGCCTGTTCTTGTTCACGAAGTATTTCGCGTTTTTTATCTAATTGATCCGCTAATACGCGGAGTTCCTCTTCACTTAAACGTTTCGAATTTTGGGAATGCTCAGCCATTTTGAACCTCTTATTTTATTTTTACACTTTGCGATATGTAAACATGAATTTTTTATATTGATTTTAATTTTACACCAAAGACTTTAAGCGTATCCCACCGCTGCCACCAATTTTATTTTTTTTTCCTGTTACGTCGTGGGTCCCATTTTTAATACGAATGATTAATCGTCTTTTATTTTACCTTTCAGGATTTGACTTTACGAATGGGAAGTGTGCCACGAACGCAACGGATTATAATGGATTAAGTCGTATGTGACTTATGTGACGGTAAGTTACCGTCGGAGAAGAAAAGCGCCACGTTTAAGCGGGAATGTGCCCACTTGGGATAGGCGCTTGGTAAAGTCGTTGGTGTGTAATTTGACGCATGAGCGACAGGTAAACAAATAAGAAAGTAGCGTGAAATTGTGCTTACCTGAGTGAGAAAGAGCGGCGGTGCGTAGCGGGTCAAAACTACTCGACCGTGTGACCGAATTTGTCCAGGAATCGCAAAGATGGTCCAGCTCGACCCGACCGGTCGTTGCCCAGACGGGTACCCGGTGATCGTCCGAATGCGATGGCCCGGTGATGCCGATGTTTTTGGGAGCGGTCGGAGACTACGAGGACTGGATTAATTTATGAGGGATACATTCGCGTCGAAATATGAACATAAATGTAGAGATTTTATAATTGTTTGAACCGCTGGGTGAGTGCAAGACGTGCCAGGTTTCGGCACCGTCGACTCACCGCGTCTGGCTCCACCTCCGCCCGGTTACGGCGATTGGCGGCCAACCGCGAGAACAAACGTTGAGAATAACGGAAGCCGACGCACGAACACTAAGCACCGGTGTGACCGTGCCAGTCGCTGACCTACCGTATTACGGCGGGTCGGCGCGTGTGGCGTGTTCGTGCGGCAAACCTTCCGTATTTCCCGGAAAAATGATGAGGTTCTCTATTTGTTCAGCGAATGTATGGGGAAACGTATTCGTCTAACGCATAGGTACGGATTAGTATAAAATAAAATTTGGTACGCTGAGTGAGTCTAATGCGTGCCAGATTACGGCACCGCCGACTCGCTACGTCTGGCCCACCTCCGCCCGGTTACGGCGATTGGCGGCCAGCCGCGAACACAAATATGAAGGTCGAGGGAAATCGACGTCCGAACACTAAGCACCGGGTTAACCGTGCCAGTCGCTAACCTGCCCGATAACGGCGAGTTGGCGGATGTAGCGTGTTCGTGCGTCACCTTTCCCAAGCCTCATGAGAAAGCACTTCGAGATTTGTCCGATTTTGGACAAGTACGATTTTATGAGTGAGACGAATACGTGCGTTAGGAAAAAATGGCGTGAGCGAGAGGAAGAGAGAGAGAGAGAAAGAAATGCACTACGATGATTTGTTCGTTGCGTGTTAACACGCACGAACGAGAGACAAATGTATTTTAATTATTTGCTCGGAAAATGTTACACTTTTGCGCGGTCGCCGTATTATGCGTAATTTAAATAGCGCGAAGAAATCGAATGTGATATAAACAATTATGTATTTTACACGTGAATAAACGTAGTTACATTCAATAAAGACAATAATATATGTTTTGTAAATTTATTTGTTGTAGTGTTTGACTTGTTGTTTCCTTTTATTTTTATTACGATTAAAACAATTAATGCCGGTTTTACAGAGACTTATAGTTACACTGACGAAGAGACCGGGGTAAACTCGAAAAGAAATAAAATATAATAAATGTACCGGTTTTCAGAGCGTCGACTCTGCGATGCGCGCTGTTGGAGAGACCGGACGGAACTGACTGGCCAGCTCCCGGAGCGCAATATGTATCCTCGCCCTCTTTGTCTCGGAGACAAAGGGCTTGGCGTCATTACCCTCGCTCTCGAGCTCGGTCCCCATGTAACCGAATATTAGCACTGATAACGTTATTTTTCTCGAGCTGTACATGGGCAATGAAATGAATATTTTTCGTTATCGGCAGGATGTGCTGACTACGTGGTGACCAAGCTCTGAGGAGGTCTGTGAGAAAACTCGCGATGAAGCTGACCGCTTGGGAACAGTTTCGCGGGTTATTTGAGGACTCTCGCGTCCCCAATATATACGTTATATAGATATGACAATATTTCTTATTTCTAGGACCATTGTATTATGGTCAACACGAATATACATGTATATGTTGGATACTAGTTCGGGGACTCGTGAATGTCCCTGAAGTATACAGATAAGTATAGATATTAATATTATTATTTGTACTCCGGAGACTCTCTTGGATGTCCCGGGAGTTTACCGAATATATATATATATGTATATTTGTGTGTGTCACTTTGAGGACTTATGTCCCCGAAGTGTGCATGAAAGTAGATATGTATTAATTATTGCCCCGGGACTCGGCTATATGTCCCTGAAGCGTATGGCGTACGTATATGTATATATATATGTATACATGTATAGATATTCACTAAAGTTATTCCGAGGACTAATGCCTTCGAAGTATGCATACGAGTATACGAATAGTATATGGGGACTCTGAGGTCCTAGGGTATGTATATATATATATATTCATTAAAGTTAGTTCGAGGACTTATGTCCCGAAAGTATGCATGGAAATAGACATGCGGAATTATTATAGGAGGTACTCCAGGGACTCTCGTATATGTCCCTAAAGTATGCAGGTACGTGTATATGTATGTATATATGAGACATTATAGTATGGTACTCCGGGGACCCATGTGCGTGTCCCAGAAGTGTACAGGCAAACAGATATGTACGTATATATGAGACTTTATAGTATGGTACTCCGGGGACCCATGTGCGTGTCCCAGAAGTGTACAGGCAAACAGATATGTATATATGAGACTTTATAGTATGGTACTCCGGGGACCCATGTGCGTGTCCCAGAAGTTACGGGTAGGCTTAGCGGTAACGTTATTATGGGAACTGTTTGTCCCTAAAGTATACGGGTAGATATACGCGTGCTACATTTAAAGATATATATATATATATAACGGGGTTTCTAAGTGAAATCGACCATATATGGGTCGTTCTGATTGACATGTACCCAAGAAAAACATAAATGAGCGCGTTTAGCGCGAGGATAAAATCTTAATAATTATTACAGTTCGTACCAGATATGAATATTTGGAGGGCGAGAGTGCTAGGACGTAACATCGGCACGAAAATAGGCGTTGAGGACTGCCACTGCGGCTGTGGACTATGAACGTCAACGAATCCGATGCTAGGCGCGGCGTTATCAGTTTGGAGGGATTATTCGTCAACTGGAACACTTGCATGCAGATTCGGACTCGTTTCCCGATTTAAAAGTCGTCGATTCGAAAGAAAATTCACATGAGATTTGACGTTGAAAACTACGCCTGTTTCAACCATTTTTTTACCGGACCGAGACGAATCCAATCTGACAACCGATCCATTCATGTTCTGTTTTGTGTTTCATTATCGAAATAACCTTGAGACTGTTCGGACTCCTTCCCAGTGGGTGTTTTTCAAAAATGTTCCACTCTCAGCACGAAAATAGGCGTTGAGGACTGTTACTGCTGCTGTGGACTATGAATGTGAACGAATCCGATGCTCGGCGCGGCGTTCTCAGTTTGTAGGGATTATTCGACAACAGAAACACTTGCATGCAGACTCGGACTCGTTTACCGATTTAAAAGTCGTCGATTCGAACGAAAATTCACATGACTTTCGACGTCGATAAATACGCCTGTTTTAACCGATTTTTTTACCGGACCGAGACGAATCCAATCCGACAACCGATCCATTCATGATCTGTTTTGTGCTTCATTATCGAAATAGACTTGAGACTGTTCGGACTCGTTCCCAGTGGGTGATTTTTTAAACTGTTTCACCCTCGGCACGAAGAAACCCTTTGAGGTCTACTTCTGCTGCTATGGACTATGAACGTGAACGAATCCGATGCGAGGCGCGGCGTGCTCAGTTTGTAGGAATTAGTCGACAACAGAAACACTTGCATGCAGACTCGGATTCGATTCCCGATTAAAAAGACGTCGATTCGAACGAAAATTCACATGAGTTTCGACGTCGATCAATACGCCTGTTTTAACCGTTTTTTTATCGGACCGAGATGAATCCAATGTGAAAACTGGTCTATTCATATACTGTTTTGTGTTTCATTATCGAAATAGTCTTGAGACTCTTCGGACTCGTTCCCAGTGGATGATTTTTTCAAATGTTTCACCCTCGGCACGAAGAAACCCTTTGAGGTCTACTTCTGCTGCTACGGACTATGAACGTGAACGAATCCGATGCGAGGCGCGGCGTTCTCAGTTTGGAGGGATTATTCGTCAACAGGAACACTTGCATGCAGATTCGGATTCGTTTCCCGATTCAAAAGTCGTCGATTCGAAAGAAAATTCACATGAGGTTCGACGTTGAAAAATACGCCTGTTTCAACCATTTTTTTACCGGACCGAGAAGAATCGAATGTGAAAACCGGTCCATTCTTATTCGCTTTTTTGTTTCATTATCGAAATAACCTTTCGACGGTTCGGACTCGTTATCGGTGGGTGATTTTGAAAAATATTTCACCCTCGGCACGAACAAAGCCGTTGAGGACTACTACTGCTGCTGTGGACTGTGAACGTGAAAGCATCAGATGCTCTGCGCGGCGTTCTCTGTTTGAAGGCATTATTCGAAAACAGAAACACTTGCATGCAAACTCGGATTCGTTTCTCGATTTAAAAGTCGTCGATTCGAACGAAAATTTACATGACTTTCGACGTCGATAAATACGCCTGTTTTACCCGATTTTTTTACCGGACCGAGACGAATCCAATCTGACAACCGATCCATTCATGTTCTGTTTTGTGCTTCATTATCGAAATAGACTTGAGACTGTTCGGACTCGTTCCCAGTGGATGATTTTTTCGAATGTTTCACCCTCGGCACGAAGAAACCCTTTGAGGTCTACTTCTGCTGCTATGGACTATGAACGTGAACGAATCCGATGCGAGGCGCGGCGTGCTCAGTTTGTAGGAATTATTCGACAACAGAAACACTTGCATGCAGACTCGGATTCGATTCCCGATTAAAAAGACGTCGATTCGAACGAAAATTCACATGAGTTTCGACGTCGATCAATACGCCTGTTTTAACCGTTTTTTTATCGGACCGAGATGAATCCAATGTGAAAACTGGTCTATTCATATACTGTTTTGTGTTTCATTATCGAAATAGTCTTGAGACTCTTCGGACTCGTTCCCAGTGGATGATTTTTTCAAATGTTTCACCCTCGGCACGAAGAAACCCTTTGAGGTCTACTTCTGCTGCTACGGACTATGAACGTGAACGAATCCGATGCGAGGCGCGGCGTTCTCAGTTTGGAGGGATTATTCGTCAACAGGAACACTTGCATGCAGATTCGGATTCGTTTCCCGATTCAAAAGTCGTCGATTCGAAAGAAAATGCACATGAGGTTCGACGTTGAAAAATACGCCTGTTTCAACCATTTTTTTACCAAACCGAGAAGAATCGAATGTGAAAACCGGTCCATTCTTATTCGCTTTTTTGTTTCATTATCGAAATAACCTTTCGACGGTTCGGACTCGTTATCGGTGGGTGATTTTGAAAAATATTTCACCCTCGGCACGAAAAAAGCCTTTGAGGACTACTACTGCTGCTGTGGACTGTGAACGTGAAAGCATCAGATGCTCTGCGCGGCGTTCTCTGTTTGAAGGCATTATTCGAAAACAGAAACACTTGCATGCAAACTCGGATTCGTTTCTCGATTTAAAAGTCGTCGATTCGAACGAAAATTTACATGACTTTCGACGTCGATAAATACGCCTGTTTTACCCGATTTTTTTACCGGACCGAGACGAATCCAATCTGACAACCGATCCATTCATGTTCTGTTTTGTGCTTCATTATCGAAATAGACTTGAGACTGTTCGGACTCGTTCCCAGTGGGTGATTTTTTAAACTGTTTCACCCTCGGCACGAAAAAAGCCGTTGAGGACTACTACTGCTGCTGTGGACTGTGAACGTGAAAGCATCAGATGCTCTGCGCGGCGTTCTCAGTTTGTAAGCATTATTCGACAATAGAAACACTTGCATGCAAACTCGGAATCGTTCTTCGATTTAAAAGTCGTCGATTCGAACGAAAATTTACATGAGATTCGACGTTGATAAATACGCCTGTTTCAACCGTTTTTTTTACCGGACCAAGACGAATCCAATCTGAAAACCGATCCATTCATGTTCTGTTTTGTGTTTCATTATCGAAATATCATTGAGACTGTTCGGACTCCTTCCCAGTGGGTGATTTTCAACAATGTTTCACTCTCGGCATTAAAATAGGCGTTGAGGACTGCCACTGCGGCTGTGGACTATGAACGTCAACGAATCCGATGCTAGGCGCGGCGTTCTCAGTTTGGAGGGACTATTCGTCAACAGAAACACTTGCATGCAGATTCGGATTCGTTTCCCGATTTAAAAGTCGTCGATTCGAAAGAAAATTCAGATGAGATTCGACGTTGATAAATACGCCTGTTTCAACCGTTTTTTTCACCGCACCGAAACGAATCCTATCTGACAACCGATCTATTCATGTTCTGTTTTGTGTTTCATTATCGAAATAACCTTGAGACTGTTCGGACTCCTTCGCAGTGGGTGATTTTCAAAAATGTTTCACTCTCAGCACGAAAATAGGGGTTGAGGACTGCTACTGCTGCTGTGGGCTGTGAACGTGAAAGCATCAGACGCTCTGCGCGGCGTTCTCAGTTTGTTGGCATTATTCAATAACAGAAACACTTGCATGCAAACTCGGATTCGTTTCTCGATTTCAAAGTCGTCGATTCGAACGAAAATTTACATGAGATTCGACGTTCATAAATACGCCTGTTTCAACCGTTTTTTTTACAGGACCGAGACGAATCCAACATGAAAACCGATCCATTCATGTTCTTTTTTGTGTATCGTTATCGAAATAACATTGAGACTGTTCGGCCTCCTTCCCAGTGGGTGATTTTCAACAATGTTTCACTCTCGGCACGAAAATAGGCGTTGAGGACTGCCACTGCGGCTGTGGACTATGAACGTCAACGAATCCGATGCTAGGCGCGGCGTTATCAGTTTGGAGGGATTATTCGTCAACTGGAACACTTGCATGCAGATTCGGACTCGTTTCCTGATTTAAAAGTCGTCGATTCGAAAGAAAATTCACATGACATTCGACGTTGAAAAATACGCCTGTTTCAACCATTTTTTTACCGGACCGAGACGAATCCAATCTGACAACCGATCCATTCATGATCTGTTTTGTGTTTCATTATCGAAATAACCTTGAGACTGTTCGGACTCCTTCCCAGTGGGTGTTTTTCAAAAATGTTCCACTCTCGGCACGAAAATAGGCGTTGAGGACTGTTACTGCTGCTGTGGACTATGAATGTGAACGAATCCGATGCTCGACGCGGCGTTCTCAGTTTGTAGGGATTATTCGACAACAGAAACACTTGCATGCAGACTCGGATTCGTTTACCGATTTAAAAGTCGTCGATTCGAACGAAAATTCACATGACTTTCGACGTCGATAAATACGCCTGTTTTAACCGATTTTTTTACCGGACCGAGACGAATCCAATCCGACAACCGATCCATTCATGATCTGTTTTGTGCTTCATTATCGAAATAGACTTGAGACTGTTTGGACTCGTTCCCAGTGGGTGATTTTTTAAACTGTTTCACCCTCGGCACGAAAAACGTCGTTGAGGACTACTACTGCTGCTGTGGACTGTGAACGTGAAAGCATCAGATGCTCTGCGCGGCGTTCTCAGTTTGTAGGCATTATTCGACAACAGAAACACTTGCATGCAAACTCGGATTCGTTTCTCGATTTAAAAGTCGTCGATTCGAACGAAAATTTACATGAGATTCGACGTTGATAAATACGCCTGTTTCAACCGTTTTTTTTACCGGACCAAGACGAATCCAATCTGAAAACCGATCCATTCATGTTCTGTTTTGTGTTTCATTATCGAAATATCATTGAGACTGTTCGGACTCCTTCCCAGTGGGTGATTTTCAACAATGTTTCACTCTCGGCATTAAAATAGGCGTTGAGGACTGCCACTGCGGCTGTGGACTATGAACGTCAACGAATCCGATGCTAGGCGCGGCGTTCTCAGTTTGGAGGGACTATTCGTCAACAGAAACACTTGCATGCAGATTCGGATTCGTTTCCCGATTTAAAAGTCGTCGATTCGAAAGAAAATTCAGATGTGATTCGACGTTGATAAATACGCCTGTTTCAACCGTTTTTTTCACCGCACCGAAACGAATCCTATCTGACAACCGATCTATTCATGTTCTGTTTTGTGTTTCATTATCGAAATAACCTTGAGACTGTTCGGACTCCTTCGCAGTGGGTGATTTTCAAGAATGTTTCACTCTCAGCACGAAAATAGGGGTTGGGGACTGCTACTGCTGCTGTGGACTGTGAACGTGAAAGCATCAGACGCTCTGCGCGGCGTTCTCAGTTTGTTGGCATTATTCGACAACAGAAACACTTGCATGCAAACTCGGATTCGTTTCTCGATTTCAAAGTCGTCGATTCGAACGAAAATTTACATGAGATTCGACGTTGAAAAATACGCCTGTTTCAACCGTTTTTTTTACAGGACCGAGACGAATCCAACATGAAAACCGATCCATTCATGTTCTTTTTTGTGTATCGTTATCGAAATAACATTGAGACTGTTCGGCCTCCTTCCCAGTGGGTGATTTTCAACAATGTTTCACTCTCGGCACGAAAATAGGCGTTGAGGACTGCCACTGCGGCTGTGGACTATGAACGTCAACGAATCCGACGCTAGGCGGGGCGTTCTCAGTTTGTAGGGATTATTCGACATCAGAAACACTTGCATGCAGATTCGGATTCGTTTCCCGATTTAAAAGTCGTCGATTCGACCAAAAATTCCCATGAGTTTCGACGTCGATATATACGCATGTTTTAATCATTTTTTTTCGGACCGAGACGAATCCAATGTAGAAACCGGTCTATTCATATTCTGTTTTGTGTTTCATTATCGAATTAGTCTTGAGGCTGGTCGGATTCGTTCACAGTGGGGGATTTTGTAAAATGTTTCACCCTCGGAACGAAAATAGCCGTTGAGGACTGCGACTGCTGCTGTGGACTATGAACATGAACGAAACCGATGCTCGGCGCGGCGTGCTCAGTTTGTAGGAATTATTCGACAACAGAAACACTTGCATGCAGACTCGGATTCGATTCCCGATTAAAAAGACGTCGATTCGAACGAAAATTCACATGAGTTTCGACGTCGATCAATACGCCTGTTTTAACCGTTTTTTTATCGGACCGAGATGAATCCAATGTGAAAACTGGTCTATTCATATACTGTTTTGTGTTTCATTATCGAAATAGTCTTGAGACTGTTACGTCCGGGAATTTATTTTAGATAAAAAAATAATAAATTCCTTTGAAAGAGAAATAACCGATTTCTGTTACGAGCTTGAGTTTACGTTGATTGTTTAATTAATACAATTTTATTTGTTTTTCAGAACGGACGCCAGCCTTGAGATCCTGCCTTTAGTCGGGAATGTGCCCAACAGGGATGAGGATCGAGCCACAGTTTTGATCGGTAACTAATAATTACTCGCGGGGATAGGGCAGTCGGTAAATAAGATAGTGAGTGGTAACGTGAGCATGCGACTTACCCTACGAGCGGCGGTGCGTAGCGGGTTTATCGACGGATGATCTGGTACCCGGAGAGAGGTCCTTCCGTCGGTAATGATGATCTCTAGGCGAACGACGATTTCCGCGATTGACGGTGAGGTAGATTTCTTACTTTTCGACGAGCATCCGCCCATCGATGTACCGACTCTTGTAGGTAAGGACGAGTTCCTGTCGTCCGACTGCGGTGAAGAACTCGTGGAGCGAAAGGAAACGACGTTGACGACTGGAGAAAGTTAATCGATGGTGATAATCTCGATGTCCGACGATATAACGGCGGTGGATGCGTCCGAAGCGACGCTGCCGGTCGATCGAGTCACTACACGGGTGTACCCACGGGGGTCGATAAGGAGGACTTTTCCGTAAAACGGAACGTTTGACACAACCTTTGGTCCAATTTTCACCGGATATAATGTTAGAGCGGCACGAATAATTTGTTTGAACACAGACGAGTTGTTTCCTCGAGACGCCGGTCGCGGCTTTTGCGCGGCTATCGCGATTGCGCGGCGAAGATTGAACTTGGTGCCACCTCGTCTTCTTGGCATTTATGAATTTAAATAGAAACAGATAAATATTTTCGGAAAAATCAATTGACCGTTAATTGGGTAAATGAGAGGATGAGTAAGATTATCATGCAGCAGGGGTTCGAGATACGAATCAGTCGACGTGCAGGAGAAGCACAACCGGTAGATTCAATCTCGAAATTTAAGCGAGGTAAGAATTGACGACGTGCAGGAGAAGCACAACCGACGATTCTTTGGAAAATGAAGGGAGGATTGGTGAAGGATTAATTTAATTAACGGACGGTTGATTTCTATACTCGATATGCAAAATTGCAAAATAAAATGTATTCGATTAATTGAGATGCCAAGGAATCGGGGGTGATAGATTGTTGACTCAAATAAATTCGTGAGAGATTGATTCAATAAATTAAACGATACGAAATACGTTGAGCGAATATTTCGATGAAGGATAAGGGTCGCGAAATAACTTTCACTGACTCTAAGATGTATATATATATATATATATATATTGTTACAAACTTGAAATATGATTATAATTACATAAAGCTTTTCGATGAGACGCAAAAATCAGACTCAGACTGTGAGTTACAATGACAAAAGAGATATTAGAAAAATGTAAAGAGAAAATATTAAAGAATTATTCCGATTTTCCAGCGTGCGGGTCCGACACGAACGCGGTGAGCGGAGAAGCGCAACTGACTGGTGGAGAGACCGGAGAACTAGCGAGCAGCGGAGGACTCGGCTTTTTATTGGTGCGGCGGTGAGGCGGTGTGGTGCGCATGCGCCGCGGAGAGGAGACGCCGACGTTGATGTTCCTTCTCGCTTGCTCTTATGGCGTTAAACGGAGGATTCGACGATAAATCAATTATTAAATTTAAATGTTATAACAAATAATTATGTCGGTTGGACTGACGATAAATTAATATTTTTAATTTATCGTTAGTCTCACAATTTGTTACAATAATATCGTTTTTAAATAAAGAAATATAATTTTATATAAATTCCAATTGTTGTTATTTATTCTTTTGTGTGCGAAGTAGATTCGATGTAAAAATACGGCGGTTAAATGAGAGAATAATGATTACAGTGCGAAATATACAAATTGCATATAACAATTATAAATGTGTAATTTATAATTAATAAAATAGAGCGCGCTATTATTTATGCGAGAGTAATTGTATTTAATATTCGGCTTTAGTCGAGGAATAATACTTCTTATTTGTATGTACGCAAAATATATAAATGTTCATAATGGCTAATTGTTTTTAGTTATGTTAAAATAGCGCGTGAAATATTTGTTATACTGATAATACTGAATTATAAAGATTGTCGCTTAACTAAATGATGAGAATAACGTTTATAATTCATTCGTCGCATTAAACAATTATTATAATTATTAATAATATTGTAAGTCGCATTGTGACGGCGTTAATCATTATTTGAATAATTTCTTTATTAATTAGGGCGTGTCTGAAATTGTTCTAGAATATTCTGCACGCAGAAATAATAATAATGATACGGGGTTGGAAACAAAGGAGACAAAGAGGCGATACGTGATATTGGCGTAGGAGCGGATGTTTAGTCTACATGGTATGGAGTGATAGCGATTTGTTTATCTCTTAATTAATTCTTGGGATTCGGCATGATGTGGTATTGTTTAAATTATTATTTCTTAGAAGCCTACGTGCAACACGTGGCCTGCATCATGGCGGCGCGTCCGAGAGAGACGCGTCGAGTGCGAGAGAGAAAGAGATATACATGCGCTGGGAAAGTTCGGGAAAAATCTGGCTAATGTCTTCTATTGTGTACTTGAAAATGAGAGAGCGTACGAGAAAAGACTTATACTGTAAAAAGAGCGCTTGCTCGTTTCAAGAGGCAATAAAGCAATTCAAGGGTTTTCTGGAAAATGTCTCGAAGGGAAGCGTTCGACTCGAGGGGCAATAAAGTAATTTGGGAAAAAGTCACGTAGCGTCTATTTGCCATAGTAGCCATGAGTAAGAGAGAGAGGATTAGGCTGGGTGAGAGTAAGAGAGAGAGAGACTCTATATACGAGGTGAGTCGCGGGGTCGCGAGTACATCGCGAGTTCGCGGATTACGCAATCTCGCGGTTTTTCGCGAGCACGTGAAAATAGGGGTGAGCGGGTTAATAGTCGTGATCCGTGGGTCGCGAATTATATCGCGGATCCGCGGAAAACTAGATTCGCGATTAAGAAAGAAGGTTTTTGTGATACGGGTTACATGAGCATGAAGGAGGTACGCGGGTAACCCGAAGGAGAAGGATAGAAGATGAGAAAGATACGATTGAGCGCGCGAAGTATCAGGCGAGCAGGAGGAGTACGTTGGTCTCCTAGCGGAGCGCTAGAGAGAGACGGAGCGAGAGCGCGCGGGTGCGCGCGAGCGTTAAGGAGAGACGAGGATAGAGAGTGAGTGCGCGCGGGCGCTGAAGAGAGACAAGGATGGAGAGCGAGTGCGCGCGGGCGTTGAGCTCGGCGCGCTAGCTAGGCGCGTTCAGCGGAAGTAGGTACATACTAGGGAAAGTCGTATGTACACAGACAAAAATAAGAAATGATGAAAAATAAATGCGCTCGTCACAATATGAGTTAAGGTTAATGAAAAATATTCTTGTATTGTGGATTATAACTTTGTATGTATGTATGTATAGCAATATATATATCTATAGGTATAATGTGTGTATGTGTATATATATATGTATGTATACGTATATATATATATATATATATGTGTGTATTCGTATAGAATAAAGGACAAGATCGGTATATGTATGTGTGTATATGTATATGGAGAATGGAGGGCAAGATCGCCAGGACGTAACACCTCGGGGGACTAAGACGAAGACACCCTACTGGATGGCTGAGGAACGGCGCAAAGGCGCTCAAGCAGGACGGCGTCGATGCCCGACAATCTCCTAGCAGATGTAGACGGTTTAGGTTCCGGTTTGTTGTCTGGGGGAACCAATTCCCTAGGGGATGGTTCGGAGTTGAGTTCTTCATCCCTTTGGTTTTTCTGGTGGGCCCTGGTGACGAGAAGATTCGTGATGGAATTCCAGATGGCCCCAAACAATGCGAAGCTGCACCCGTATAGTGAATGCAGGGTATATCCATGGATGACAGTATCGATGGCTGATTTTATAATTGAGTAAATGGCCATAATGCCGAGAAAGCCTGCGCTGACTATTCCAAATTTCTCGAAACCATTCCAAAGGTTTTCGAAAGCATTGGCTGCGATGTGTTCCAATGTGCTCTCGTCCAATAAGTTTTTGAGGGATACGGCTCCTGGAGGGATGGTGTATCCAGCTGATCCACGAGCCAAATTATTCAATAGCGCTGGTCTTTCGGCAGGAAACATGATTCGGTCACGTAATTGTTCCATTTCTTCATTTGTATAAATTCCACTTGTTGCAAGGTTTCCCACTGGTGTATAGCCCCAGGTAGGAGTGGTCATCGGTCGCAATACTTGCGGTGGTGGAACTTCGATTGGATGCGGGGCGAAGCGGTACCATGCCCCGTCGATAAGATACTGCGCCGGAAGAAGAGGGTTGCACTCGATGTGAGTTCCGGCCTTAATGAGTGTGCGAGAAATTGTCGAAAGGAAATACGACTGGTTGCGATGAGTTACAGGTAGCTCGAGGTAGCATTCCTCGGTCCTGCGAAGGGTGCATTCCACGGGAACGCACTTGACGATGTGGGCTACTTCGCCGGCGATGACGGCCATGTACCCTGGACTTCTGGTGACGGCTCGGGCGAATTTTTCCGGCAATATCGATGCGGTTGCCAGAGCGTTGCGGAGTACTTGTTGTTCCAGATTGCATCGTTGTGTCAAGACGTCTTTGTACAATGCTTTTATTTGGGTTTTGATGTGTTTTTCCACATAAATAAATTTCGAATTTACGTAGGAAAATATGTCCAGATTACTGACGAGGACCTTGCGACGTGAAGCAAATGTTTGGCCGTCGCGAGTCTCGAGGATGAATAATTTCGGATGTTCCGTTCGGATGAGCGTATAGCCGCAGACAGGCTTTTCGTTCCTGACGGCTAGAGCGAACGTGGTTTCTTGAGTAGTCAACGTATACACATCCGGCGTCTGGATGGAATTTTCAATGGTACGGAGTTTTGTTGCCATGCCATCGTAGAGAACGTCGTATCGATTGAAGAAACATGTGTCCACAGGTTCCGTTTTCCAAAAAGCTTGGTTCCCTTCGACGTCCGTGCATTGACCTTCGGACAGTTGACATTGGGTCGAGCTCTGGAGGATGATGCGATTGGTCGCCATGTTGACCGATGCTTCGTAGTTGGAAATGGTGATTTTTGCGGAAGCCTGGACCACTACGTTGCTCCAAGTACCAAAAGGGTCGCTGTACTGAGAACCGGTGCAACTTCCGTCATTGCTGAGAGTTCCGGCAAGCGTACGACTCCTTGATGTTGTGCTATTTCTTTTTAGTCCCGTGACGATAGCGGAAAATCCAAGTTGGATGATTCCCGTTTCGTGGACCTTGCGGCAAGTTTTGTCGTCTAACTCGTGAAGATAAACTTGACGACCATTTTGTACTATTGAATTATGCGAATTCATGCCGCAGTTGTACAAGGTCCTGTCGACTTCGACCTTGCACTGAATGACCTCGGTTGTGGAAAATTCCGAGAGTTGCAACAATTGGATTCTCACAGGTATCGGGGTTGGGTCGACCATAGGTATGTCGCAAGCTCCGATGTCGGTGAGAGAAACGGTGGTGACGTTGAGCGTAGGGGCGCCGCAATCATACCCGATCAGGCAGACGGCGGTGCGCACGAGGAGAACAAAGATGATTGTTGTTTTCGGCTCCATTCTGTAACCAATAACAAGAGTTTTGGTTACAGACGGGTGGCCCGTAATTTGTTCGTATGAACGATGCGAGGTTTGCCTTGGTAAAGGATCTTAACGTTACCCCCTGAAAGGATTTCAATTATTTCACATGGCTCGGAATATTGATCTCCGAATTTTCCTTTTTGGGGTTCTTTTAACATTAACACGCGATCGCCAACCTTGAAGAACCTTGGGTTGATGTTGCGATCGTAATACTCTTTTGATTTTTCTTTTGCATGTTTCAGATTTTCGGCCGCCATTGTTTGCAGGCCGTCGATACGGTCAAACAGGTTGATGAGGTACTCAGCGTAAGAAGGATCCTGTGATTCTTCGATTTGGTGATGGGCCGAAGGTTGACGAGCTAACCTGCCAAATACGAGTTCGTGGGGGGTATACCCTGTACCTTCGTGACGACTCGTGTTATATGAAAACATGGCCAGGTCTAAATACTCGTCCCAGTCGGAATTTTCATTAACATATTGTTTCAGATATTCCATGAGTACGTGATGAGAACGTTCGATCGATCCATTGCTTTGAGGGTGGAAAGCTGTTGTCTGGTAGGCCTTGATTTTGAATTTTTTCGCCACAGCCTTCATGAGACTGCTGCAGAAGTTGGATCCTTGATCGGTGAGGAGGGCGCGCGGAGCACCGAATCGTGAGACGAAGTTTTTCACGAATGCGGTGCTGATGTCCACCGATGATGTTCGGCTCAACGGAATAGCCAATGAATATTTCGTAAGAAGATCTTGGAGAGTTAATATATACTGATTGCCAGTCTTCGTCAAAGGGAGGGGTCCTACTATGTCCATGGCGATCTTATCGAACGCGGCCCCAGGTGTATCGGTGAGTATCATAGGTTGTTTGGTCTTTACGCGAACCAATTTTTTGAGTTGACAATTTCGGCAATGTTGGATATACTCCTGGATCTGAATTTTCATGTTTTTCCAGTAGTAATACTCACGGATACGTTTGTACGTTTTGTTTACTCCTTTGTGGCCACCGATTAGCGAGTCGTGCTTTTCTCTAATAATTTCCAACCGCTTTTCTTCGGGAGGAATTTGAACTAGTTGACTGCAAATTATGAACGTGATATTTTCCTCACGGAGAGCTTCATACAAAGTATTTTTAATTACGGCCCACGGTACGTTGCCGATAGAGGGCGTTTTTGCGATACAAACTTCTTTAAGGCACAGCTCGCGAATCGCGTCCTTTAGGGAGTCGCAAATTTCCCGGAGATCTGAGATCTCGAGGTTGTTGTGTATGCTACCTAAAATGGGTAGTGCGATTATTTGTTTTGATTTTACAATTTTGAATTTTACTCGCAGGTACGCCAACTCCTCTAATTTAGGGAAGACGTTTTGTTCCTGGAGGTCCTTAGCACCTTCGTCAAGTGGTTGCCCGGTCATGGTTACGAAGACGACGTAATTATCCTTTTGCATATGTAATCTATCGCGTGTTTCTACAATTTTTAATGCGTTAGATAAATGGCGATTTTCTTCGCTAATTTTGAATTGAGGATTTTCATTCTCGATTATGTCACTTTGTTCGGAATCGTCGTCTGACTCGTCATCACTTTCGGGTATACCTTCGTTATCATTTGAATTTTCTTTGTCGTTTTCATTTTCTTTTTCAGGTTGGTCTTCTCTGAAGGGGGAGACCGAAAAACGATCCAAGGATGGATTCGATGGAAGATCGGGTGGAACAGCGAGGTCGAGTTCCGGAGGGAAATCTAGTGTGACATCCGGAAGGGTCCCCGGAGAAAGGAGGGGAGGGGGTACACTGGAAGGTTCCTCCACATCCATTCGTTCAACAGGTAAGTTTTGTTTTGCTTTTTCGTTTGATTGCAATTGTTCTTGAGTATTAAAGCCTCGAAAATTGTCGTCTGACATTGAATCTAATGATAGCCTTCTTGGAGCAGTGCTCATGTGGGCTTTTGTTTCTTTTGATCTTTTCTTTCTTTTCTTTACTGGAGAGAAGATTCTCTCGTCGTCTGAGGAGACGTTTTGGTTTGGCGTATGTTTTGTCATGAAAATTGTTTTTTGAGTAGGAGGATTTCGAGATAAAGCGTCAGCATTGCTGTTTGCTTTTCCCGGTTTATAAATTATTTTGTAAGTGTAGTTTGCGAGACTAAGTCGCCAATGGACCAGCCTGTTAGCCGGGTCCTTTACCGAGTGAAGCCATACGAGGGGCTTGTGATCGGTGACCAATACGAACTCTTGCCCATAGACATAGGGTCTGAAGTGATTTACGCAGTACAAAATGGCAAGAAGTTCCTTTTCGATTGTTGAGTAGTTGAGTTCATGTTTATTAAGTGTACGTGAGGCGTAACTAATGGGTCGATCCTTGCCGATTTCTCCTTGGCTAAGGACGCCCCCGACCGCGATATCCGATGCGTCGGTCGTGATAATAAATGGTTGTGAAAAATCTGGGTACTGGAGTACCGGTTCTTTGCAGAGGGCATCGCGAAGCGTTGTAAATGCTTTTTCTTGAGCATCAGTCCATTTAAAATGGGATTCCTTTTTCAATAGTAACGTTAGTGGTTTTGCGATCCCGGAAAAATTTTCAATGAAGCGACGGTAATATCCCGCGAGACCTAGGAATTGTTTGATTTTCTTTGGTGTAGTTGGTCTGGGATAATCCTTGAGAGCTTCGAGTTTTTTAGGGTCAGGCTTTACCCCATCTTCACTGATAATGTGGCCCAGGTAGGCCACTTCGCGTCTTAAAAATTCGCACTTATCGGGCTGTAACTTTAGGTTTGCCCGTCTCAGTCTTTTCGCGAGTTTGTTGAATTTTTTCGCGTGTTCGTCTAAGGTTTGTGCATAAATGACGATGTCGTCGAGGTACACAAACAACTCGTTGCCTTGTAGACCGGTGAGAACTTGGTCCATCAAGCGCTGGAATGTGGCGGGCGCGTTTTTGAGCCCGAATGGCATACGAGTGAATTGATAATGACCGAAAGGGGTCGAAAAAGCTGTTTTGTGAGCGTCGCCGGGATGCACCTTAATCTGGTGGAACCCACTGGCCAAATCAAATACGGAAAAATATTTTGCATTCCCCAAT
This sequence comes from Ophion obscuratus, assembly GCA_964007375.1. Taxonomy (NCBI): domain Eukaryota; kingdom Metazoa; phylum Arthropoda; class Insecta; order Hymenoptera; family Ichneumonidae; genus Ophion; species Ophion obscuratus. The sequence continues at coordinate 41,512,704 of OZ023315.1, read as the reverse complement.
TGATCTAGAATTTCCGAAATTTGAGGGAGGGGGTAAGCGTCCCCAATCGTTTTATCATTGAGATTGCGGTAGTCGATGACCATCCGCCATCTTTTGTTCCCTTGGGAATCGGCTTTCTTTGGCACGATCCAGAGAGGTGAACTATAAGGAGAGGTTGACGGTTCAATAATGTCTCCCGATATTAAATCGTTTACTTGTTTCGTGATTTCCTGTTTGTGGACAGGGGGAAAGCGATATTGTCGCGTAAAAACGGGTTGATCGTCCGTTGTAATTATTCGATGGTTTATAGCGTTGGTGAAACCGAGAGGAGAACCTGGGATATAAAATAGATCCAAATTTTCTTCGACGATTGAATTTACATTTTTACGTTCTTCCTCGTTAAGGTGATCGAAGCGTAATAGAGACAAAACTTCTTGTAATTTCTTTTCCTTTTCAACTACTAATACCCTTTTTCTTGGGGCAAGAAAATCAAAAGTTTCCCGTTCCGACATAACTTCTTCCGGAAACGGGAGAGAACCAAAAGAACCTACTTCATTTGCCTCCGGCTGTTTTCGAGCTATCGGGGCTGAAGTGGTCGAATTGATATCCGTATGAACCTTGTAACTAAATTCTTGAACAGTTACATACGGAATTTCCATAGAAAGATCGTCTTCAGTGGCGTTGTGAGCCATCAAATGCGCAATACCATTCTTAATCGTCACGAGTGCTTCGCCCATGAAAATCCCTTCTCCGAAATGGAGCCTCGGAATATATCCTTCTTTAATTTCGGGATTTTTTACTTTGACGTAGCATACAACCTTTGAACGTTTGGGAATGGATATATTTTGCTTCGAAACAAAAGGAATTACTTGATCACCATAACTCAGTTGTTCGCGTTTCCAATCAATAATGGCCTTGTTTCCAGCCAAAAATTCGGTTCCTAAAAGAGCGTGCTGCTCGATAGGGAACCAATCGTTTACAACGTGAAATTTTACGGGAATATTGTTCACCGTTAATACTACAGATCCCAAAGTTTTTACGGGAGTCGGCGAAATGCCGTCCAATCTCAAAATTTCGTAATTATTGATGTATGTGTTCACGATTTGATTTTTTATTAAGTTAACCTCGGCGCCCGAATCGATTAAAAATTCCGTAGGACCGGCTAATTGTGGGCAATCCAAAAATACCGAGGGAGAACTTTCCGAATTACTTAAGAGGACCCGGACGGTTCGCACGGTTCGGCGTCGATTATTCGTACCGGGCGCTCCTGGCGTTGTTCGTCCCGTGGGGAGGCCCTGTCCAAGGGACGGTTGTTCGAGTTTTTTGGAACGGGATTTTGCTTGTTCCGTTCGTCATTTTGTTTCCGGTAACACATGGCTTCGGAATGGCCAGGTTTTCGGCAATAGTTGCACGGAGGGCGCGGCCTAGCGTTATCGCGATCGTCGGCACGCGGCCCGTTATTTACATTGTTGTTATTATTATTATTATTCGCGATGCGTTCGTTAGCGGTCGCGGGTATGTGTGCGGGCCTCTTCTCGGGAAACCTTTGCCAACAGTTTTCCGATGGGTGAGGTCGTCCGCAATAACTACATGTCGTTCTTCCAGAGGGGGAGAACGTTTTGACGGGAGCAACGCTCGGTTTGTTTTCCGTGCGGTTGTCCCTAAAATGGGCGCGATCGCGCTCCATATCTTTTTCAACTTTAACGGCCTTGGAGAACGCATCCTCCAGGTCGCGGAAACTTTCGAGTTTTAAGCGTATACGAAAGTCGGGGGGAAGCCCCTTAATGAAACAATCGAGCGTATCATTATTAAGCGTGTTACGATGGTTCGGATGGATGTGACCGTGGTTGTCCACTTCGGCTTCGTAGATTGCCGTGTGGAGGTCCTTTACACGACTGATATAATCGATGATATGTTCGGATTTGTTTTTTGAAATATTTCCGAGTTCGCCTCGGAATTCGTTTAGGGTTTTCGCGGCTCCGAATAACGTCTTAAGGCGGTCCGCGAAATCGGTAATGTTATTGAAATTGTAGTCTTCTAGTGCCGTTGCGGCGTGACCCTTTAGTTTATTACGCAATAGTTGGGTCAAACTCGGTTCGAGGTGGGGAGGAAACATGTCCCGTGCTCTTTTACACGAGCGGATAAAACGAAGGACGGGGATATTGTACCCGTTAAACGTAGGGACCGACTCTAGCGCGTCCTTGAATTTTAAATTTGGGCTTATATGATTGTCGATATTAAGTTCTTCGTGAAAACTACGGGGTTCGGGGGGCGGAGATTCGTGGTTAGGCGAGAAGCGCTTTTCGTTTTTTATGTCGTGAATTTCGGCCTGTAAGTCCCCGAATCGCGAAATTATTTGTGAAAGTGCCCTATGGAGGGAAGAAAATTGTTCTTGTGTTTCGGCAATATCGGGCATCTCCGACATGTTCCGACTTTGTTCGTTTTCGAGGGCTTGAAGGGTTTTAATTCGTTCTCTAGTCTCCATGTCCTTTTCATGGAGGGCACGTTCTTGTTCTTGTAAGGTTTCGCGTTTTCGATCTATTTGTTCGTGGAGGAGACGCAATTCCTCTTCATTTAAAGCACGAGCTTGTGACCTCGTGGTAGACATTTTTTTAAAATTTGCGAAAAGATTGAATTTACGTAATCAATTTATATTTTACAAAACGTAACTTTAATTTTAATTACGACAATTGATTTATATTTTACGAGAATTTGATCAAATCACGATAATTAATTTATGTTTGACGGGTAATTTGATGACGTTAATTGAAATTGCGATGATTTAACTATATTTGAAGGAAATCGATCAAAATGCGGCTTTAGCGTATCCCACCGCTGCCACCAAAAATTTATCCTGTTACGTCCGGGAATTTATTTTAGATAAAAAAATAATAAATTCCTTTGAAAGAGAAATAACCGATTTCTGTTACGAGCTTGAGTTTACGTTGATTGTTTAATTAATACAATTTTATTTGTTTTTCAGAACGGACGCCAGCCTTGAGATCCTGCCTTTAGTCGGGAATGTGCCCAACAGGGATGAGGATCGAGCCACAGTTTTGATCGGTAACTAATAATTACTCGCGGGGATAGGGCAGTCGGTAAATAAGATAGTGAGTGGTAACGTGAGCATGCGACTTACCCTACGAGCGGCGGTGCGTAGCGGGTTTATCGACGGATGATCTGGTACCCGGAGAGAGGTCCTTCCGTCGGTAATGATGATCTCTAGGCGAACGACGATTTCCGCGATTGACGGTGAGGTAGATTTCTTACTTTTCGACGAGCATCCGCCCATCGATGTACCGACTCTTGTAGGTAAGGACGAGTTCCTGTCGTCCGACTGCGGTGAAGAACTCGTGGAGCGAAAGGAAACGACGTTGACGACTGGAGAAAGTTAATCGATGGTGATAATCTCGATGTCCGACGATATAACGGCGGTGGATGCGTCCGAAGCGACGCTGCCGGTCGATCGAGTCACTACACGGGTGTACCCACGGGGGTCGATAAGGAGGACTTTTCCGTAAAACGGAACGTTTGACACAACCTTTGGTCCAATTTTCACCGGATATAATGTTAGAGCGGCACGAATAATTTGTTTGAACACAGACGAGTTGTTTCCTCGAGACGCCGGTCGCGGCTTTTGCGCGGCTATCGCGATTGCGCGGCGAAGATTGAACTTGGTGCCACCTCGTCTTCTTGGCATTTATGAATTTAAATAGAAACAGATAAATATTTTCGGAAAAATCAATTGACCGTTAATTGGGTAAATGAGAGGATGAGTAAGATTATCATGCAGCAGGGGTTCGAGATACGAATCAGTCGACGTGCAGGAGAAGCACAACCGGTAGATTCAATCTCGAAATTTAAGCGAGGTAAGAATTGACGACGTGCAGGAGAAGCACAACCGACGATTCTTTGGAAAATGAAGGGAGGATTGGTGAAGGATTAATTTAATTAACGGACGGTTGATTTCTATACTCGATATGCAAAATTGCAAAATAAAATGTATTCGATTAATTGAGATGCCAAGGAATCGGGGGTGATAGATTGTTGACTCAAATAAATTCGTGAGAGATTGATTCAATAAATTAAACGATACGAAATACGTTGAGCGAATATTTCGATGAAGGATAAGGGTCGCGAAATAACTTTCACTGACTCTAAGATGTATATATATATATATATATATATTGTTACAAACTTGAAATATGATTATAATTACATAAAGCTTTTCGATGAGACGCAAAAATCAGACTCAGACTGTGAGTTACAATGACAAAAGAGATATTAGAAAAATGTAAAGAGAAAATATTAAAGAATTATTCCGATTTTCCAGCGTGCGGGTCCGACACGAACGCGGTGAGCGGAGAAGCGCAACTGACTGGTGGAGAGACCGGAGAACTAGCGAGCAGCGGAGGACTCGGCTTTTTATTGGTGCGGCGGTGAGGCGGTGTGGTGCGCATGCGCCGCGGAGAGGAGACGCCGACGTTGATGTTCCTTCTCGCTTGCTCTTATGGCGTTAAACGGAGGATTCGACGATAAATCAATTATTAAATTTAAATGTTATAACAAATAATTATGTCGGTTGGACTGACGATAAATTAATATTTTTAATTTATCGTTAGTCTCACAATTTGTTACAATAATATCGTTTTTAAATAAAGAAATATAATTTTATATAAATTCCAATTGTTGTTATTTATTCTTTTGTGTGCGAAGTAGATTCGATGTAAAAATACGGCGGTTAAATGAGAGAATAATGATTACAGTGCGAAATATACAAATTGCATATAACAATTATAAATGTGTAATTTATAATTAATAAAATAGAGCGCGCTATTATTTATGCGAGAGTAATTGTATTTAATATTCGGCTTTAGTCGAGGAATAATACTTCTTATTTGTATGTACGCAAAATATATAAATGTTCATAATGGCTAATTGTTTTTAGTTATGTTAAAATAGCGCGTGAAATATTTGTTATACTGATAATACTGAATTATAAAGATTGTCGCTTAACTAAATGATGAGAATAACGTTTATAATTCATTCGTCGCATTAAACAATTATTATAATTATTAATAATATTGTAAGTCGCATTGTGACGGCGTTAATCATTATTTGAATAATTTCTTTATTAATTAGGGCGTGTCTGAAATTGTTCTAGAATATTCTGCACGCAGAAATAATAATAATGATACGGGGTTGGAAACAAAGGAGACAAAGAGGCGATACGTGATATTGGCGTAGGAGCGGATGTTTAGTCTACATGGTATGGAGTGATAGCGATTTGTTTATCTCTTAATTAATTCTTGGGATTCGGCATGATGTGGTATTGTTTAAATTATTATTTCTTAGAAGCCTACGTGCAACACGTGGCCTGCATCATGGCGGCGCGTCCGAGAGAGACGCGTCGAGTGCGAGAGAGAAAGAGATATACATGCGCTGGGAAAGTTCGGGAAAAATCTGGCTAATGTCTTCTATTGTGTACTTGAAAATGAGAGAGCGTACGAGAAAAGACTTATACTGTAAAAAGAGCGCTTGCTCGTTTCAAGAGGCAATAAAGCAATTCAAGGGTTTTCTGGAAAATGTCTCGAAGGGAAGCGTTCGACTCGAGGGGCAATAAAGTAATTTGGGAAAAAGTCACGTAGCGTCTATTTGCCATAGTAGCCATGAGTAAGAGAGAGAGGATTAGGCTGGGTGAGAGTAAGAGAGAGAGAGACTCTATATACGAGGTGAGTCGCGGGGTCGCGAGTACATCGCGAGTTCGCGGATTACGCAATCTCGCGGTTTTTCGCGAGCACGTGAAAATAGGGGTGAGCGGGTTAATAGTCGTGATCCGTGGGTCGCGAATTATATCGCGGATCCGCGGAAAACTAGATTCGCGATTAAGAAAGAAGGTTTTTGTGATACGGGTTACATGAGCATGAAGGAGGTACGCGGGTAACCCGAAGGAGAAGGATAGAAGATGAGAAAGATACGATTGAGCGCGCGAAGTATCAGGCGAGCAGGAGGAGTACGTTGGTCTCCTAGCGGAGCGCTAGAGAGAGACGGAGCGAGAGCGCGCGGGTGCGCGCGAGCGTTAAGGAGAGACGAGGATAGAGAGTGAGTGCGCGCGGGCGCTGAAGAGAGACAAGGATGGAGAGCGAGTGCGCGCGGGCGTTGAGCTCGGCGCGCTAGCTAGGCGCGTTCAGCGGAAGTAGGTACATACTAGGGAAAGTCGTATGTACACAGACAAAAATAAGAAATGATGAAAAATAAATGCGCTCGTCACAATATGAGTTAAGGTTAATGAAAAATATTCTTGTATTGTGGATTATAACTTTGTATGTATGTATGTATAGCAATATATATATCTATAGGTATAATGTGTGTATGTGTATATATATATGTATGTATACGTATATATATATATATATATATGTGTGTATTCGTATAGAATAAAGGACAAGATCGGTATATGTATGTGTGTATATGTATATGGAGAATGGAGGGCAAGATCGCCAGGACGTAACAAGACTGTTCGGACTCGTTCCCAGTGGATGATTTTTTCAAATGTTTCACCCTCGGCACGAAGAAACCCTTTGAGGTCTACTTCTGCTGCTATGGACTATGAACGTGAACGAATCCGATGCGAGGCGCGGCGTGCTCAGTTTGTAGGAATTATTCGACAACAGAAACACTTGCATGCAGACTCGGATTCGATTCCCGATTAAAAAGACGTCGATTCGAACGAAAATTCACATGAGTTTCGACGTCGATCAATACGCCTGTTTTAACCGTTTTTTTATCGGACCGAGATGAATCCAATGTGAAAACTGGTCTATTCATATACTGTTTTGTGTTTCATTATCGAAATAGTCTTGAGACTCTTCGGACTCGTTCCCAGTGGATGATTTTTTCAAATGTTTCACCCTCGGCACGAAGAAACCCTTTGAGGTCTACTTCTGCTGCTACGGACTATGAACGTGAACGAATCCGATGCGAGGCGCGGCGTTCTCAGTTTGGAGGGATTATTCGTCAACAGGAACACTTGCATGCAGATTCGGATTCGTTTCCCGATTCAAAAGTCGTCGATTCGAAAGAAAATTCACATGAGGTTCGACGTTGAAAAATACGCCTGTTTCAACCATTTTTTTACCGGACCGAGAAGAATCGAATGTGAAAACCGGTCCATTCTTATTCGCTTTTTTGTTTCATTATCGAAATAACCTTTCGACGGTTCGGACTCGTTATCGGTGGGTGATTTTGAAAAATATTTCACCCTCGGCACGAAAAAAGCCGTTGAGGACTACTACTGCTGCTGTGGACTGTGAACGTGAAAGCATCAGATGCTCGGCGCGGCGTTCTCTGTTTGAAGGCATTATTCGACAACAGAAACACTTGCATGCAAACTCGGCTTCGTTTCTCGATTTAAAAGTGGTCGATTCGAACGAAAATTTACATGACTTTCGACGTCGATAAATACGCCTGTTTTACCCGATTTTTTTACCGGACCGAGACGAATCCAATCTGACAACCGATCCATTCATGTTCTGTTTTGTGCTTCATTATCGAAATAGACTTGAGACTGTTCGGACTCGTTCCCAGTGGGTGATTTTTTAAACTGTTTCACCCTCGGCACGAAAAAAGCCGTTGAGGACTACTACTGCTGCTGTGGACTGGGAACGTGAAAGCATCAGATGCTCTGCGCGGCGTTCTCAGTTTGTAAGCATTATTCGACAACAGAAACACTTGCATGCAAACTCGGATTCGTTTCTCGATTTAAAAGTCGTCGATTCGAACGAAAATTTACATGAGATTCGACGTTGATAAATACGCCTGTTTCAACCGTTTTTTTTACCGGACCGAGACGAATCCAATCTGAAAACCGATCCATTCATGTTCTGTTTTGTGTTTCAATATCGAAATAACATTCAGACAGGTCGGCCTCCTTCCCAGTGGTTGATTTTCAACAATGTTTCACTCTCGGCACGAAAATAGGCGTTGAGGACTGCCACTGCGGCTGTGGACTATGAACGTCAACGAATCCGATGCTAGGCGCGGCGTTATCAGTTTGGAGGGATTATTCGTCAACTGGAACACTTGCATGCAGATTCGGACTCGTTTCCCGATTTAAAAGTCGTCGATTCGAAAGAAAATTCACATGAGATTTGACGTTGAAAACTACGCCTGTTTCAACCATTTTTTTACCGGACCGAGACGAATCCAATCTGACAACCGATCCATTCATGTTCTGTTTTGTGTTTCATTATCGAAATAACCTTGAGACTGTTCGGACTCCTTCCCAGTGGGTGTTTTTCAAAAATGTTCCACTCTCAGCACGAAAATAGGCGTTGAGGACTGTTACTGCTGCTGTGGACTATGAATGTGAACGAATCCGATGCTCGGCGCGGCGTTCTCAGTTTGTAGGGATTATTCGACAACAGAAACACTTGCATGCAGACTCGGACTCGTTTACCGATTTAAAAGTCGTCGATTCGAACGAAAATTCACATGACTTTCGACGTCGATAAATACGCCTGTTTTAACCGATTTTTTTACCGGACCGAGACGAATCCAATCCGACAACCGATCCATTCATGATCTGTTTTGTGCTTCATTATCGAAATAGACTTGAGACTGTTCGGACTCGTTCCCAGTGGGTGATTTTTTAAACTGTTTCACCCTCGGCACGAAGAAACCCTTTGAGGTCTACTTCTGCTGCTATGGACTATGAACGTGAACGAATCCGATGCGAGGCGCGGCGTGTTCAGTTTGTAGGAATTAGTCGACAACAGAAACACTTGCATGCAGACTCGGATTCGATTCCCGATTAAAAAGACGTCGATTCGAACGAAAATTCACATGAGTTTCGACGTCGATCAATACGCCTGTTTTAACCGTTTTTTTATCGGACCGAGATGAATCCAATGTGAAAACTGGTCTATTCATATACTGTTTTGTGTTTCATTATCGAAATAGTCTTGAGACTCTTCGGACTCGTTCCCAGTGGATGATTTTTTCAAATGTTTCACCCTCGGCACGAAGAAACCCTTTGAGGTCTACTTCTGCTGCTACGGACTATGAACGTGAACGAATCCGATGCGAGGCGCGGCGTTCTCAGTTTGGAGGGATTATTCGTCAACAGGAACACTTGCATGCAGATTCGGATTCGTTTCCCGATTCAAAAGTCGTCGATTCGAAAGAAAATTCACATGAGGTTCGACGTTGAAAAATACGCCTGTTTCAACCATTTTTTTACCGGACCGAGAAGAATCGAATGTGAAAACCGGTCCATTCTTATTCGCTTTTTTGTTTCATTATCGAAATAACCTTTCGACGGTTCGGACTCGTTATCGGTGGGTGATTTTGAAAAATATTTCACCCTCGGCACGAACAAAGCCGTTGAGGACTACTACTGCTGCTGTGGACTGTGAACGTGAAAGCATCAGATGCTCTGCGCGGCGTTCTCTGTTTGAAGGCATTATTCGAAAACAGAAACACTTGCATGCAAACTCGGATTCGTTTCTCGATTTAAAAGTCGTCGATTCGAACGAAAATTTACATGACTTTCGACGTCGATAAATACGCCTGTTTTACCCGATTTTTTTACCGGACCGAGACGAATCCAATCTGACAACCGATCCATTCATGTTCTGTTTTGTGCTTCATTATCGAAATAGACTTGAGACTGTTCGGACTCGTTCCCAGTGGATGATTTTTTCGAATGTTTCACCCTCGGCACGAAGAAACCCTTTGAGGTCTACTTCTGCTGCTATGGACTATGAACGTGAACGAATCCGATGCGAGGCGCGGCGTGCTCAGTTTGTAGGAATTATTCGACAACAGAAACACTTGCATGCAGACTCGGATTCGATTCCCGATTAAAAAGACGTCGATTCGAACGAAAATTCACATGAGTTTCGACGTAGATCAATACGCCTGTTTTAACCGTTTTTTTATCGGACCGAGATGAATCCAATGTGAAAACTGGTCTATTCATATACTGTTTTGTGTTTCATTATCGAAATAGTCTTGAGACTCTTCGGACTCGTTCCCAGTGGATGATTTTTTCAAATGTTTCACCCTCGGCACGAAGAAACCCTTTGAGGTCTACTTCTGCTGCTACGGACTATGAACGTGAACGAATCCGATGCGAGGCGCGGCGTTCTCAGTTTGGAGGGATTATTCGTCAACAGGAACACTTGCATGCAGATTCGGATTCGTTTCCCGATTCAAAAGTCGTCGATTCGAAAGAAAATTCACATGAGGTTCGACGTTGAAAAATACGCCTGTTTCAACCATTTTTTTACCAAACCGAGAAGAATCGAATGTGAAAACCGGTCCATTCTTATTCGCTTTTTTGTTTCATTATCGAAATAACCTTTCGACGGTTCGGACTCGTTATCGGTGGGTGATTTTGAAAAATATTTCACCCTCGGCACGAAAAAAGCCTTTGAGGACTACTACTGCTGCTGTGGACTGTGAACGTGAAAGCATCAGATGCTCTGCGCGGCGTTCTCTGTTTGAAGGCATTATTCGAAAACAGAAACACTTGCATGCAAACTCGGATTCGTTTCTCGATTTAAAAGTCGTCGATTCGAACGAAAATTTACATGACTTTCGACGTCGATAAATACGCCTGTTTTACCCGATTTTTTTACCGGACCGAGACGAATCCAATCTGACAACCGATCCATTCATGTTCTGTTTTGTGCTTCATTATCGAAATAGACTTGAGACTGTTCGGACTCGTTCCCAGTGGGTGATTTTTTAAACTGTTTCACCCTCGGCACGAAAAAAGCCGTTGAGGACTACTACTGCTGCTGTGGACTGTGAACGTGAAAGCATCAGATGCTCTGCGCGGCGTTCTCAGTTTGTAAGCATTATTCGACAATAGAAACACTTGCATGCAAACTCGGAATCGTTCTTCGATTTAAAAGTCGTCGATTCGAACGAAAATTTACATGAGATTCGACGTTGATAAATACGCCTGTTTCAACCGTTTTTTTTACCGGACCAAGACGAATCCAATCTGAAAACCGATCCATTCATGTTCTGTTTTGTGTTTCATTATCGAAATATCATTGAGACTGTTCGGACTCCTTCCCAGTGGGTGATTTTCAACAATGTTTCACTCTCGGCATTAAAATAGGCGTTGAGGACTGCCACTGCGGCTGTGGACTATGAACGTCAACGAATCCGATGCTAGGCGCGGCGTTCTCAGTTTGGAGGGACTATTCGTCAACAGAAACACTTGCATGCAGATTCGGATTCGTTTCCCGATTTAAAAGTCGTCGATTCGAAAGAAAATTCAGATGAGATTCGACGTTGATAAATACGCCTGTTTCAACCGTTTTTTTCACCGCACCGAAACGAATCCTATCTGACAACCGATCTATTCATGTTCTGTTTTGTGTTTCATTATCGAAATAACCTTGAGACTGTTCGGACTCCTTCGCAGTGGGTGATTTTCAAAAATGTTTCACTCTCAGCACGAAAATAGGGGTTGAGGACTGCTACTGCTGCTGTGGACTGTGAACGTGAAAGCATCAGACGCTCTGCGCGGCGTTCTCAGTTTGTTGGCATTATTCGAGCACAGAAACACTTGCATGCAAACTCGGATTCGTTTCTCGATTTAAAAGTCGTCGATTCGAACGAAAATTTACATGAGATTCGACGTTGATAAATACGCCTGTTTCAACCGTTTTTTTACCGGACCAAGACGAATCCAATCTGAAAACCGATCCATTCATGTTCTGTTTTGTGTTTCATTATCGAAATATCATTGAGACTGTTCGGACTCCTTCCCAGTGGGTGATTTTCAACACTGTTTCACTCTCGGCATTAAAATAGGCGTTGAGGACTGCCACTGCGGCTGTGGACTATGAACGTCAACGAATCCGATGCTAGGCGCGGCGTTCTCAGTTTGGAGGGACTATTCGTCAACAGAAACACTTGCATGCAGATTCGGATTCGTTTCCCGATTTAAAAGTCGTCGATTCGAAAGAAAATTCAGATGAGATTCGACGTTGATAAATACGCCTGTTTCAACCGTTTTTTTCACCGCACCGAAACGAATCCTATCTGACAACCGATCTATTCATGTTCTGTTTTGTGTTTCATTATCGAAATAACCTTGAGACTGTTCGGACTCCTTCGCAGTGGGTGATTTTCAAAAATGTTTCACTCTCAGCACGAAAATAGGGGTTGAGGACTGCTACTGCTGCTGTGGGCTGTGAACGTGAAAGCATCAGACGCTCTGCGCGGCGTTCTCAGTTTGTTGGCATTATTCAATAACAGAAACACTTGCATGCAAACTCGGATTCGTTTCTCGATTTCAAAGTCGTCGATTCGAACGAAAATTTACATGAGATTCGACGTTCATAAATACGCCTGTTTCAACCGTTTTTTTTACAGGACCGAGACGAATCCAACATGAAAACCGATCCATTCATGTTCTTTTTTGTGTATCGTTATCGAAATAACATTGAGACTGTTCGGCCTCCTTCCCAGTGGGTGATTTTCAACAATGTTTCACTCTCGGCACGAAAATAGGCGTTGAGGACTGCCACTGCGGCTGTGGACTATGAACGTCAACGAATCCGATGCTAGGCGCGGCGTTATCAGTTTGGAGGGATTATTCGTCAACTGGAACACTTGCATGCAGATTCGGACTCGTTTCCTGATTTAAAAGTCGTCGATTCGAAAGAAAATTCACATGACATTCGACGTTGAAAAATACGCCTGTTTCAACCATTTTTTTACCGGACCGAGACGAATCCAATCTGACAACCGATCCATTCATGATCTGTTTTGTGTTTCATTATCGAAATAACCTTGAGACTGTTCGGACTCCTTCCCAGTGGGTGTTTTTCAAAAATGTTCCACTCTCGGCACGAAAATAGGCGTTGAGGACTGTTACTGCTGCTGTGGACTATGAATGTGAACGAATCCGATGCTCGACGCGGCGTTCTCAGTTTGTAGGGATTATTCGACAACAGAAACACTTGCATGCAGACTCGGATTCGTTTACCGATTTAAAAGTCGTCGATTCGAACGAAAATTCACATGACTTTCGACGTCGATAAATACGCCTGTTTTAACCGATTTTTTTACCGGACCGAGACGAATCCAATCCGACAACCGATCCATTCATGATCTGTTTTGTGCTTCATTATCGAAATAGACTTGAGACTGTTTGGACTCGTTCCCAGTGGGTGATTTTTTAAACTGTTTCACCCTCGGCACGAAAAACGTCGTTGAGGACTACTACTGCTGCTGTGGACTGTGAACGTGAAAGCATCAGATGCTCTGCGCGGCGTTCTCAGTTTGTAGGCATTATTCGACAACAGAAACACTTGCATGCAAACTCGGATTCGTTTCTCGATTTAAAAGTCGTCGATTCGAACGAAAATTTACATGAGATTCGACGTTGATAAATACGCCTGTTTCAACCGTTTTTTTTACCGGACCAAGACGAATCCAATCTGAAAACCGATCCATTCATGTTCTGTTTTGTGTTTCATTATCGAAATATCATTGAGACTGTTCGGACTCCTTCCCAGTGGGTGATTTTCAACAATGTTTCACTCTCGGCATTAAAATAGGCGTTGAGGACTGCCACTGCGGCTGTGGACTATGAACGTCAACGAATCCGATGCTAGGCGCGGCGTTCTCAGTTTGGAGGGACTATTCGTCAACAGAAACACTTGCATGCAGATTCGGATTCGTTTCCCGATTTAAAAGTCGTCGATTCGAAAGAAAATTCAGATGTGATTCGACGTTGATAAATACGCCTGTTTCAACCGTTTTTTTCACCGCACCGAAACGAATCCTATCTGACAACCGATCTATTCATGTTCTGTTTTGTGTTTCATTATCGAAATAACCTTGAGACTGTTCGGACTCCTTCGCAGTGGGTGATTTTCAAGAATGTTTCACTCTCAGCACGAAAATAGGGGTTGGGGACTGCTACTGCTGCTGTGGACTGTGAACGTGAAAGCATCAGACGCTCTGCGCGGCGTTCTCAGTTTGTTGGCATTATTCGACAACAGAAACACTTGCATGCAAACTCGGATTCGTTTCTCGATTTCAAAGTCGTCGATTCGAACGAAAATTTACATGAGATTCGACGTTGAAAAATACGCCTGTTTCAACCGTTTTTTTTACAGGACCGAGACGAATCCAACATGAAAACCGATCCATTCATGTTCTTTTTTGTGTATCGTTATCGAAATAACATTGAGACTGTTCGGCCTCCTTCCCAGTGGGTGATTTTCAACAATGTTTCACTCTCGGCACGAAAATAGGCGTTGAGGACTGCCACTGCGGCTGTGGACTATGAACGTCAACGAATCCGACGCTAGGCGGGGCGTTCTCAGTTTGTAGGGATTATTCGACATCAGAAACACTTGCATGCAGATTCGGATTCGTTTCCCGATTTAAAAGTCGTCGATTCGACCAAAAATTCCCATGAGTTTCGACGTCGATATATACGCATGTTTTAATCATTTTTTTTCGGACCGAGACGAATCCAATGTAGAAACCGGTCTATTCATATTCTGTTTTGTGTTTCATTATCGAATTAGTCTTGAGGCTGGTCGGATTCGTTCACAGTGGGGGATTTTGTAAAATGTTTCACCCTCGGAACGAAAATAGCCGTTGAGGACTGCGACTGCTGCTGTGGACTATGAACATGAACGAAACCGATGCTCGGCGCGGCGTGCTCAGTTTGTAGGAATTATTCGACAACAGAAACACTTGCATGCAGACTCGGATTCGATTCCCGATTAAAAAGACGTCGATTCGAACGAAAATTCACATGAGTTTCGACGTCGATCAATACGCCTGTTTTAACCGTTTTTTTATCGGACCGAGATGAATCCAATGTGAAAACTGGTCTATTCATATACTGTTTTGTGTTTCATTATCGAAATAGTCTTGAGACTGTTCGGACTCGTTCCCAGTGGATGATTTTTTCAAATGTTTCACCCTCGGCACGAAGAAACCCTTTGAGGTCTACTTCTGCTGCTATGGACTATGAACGTGAACGAATCCGATGCGAGGCGCGGCGTGCTCAGTTTGTAGGAATTATTCGACAACAGAAACACTTGCATGCAGACTCGGATTCGATTCCCGATTAAAAAGACGTCGATTCGAACGAAAATTCACATGAGTTTCGACGTCGATCAATACGCCTGTTTTAACCGTTTTTTTATCGGACCGAGATGAATCCAATGTGAAAACTGGTCTATTCATATACTGTTTTGTGTTTCATTATCGAAATAGTCTTGAGACTCTTCGGACTCGTTCCCAGTGGATGATTTTTTCAAATGTTTCACCCTCGGCACGAAGAAACCCTTTGAGGTCTACTTCTGCTGCTACGGACTATGAACGTGAACGAATCCGATGCGAGGCGCGGCGTTCTCAGTTTGGAGGGATTATTCGTCAACAGGAACACTTGCATGCAGATTCGGATTCGTTTCCCGATTCAAAAGTCGTCGATTCGAAAGAAAATTCACATGAGGTTCGACGTTGAAAAATACGCCTGTTTCAACCATTTTTTTACCGGACCGAGAAGAATCGAATGTGAAAACCGGTCCATTCTTATTCGCTTTTTTGTTTCATTATCGAAATAACCTTTCGACGGTTCGGACTCGTTATCGGTGGGTGATTTTGAAAAATATTTCACCCTCGGCACGAAAAAAGCCGTTGAGGACTACTACTGCTGCTGTGGACTGTGAACGTGAAAGCATCAGATGCTCGGCGCGGCGTTCTCTGTTTGAAGGCATTATTCGACAACAGAAACACTTGCATGCAAACTCGGCTTCGTTTCTCGATTTAAAAGTGGTCGATTCGAACGAAAATTTACATGACTTTCGACGTCGATAAATACGCCTGTTTTACCCGATTTTTTTACCGGACCGAGACGAATCCAATCTGACAACCGATCCATTCATGTTCTGTTTTGTGCTTCATTATCGAAATAGACTTGAGACTGTTCGGACTCGTTCCCAGTGGGTGATTTTTTAAACTGTTTCACCCTCGGCACGAAAAAAGCCGTTGAGGACTACTACTGCTGCTGTGGACTGGGAACGTGAAAGCATCAGATGCTCTGCGCGGCGTTCTCAGTTTGTAAGCATTATTCGACAACAGAAACACTTGCATGCAAACTCGGATTCGTTTCTCGATTTAAAAGTCGTCGATTCGAACGAAAATTTACATGAGATTCGACGTTGATAAATACGCCTGTTTCAACCGTTTTTTTTACCGGACCGAGACGAATCCAATCTGAAAACCGATCCATTCATGTTCTGTTTTGTGTTTCAATATCGAAATAACATTCAGACAGGTCGGCCTCCTTCCCAGTGGTTGATTTTCAACAATGTTTCACTCTCGGCACGAAAATAGGCGTTGAGGACTGCCACTGCGGCTGTGGACTATGAACGTCAACGAATCCGATGCTAGGCGCGGCGTTATCAGTTTGGAGGGATTATTCGTCAACTGGAACACTTGCATGCAGATTCGGACTCGTTTCCCGATTTAAAAGTCGTCGATTCGAAAGAAAATTCACATGAGATTTGACGTTGAAAACTACGCCTGTTTCAACCATTTTTTTACCGGACCGAGACGAATCCAATCTGACAACCGATCCATTCATGTTCTGTTTTGTGTTTCATTATCGAAATAACCTTGAGACTGTTCGGACTCCTTCCCAGTGGGTGTTTTTCAAAAATGTTCCACTCTCAGCACGAAAATAGGCGTTGAGGACTGTTACTGCTGCTGTGGACTATGAATGTGAACGAATCCGATGCTCGGCGCGGCGTTCTCAGTTTGTAGGGATTATTCGACAACAGAAACACTTGCATGCAGACTCGGACTCGTTTACCGATTTAAAAGTCGTCGATTCGAACGAAAATTCACATGACTTTCGACGTCGATAAATACGCCTGTTTTAACCGATTTTTTTACCGGACCGAGACGAATCCAATCCGACAACCGATCCATTCATGATCTGTTTTGTGCTTCATTATCGAAATAGACTTGAGACTGTTCGGACTCGTTCCCAGTGGGTGATTTTTTAAACTGTTTCACCCTCGGCACGAAGAAACCCTTTGAGGTCTACTTCTGCTGCTATGGACTATGAACGTGAACGAATCCGATGCGAGGCGCGGCGTGCTCAGTTTGTAGGAATTAGTCGACAACAGAAACACTTGCATGCAGACTCGGATTCGATTCCCGATTAAAAAGACGTCGATTCGAACGAAAATTCACATGAGTTTCGACGTCGATCAATACGCCTGTTTTAACCGTTTTTTTATCGGACCGAGATGAATCCAATGTGAAAACTGGTCTATTCATATACTGTTTTGTGTTTCATTATCGAAATAGTCTTGAGACTCTTCGGACTCGTTCCCAGTGGATGATTTTTTCAAATGTTTCACCCTCGGCACGAAGAAACCCTTTGAGGTCTACTTCTGCTGCTACGGACTATGAACGTGAACGAATCCGATGCGAGGCGCGGCGTTCTCAGTTTGGAGGGATTATTCGTCAACAGGAACACTTGCATGCAGATTCGGATTCGTTTCCCGATTCAAAAGTCGTCGATTCGAAAGAAAATTCACATGAGGTTCGACGTTGAAAAATACGCCTGTTTCAACCATTTTTTTACCAAACCGAGAAGAATCGAATGTGAAAACCGGTCCATTCTTATTCGCTTTTTTGTTTCATTATCGAAATAACCTTTCGACGGTTCGGACTCGTTATCGGTGGGTGATTTTGAAAAATATTTCACCCTCGGCACGAAAAAAGCCTTTGAGGACTACTACTGCTGCTGTGGACTGTGAACGTGAAAGCATCAGATGCTCTGCGCGGCGTTCTCTGTTTGAAGGCATTATTCGAAAACAGAAACACTTGCATGCAAACTCGGATTCGTTTCTCGATTTAAAAGTCGTCGATTCGAACGAAAATTTACATGACTTTCGACGTCGATAAATACGCCTGTTTTACCCGATTTTTTTACCGGACCGAGACGAATCCAATCTGACAACCGATCCATTCATGTTCTGTTTTGTGCTTCATTATCGAAATAGACTTGAGACTGTTCGGACTCGTTCCCAGTGGGTGATTTTTTAAACTGTTTCACCCTCGGCACGAAAAAAGCCGTTGAGGACTACTACTGCTGCTGTGGACTGTGAACGTGAAAGCATCAGATGCTCTGCGCGGCGTTCTCAGTTTGTAAGCATTATTCGACAATAGAAACACTTGCATGCAAACTCGGAATCGTTCTTCGATTTAAAAGTCGTCGATTCGAACGAAAATTTACATGAGATTCGACGTTGATAAATACGCCTGTTTCAACCGTTTTTTTTACCGGACCAAGACGAATCCAATCTGAAAACCGATCCATTCATGTTCTGTTTTGTGTTTCATTATCGAAATATCATTGAGACTGTTCGGACTCCTTCCCAGTGGGTGATTTTCAACAATGTTTCACTCTCGGCATTAAAATAGGCGTTGAGGACTGCCACTGCGGCTGTGGACTATGAACGTCAACGAATCCGATGCTAGGCGCGGCGTTCTCAGTTTGGAGGGACTATTCGTCAACAGAAACACTTGCATGCAGATTCGGATTCGTTTCCCGATTTAAAAGTCGTCGATTCGAAAGAAAATTCAGATGAGATTCGACGTTGATAAATACGCCTGTTTCAACCGTTTTTTTCACCGCACCGAAACGAATCCTATCTGACAACCGATCTATTCATGTTCTGTTTTGTGTTTCATTATCGAAATAACCTTGAGACTGTTCGGACTCCTTCGCAGTGGGTGATTTTCAAAAATGTTTCACTCTCAGCACGAAAATAGGGGTTGAGGACTGCTACTGCTGCTGTGGACTGTGAACGTGAAAGCATCAGACGCTCTGCGCGGCGTTCTCAGTTTGTTGGCATTATTCGAGCACAGAAACACTTGCATGCAAACTCGGATTCGTTTCTCGATTTAAAAGTCGTCGATTCGAACGAAAATTTACATGAGATTCGACGTTGATAAATACGCCTGTTTCAACCGTTTTTTTACCGGACCAAGACGAATCCAATCTGAAAACCGATCCATTCATGTTCTGTTTTGTGTTTCATTATCGAAATATCATTGAGACTGTTCGGACTCCTTCCCAGTGGGTGATTTTCAACACTGTTTCACTCTCGGCATTAAAATAGGCGTTGAGGACTGCCACTGCGGCTGTGGACTATGAACGTCAACGAATCCGATGCTAGGCGCGGCGTTCTCAGTTTGGAGGGACTATTCGTCAACAGAAACACTTGCATGCAGATTCGGATTCGTTTCCCGATTTAAAAGTCGTCGATTCGAAAGAAAATTCAGATGAGATTCGACGTTGATAAATACGCCTGTTTCAACCGTTTTTTTCACCGCACCGAAACGAATCCTATCTGACAACCGATCTATTCATGTTCTGTTTTGTGTTTCATTATCGAAATAACCTTGAGACTGTTCGGACTCCTTCGCAGTGGGTGATTTTCAAAAATGTTTCACTCTCAGCACGAAAATAGGGGTTGAGGACTGCTACTGCTGCTGTGGGCTGTGAACGTGAAAGCATCAGACGCTCTGCGCGGCGTTCTCAGTTTGTTGGCATTATTCAATAACAGAAACACTTGCATGCAAACTCGGATTCGTTTCTCGATTTCAAAGTCGTCGATTCGAACGAAAATTTACATGAGATTCGACGTTCATAAATACGCCTGTTTCAACCGTTTTTTTTACAGGACCGAGACGAATCCAACATGAAAACCGATCCATTCATGTTCTTTTTTGTGTATCGTTATCGAAATAACATTGAGACTGTTCGGCCTCCTTCCCAGTGGGTGATTTTCAACAATGTTTCACTCTCGGCACGAAAATAGGCGTTGAGGACTGCCACTGCGGCTGTGGACTATGAACGTCAACGAATCCGATGCTAGGCGCGGCGTTATCAGTTTGGAGGGATTATTCGTCAACTGGAACACTTGCATGCAGATTCGGACTCGTTTCCTGATTTAAAAGTCGTCGATTCGAAAGAAAATTCACATGACATTCGACGTTGAAAAATACGCCTGTTTCAACCATTTTTTTACCGGACCGAGACGAATCCAATCTGACAACCGATCCATTCATGATCTGTTTTGTGTTTCATTATCGAAATAACCTTGAGACTGTTCGGACTCCTTCCCAGTGGGTGTTTTTCAAAAATGTTCCACTCTCGGCACGAAAATAGGCGTTGAGGACTGTTACTGCTGCTGTGGACTATGAATGTGAACGAATCCGATGCTCGACGCGGCGTTCTCAGTTTGTAGGGATTATTCGACAACAGAAACACTTGCATGCAGACTCGGATTCGTTTACCGATTTAAAAGTCGTCGATTCGAACGAAAATTCACATGACTTTCGACGTCGATAAATACGCCTGTTTTAACCGATTTTTTTACCGGACCGAGACGAATCCAATCCGACAACCGATCCATTCATGATCTGTTTTGTGCTTCATTATCGAAATAGACTTGAGACTGTTTGGACTCGTTCCCAGTGGGTGATTTTTTAAACTGTTTCACCCTCGGCACGAAAAACGTCGTTGAGGACTACTACTGCTGCTGTGGACTGTGAACGTGAAAGCATCAGATGCTCTGCGCGGCGTTCTCAGTTTGTAGGCATTATTCGACAACAGAAACACTTGCATGCAAACTCGGATTCGTTTCTCGATTTAAAAGTCGTCGATTCGAACGAAAATTTACATGAGATTCGACGTTGATAAATACGCCTGTTTCAACCGTTTTTTTTACCGGACCAAGACGAATCCAATCTGAAAACCGATCCATTCATGTTCTGTTTTGTGTTTCATTATCGAAATATCATTGAGACTGTTCGGACTCCTTCCCAGTGGGTGATTTTCAACAATGTTTCACTCTCGGCATTAAAATAGGCGTTGAGGACTGCCACTGCGGCTGTGGACTATGAACGTCAACGAATCCGATGCTAGGCGCGGCGTTCTCAGTTTGGAGGGACTATTCGTCAACAGAAACACTTGCATGCAGATTCGGATTCGTTTCCCGATTTAAAAGTCGTCGATTCGAAAGAAAATTCAGATGTGATTCGACGTTGATAAATACGCCTGTTTCAACCGTTTTTTTCACCGCACCGAAACGAATCCTATCTGACAACCGATCTATTCATGTTCTGTTTTGTGTTTCATTATCGAAATAACCTTGAGACTGTTCGGACTCCTTCGCAGTGGGTGATTTTCAAGAATGTTTCACTCTCAGCACGAAAATAGGGGTTGGGGACTGCTACTGCTGCTGTGGACTGTGAACGTGAAAGCATCAGACGCTCTGCGCGGCGTTCTCAGTTTGTTGGCATTATTCGACAACAGAAACACTTGCATGCAAACTCGGATTCGTTTCTCGATTTCAAAGTCGTCGATTCGAACGAAAATTTACATGAGATTCGACGTTGAAAAATACGCCTGTTTCAACCGTTTTTTTTACAGGACCGAGACGAATCCAACATGAAAACCGATCCATTCATGTTCTTTTTTGTGTATCGTTATCGAAATAACATTGAGACTGTTCGGCCTCCTTCCCAGTGGGTGATTTTCAACAATGTTTCACTCTCGGCACGAAAATAGGCGTTGAGGACTGCCACTGCGGCTGTGGACTATGAACGTCAACGAATCCGACGCTAGGCGGGGCGTTCTCAGTTTGTAGGGATTATTCGACATCAGAAACACTTGCATGCAGATTCGGATTCGTTTCCCGATTTAAAAGTCGTCGATTCGACCAAAAATTCCCATGAGTTTCGACGTCGATATATACGCATGTTTTAATCATTTTTTTTCGGACCGAGACGAATCCAATGTAGAAACCGGTCTATTCATATTCTGTTTTGTGTTTCATTATCGAATTAGTCTTGAGGCTGGTCGGATTCGTTCACAGTGGGGGATTTTGTAAAATGTTTCACCCTCGGAACGAAAATAGCCGTTGAGGACTGCGACTGCTGCTGTGGACTATGAACATGAACGAAACCGATGCTCGGCGCGGCGTGCTCAGTTTGTAGGAATTATTCGACAACAGAAACACTTGCATGCAGACTCGGATTCGATTCCCGATTAAAAAGACGTCGATTCGAACGAAAATTCACATGAGTTTCGACGTCGATCAATACGCCTGTTTTAACCGTTTTTTTATCGGACCGAGATGAATCCAATGTGAAAACTGGTCTATTCATATACTGTTTTGTGTTTCATTATCGAAATAGTCTTGAGACTGTTCGGACTCGTTCCCAGTGGATGATTTTTTCAAATGTTTCACCCTCGGCACGAAGAAACCCTTTGAGGTCTACTTCTGCTGCTATGGACTATGAACGTGAACGAATCCGATGCGAGGCGCGGCGTGCTCAGTTTGTAGGAATTATTCGACAACAGAAACACTTGCATGCAGACTCGGATTCGATTCCCGATTAAAAAGACGTCGATTCGAACGAAAATTCACATGAGTTTCGACGTCGATCAATACGCCTGTTTTAACCGTTTTTTTATCGGACCGAGATGAATCCAATGTGAAAACTGGTCTATTCATATACTGTTTTGTGTTTCATTATCGAAATAGTCTTGAGACTCTTCGGACTCGTTCCCAGTGGATGATTTTTTCAAATGTTTCACCCTCGGCACGAAGAAACCCTTTGAGGTCTACTTCTGCTGCTACGGACTATGAACGTGAACGAATCCGATGCGAGGCGCGGCGTTCTCAGTTTGGAGGGATTATTCGTCAACAGGAACACTTGCATGCAGATTCGGATTCGTTTCCCGATTCAAAAGTCGTCGATTCGAAAGAAAATTCACATGAGGTTCGACGTTGAAAAATACGCCTGTTTCAACCATTTTTTTACCGGACCGAGAAGAATCGAATGTGAAAACCGGTCCATTCTTATTCGCTTTTTTGTTTCATTATCGAAATAACCTTTCGACGGTTCGGACTCGTTATCGGTGGGTGATTTTGAAAAATATTTCACCCTCGGCACGAAAAAAGCCGTTGAGGACTACTACTGCTGCTGTGGACTGTGAACGTGAAAGCATCAGATGCTCGGCGCGGCGTTCTCTGTTTGAAGGCATTATTCGACAACAGAAACACTTGCATGCAAACTCGGCTTCGTTTCTCGATTTAAAAGTGGTCGATTCGAACGAAAATTTACATGACTTTCGACGTCGATAAATACGCCTGTTTTACCCGATTTTTTTACCGGACCGAGACGAATCCAATCTGACAACCGATCCATTCATGTTCTGTTTTGTGCTTCATTATCGAAATAGACTTGAGACTGTTCGGACTCGTTCCCAGTGGGTGATTTTTTAAACTGTTTCACCCTCGGCACGAAAAAAGCCGTTGAGGACTACTACTGCTGCTGTGGACTGGGAACGTGAAAGCATCAGATGCTCTGCGCGGCGTTCTCAGTTTGTAAGCATTATTCGACAACAGAAACACTTGCATGCAAACTCGGATTCGTTTCTCGATTTAAAAGTCGTCGATTCGAACGAAAATTTACATGAGATTCGACGTTGATAAATACGCCTGTTTCAACCGTTTTTTTTACCGGACCGAGACGAATCCAATCTGAAAACCGATCCATTCATGTTCTGTTTTGTGTTTCAATATCGAAATAACATTCAGACAGGTCGGCCTCCTTCCCAGTGGTTGATTTTCAACAATGTTTCACTCTCGGCACGAAAATAGGCGTTGAGGACTGCCACTGCGGCTGTGGACTATGAACGTCAACGAATCCGATGCTAGGCGCGGCGTTATCAGTTTGGAGGGATTATTCGTCAACTGGAACACTTGCATGCAGATTCGGACTCGTTTCCCGATTTAAAAGTCGTCGATTCGAAAGAAAATTCACATGAGATTTGACGTTGAAAACTACGCCTGTTTCAACCATTTTTTTACCGGACCGAGACGAATCCAATCTGACAACCGATCCATTCATGTTCTGTTTTGTGTTTCATTATCGAAATAACCTTGAGACTGTTCGGACTCCTTCCCAGTGGGTGTTTTTCAAAAATGTTCCACTCTCAGCACGAAAATAGGCGTTGAGGACTGTTACTGCTGCTGTGGACTATGAATGTGAACGAATCCGATGCTCGGCGCGGCGTTCTCAGTTTGTAGGGATTATTCGACAACAGAAACACTTGCATGCAGACTCGGACTCGTTTACCGATTTAAAAGTCGTCGATTCGAACGAAAATTCACATGACTTTCGACGTCGATAAATACGCCTGTTTTAACCGATTTTTTTACCGGACCGAGACGAATCCAATCCGACAACCGATCCATTCATGATCTGTTTTGTGCTTCATTATCGAAATAGACTTGAGACTGTTCGGACTCGTTCCCAGTGGGTGATTTTTTAAACTGTTTCACCCTCGGCACGAAGAAACCCTTTGAGGTCTACTTCTGCTGCTATGGACTATGAACGTGAACGAATCCGATGCGAGGCGCGGCGTGCTCAGTTTGTAGGAATTAGTCGACAACAGAAACACTTGCATGCAGACTCGGATTCGATTCCCGATTAAAAAGACGTCGATTCGAACGAAAATTCACATGAGTTTCGACGTCGATCAATACGCCTGTTTTAACCGTTTTTTTATCGGACCGAGATGAATCCAATGTGAAAACTGGTCTATTCATATACTGTTTTGTGTTTCATTATCGAAATAGTCTTGAGACTCTTCGGACTCGTTCCCAGTGGATGATTTTTTCAAATGTTTCACCCTCGGCACGAAGAAACCCTTTGAGGTCTACTTCTGCTGCTACGGACTATGAACGTGAACGAATCCGATGCGAGGCGCGGCGTTCTCAGTTTGGAGGGATTATTCGTCAACAGGAACACTTGCATGCAGATTCGGATTCGTTTCCCGATTCAAAAGTCGTCGATTCGAAAGAAAATTCACATGAGGTTCGACGTTGAAAAATACGCCTGTTTCAACCATTTTTTTACCGGACCGAGAAGAATCGAATGTGAAAACCGGTCCATTCTTATTCGCTTTTTTGTTTCATTATCGAAATAACCTTTCGACGGTTCGGACTCGTTATCGGTGGGTGATTTTGAAAAATATTTCACCCTCGGCACGAAAAAAGCCGTTGAGGACTACTACTGCTGCTGTGGACTGTGAACGTGAAAGCATCAGATGCTCTGCGCGGCGTTCTCTGTTTGAAGGCATTATTCGAAAACAGAAACACTTGCATGCAAACTCGGATTCGTTTCTCGATTTAAAAGTCGTCGATTCGAACGAAAATTTACATGACCTTCGACGTCGATAAATACGCCTGTTTTACCCGATTTTTTTACCGGACCGAGACGAATCCAATCTGACAACCGATCCATTCATGTTCTGTTTTGTGCTTCATTATCGAAATAGACTTGAGACTGTTCGGACTCGTTCCCAGTGGGTGATTTTTTAAACTGTTTCACCCTCGGCACGAAAAAAGCCGTTGAGGACTACTACTGCTGCTGTGGACTGTGAACGTGAAAGCATCAGATGCTCTGCGCGGCGTTCTCAGTTTGTAAGCATTATTCGACAATAGAAACACTTGCATGCAAACTCGGAATCGTTCTTCGATTTAAAAGTCGTCGATTCGAACGAAAATTTACATGAGATTCGACGTTGATAAATACGCCTGTTTCAACCGTTTTTTTTACCGGACCAAGACGAATCCAATCTGAAAACCGATCCATTCATGTTCTGTTTTGTGTTTCATTATCGAAATATCATTGAGACTGTTCGGACTCCTTCCCAGTGGGTGATTTTCAACAATGTTTCACTCTCGGCATTAAAATAGGCGTTGAGGACTGCCACTGCGGCTGTGGACTATGAACGTCAACGAATCCGATGCTAGGCGCGGCGTTCTCAGTTTGGAGGGACTATTCGTCAACAGAAACACTTGCATGCAGATTCGGATTCGTTTCCCGATTTAAAAGTCGTCGATTCGAAAGAAAATTCAGATGAGATTCGACGTTGATAAATACGCCTGTTTCAACCGTTTTTTTCACCGCACCGAAACGAATCCTATCTGACAACCGATCTATTCATGTTCTGTTTTGTGTTTCATTATCGAAATAACCTTGAGACTGTTCGGACTCCTTCGCAGTGGGTGATTTTCAAAAATGTTTCACTCTCAGCACGAAAATAGGGGTTGAGGACTGCTACTGATGCTGTGGACTGTGAACGTGAAAGCATCAGACGCTCTGCGCGGCGTTCTCAGTTTGTTGGCATTATTCGAGCACAGAAACACTTGCATGCAAACTCGGATTCGTTTCTCGATTTCAAAGTCGTCGATTCGAACGAAAATTTACATGAGATTCGACGTTCATAAATACGCCTGTTTCAACCGTTTTTTTTACAGGACCGAGACGAATCCAACATGAAAACCGATCCATTCATGTTCTTTTTTGTGTATCGTTATCGAAATAACATTGAGACTGTTCGGCCACCTTCCCAGTGGGTGATTTTCAACAATGTTTCACTCTCGGCACGAAAATAGGCGTTGAGGACTGCCACTGCGGCTGTGGACTATGAACGTCAACAAATCCGATGCTAGGCGCGGCGTTATCAGTTTGGAGGGATTATTCGTCAACTGGAACACTTGCATGCAGATTCGGACTCGTTTCCCGATTTAAAAGTCGTCGATTCGAAAGAAAATTCACATGAGATTTGACGTTGAAAAATACGCCTGTTTCAACCATTTTTTTACCGGACCGAGACGAATCCAATCTGACAACCGATCCATTCATGTTCTGTTTTGTGTTTCATTATCGAAATAACCTTGAGACTGTTCGGACTCCTTCCCAGTGGGTGTTTTTCAAAAATGTTCCACTCTCAGCACGAAAATAGGCGTTGAGGACTGTTACTGCTGCTGTGGACTATGAATGTGAACGAATCCGATGCTCGGCGCGGCGTTCTCAGTTTGTAGGGATTATTCGACAACAGAAACACTTGCATGCAGACTCGGACTCGTTTACCGATTTAAAAGTCGTCGATTCGAACGAAAATTCACATGACTTTCGACGTCGATAAATACGCCTGTTTTAACCGATTTTTTTACCGGACCGAGACGAATCCAATCCGACAACCGATCCATTCATGATCTGTTTTGTGCTTCATTATCGAAATAGACTTGAGACTGTTTGGACTCGTTCCCAGTGGGTGATTTTTTAAACTGTTTCACCCTCGGCACGAAAAACGTCGTTGAGGACTACTACTGCTGCTGTGGACTGTGAACGTGAAAGCATCAGATGCTCTGCGCGGCGTTCTCAGTTTGTAGGCATTATTCGACAACAGAAACACTTGCATGCAAACTCGGATTCGTTTCTCGATTTAAAAGTCGTCGATTCGAACGAAAATTTACATGAGATTCGACGTTGATAAATACGCCTGTTTCAACCGTTTTTTTTACCGGACCAAGACGAATCCAATCTGAAAACCGATCCATTCATGTTCTGTTTTGTGTTTCATTATCGAAATATCATTGAGACTGTTCGGACTCCTTCCCAGTGGGTGATTTTCAACAATGTTTCACTCTCGGCATTAAAATAGGCGTTGAGGACTGCCACTGCGGCTGTGGACTATGAACGTCAACGAATCCGATGCTAGGCGCGGCGTTCTTAGTTTGGAGGGACTATTCGTCAACAGAAACACTTGCATGCAGATTCGGATTCGTTTCCCGATTTAAAAGTCGTCGATTCGAAAGAAAATTCAGATGAGATTCGACGTTGATAAATACGCCTGTTTCAACCGTTTTTTTCACCGGACCGAAACGAATCCTATCTGACAACCGATCTATTCATATACTGTTTTGTGTTTCATTATCGAAATAGTCTTGAGACTCTTCGGACTCGTTCCCAGTGGATGATTTTTTCAAATGTTTCACCCTCGGCACGAAGAAACCCTTTGAGGTCTACTTCTGCTGCTACGGACTATGAACGTGAACGAATCCGATGCGAGGCGCGGCGTTCTCAGTTTGGAGGGATTATTCGTCAACAGGAACACTTGCATGCAGATTCGGATTCGTTTCCCGATTCAAAAGTCGTCGATTCGAAAGAAAATTCACATGAGGTTCGACGTTGAAAAATACGCCTGTTTCAACCATTTTTTTACCGGACCGAGAAGAATCGAATGTGAAAACCGGTCCATTCTTATTCGCTTTTTTGTTTCATTATCGAAATAACCTTTCGACGGTTCGGACTCGTTATCGGTGGGTGATTTTGAAAAATATTTCACCCTCGGCACGAAAAAAGCCGTTGAGGACTACTACTGCTGCTGTGGACTGTGAACGTGAAAGCATCAGATGTTCTGCGCGGCGTTCTCTGTTTGAAGGCATTATTCGAAAACAGAAACACTTGCATGCAAACTCGGATTCGTTTCACGATTTAAAAGTCGTCGATTCGAACGAAAATTTACATGACTTTCGACGTCGATAAATACGCCTGTTTTACCCGATTTTTTTACCGGACCGAGACGAATCCAATCTGACAACCGATCCATTCATGTTCTGTTTTGTGCTTCATTATCGAAATAGACTTGAGACTGTTCGGACTCGTTCCCAGTGGGTGATTTTTTAAACTGTTTCACCCTCGGCACGAAAAAAGCCGTTGAGGACTACTACTGCTGCTGTGGACTGTGAACGTGAAAGCATCAGATGCTCTGCGCGGCGTTCTCAGTTTGTAAGCATTATTCGACAACAGAAACACTTGCATGCAAACTCGGAATCGTTCTTCGATTTAAAAGTCGTCGATTCGAACGAAAATTTACATGAGATTCGACGTTGATAAATACGCCTGTTTCAACCGTTTTTTTTACCGGACCAAGACGAATCCAATCTGAAAACCGATCCATTCATGTTCTGTTTTGTGTTTCATTATCGAAATATCATTGAGACTGTTCGGACTCCTTCCCAGTGGGTGATTTTCAACAATGTTTCACTCTCGGCATTAAAATAGGCGTTGAGGACTGCCACTGCGGCTGTGGACTATGAACGTCAACGAATCCGATGCTAGGCGCGGCGTTCTCAGTTTGGAGGGACTATTCGTCAACAGAAACACTTGCATGCAGATTCGGATTCGTTTCCCGATTTAAAAGTCGTCGATTCGAAAGAAAATTCAGATGAGATTCGACGTTGATAAATACGCCTGTTTCAACCGTTTTTTTCACCGCACCGAAACGAATCCTATCTGACAACCGATCTATTCATGTTCTGTTTTGTGTTCCATTATCGAAATAACCTTGAGACTGTTCGGACTCCTTCGCAGTGGGTGATTTTCAAAAATGTTTCACTCTCAGCACGAAAATAGGGGTTGAGGACTGCTACTGCTGCTGTGGACTGTGAACGTGAAAGCATCAGACGCTCTGCGCGGCGTTCTCAGTTTGTTGGCATTATTCGACAACAGAAACACTTGCATGCAAACTCGGATTCGTTTCTCGATTTCAAAGTCGTCGATTCGAACGAAAATTTACATGAGATTCGATGTTGATAAATACGCCTGTTTCAACCGTTTTTTGTACCGGACCGAGAAGAATCGAATGTGAAAACCGGTCCATTCTTATTCGCTTTTGTGTTTCATTATCGAAATGACCTTTCGACGGTTCGGACTCGTTATCGGTGGGTGATTTTGAAAAATATTTCACCCTCGGCACGAAAAAAGCCGTTGAGGACTACTACTGCTGCTGTGGACTGTGAACGTGAAAGCATCAGATGCTCGGCGCGGCGTTCTCTGTTTGAAGGCATTATTCGACAACAGAAACACTTGCATGCAAACTCGGCTTCGTTTCTCGATTTAAAAGTGGTCGATTCGAACGAAAATTTACATGACTTTCGACGTCGATAAATACGCCTGTTTTACCCGATTTTTTTACCGGACCGAGACGAATCCAATCTGACAACCGATCCATTCATGTTCTGTTTTGTGCTTCATTATCGAAATAGACTTGAGACTGTTCGGACTCGTTCCCAGTGGGTGATTTTTTAAACTGTTTCACCCTCGGCACGAAAAAAGCCGTTGAGGACTACTACTGCTGCTGTGGACTGGGAACGTGAAAGCATCAGATGCTCTGCGCGGCGTTCTCAGTTTGTAAGCATTATTCGACAACAGAAACACTTGCATGCAAACTCGGATTCGTTTCTCGATTTAAAAGTCGTCGATTCGAACGAAAATTTACATGAGATTCGACGTTGATAAATACGCCTGTTTCAACCGTTTTTTTTACCGGACCGAGACGAATCCAATCTGAAAACCGATCCATTCATGTTCTGTTTTGTGTTTCAATATCGAAATAACATTCAGACAGGTCGGCCTCCTTCCCAGTTGTTGATTTTCAACAATGTTTCACTCTCGGCACGAAAATAGGCGTTGAGGACTGCCACTGCGGCTGTGGACTATGAACGTCAACGAATCCGATGCTAGGCGCGGCGTTATCAGTTTGGAGGGATTATTCGTCAACTGGAACACTTGCATGCAGATTCGGACTCGTTTCCCGATTTAAAAGTCGTCGATTCGAAAGAAAATTCACATGAGATTTGACGTTGAAAACTACGCCTGTTTCAACCATTTTTTTACCGGACCGAGACGAATCCAATCTGACAACCGATCCATTCATGTTCTGTTTTGTGTTTCATTATCGAAATAACCTTGAGACTGTTCGGACTCCTTCCCAGTGGGTGTTTTTCAAAAATGTTCCACTCTCAGCACGAAAATAGGCGTTGAGGACTGTTACTGCTGCTGTGGACTATGAATGTGAACGAATCCGATGCTCGGCGCGGCGTTCTCAGTTTGTAGGGATTATTCGACAACAGAAACACTTGCATGCAGACTCGGACTCGTTTACCGATTTAAAAGTCGTCGATTCGAACGAAAATTCACATGACTTTCGACGTCGATAAATACGCCTGTTTTAACCGATTTTTTTACCGGACCGAGACGAATCCAATCCGACAACCGATCCATTCATGATCTGTTTTGTGCTTCATTATCGAAATAGACTTGAGACTGTTCGGACTCGTTCCCAGTGGGTGATTTTTTAAACTGTTTCACCCTCGGCACGAAGAAACCCTTTGAGGTCTACTTCTGCTGCTATGGACTATGAACGTGAACGAATCCGATGCGAGGCGCGGCGTGCTCAGTTTGTAGGAATTAGTCGACAACAGAAACACTTGCATGCAGACTCGGATTCGATTCCCGATTAAAAAGACGTCGATTCGAACGAAAATTCACATGAGTTTCGACGTCGATCAATACGCCTGTTTTAACCGTTTTTTTATCGGACCGAGATGAATCCAATGTGAAAACTGGTCTATTCATATACTGTTTTGTGTTTCATTATCGAAATAGTCTTGAGACTCTTCGGACTCGTTCCCAGTGGATGATTTTTTCAAATGTTTCACCCTCGGCACGAAGAAACCCTTTGAGGTCTACTTCTGCTGCTACGGACTATGAACGTGAACGAATCCGATGCGAGGCGCGGCGTTCTCAGTTTGGAGGGATTATTCGTCAACAGGAACACTTGCATGCAGATTCGGATTCGTTTCCCGATTCAAAAGTCGTCGATTCGAAAGAAAATTCACATGAGGTTCGACGTTGAAAAATACGCCTGTTTCAACCATTTTTTTACCGGACCGAGAAGAATCGAATGTGAAAACCGGTCCATTCTTATTCGCTTTTTTGTTTCATTATCGAAATAACCTTTCGACGGTTCGGACTCGTTATCGGTGGGTGATTTTGAAAAATATTTCACCCTCGGCACGAACAAAGCCGTTGAGGACTACTACTGCTGCTGTGGACTGTGAACGTGAAAGCATCAGATGCTCTGCGCGGCGTTCTCTGTTTGAAGGCATTATTCGAAAACAGAAACACTTGCATGCAAACTCGGATTCGTTTCTCGATTTAAAAGTCGTCGATTCGAACGAAAATTTACATGACTTTCGACGTCGATAAATACGCCTGTTTTACCCGATTTTTTTACCGGACCGAGACGAATCCAATCTGACAACCGATCCATTCATGTTCTGTTTTGTGCTTCATTATCGAAATAGACTTGAGACTGTTCGGACTCGTTCCCAGTGGATGATTTTTTCGAATGTTTCACCCTCGGCACGAAGAAACCCTTTGAGGTCTACTTCTGCTGCTATGGACTATGAACGTGAACGAATCCGATGCGAGGCGCGGCGTGCTCAGTTTGTAGGAATTATTCGACAACAGAAACACTTGCATGCAGACTCGGATTCGATTCCCGATTAAAAAGACGTCGATTCGAACGAAAATTCACATGAGTTTCGACGTCGATCAATACGCCTGTTTTAACCGTTTTTTTATCGGACCGAGATGAATCCAATGTGAAAACTGGTCTATTCATATACTGTTTTGTGTTTCATTATCGAAATAGTCTTGAGACTCTTCGGACTCGTTCCCAGTGGATGATTTTTTCAAATGTTTCACCCTCGGCACGAAGAAACCCTTTGAGGTCTACTTCTGCTGCTACGGACTATGAACGTGAACGAATCCGATGCGAGGCGCGGCGTTCTCAGTTTGGAGGGATTATTCGTCAACAGGAACACTTGCATGCAGATTCGGATTCGTTTCCCGATTCAAAAGTCGTCGATTCGAAAGAAAATTCACATGAGGTTCGACGTTGAAAAATACGCCTGTTTCAACCATTTTTTTACCAAACCGAGAAGAATCGAATGTGAAAACCGGTCCATTCTTATTCGCTTTTTTGTTTCATTATCGAAATAACCTTTCGACGGTTCGGACTCGTTATCGGTGGGTGATTTTGAAAAATATTTCACCCTCGGCACGAAAAAAGCCTTTGAGGACTACTACTGCTGCTGTGGACTGTGAACGTGAAAGCATCAGATGCTCTGCGCGGCGTTCTCTGTTTGAAGGCATTATTCGAAAACAGAAACACTTGCATGCAAACTCGGATTCGTTTCTCGATTTAAAAGTCGTCGATTCGAACGAAAATTTACATGACTTTCGACGTCGATAAATACGCCTGTTTTACCCGATTTTTTTACCGGACCGAGACGAATCCAATCTGACAACCGATCCATTCATGTTCTGTTTTGTGCTTCATTATCGAAATAGACTTGAGACTGTGTTACGTCGTGGGTCCCATTTTTAATACGAATGATTAATCGTCTTTTATTTTACCTTTCAGGATTTGACTTTACGAATGGGAAGTGTGCCACGAACGCAACGGATTATAATGGATTAAGTCGTATGTGACTTATGTGACGGTAAGTTACCGTCGGAGAAGAAAAGCGCCACGTTTAAGCGGGAATGTGCCCACTTGGGATAGGCGCTTGGTAAAGTCGTTGGTGTGTAATTTGACGCATGAGCGACAGGTAAACAAATAAGAAAGTAGCGTGAAATTGTGCTTACCTGAGTGAGAAAGAGCGGCGGTGCGTAGCGGGTCAAAACTACTCGACCGTGTGACCGAATTTGTCCAGGAATCGCAAAGATGGTCCAGCTCGACCCGACCGGTCGTTGCCCAGACGGGTACCCGGTGATCGTCCGAATGCGATGGCCCGGTGATGCCGATGTTTTTGGGAGCGGTCGGAGACTACGAGGACTGGATTAATTTATGAGGGATACATTCGCGTCGAAATATGAACATAAATGTAGAGATTTTATAATTGTTTGAACCGCTGGGTGAGTGCAAGACGTGCCAGGTTTCGGCACCGTCGACTCACCGCGTCTGGCTCCACCTCCGCCCGGTTACGGCGATTGGCGGCCAACCGCGAGAACAAACGTTGAGAATAACGGAAGCCGACGCGCGAACACTAAGCACCGGTGTGACCGTGCCAGTCGCTGACCTACCGTATTACGGCGGGTCGGCGCGTGTGGCGTGTTCGTGCGGCAAACCTTCCGTATTTCCCGGAAAAATGATGAGGTTCTCTATTTGTTCAGCGAATGTATGGGGAAACGTATTCGTCTAACGCATAGGTACGGATTAGTATAAAATAAAATTTGGTACGCTGAGTGAGTCTAATGCGTGCCAGATTACGGCACCGCCGACTCGCTACGTCTGGCCCACCTCCGCCCGGTTACGGCGATTGGCGGCCAGCCGCGAACACAAATATGAAGGTCGAGGGAAATCGACGTCCGAACACTAAGCACCGGGTTAACCGTGCCAGTCGCTAACCTGCCCGATAACGGCGAGTTGGCGGATGTAGCGTGTTCGTGCGTCACCTTTCCCAAGCCTCATGAGAAAGCACTTCGAGATTTGTCCGATTTTGGACAAGTACGATTTTATGAGTGAGACGAATACGTGCGTTAGGAAAAAATGGCGTGAGCGAGAGGAAGAGAGAGAGAGAGAAAGAAATGCACTACGATGATTTGTTCGTTGCGTGTTAACACGCACGAACGAGAGACAAATGTATTTTAATTATTTGCTCGGAAAATGTTACACTTTTGCGCGGTCGCCGTATTATGCGTAATTTAAATAGCGCGAAGAAATCGAATGTGATATAAACAATTATGTATTTTACACGTGAATAAACGTAGTTACATTCAATAAAGACAATAATATATGTTTTGTAAATTTATTTGTTGTAGTGTTTGACTTGTTGTTTCCTTTTATTTTTATTACGATTAAAACAATTAATACCGGTTTTACAGAGACTTATAGTTACACTGACGAAGAGACCGGGGTAAACTCGAAAAGAAATAAAATATAATAAATGTACCGGTTTTCAGAGCGTCGACTCTGCGATGCGCGCTGTTGGAGAGACCGGACGGAACTGACTGGCCAGCTCCCGGAGCGCAATATGTATCCTCGCCCTCTTTGTCTCGGAGACAAAGGGCTTGGCGTCATTACCCTCGCTCTCGAGCTCGGTCCCCATGTAACCGAATATTAGCACTGATAACGTTATTTTTCTCGAGCTGTACATGGGCAATGAAATGAATATTTTTCGTTATCGGCAGGATGTGCTGACTACGTGGTGACCAAGCTCTGAGGAGGTCTGTGAGAAAACTCGCGATGAAGCTGACCGCTTGGGAACAGTTTCGCGGGTTATTTGAGGACTCTCGCGTCCCCAATATATACGTTATATAGATATGACAATATTTCTTATTTCTAGGACCATTGTATTATGGTCAACACGAATATACATGTATATGTTGGATACTAGTTCGGGGACTCGTGAATGTCCCTGAAGTATACAGATAAGTATAGATATTAATATTATTATTTGTACTCCGGAGACTCTCTTGGATGTCCCGGGAGTTTACCGAATATATATATATATGTATATTTGTGTGTGTCACTTTGAGGACTTATGTCCCCGAAGTGTGCATGAAAGTAGATATGTATTAATTATTGCCCCGGGACTCGGCTATATGTCCCTGAAGCGTATGGCGTACGTATATGTATATATATATGTATACATGTATAGATATTCACTAAAGTTATTCCGAGGACTAATGCCTTCGAAGTATGCATACGAGTATACGAATAGTATATGGGGACTCTGAGGTCCTAGGGTATGTATATATATATATATTCATTAAAGTTAGTTCGAGGACTTATGTCCCGAAAGTATGCATGGAAATAGACATGCGGAATTATTATAGGAGGTACTCCAGGGACTCTCGTATATGTCCCTAAAGTATGCAGGTACGTGTATATGTATGTATATATGAGACATTATAGTATGGTACTCCGGGGACCCATGTGCGTGTCCCAGAAGTGTACAGGCAAACAGATATGTACGTATATATGAGACTTTATAGTATGGTACTCCGGGGACCCATGTGC
Organism: Ophion obscuratus; assembly: GCA_964007375.1. NCBI lineage: Eukaryota > Metazoa > Arthropoda > Insecta > Hymenoptera > Ichneumonidae > Ophion > Ophion obscuratus. The sequence continues at coordinate 41,476,901 of OZ023315.1, read as the reverse complement.
GTGTCCCAGAAGTTACGGGTAGGCTTAGCGGTAACGTTATTATGGGAACTGTTTGTCCCTAAAGTATACGGGTAGATATACGCGTGCTACATTTAAAGATATATATATATATAACGGGGTTTCTAAGTGAAATCGACCATATATGGGTCGTTCTGATTGATATATACCCAAGAAAAACATAAATGAGCGCGTTTAGCGCGAGGATAAAATCTTAATAATTATTACAGTTCGTACCAGATATGAATATTTGGAGGGCGAGAGTGCTAGGACGTAACACCTCCCCCCTAAAAGTCTGAAGCAATGCTTCAGCTTTGCTGAGGACCGGCGTTGAGCCGCTCCAAGAGTCCGTGGTCGACGCCCGACAAACGCCTCGACGTCGTCGGATGGTCGCGATTGTCGTTGATGGACACCAGCTCCAGAGGTTCGTCGTTGGTAATCTTCGACGACCGTTGATCAGCATGGTGAGCTCTGCTAATTAGGAGGCTTGTCACCGAGTTCCAGATGGCTCCTAGAAGGGTGAAACTCCATCCGTACAGAGTGTGGAGTGTATATCCATGGATGCAAGTATCGATGATCGCCTTGATGATGGTGAGGATTGCGAGGACCCCGAACAGTCCCGCACTGATGATCCCGAATTTTTCGAAACCACCCCAGATTTTGTGCATTACTCCATCAGCCACGTGTTGGAGAGCGTCCTCGTCCATCAGTGTCTTGAGGGAAACGCTTCCCGGGGGTATGTCGTGTCCTGCGAAACCCCTTGCGATGTTGTTGAGTAATGCTGGTTTTTCAGCGGGGAACATGATCCTGTCCCTCAGCTGGTTGATCTCGTGGTCAGAATATATTCCGCTGGATGCCAAATTTCCAATAGGGTTGTATCCCCAGGTAGGCATGGAAGCGGGATGTAATTGTCCAGGAGGCAGTACCTCGACTGGATGTGGTGTGAACCGATACCAAGTGCCGTCGATCCAATATTCGGCAGGTAGCATGGGGTTGCACTCGATATGTGTTCCCGTCCGGATAAGTGTCCTTGAGATTGTGGACAGGAAGAATGATTGGTTCCGGAACGTGACGGGAAGTTCGTTGTAACATTCGTCCGTTCGACGAAGGGTGCATTCCACAGGTGTGCACTTGACGATGTGTGCTACCTCTCCTGCGATAACGGCCATGTATCCCGGGGCTTTCATGACGGCCCGGGCGAATTTTCCGGGTAGGATGGAAGCCGTTGAGAGAGCGTTTTGTAGCATTTGTCTTTCCAGATTGCATCGTTGTGTGAGAATGTCCTTGTACAGCGTTTTTATTTGCGCCTTAATATGCTTTTCGACGTAGATAAACTTCGAGTTCACGTACGCGAATATGTCGAGGTTACTAACAAGCACCTTTTTCCGCGTAGCGAAAGATTCGTGATTTTGAATTTCCAGAACGTACAATTTCGGATGTTCCGTTCGCACAAGAGTATAGCCGCAAACATGTTTTTCAGATTTTGCGGCTAGCGCGAAGGTAGTATCCTGGGTAGTCAGCGTGTAGACGTCCGGTATTTGGTGAGAGTTGTCGAAAGTCCTTAATTTGGTAGCTGTACCCTCGAATAGTACGTCGTATCTATTAAACGCGCAGGTATCTTCTGGTTCCGTTTTCCAGAATACGGCGTTGCCCTCGATGTCGAAGCAGGTACCATCCGATAATTGGCAATGGGTTCCTGATCGAAGGATTATTTTGTTGGTCGCCAAGTTGACCGTTGCTTCGTAGCTGGTAAGAGTGATCCTCACTGAGGCTTGGACGACCACGTTGTCCCAAGCGCCGAAAGGATCGTTATATTGTGTGCCGGAGCATTTCCCCTGGTTATCAAGAGATCCGGCTAGGGTCACGCCCCGAGTTGTGGTGCTGTTTTTCCGGATCCCGGAAATTATTGCTGTCAGGCCTACTTGTAGTAGCCCTGTTTCGTGAATTTTCCGGCACGATCGTTCATCGACTTCGTGCAGGTAAATTTGGCGTCCATTATGTACAATGGAATTGTGAGAACTCATCCCACAGTAGTAAATTGTCCGGTCAATTTCGACCTTACATTGGACTACGCCAGTTGACGAGAACTCCGAAAGCTGCAGGAGTTGAATCTTCACTGGTGTCGGTATCGGATCGACCAAAGGGATGTCACATTCGCCAATGGTTCCCAAGGAGATGGTCGATACGTTTAGAGATGGTCCGCCACAATCGTACCCGACAAGACCGGCAGTTGGGCGGATGCAAAACAGGACGGCAAGGTAAATTTTCCACGTCATCCTGTAACCAAGAACGCTTCGCTGATGTCGATAGGCGTCTTCTTGATTGGGGTGCCAAAGGGCACTTTGGGCGTCAGCCCTGGGTGGTCGTCGTGGACTGGTTCCCATCTTCGGAACAGGGACCACGTTTATGGCCACCTTGCGATGTTATTTACAGATAGTCAACGTAACTTCGTCGTTGCCTAGCGTTCGTATCAAAAGATTTTTAATTTCGTTCCATGATACATTTCCGATTGAGTTTGTTTTCGCGACATGAATTAATTTCGTAGATGTTTCGCGGACAAAATTTTTCAAGGAGTCGAGGGCTTCCTCAAGGTCCTTGATCAAAAGATTTTCGTGTACATTAGCCAATAACGGTATAGCTAATATGCATCTTGAATTTTCGTTTATTACCTTAAGTCGTAAATACGTGGTTTCCTCGATTTTGGGAAACAAATTTTGAGTTTGGAGGTCTTTTGCTCCATCATCGATGGGTCTCCCGGAAGTGGTGACAAAGACGACGAGATTGTCCTTGAACATGGACAATTTGTCGCGCGTTTCGCGTATGGTGAGCCTACCTTGGACTTCACTGTTTACCCTCGGTAATGTATACTCGGGGTTTTCATTATCAAATATGTCGCTATTTACAGAGTCGTCGTCTGAATCGCCTGAGCTTTCGGTGAGATCCTCGATATTCTCAATGTTTTCTCCATGTTCTGACGGTTCCGTAATGACGGAATCCTCAGGAAATGGGGCTATTTCTCGATCTTCTAACAGTTGCGTTATTTCAAAATTTTCCGCGATTCCGTCGTCTGGACTTGCGTCCAGGATAGACGTGTGCAAGGTTGTTTCCTCCACAGGTTCGACGGATTGAGGATGGGAAGGCGGTTCTTCCAGGTTCCGGGTTTTCGGAGTTTCTTTTTCTTTTTCCCAACGACGAGGCGTTTTGCCAGACGGTTGCGAAATTGTCGGGAAATTTCGGAAACCGAGGAAATCGTCCTCGTCCGCGGAGTCGGCTAACCTTTTCCTTTTTTCAGGTGGATTTTTCCTTTGGTTACCGTCCGACGGATTGGGGATTTCCTCCGTATCCGGCTCAGGATTTAAGGTAGGTTTTCGTTTTTTAGCTGGATTTCTTCCAGCTGGTGGATCGAACAATCTTTCGTCCGAGTCCGAATCGTCGTTTCCGCTAGGAGTCGGTTTACCAATTTTTGCCCGACCTGGGCCAACGATAGGCGATTCGGATTTTCTTTTACGGGGCGTATGCTTTACCATGAGCACAGTCTGATTTTTTACTGGCGGGTTCCGGGAAAGGGCGTCAGCATTGCTGTTTACCCTTCCTGGTTTGTATACAATTTTATAAGTATAATTAGCAAGGCTAAGGCGCCAATGCACAAGACGATTGGCCGGGTCTTTTACGGAGTGAAGCCATACGAGCGGCTTGTGGTCCGTTACCAACAAGAACTCACGGCCGTAGACATAAGGTCTGAAATGATTTACACAATAAATGATAGCCAATAATTCCTTCTCGATCACTGAGTAATTTACTTCGTGTTTTCCAAGAGTTCGAGAGGTGTAACTAACGGGTTTATCTTTACCAATTTCGCCTTGGCTCAAAATTCCGCCAATAGCGTGATCAGATGCGTCCGTTGTTATGATGAATGGTTTTGTGAAATCCGGATATTGAAGAATAGGTTCTTTACATAACGCCTCGATAAGCGTATCAAAGGCTTTTTGGTGAGATTCGGTCCATTTGAAGGTCGATCCCTTTTTTAATAAATTTGTGAGTGGCTTTGCAATGCCTGAAAAATTTTCGATGAACCTGCGGTAATAACCTGCAAGTCCTAAAAATTGTTTTATTTTTTTCGGAGTGGTAGGCCTAGGGTATCCCTGTAGAGCCTCCAATTTTTTGGGATCGGGTTTAACTCCGTCCTCGCTTATGATGTGACCCAAATATGCCACTTCTCGTCTTAAAAATTCACACTTGTCCGGTTGTAATTTTAAGTTGGCTTGCCTCAATTTTTTCGCAAGTTTGTTGAATTTATTTTCGTGTTCAACTAGTGTCTTTGCATAAATGACGATGTCGTCCAAATAAACAAACAGCTCGATGCCTTGAAGGCCTGTTAAGACTCGATCCATTAATCTTTGAAATGTCGCCGGAGCGTTTTTTAAACCAAACGGCATTCGGTCGAACTCGTAGTGACCGAATGGTGTAGCAAATGCTGTTTTGTGAGAATCATCTGGATGTACTTTAATTTGATGGAAACCGCTGGCCAGGTCGAATACTGAAAAATATTTCGCATTACCTAATTGGTCGAGAATTTCGGTTATTTGAGGTAATGGATAAGCATCGCCAATTGTCTTTTCGTTCAAGTTCCTATAATCAATGACCATGCGCCACTTTGGATTTCCTTGTGAGTCCGCCTTTTTGGGAAAGATCCACAGAGGCGAGCTATACGGGGAGTTTGACGGTTTTATTACTTCCCCCTCAATTAGTTCTTTAACTTGTTTTGTAATCTCGTCTTTATGAACGGGCGGGAATCTATACTGCCGCGTAAAAACTGGTTGATCATCGTTCGTCGTTATCTTATGCTCGATTTTATCTGTAAAGCCTAGGACTTTTCCTGGCAAATGAAATAGGTCCGAATTCTCGCTTATAATTGTATCCACGCTTGACCGTTCCTCATCGTTTAGGTGATTGAGACGGAGTAAGTCGCGAATTTCTTTTACTTTATCTTTCTTTTCAACTTTTAAAACTTTTTTGTTGCGCGCAATTTCAAACCGTAATATACCCTCTTCCCGAGACGCCTTTTGGTCGTCCGGGTGGGGAACAATTAAACTTTTCTCCTCTTCCTGAAACGCCTTTTGGTCGTCCGGAGTGAGGGAATTATTTTCACATCGGGTCCTATCCTCTTCCTGAAACGCCTTTTGGTCGTCCGGAGTGAGGGAACTATTTTCACATCGGGTCCTATCCTCTTCCTGAAACGCCTTTTGGTCGTCCGGAGTGAGGGAACCACTTTTCGTGCCTTTGCACCTGAATTCTTCGACTACTACCGTTGGTATTGTCAGTAACAAATTATCATCGGTTGAATTGTGCGCAATAAGATAAGCGATACCATTTTTGACCGTAACGACTGCCTCGCCAAAAAAGATCCCTTCTCCCAAGTAGAGCATCGGAATATATCCTTCCTCGATTTTGGGATTACTTATTTTGACGTAACAGACCGTTTTGGACCGTTTTGGAATCGCAATAGTTTGTTTACTTTTAAACGGGATTCTTTGATTTCCCCAAGTTAATTGTTCATGTCTCCAATCTACGAGAGCTTTATTTTCAGCAAGAAATTCGGTACCAAGTAATGCGTGTTGGTCCATCGGGAACCAATCATCGACGACGTGAAATTCCGCGGGGGTATCATTGATCATTATTCTTATAGACCCCTTTGTTCTTACGGGGATACTCGAGATCCCCGCCAAATTTAATAACACTTTTTTGTTCTACGTGAGGGACCGGACCTAATTGTCGTTGACCCTCACCATTTATAATTGAACCAATCTCCCTATTGATTCGACTGACTTCGTTTATCATGGTCGAAAGGGTATTTTGCATAGCCTCGAGGGCGTAATGAATGAATGAGATTGGTTCATCCATATTATTTACTTGATCACTAAATTCACATTCACGAGCACTCAGGGCTTCTAATTTTTCGTGCGTTTCTAATTCTCTTTTTAATAACGCCTGTTCTTGTTCACGAAGTATTTCGCGTTTTTTATCTAATTGATCCGCTAATACGCGGAGTTCCTCTTCACTTAAACGTTTCGAATTTTGGGAATGCTCAGCCATTTTGAACCTCTTATATTATTTTTACACTTTGCGATATGTAAACATGAATTTTTTATATTGATTTTAATTTTACACCAAAGACTTTAAGCGTATCCCACCGCTGCCACCAATTTTATTTTTTTTCCTGTTACGTCGTGGGTCCCATTTTTAATACGAATGATTAATCGTCTTTTATTTTACCTTTCAGGATTTGACTTTACGAATGGGAAGTGTGCCACGAACGCAACGGATTATAATGGATTAAGTCGTATGTGACTTATGTGACGGTAAGTTACCGTCGGAGAAGAAAAGCGCCACGTTTAAGCGGGAATGTGCCCACTTGGGATAGGCGCTTGGTAAAGTCGTTGGTGTGTAATTTGACGCATGAGCGACAGGTAAACAAATAAGAAAGTAGCGTGAAATTGTGCTTACCTGAGTGAGAAAGAGCGGCGGTGCGTAGCGGGTCAAAACTACTCGACCGTGTGACCGAATTTGTCCAGGAATCGCAAAGATGGTCCAGCTCGACCCGACCGGTCGTTGCCCAGACGGGTACCCGGTGATCGTCCGAATGCGATGGCCCGGTGATGCCGATGTTTTTGGGAGCGGTCGGAGACTACGAGGACTGGATTAATTTATGAGGGATACATTCGCGTCGAAATATGAACATAAATGTAGAGATTTTATAATTGTTTGAACCGCTGGGTGAGTGCAAGACGTGCCAGGTTTCGGCACCGTCGACTCACCGCGTCTGGCTCCACCTCCGCCCGGTTACGGCGATTGGCGGCCAACCGCGAGAACAAACGTTGAGAATAACGGAAGCCGACGCGCGAACACTAAGCACCGGTGTGACCGTGCCAGTCGCTGACCTACCGTATTACGGCGGGTCGGCGCGTGTGGCGTGTTCGTGCGGCAAACCTTCCGTATTTCCCGGAAAAATGATGAGGTTCTCTATTTGTTCAGCGAATGTATGGGGAAACGTATTCGTCTAACGCATAGGTACGGATTAGTATAAAATAAAATTTGGTACGCTGAGTGAGTCTAATGCGTGCCAGATTACGGCACCGCCGACTCGCTACGTCTGGCCCACCTCCGCCCGGTTACGGCGATTGGCGGCCAGCCGCGAACACAAATATGAAGGTCGAGGGAAATCGACGTCCGAACACTAAGCACCGGGTTAACCGTGCCAGTCGCTAACCTGCCCGATAACGGCGAGTTGGCGGATGTAGCGTGTTCGTGCGTCACCTTTCCCAAGCCTCATGAGAAAGCACTTCGAGATTTGTCCGATTTTGGACAAGTACGATTTTATGAGTGAGACGAATACGTGCGTTAGGAAAAAATGGCGTGAGCGAGAGGAAGAGAGAGAGAGAGAAAGAAATGCACTACGATGATTTGTTCGTTGCGTGTTAACACGCACGAACGAGAGACAAATGTATTTTAATTATTTGCTCGGAAAATGTTACACTTTTGCGCGGTCGCCGTATTATGCGTAATTTAAATAGCGCGAAGAAATCGAATGTGATATAAACAATTATGTATTTTACACGTGAATAAACGTAGTTACATTCAATAAAGACAATAATATATGTTTTGTAAATTTATTTGTTGTAGTGTTTGACTTGTTGTTTCCTTTTATTTTTATTACGATTAAAACAATTAATACCGGTTTTACAGAGACTTATAGTTACACTGACGAAGAGACCGGGGTAAACTCGAAAAGAAATAAAATATAATAAATGTACCGGTTTTCAGAGCGTCGACTCTGCGATGCGCGCTGTTGGAGAGACCGGACGGAACTGACTGGCCAGCTCCCGGAGCGCAATATGTATCCTCGCCCTCTTTGTCTCGGAGACAAAGGGCTTGGCGTCATTACCCTCGCTCTCGAGCTCGGTCCCCATGTAACCGAATATTAGCACTGATAACGTTATTTTTCTCGAGCTGTACATGGGCAATGAAATGAATATTTTTCGTTATCGGCAGGATGTGCTGACTACGTGGTGACCAAGCTCTGAGGAGGTCTGTGAGAAAACTCGCGATGAAGCTGACCGCTTGGGAACAGTTTCGCGGGTTATTTGAGGACTCTCGCGTCCCCAATATATACGTTATATAGATATGACAATATTTCTTATTTCTAGGACCATTGTATTATGGTCAACACGAATATACATGTATATGTTGGATACTAGTTCGGGGACTCGTGAATGTCCCTGAAGTATACAGATAAGTATAGATATTAATATTATTATTTGTACTCCGGAGACTCTCTTGGATGTCCCGGGAGTTTACCGAATATATATATATATGTATATTTGTGTGTGTCACTTTGAGGACTTATGTCCCCGAAGTGTGCATGAAAGTAGATATGTATTAATTATTGCCCCGGGACTCGGCTATATGTCCCTGAAGCGTATGGCGTACGTATATGTATATATATATGTATACATGTATAGATATTCACTAAAGTTATTCCGAGGACTAATGCCTTCGAAGTATGCATACGAGTATACGAATAGTATATGGGGACTCTGAGGTCCTAGGGTATGTATATATATATATATTCATTAAAGTTAGTTCGAGGACTTATGTCCCGAAAGTATGCATGGAAATAGACATGCGGAATTATTATAGGAGGTACTCCAGGGACTCTCGTATATGTCCCTAAAGTATGCAGGTACGTGTATATGTATGTATATATGAGACATTATAGTATGGTACTCCGGGGACCCATGTGCGTGTCCCAGAAGTGTACAGGCAAACAGATATGTACGTATATATGAGACTTTATAGTATGGTACTCCGGGGACCCATGTGCGTGTCCCAGAAGTTACGGGTAGGCTTAGCGGTAACGTTATTATGGGAACTGTTTGTCCCTAAAGTATACGGGTAGATATACGCGTGCTACATTTAAAGATATATATATATATAACGGGGTTTCTAAGTGAAATCGACCATATATGGGTCGTTCTGATTGATATATACCCAAGAAAAACATAAATGAGCGCGTTTAGCGCGAGGATAAAATCTTAATAATTATTACAGTTCGTACCAGATATGAATATTTGGAGGGCGAGAGTGCTAGGACGTAACAACTGTTCGGACTCGTTCCCAGTGGGTGATTTTTTAAACTGTTTCACCCTCGGCACGAAAAAAGCCGTTGAGGACTACTACTGCTGCTGTGGACTGTGAACGTGAAAGCATCAGATGCTCTGCGCGGCGTTCTCAGTTTGTAAGCATTATTCGACAATAGAAACACTTGCATGCAAACTCGGAATCGTTCTTCGATTTAAAAGTCGTCGATTCGAACGAAAATTTACATGAGATTCGACGTTGATAAATACGCCTGTTTCAACCGTTTTTTTTACCGGACCAAGACGAATCCAATCTGAAAACCGATCCATTCATGTTCTGTTTTGTGTTTCATTATCGAAATATCATTGAGACTGTTCGGACTCCTTCCCAGTGGGTGATTTTCAACAATGTTTCACTCTCGGCATTAAAATAGGCGTTGAGGACTGCCACTGCGGCTGTGGACTATGAACGTCAACGAATCCGATGCTAGGCGCGGCGTTCTCAGTTTGGAGGGACTATTCGTCAACAGAAACACTTGCATGCAGATTCGGATTCGTTTCCCGATTTAAAAGTCGTCGATTCGAAAGAAAATTCAGATGAGATTCGACGTTGATAAATACGCCTGTTTCAACCGTTTTTTTCACCGCACCGAAACGAATCCTATCTGACAACCGATCTATTCATGTTCTGTTTTGTGTTTCATTATCGAAATAACCTTGAGACTGTTCGGACTCCTTCGCAGTGGGTGATTTTCAAAAATGTTTCACTCTCAGCACGAAAATAGGGGTTGAGGACTGCTACTGCTGCTGTGGACTGTGAACGTGAAAGCATCAGACGCTCTGCGCGGCGTTCTCAGTTTGTTGGCATTATTCGAGCACAGAAACACTTGCATGCAAACTCGGATTCGTTTCTCGATTTAAAAGTCGTCGATTCGAACGAAAATTTACATGAGATTCGACGTTGATAAATACGCCTGTTTCAACCGTTTTTTTACCGGACCAAGACGAATCCAATCTGAAAACCGATCCATTCATGTTCTGTTTTGTGTTTCATTATCGAAATATCATTGAGACTGTTCGGACTCCTTCCCAGTGGGTGATTTTCAACACTGTTTCACTCTCGGCATTAAAATAGGCGTTGAGGACTGCCACTGCGGCTGTGGACTATGAACGTCAACGAATCCGATGCTAGGCGCGGCGTTCTCAGTTTGGAGGGACTATTCGTCAACAGAAACACTTGCATGCAGATTCGGATTCGTTTCCCGATTTAAAAGTCGTCGATTCGAAAGAAAATTCAGATGAGATTCGACGTTGATAAATACGCCTGTTTCAACCGTTTTTTTCACCGCACCGAAACGAATCCTATCTGACAACCGATCTATTCATGTTCTGTTTTGTGTTTCATTATCGAAATAACCTTGAGACTGTTCGGACTCCTTCGCAGTGGGTGATTTTCAAAAATGTTTCACTCTCAGCACGAAAATAGGGGTTGAGGACTGCTACTGCTGCTGTGGGCTGTGAACGTGAAAGCATCAGACGCTCTGCGCGGCGTTCTCAGTTTGTTGGCATTATTCAATAACAGAAACACTTGCATGCAAACTCGGATTCGTTTCTCGATTTCAAAGTCGTCGATTCGAACGAAAATTTACATGAGATTCGACGTTCATAAATACGCCTGTTTCAACCGTTTTTTTTACAGGACCGAGACGAATCCAACATGAAAACCGATCCATTCATGTTCTTTTTTGTGTATCGTTATCGAAATAACATTGAGACTGTTCGGCCTCCTTCCCAGTGGGTGATTTTCAACAATGTTTCACTCTCGGCACGAAAATAGGCGTTGAGGACTGCCACTGCGGCTGTGGACTATGAACGTCAACGAATCCGATGCTAGGCGCGGCGTTATCAGTTTGGAGGGATTATTCGTCAACTGGAACACTTGCATGCAGATTCGGACTCGTTTCCTGATTTAAAAGTCGTCGATTCGAAAGAAAATTCACATGACATTCGACGTTGAAAAATACGCCTGTTTCAACCATTTTTTTACCGGACCGAGACGAATCCAATCTGACAACCGATCCATTCATGATCTGTTTTGTGTTTCATTATCGAAATAACCTTGAGACTGTTCGGACTCCTTCCCAGTGGGTGTTTTTCAAAAATGTTCCACTCTCGGCACGAAAATAGGCGTTGAGGACTGTTACTGCTGCTGTGGACTATGAATGTGAACGAATCCGATGCTCGACGCGGCGTTCTCAGTTTGTAGGGATTATTCGACAACAGAAACACTTGCATGCAGACTCGGATTCGTTTACCGATTTAAAAGTCGTCGATTCGAACGAAAATTCACATGACTTTCGACGTCGATAAATACGCCTGTTTTAACCGATTTTTTTACCGGACCGAGACGAATCCAATCCGACAACCGATCCATTCATGATCTGTTTTGTGCTTCATTATCGAAATAGACTTGAGACTGTTTGGACTCGTTCCCAGTGGGTGATTTTTTAAACTGTTTCACCCTCGGCACGAAAAACGTCGTTGAGGACTACTACTGCTGCTGTGGACTGTGAACGTGAAAGCATCAGATGCTCTGCGCGGCGTTCTCAGTTTGTAGGCATTATTCGACAACAGAAACACTTGCATGCAAACTCGGATTCGTTTCTCGATTTAAAAGTCGTCGATTCGAACGAAAATTTACATGAGATTCGACGTTGATAAATACGCCTGTTTCAACCGTTTTTTTTACCGGACCAAGACGAATCCAATCTGAAAACCGATCCATTCATGTTCTGTTTTGTGTTTCATTATCGAAATATCATTGAGACTGTTCGGACTCCTTCCCAGTGGGTGATTTTCAACAATGTTTCACTCTCGGCATTAAAATAGGCGTTGAGGACTGCCACTGCGGCTGTGGACTATGAACGTCAACGAATCCGATGCTAGGCGCGGCGTTCTCAGTTTGGAGGGACTATTCGTCAACAGAAACACTTGCATGCAGATTCGGATTCGTTTCCCGATTTAAAAGTCGTCGATTCGAAAGAAAATTCAGATGTGATTCGACGTTGATAAATACGCCTGTTTCAACCGTTTTTTTCACCGCACCGAAACGAATCCTATCTGACAACCGATCTATTCATGTTCTGTTTTGTGTTTCATTATCGAAATAACCTTGAGACTGTTCGGACTCCTTCGCAGTGGGTGATTTTCAAGAATGTTTCACTCTCAGCACGAAAATAGGGGTTGGGGACTGCTACTGCTGCTGTGGACTGTGAACGTGAAAGCATCAGACGCTCTGCGCGGCGTTCTCAGTTTGTTGGCATTATTCGACAACAGAAACACTTGCATGCAAACTCGGATTCGTTTCTCGATTTCAAAGTCGTCGATTCGAACGAAAATTTACATGAGATTCGACGTTGAAAAATACGCCTGTTTCAACCGTTTTTTTTACAGGACCGAGACGAATCCAACATGAAAACCGATCCATTCATGTTCTTTTTTGTGTATCGTTATCGAAATAACATTGAGACTGTTCGGCCTCCTTCCCAGTGGGTGATTTTCAACAATGTTTCACTCTCGGCACGAAAATAGGCGTTGAGGACTGCCACTGCGGCTGTGGACTATGAACGTCAACGAATCCGACGCTAGGCGGGGCGTTCTCAGTTTGTAGGGATTATTCGACATCAGAAACACTTGCATGCAGATTCGGATTCGTTTCCCGATTTAAAAGTCGTCGATTCGACCAAAAATTCCCATGAGTTTCGACGTCGATATATACGCATGTTTTAATCATTTTTTTTCGGACCGAGACGAATCCAATGTAGAAACCGGTCTATTCATATTCTGTTTTGTGTTTCATTATCGAATTAGTCTTGAGGCTGGTCGGATTCGTTCACAGTGGGGGATTTTGTAAAATGTTTCACCCTCGGAACGAAAATAGCCGTTGAGGACTGCGACTGCTGCTGTGGACTATGAACATGAACGAAACCGATGCTCGGCGCGGCGTGCTCAGTTTGTAGGAATTATTCGACAACAGAAACACTTGCATGCAGACTCGGATTCGATTCCCGATTAAAAAGACGTCGATTCGAACGAAAATTCACATGAGTTTCGACGTCGATCAATACGCCTGTTTTAACCGTTTTTTTATCGGACCGAGATGAATCCAATGTGAAAACTGGTCTATTCATATACTGTTTTGTGTTTCATTATCGAAATAGTCTTGAGACTGTTCGGACTCGTTCCCAGTGGATGATTTTTTCAAATGTTTCACCCTCGGCACGAAGAAACCCTTTGAGGTCTACTTCTGCTGCTATGGACTATGAACGTGAACGAATCCGATGCGAGGCGCGGCGTGCTCAGTTTGTAGGAATTATTCGACAACAGAAACACTTGCATGCAGACTCGGATTCGATTCCCGATTAAAAAGACGTCGATTCGAACGAAAATTCACATGAGTTTCGACGTCGATCAATACGCCTGTTTTAACCGTTTTTTTATCGGACCGAGATGAATCCAATGTGAAAACTGGTCTATTCATATACTGTTTTGTGTTTCATTATCGAAATAGTCTTGAGACTCTTCGGACTCGTTCCCAGTGGATGATTTTTTCAAATGTTTCACCCTCGGCACGAAGAAACCCTTTGAGGTCTACTTCTGCTGCTACGGACTATGAACGTGAACGAATCCGATGCGAGGCGCGGCGTTCTCAGTTTGGAGGGATTATTCGTCAACAGGAACACTTGCATGCAGATTCGGATTCGTTTCCCGATTCAAAAGTCGTCGATTCGAAAGAAAATTCACATGAGGTTCGACGTTGAAAAATACGCCTGTTTCAACCATTTTTTTACCGGACCGAGAAGAATCGAATGTGAAAACCGGTCCATTCTTATTCGCTTTTTTGTTTCATTATCGAAATAACCTTTCGACGGTTCGGACTCGTTATCGGTGGGTGATTTTGAAAAATATTTCACCCTCGGCACGAAAAAAGCCGTTGAGGACTACTACTGCTGCTGTGGACTGTGAACGTGAAAGCATCAGATGCTCGGCGCGGCGTTCTCTGTTTGAAGGCATTATTCGACAACAGAAACACTTGCATGCAAACTCGGCTTCGTTTCTCGATTTAAAAGTGGTCGATTCGAACGAAAATTTACATGACTTTCGACGTCGATAAATACGCCTGTTTTACCCGATTTTTTTACCGGACCGAGACGAATCCAATCTGACAACCGATCCATTCATGTTCTGTTTTGTGCTTCATTATCGAAATAGACTTGAGACTGTTCGGACTCGTTCCCAGTGGGTGATTTTTTAAACTGTTTCACCCTCGGCACGAAAAAAGCCGTTGAGGACTACTACTGCTGCTGTGGACTGGGAACGTGAAAGCATCAGATGCTCTGCGCGGCGTTCTCAGTTTGTAAGCATTATTCGACAACAGAAACACTTGCATGCAAACTCGGATTCGTTTCTCGATTTAAAAGTCGTCGATTCGAACGAAAATTTACATGAGATTCGACGTTGATAAATACGCCTGTTTCAACCGTTTTTTTTACCGGACCGAGACGAATCCAATCTGAAAACCCATCCATTCATGTTCTGTTTTGTGTTTCAATATCGAAATAACATTCAGACAGGTCGGCCTCCTTCCCAGTTGTTGATTTTCAACAATGTTTCACTCTCGGCACGAAAATAGGCGTTGAGGACTGCCACTGCGGCTGTGGACTATGAACGTCAACGAATCCGATGCTAGGCGCGGCGTTATCAGTTTGGAGGGATTATTCGTCAACTGGAACACTTGCATGCAGATTCGGACTCGTTTCCCGATTTAAAAGTCGTCGATTCGAAAGAAAATTCACATGAGATTTGACGTTGAAAACTACGCCTGTTTCAACCATTTTTTTACCGGACCGAGACGAATCCAATCTGACAACCGATCCATTCATGTTCTGTTTTGTGTTTCATTATCGAAATAACCTTGAGACTGTTCGGACTCCTTCCCAGTGGGTGTTTTTCAAAAATGTTCCACTCTCAGCACGAAAATAGGCGTTGAGGACTGTTACTGCTGCTGTGGACTATGAATGTGAACGAATCCGATGCTCGGCGCGGCGTTCTCAGTTTGTAGGGATTATTCGACAACAGAAACACTTGCATGCAGACTCGGACTCGTTTACCGATTTAAAAGTCGTCGATTCGAACGAAAATTCACATGACTTTCGACGTCGATAAATACGCCTGTTTTAACCGATTTTTTTACCGGACCGAGACGAATCCAATCCGACAACCGATCCATTCATGATCTGTTTTGTGCTTCATTATCGAAATAGACTTGAGACTGTTCGGACTCGTTCCCAGTGGGTGATTTTTTAAACTGTTTCACCCTCGGCACGAAGAAACCCTTTGAGGTCTACTTCTGCTGCTATGGACTATGAACGTGAACGAATCCGATGCGAGGCGCGGCGTGCTCAGTTTGTAGGAATTAGTCGACAACAGAAACACTTGCATGCAGACTCGGATTCGATTCCCGATTAAAAAGACGTCGATTCGAACGAAAATTCACATGAGTTTCGACGTCGATCAATACGCCTGTTTTAACCGTTTTTTTATCGGACCGAGATGAATCCAATGTGAAAACTGGTCTATTCATATACTGTTTTGTGTTTCATTATCGAAATAGTCTTGAGACTCTTCGGACTCGTTCCCAGTGGATGATTTTTTCAAATGTTTCACCCTCGGCACGAAGAAACCCTTTGAGGTCTACTTCTGCTGCTACGGACTATGAACGTGAACGAATCCGATGCGAGGCGCGGCGTTCTCAGTTTGGAGGGATTATTCGTCAACAGGAACACTTGCATGCAGATTCGGATTCGTTTCCCGATTCAAAAGTCGTCGATTCGAAAGAAAATTCACATGAGGTTCGACGTTGAAAAATACGCCTGTTTCAACCATTTTTTTACCAAACCGAGAAGAATCGAATGTGAAAACCGGTCCATTCTTATTCGCTTTTTTGTTTCATTATCGAAATAACCTTTCGACGGTTCGGACTCGTTATCGGTGGGTGATTTTGAAAAATATTTCACCCTCGGCACGAAAAAAGCCTTTGAGGACTACTACTGCTGCTGTGGACTGTGAACGTGAAAGCATCAGATGCTCTGCGCGGCGTTCTCTGTTTGAAGGCATTATTCGAAAACAGAAACACTTGCATGCAAACTCGGATTCGTTTCTCGATTTAAAAGTCGTCGATTCGAACGAAAATTTACATGACTTTCGACGTCGATAAATACGCCTGTTTTACCCGATTTTTTTACCGGACCGAGACGAATCCAATCTGACAACCGATCCATTCATGTTCTGTTTTGTGCTTCATTATCGAAATAGACTTGAGACTGTTCGGACTCGTTCCCAGTGGGTGATTTTTTAAACTGTTTCACCCTCGGCACGAAAAACGTCGTTGAGGACTACTACTGCTGCTGTGGACTGTGAACGTGAAAGCATCAGATGCTCTGCGCGGCGTTCTCAGTTTGTAGGCATTATTCGACAACAGAAACACTTGCATGCAAACTCGGATTCGTTTCTCGATTTAAAAGTCGTCGATTCGAACGAAAATTTACATGAGATTCGACGTTGATAAATACGCCTGTTTCAACCGTTTTTTTTACCGGACCAAGACGAATCCAATCTGAAAACCGATCCATTCATGTTCTGTTTTGTGTTTCATTATCGAAATATCATTGAGACTGTTCGGACTCCTTCCCAGTGGGTGATTTTCAACAATGTTTCACTCTCGGCATTAAAATAGGCGTTGAGGACTGCCACTGCGGCTGTGGACTATGAACGTCAACGAATCCGATGCTAGGCGCGGCGTTCTCAGTTTGGAGGGACTATTCGTCAACAGAAACACTTGCATGCAAATTCGGATTCGTTTCCCGATTTAAAAGTCGTCGATTCGAAAGAAAATTCAGATGTGATTCGACGTTGATAAATACGCCTGTTTCAACCGTTTTTTTCACCGCACCGAAACGAATCCTATCTGACAACCGATCTATTCATGTTCTGTTTTGTGTTTCATTATCGAAATAACCTTGAGACTGTTCGGACTCCTTCGCAGTGGGTGATTTTCAAGAATGTTTCACTCTCAGCACGAAAATAGGGGTTGGGGACTGCTACTGCTGCTGTGGACTGTGAACGTGAAAGCATCAGACGCTCTGCGCGGCGTTCTCAGTTTGTTGGCATTATTCGACAACAGAAACACTTGCATGCAAACTCGGATTCGTTTCTCGATTTCAAAGTCGTCGATTCGAACGAAAATTTACATGAGATTCGACGTTGAAAAATACGCCTGTTTCAACCGTTTTTTTTACAGGACCGAGACGAATCCAACATGAAAACCGATCCATTCATGTTCTTTTTTGTGTATCGTTATCGAAATAACATTGAGACTGTTCGGCCTCCTTCCCAGTGGGTGATTTTCAACAATGTTTCACTCTCGGCACGAAAATAGGCGTTGAGGACTGCCACTGCGGCTGTGGACTATGAACGTCAACGAATCCGACGCTAGGCGGGGCGTTCTCAGTTTGTAGGGATTATTCGACATCAGAATCACTTGCATGCAGATTCGGATTCGTTTCCCGATTTAAAAGTCGTCGATTCGACCAAAAATTCCCATGAGTTTCGACGTCGATATATACGCATGTTTTAATCATTTTTTTTCGGACCGAGACGAATCCAATGTAGAAACCGGTCTATTCATATTCTGTTTTGTGTTTCATTATCGAATTAGTCTTGAGGCTGGTCCGATTCGTTCACAGTGGGGGATTTTGTAAAATGTTTCACCCTCGGAACGAAAATAGCCGTTGAGGACTGCGACTGCTGCTGTGGACTATGAACATGAACGAAACCGATGCTCGGCGCGGCGTGCTCAGTTTGTAGGAATTATTCGACAACAGAAACACTTGCATGCAGACTCGGATTCGATTCCCGATTAAAAAGACGTCGATTCGAACGAAAATTCACATGAGTTTCGACGTCGATCAATACGCCTGTTTTAACCGTTTTTTTATCGGACCGAGATGAATCCAATCTGAAAACTGGTCTATTCATATACTGTTTTGTGTTTCATTATCGAAATAGTCTTGAGACTGTTCGGACTCGTTCCCAGTGGATGATTTTTTCAAATGTTTCACCCTCGGCACGAAGAAACCCTTTGAGGTCTACTTCTGCTGCTATGGACTATGAACGTGAACGAATCCGATGCGAGGCGCGGCGTGCTCAGTTTGTAGGAATTAGTCGACAACAGAAACACTTGCATGCAGACTCGGATTCGATTCCCGATTAAAAAGACGTCGATTCGAACGAAAATTCACATGAGTTTCGACGTCGATCAATACGCCTGTTTTAACCGTTTTTTTATCGGACCGAGATGAATCCAATGTGAAAACTGGTCTATTCATATACTGTTTTGTGTTTCATTATCGAAATAGTCTTGAGACTCTTCGGACTCGTTCCCAGTGGATGATTTTTTCAAATGTTTCACCCTCGGCACGAAGAAACCCTTTGAGGTCTACTTCTGCTGCTACGGACTATGAACGTGAACGAATCCGATGCGAGGCGCGGCGTTCTCAGTTTGGAGGGATTATTCGTCAACAGGAACACTTGCATGCAGATTCGGATTCGTTTCCCGATTCAAAAGTCGTCGATTCGAAAGAAAATTCACATGAGGTTCGACGTTGAAAAATACGCCTGTTTCAACCATTTTTTTACCGGACCGAGAAGAATCGAATGTGAAAACCGGTCCATTCTTATTCGCTTTTTTGTTTCATTATCGAAATAACCTTTCGACGGTTCGGACTCGTTATCGGTGGGTGATTTTGAAAAATATTTCACCCTCGGCACGAAAAAAGCCGTTGAGGACTACTACTGCTGCTGTGGACTGTGAACGTGAAAGCATCAGATGCTCTGCGCGGCGTTCTCTGTTTGAAGGCATTATTCGAAAACAGAAACACTTGCATGCAAACTCGGATTCGTTTCTCGATTTAAAAGTCGTCGATTCGAACGAAAATTTACATGACTTTCGACGTCGATAAATACGCCTGTTTTACCCGATTTTTTTACCGGACCGAGACGAATCCAATCTGACAACCGATCCATTCATGTTCTGTTTTGTGCTTCATTATCGAAATAGACTTGAGACTGTTCGGACTCGTTCCCAGTGGGTGATTTTTTAAACTGTTTCACCCTCGGCACGAAAAAAGCCGTTGAGGACTACTACTGCTGCTGTGGACTGTGAACGTGAAAGCATCAGATGCTCTGCGCGGCGTTCTCAGTTTGTAAGCATTATTCGACAACAGAAACACTTGCATGCAAACTCGGAATCGTTCTTCGATTTAAAAGTCGTCGATTCGAACGAAAATTTACATGAGATTCGACGTTGATAAATACGCCTGTTTCAACCGTTTTTTTTACCGGACCAAGACGAATCCAATCTGAAAACCGATCCATTCATGTTCTGTTTTGTGTTTCATTATCGAAATATCATTGAGACTGTTCGGACTCCTTCACAGTGGGTGATTTTCAACAATGTTTCACTCTCGGCATTAAAATAGGCGTTGAGGACTGCCACTGCGGCTGTGGACTATGAACGTCAACGAATCCGATGCTAGGCGCGGCGTTCTCAGTTTGGAGGGACTATTCGTCAACAGAAACACTTGCATGCAGATTCGGATTCGTTTCCCGATTTAAAAGTCGTCGATTCGAAAGAAAATTCAGATGAGATTCGACGTTGATAAATACGCCTGTTTCAACCGTTTTTTTCACCGCACCGAAACGAATCCTATCTGACAACCGATCTATTCATGTTCTGTTTTGTGTTTCATTATCGAAATAACCTTGAGACTGTTCGGACTCCTTCGCAGTGGGTGATTTTCAAAAATGTTTCACTCTCAGCACGAAAATAGGGGTTGAGGACTGCTACTGCTGCTGTGGGCTGTGAACGTGAAAGCATCAGACGCTCTGCGCGGCGTTCTCAGTTTGTTGGCATTATTCAATAACAGAAACACTTGCATGCAAACTCGGATTCGTTTCTCGATTTCAAAGTCGTCGATTCGAACGAAAATTTACATGAGATTCGACGTTCATAAATACGCCTGTTTCAACCGTTTTTTTTACAGGACCGAGACGAATCCAACATGAAAACCGATCCATTCATGTTCTTTTTTGTGTATCGTTATCGAAATAACATTGAGACTGTTCGGCCTCCTTCCCAGTGGGTGATTTTCAACAATGTTTCACTCTCGGCACGAAAATAGGCGTTGAGGACTGCCACTGCGGCTGTGGACTATGAACGTCAACGAATCCGATGCTAGGCGCGGCGTTATCAGTTTGGAGGGATTATTCGTCAACTGGAACACTTGCATGCAGATTCGGACTCGTTTCCTGATTTAAAAGTCGTCGATTCGAAAGAAAATTCACATGAGATTCGACGTTGAAAAATACGCCTGTTTCAACCATTTTTTTACCGGACCGAGACGAATCCAGTCTGGCAACCGATCCATTCATGATCTGTTTTGTGTTTCATTATCGAAATAACCTTGAGACTGTTCGGACTCCTTCCCAGTGGGTGTTTTTCAAAAATGTTCCACTCTCGGCACGAAAATAGGCGTTGAGGACTGTTACTGCTGCTGTGGACTATGAATGTGAACGAATCCGATGCTCGACGCGGCGTTCTCAGTTTGTAGGGATTATTCGACAACAGAAACACTTGCATGCAGACTCGGATTCGTTTACCGATTTAAAAGTCGTCGATTCGAACGAAAATTCACATGACTTTCGACGTCGATAAATACGCCTGTTTTAACCGATTTTTTTACCGGACCGAGACGAATCCAATCCGACAACCGATCCATTCATGATCTGTTTTGTGCTTCATTATCGAAATAGACTTGAGACTGTTTGGACTCGTTCCCAGTGGGTGATTTTTTAAACTGTTTCACCCTCGGCACGAAAAACGTCGTTGAGGACTACTACTGCTGCTGTGGACTGTGAACGTGAAAGCATCAGATGCTCTGCGCGGCGTTCTCAGTTTGTAGGCATTATTCGACAACAGAAACACTTGCATGCAAACTCGGATTCGTTTCTCGATTTAAAAGTCGTCGATTCGAACGAAAATTTACATGAGATTCGACGTTGATAAATACGCCTGTTTCAACCGTTTTTTTTACCGGACCAAGACGAATCCAATCTGAAAACCGATCCATTCATGTTCTGTTTTGTGTTTCATTATCGAAATATCATTGAGACTGTTCGGACTCCTTCCCAGTGGGTGATTTTCAACAATGTTTCACTCTCGGCATTAAAATAGGCGTTGAGGACTGCCACTGCGGCTGTGGACTATGAACGTCAACGAATCCGATGCTAGGCGCGGCGTTCTCAGTTTGGAGGGACTATTCGTCAACAGAAACACTTGCATGCAAATTCGGATTCGTTTCCCGATTTAAAAGTCGTCGATTCGAAAGAAAATTCAGATGTGATTCGACGTTGATAAATACGCCTGTTTCAACCGTTTTTTTCACCGCACCGAAACGAATCCTATCTGACAACCGATCTATTCATGTTCTGTTTTGTGTTTCATTATCGAAATAACCTTGAGACTGTTCGGACTCCTTCGCAGTGGGTGATTTTCAAGAATGTTTCACTCTCAGCACGAAAATAGGGGTTGGGGACTGCTACTGCTGCTGTGGACTGTGAACGTGAAAGCATCAGACGCTCTGCGCGGCGTTCTCAGTTTGTTGGCATTATTCGACAACAGAAACACTTGCATGCAAACTCGGATTCGTTTCTCGATTTCAAAGTCGTCGATTCGAACGAAAATTTACATGAGATTCGACGTTGATAAATACGCCTGTTTCAACCGTTTTTTTTACAGGACCGAGACGAATCCAACATGAAAACCGATCCATTCATCTTCGTTTTTGTGTATCGTTATCGAAATAACATTGAGACTGTTCGGCCTCCTTCCCAGTGGGTGATTTTCAACAATGTTTCACTCTCGGCACGAAAATAGGCGTTGAGGACTGCCACTGCGGCTGTGGACTATGAACGTCAACGAATCCGACGCTAGGCGGGGCGTTCTCAGTTTGTAGGGATTATTCGACAACAGAAACACTTGCATGCAGATTCGGATTCGTTTCCCGATTTAAAAGTCGTCGATTCGACCAAAAATTCCCATGAGTTTTGACGTCGATATATACGCCTGTTTTAATCATTTTTTTTTCGGACCGAGACGAATCCAATGTAGAAACCGGTCTATTCATATTCTGTTTTGTGTTTCATTATCGAATTAGTCTTGAGGCTGGTCGGATTCGTTCACAGTGGGGGATTTTGTAAAATGTTTCACCCTCGGAACGAAAATAGCCGTTGAGGACTGCTACTGCTGCTGTAGACTATGAACATGAACGAAACCGATGCTCGGCGCGGCGTGCTCAGTTTGTAGGAATTATTCGACAACAGAAACACTTGCATGCAGACTCGGATTCGATTCCCGATTAAAAAGACGTCGATTCGAACGAAAATTCACATGAGTTTCGACGTCGATCAATACGCCTGTTTTAACCGATTTTTTTACCGGACCGAGACGAATCCAATCCGACAACCGAACCATTCATGATCTGTTTTGTGCTTCATTATCGAAATAGACTTGAGACTGTTTGGACTCGTTCCCAGTGGGTGATTTTTTAAACTGTTTCACCCTCGGCACGAAAAACGTCGTTGAGGACTACTACTGCTGCTGTGGACTGTGAACGTGAAAGCATCAGACGCTCTGCGCGGCGTTCTCAGTTTGTTGGCATTATTCGACAACAGAAACACTTGCATGCAAACTCGGATTCGTTTCTCGATTTCAAAGTCGTCGATTCGAACGAAAATTTACATGAGATTCGACGTTGATAAATACGCCTGTTTCAACCGTTTTTTTTACAGGACCGAGACGAATCCAACATGAAAACCGATCCATTCATGTTCTTTTTTGTGTATCGTTATCGAAATAACATTGAGACTGTTCGGCCTCCTTCCCAGTGGGTGATTTTCAACAATGTTTCACTCTCGGCACGAAAATAGGCGTTGAGGACTGCCACTGCGGCTGTGGACTATGAACGTCAACGAATCCGACGCTAGGCGGGGCGTTCTCAGTTTGTAGGGATTATTCGACAACAGAAACACTTGCATGCAGATTCGGATTCGTTTCCCGATTTAAAAGTCGTCGATTCGACCAAAAATTCCCATGAGTTTCGACGTCGATATATACGCCTGTTTTAATCATTTTTTTTCGGACCGAGACGAATCCAATGTAGAAACCGGTCTATTCATATTCTGTTTTGTGTTTCATTATCGAATTAGTCTTGAGGCTGGTCGGATTCGTCCACAGTGGGGGATTTTGTAAAATGTTTCACCCTCGGAACGAAAATAGCCGTTGAGGACTGCGACTGCTGCTGTGGACTATGAACATGAACGAAACCGATGCTCGGCGCGGCGTGCTCAGTTTGTAGGAATTATTCGACAACAGAAACACTTGCATGCAGACTCGGATTCGATTCCCGATTAAAAAGACGTCGATTCGAACGAAAATTCACATGAGTTTCGACGTCGATCAATACGCCTGTTTTAACCGTTTTTTTATCGGACCGAGATGAATCCAATGTGAAAACTGGTCTATTCATATACTGTTTTGTGTTTCATTATCGAAATAGTCTTGAGACTGTTCGGACTCGTTCCCAGTGGATGATTTTTTCAAATGTTTCACCCTCGGCACGAATTAACCCTTTGAGGTCTACTTCTGCTGCTATGGACTATGAACGTCAACGAATCCGACGCTAGGCGGGGCGTTCTCAGTTTGTAGGGATTATTCGACAACAGAAACACTTGCATGCAGATTCGGATTCGTTTCCCGATTTAAAAGTCGTCGATTCGACCAAAAATTCCCATGAGTTTCGACGTCGATATATACGCCTGTTTTAATCATTTTTTTTCGGACCGAGACGAATCCAATGTAGAAACCGGTCTATTCATATTCTGTTTTGTGTTTCATTATCGAATTAGTCTTGAGGCTGGTCGGATTCGTTCACAGTGGGGGATTTTGTAAAATGTTTCACCCTCGGAACGAAAATAGCCGTTGAGGACTGCGACTGCTGCTGTGGACTATGAACATGAACGAAACCGATGCTCGGCGCGGCGTGCTCAGTTTGTAGGAATTATTCGACAACAGAAACACTTGCATGCAAACTCGGATTCGTTTCTCGATTTCAAAGTCGTCGATTCGAACGAAAATTTACATGAGATTCGACGTTGATAAATACGCCTGTTTCAACCGTTTTCTTTACAGGACCGAGACGAATCCAACATGAAAACCCATCCATTCATGTTCTTTTTTGTGTATCGTTATCGAAATAACATTGAGACTGTTCGGCCTCCTTCCCAGTGGGTGATTTTCAACAATGTTTCACTCTCGGCACGAAAATAGGCGTTGAGGACTGCCACTGCGGCTGTGGACTATGAACGTCAACGAATCCGACGCTAGGCGGGGCGTTCTCAGTTTGTAGGGATTATTCGACAACAGAAACACTTGCATGCAGATTCGGATTCGTTTCCCGATTTAAAAGTCGTCGATTCGACCAAAAATTCCCATGAGTTTCGACGTCGATATATACGCCTGTTTTAATGATTTTTTTTTCGGACCGAGACGAATCCAATGTAGAAACCGGTCTATTCATATTCTGTTTTGTGTTTCATTATCGAATTAGTTTTGAGGCTCGTCGGATTCGTTCACAGTGGGGGATTTTGTAAAATGTTTCACCCTCGGAACGAAAATAGCCGTTGAGGACTGCTACTGCTGCTGTGGACTATGAACATGAACGAAACCGATGCTCGGCGCGGCGTGCTCAGTTTGTAGGAATTATTCGACAACAGAAACACTTGCATGCAGACTCGGATTCGATTCCCGATTAAAAAGACGTCGATTCGAACGAAAATTCACATGAGTTTCGACGTCGATCAATACGCCTATTTTAACCGTTTTTTTATCGGACCGAGATGAATCCAATGTGAAAACTGGTCTATTCATATACTGTTTTGTGTTTCATTATCGAAATAGTCTTGAGACTGTTCGGACTCGTTCCCAGTGGATGATTTTTTCAAATGTTTCACCCTCGGCACGAAGAAACCCTTTGAGGTCTACTTCTGCTGCTATGGACTATGAACGTGAACGAATCCGATGCGAGGCGCGGCGTGCTCAGTTTGTAGGAATTATTCGACAACAGAAACACTTGCATGCAGACGCGGATTCGATTCCCGATTAAAAAGACGTCGATTCGAACGAAAATTCACATGAGTTTCGACGTCGATCAATACGCCTGTTTTAACCGTTTTTTTATCGGACCGAGATGAATCCAATGTGAAAACTGGTCCATTCTTATTCGCTTTTGTGTTTCAATATCGAAATAACCTTTCGACGGTTCGGACTCGTTATCGGTGGGTGATTTTGAAAAATATTTCACCCTCGGCACGAAAAAAGCCGTTGAGGACTACTACTGCTGCTGTGGACTGTGAACGTGAAAGCATCAGATGCTCGGCGCGGCGTTCTCTGTTTGAAGGCATTATTCGACAACAGAAACACTTGCATGCAAACTCGGCTTCGTTTCTCGATTTAAAAGTCGTCGATTCGAACGAAAATTTACATGACTTTCGACGTCGATAAATACGCCTGTTTTACCCGATTTTTTTACCGGACCGAGACGAATCCAATCTGACAACCGATCCATTCATGTTCTGTTTTGTGCTTCATTATCGAAATAGACTTGAGACTGTTCGGACTCGTTCCCAGTGGGTGATTTTTTAAACTGTTTCACCCTCGGCACGAAAAAAGCCGTTGAGGACTACTACTGCTGCTGTGGACTGTGAACGTGAAAGCATCAGATGCTCTGCGCGGCGTTCTCAGTTTGTAAGCATTATTCGACAACAGAAACACTTGCATGCAAACTCGGATTCGTTTCTCGATTTAAAAGTCGTCGATTCGAACGAAAATTTACATGAGATTCGACGTTGATAAATACGCCTGTTTCAACCGTTTTTTTTACCGGACCGAGACGAATCCAATCTGAAAACCGATCCATTCATGTTCTGTTTTGTGTTTCAATATCGAAATAACATTCAGACAGGTCGGCCTCCTTCCCAGTGGTTGATTTTCAACAATGTTTCACTCTCGGCACGAAAATAGGCGTTGAGGACTGCCACTGCGGCTGTGGACTATGAACGTCAACGAATCCGATGCTAGGCGTGGCGTTATCAGTTTGGAGGGATTATTCGTCAACTGGAACACTTGCATGCAGATTCGGACTCGTTTCCCGATTTAAAAGTCGTCGATTCGAAAGAAAATTCACATGAGATTCGACGTTGAAAACTACGCCTGTTTCAACCATTTTTTTACCGGACCGAGACGAATCCAATCTGACAACCGATCCATTCATGTTCTGTTTTGTGTTTCATTATCGAAATAACCTTGAGACTGTTCGGACTCCTTCCCAGTGGGTGTTTTTCAAAAATGTTCCACTCTCAGCACGAAAATAGGCGTTGAGGACTGTTACTGCTGCTGTGGACTATGAATGTGAACGAATCCGATGCTCGGCGCGGCGTTCTCAGTTTGTAGGGATTATTCGACAACAGAAACACTTGCATGCAGACTCGGACTCGTTTACCGATTTAAAAGTCGTCGATTCGAACGAAAATTCACATGACTTTCGACGTCGATAAATACGCCTGTTTTAACCGATTTTTTTACCGGACCGAGACGAATCCAATCCGACAACCGATCCATTCATGATCTGTTTTGTGCTTCATTATCGAAATAGACTTGAGACTGTTTGGACTCGTTCCCAGTGGGTGATTTTTTAAACTGTTTCACCCTCGGCACGAAAAACGTCGTTGAGGCCTACTACTGCTGCTGTGGAATGTGAACGTGAAAGCATCAGATGCTCTGCGCGGCGTTCTCAGTTTGTAGGCATTATTCGACAACAGAAACACTTGCATGCAAACTCGGATTCGTTTCTCGATTTAAAAGTCGTCGATTCGAACGAAAATTTACATGAGATTCGACGTTGATAAATACGCCTGTTTCAACCGTTTTTTTTACCGGACCAAGACGAATCCAATCTGAAAACCGATCCATTCATGTTCTGTTTTCTGTTTCATTATCGAAATATCATTGAGACTGTTCGGACTCCTTCCCAGTGGGTGATTTTCAACAATGTTTCACTCTCGGCATTAAAATAGGCGTTGAGGACTGCCACTGCGGCTGTGGACTATGAACGTCAACGAATCCGATGCTAGGCGCGGCGTTCTTAGTTTGGAGGGACTATTCGTCAACAGAAACACTTGCATGCAGATTCGGATTCGTTTCCCGATTTAAAAGTCGTCGATTCGAAAGAAAATTCAGATGAGATTCGACGCTGATAAATACGCCTGTTTCAACCGTTTTTTTCACCGGACCGAAACGAATCCTATCTGACAACCGATCTATTCATGTTCTGTTTTGTGTTTCATTATCGAAATAACCTTGAGACTGTTCGGACTCCTTCGCAGTGGGTGATTTTCAAAAATGTTACACTCTCAGCACGAAAATAGGGGTTGAGGACTGCTACCGCTGTTGTGAACTGTGAACGTGAAAGCATCAGACGCTCTGCGCGGCGTTCTCAGTTTGTTGGCATTATTCGACAACAGAAACACTTGCATGCAAACTCGGATTCGTTTCTCGATTTCAAAGTCGTCGATTCGAACGAAAATTTACATGAGATTCGACGTTGAAAAATACGCCTGTTTCAACCGTTTTTTTTACAGGACCGAGACGAATCCAAGATGAAAACCGATCCATTCATGTTCTTTTTTGTGTATCGTTATCGAAATAACATTGAGACTGTTCGGCCTCCTTCCCAGTGGGTGATTTTCAACAATGTTTCACTCTCGGCACGAAAATAGGCGTTGAGGACTGCCACTGCGGCTGTGGACTATGAACGTCAACGAATCCGACGCTAGGCGGGGCGTTCTCAGTTTGTAGGGATTATTCGACAACAGAAACACTTGCATGCAGATTCGGATTCGTTTCCCGATTTAAAAGTCGTCGATTCGACCAAAAATTCCCATGAGTTTCGACGTCGATATATACGCCTGTTTTAATCATTTTTTTTCGGACCGAGACGAATCCAATGTAGAAACCGGTCTATTCATATTCTGTTTTGTGTTTCATTATCGAATTAGTCTTGAGGCTGGTCGGATTCGTTCACAGTGGGGGATTTTGTAAAATGTTTCACCCTCGGAACGAAAATAGCCGTTGAGGACTGCGACTGATGCTGTGGACTATGAACATGAACGAAACCGATGCTCGGCGCGGCGTGCTCAGTTTGTAGGAATTATTCGACAACAGAAACACTTGCATGCAGACTCGGATTCGATTCCCGATTAAAAAGACGTCGATTCGAACGAAAATTCACATGAGTTTCGACGTCGATCAATACGCCTGTTTTAACCGTTTTTTTATCGGACCGAGATGAATCCAATGTGAAAACTGGTCTATTCATATACTGTTTTGTGTTTCATTATCGAAATAGTTTTGAGACTGTTCGGACTCGTTCCCAGTGGATGATTTTTTCAAATGTTTCACCCTCGGCACGAAGAAACCCTTTGAGGTCTACTTCTGCTGCTATGGACTATGAACGTGAACGAATGCGATGCGAGGCGCGGCGTGCTCAGTTTGTAGGAATTATTCGACAACAGAAACACTTGCATGCAGACTCGGATTCGATTCCCGATTAAAAAGACGTCGATTCGAACGAAAATTCACATGAGTTTCGACGTCGATCAATACGCCTGCTTTAACCGTTTTTTTATCGGACCGAGATGAATCCACTGCGAAAACTGGTCTATTCATATACTGTTTTGTGTTTCATTATCGAAATAGTCTTGAGACTCTTCGGACTCGTTCCCAGTGGATGATTTTTTCAAATGTTTCACCCTCGGCACGAAGAAACCCTTTGAGGTCTACTTCTGCTGCTACGGACTATGAACGTGAACGAATCCGATGCGAGGCTCGGCGTTCTCAGTTTGGAGGGATTATTCGTCAACAGGAACACTTGCATGCAGATTCGGATTCGTTTCCCGATTCAAAAGTCGTCGATTCGAAAGAAAATTCACATGAGGTTCGACGTTGAAAAATACGCCTGTTTCAACCATTTTTTTACCGGACCGAGAAGAATCGAATGTGAAAACCGGTCCATTCTTATTCGCTTTTTTGTTTCATTATCGAAATAACCTTTCGACGGTTCGGACTCGTTATCGGTGGGTGATTTTGAAAAATATTTCACCCTCGGCACGAAAAAAGCCGTTGAGGACTACTACTGCTGCTATGGACTGTGAACGTGAAAGCATCAGATGCTCTGCGCGGCGTTCTCTGTTTGAAGGCATTATTCGACAACAGAAACACTTGCATGCAAACTCGGATTCGTTTCTCGATTTAAAAGTCGTCGATTCGAACGAAAATTTACATGACTTTCGACGTCGATAAATACGCCTGTTTTACCCGATTTTTTTACCGGACCGAGACGAATCCAATCTGACAACCGATCCATTCTTCTTCTGTTTTGTGCTTCATTATCGAAATAGACTTGAGACTGTTCGGACTCGTTCCCAGTGGGTGATTTTTTAAACTGTTTCACCCTCGGCACGAAAAAAGCCGTTGAGGACTACTACTGCTGCTGTGGACTGTGATGCTCTGCGCGGCGTTCTCAGTTTGTAAGCATTATTCGACAACAGAAACACTTGCATGCAAACTCGGATTCGTTCTTCGATTTAAAAGTCGTCGATTCGAACGAAACTTTACATGAGATTTGACGTTGATAAATACGCCTGTTTCAACCGTTTTTTTTACCGGACCGAGACGAATCCAATCTGAAAACCGATCCATTCATGTTCTGTTTTGTGTTTCATTATCGAAATAACATTCAGACAGGTCGGCCTCCTTCCCAGTGGTTGATTTTCAACAATGTTTCACTCTCGGCACGAAAATAGGCGTTGAGGACTGCCACTGCGGCTGTGGACTATGAACGTCAACGAATCCGATGCTAGGCGCGGCGTTATCAGTTTGGAGGGATTATTCGTCAACTGGAACACTTGCATGCAGATTCGGACTCGTATCCCGATTTAAAAGTCGTCGATTCGACAGAAAATTCACATGAGATTCGACGTTGAAAAATACGCCTGTTTGAACCATTTTTTTACCGGATCGAGACGAATCCAATCTGACAACCGATCCATTCATGTTCTGTTTTGTGTTTCATTATCGAAATAACCTTGAGACTGTTCGGACTCCTTCCCAGTGGGTGTTTTTCAAAAATGTTCCACTCTCAGCACGAAAATAGGCGTTGAGGACTGTTACTGCTGCTGTGGACTATGAATGTGAACGAATCCGATGCTCGGCGCGGCGTTCTCAGTTTGTAGGGATTATTCGACAACAGAAACACTTGCATGCAGACTCGGACTCGTTTACCGATTTAAAAGTCGTCGATTCGAACGAAAATTCACATGACTTTCGACGTCGATAAATACGCCTGTTTTAACCGATTTTTTTACCGGACCGAGACGAATCCAATCCGACAACCGATCCATTCATGATCTGTTTTGTGCTTCATTATCGAAATAGACTTGAGACTGTTTGGACTCGTTCCCAGTGGGTGATTTTTTAAACTGTTTCACCCTCGGCACGAAAAACGTCGTTGAGGCCTACTACTGCTGCTGTGGAATGTGAACGTGAAAGCATCAGATGCTCTGCGCGGCGTTCTCAGTTTGTAGGCATTATTCGACAACAGAAACACTTGCATGCAAACTCGGATTCGTTTCTCGATTTAAAAGTCGTCGATTCGAACGAAAATTTACATGAGATTCGACGTTGATAAATACGCCTGTTTCAACCGTTTTTTTTACCGGACCAAGACGAATCCAATCTGAAAACCGATCCATTCATGTTCTGTTTTCTGTTTCATTATCGAAATATCATTGAGACTGTTCGGACTCCTTCCCAGTTGGTGATTTTCAACAATGTTTCACTCTCGGCATTAAAATAGGCGTTGAGGACTGCCACTGCGGCTGTGGACTATGAACGTCAACGAATCCGATGCTAGGCGCGGCGTTCTTAGTTTGGAGGGACTATTCGTCAACAGAAACACTTGCATGCAGATTCGGATTCGTTTCCCGATTTAAAAGTCGTCGATTCGAAAGAAAATTCAGATGAGATTCGACGCTGATAAATACGCCTGTTTCAACCGTTTTTTTCACCGGACCGAAACGAATCCTATCTGACAACCGATCTATTCATGTTCTGTTTTGTGTTTCATTATCGAAATAACCTTGAGACTGTTCGGACTCCTTCGCAGTGGGTGATTTTCAAAAATGTTACACTCTCAGCACGAAAATAGGGGTTGAGGACTGCTACCGCTGTTGTGAACTGTGAACGTGAAAGCATCAGACGCTCTGCGCGGCGTTCTCAGTTTGTTGGCATTATTCGACAACAGAAACACTTGCATGCAAACTCGGATTCGTTTCTCGATTTCAAAGTCGTCGATTCGAACGAAAATTTACATGAGATTCGACGTTGAAAAATACGCCTGTTTCAACCGTTTTTTTTACAGGACCGAGACGAATCCAACGTGAAAACCGATCCATTCATGTTCTTTTGTGTGTATCGTTATCGAAATAACATTGAGACTGTTCGGCCTCCTTCCCAGTGGGTGATTTTCAACAATGTTTCACTCTCGGCTCGAAAATAGGCGTTGAGGACTGCCACTGCGGCTGTGGACTATGAACGTCAACGAATCCGACGCTAGGCGGGGCGTTCTCAGTTTGTAGGGATTATTCGACAACAGAAACCCTTGCATGCAGATTCGGATTCGTTTCCCGATTTAAAAGTCGTCGATTCGACCAAAAATTCCCATGAGTTTCGACGTCGATATATACGCCTGTTTTAATCATTTTTTTTCGGACCGAGACGAATCCAATGTAGAAACCGGTCTATTCATATTCTGTTTTGTGTTTCATTATCGAATTAGTCTTGAGGCTGGTCGGATTCGTTCACAGTGGGGGATTTTGTAAAATGTTTCACCCTCGGAACGAAAATAGCCGTTGAGGACTGCGACTGCTGCTGTGGACTATGAACATGAACGAAACCGATGCTCGGCGCGGCGTGCTCAGTTTGTAGGAATTATTCGACAACAGAAACACTTGCATGCAGTCTCGGATTCGATTCCCGATTAAAAAGACGTCGATTCGAACGCAAATTCACATGAGTTTCGACGTCGATCAATACGCCTGTTTTAACCGTTTTTTTATCGGACCGAGATGAATCCAATGTGAAAACTGGTCTATTCATATACTGTTTTGTGTTTCATTATCGAAATAGTCTTGAGACTGTTCGGACTCGTTCCCAGTGGATGATTTTTTCAAATGTTTCACCCTCGGCACGAAGAAACCCTTTGAGGTCTACTTCTGCTGCTATGGACTATGAACGTGAACGAATCCGATGCGAGGCGCGGCGTGCTCAGTTTGTAGGAATTATTCGACAACAGAAACACTTGCATGCAGACTCGGATTCGATTCCCGATTAAAAAGACGTCGATTCGAACGAAAATTCACATGAGTTTCAACGTCGATCAATACGCCTGTTTTAACCGTTTTTTTATCGGACCGAGATGAATCCAATGTGAAAACTGGTCTATTCATATACTGTTTTGTGTTTCATTATCGAAATAGTCTTGAGACTCTTCGGACTCGTTCCCAGTGGATGATTTTTTCAAATGTTTCACCCTCGGCACGAAGAAACCCTTTGAGGTCTACTTCTGCTGCTACGGACTATGAACGTGAACGAATCCGATGCGAGGCGCGGCGTTCTCAGTTTGGAGGGATTATTCGTCAACAGGAACACTTGCATGCAGATTCGGATTCGTTTCCCGATTCAAAAGTCGTCGATTCGAAAGAAAATTCACATGAGGTTCGACGTTGAAAAATACGCCTGTTTCAACCATTTTTTTACCGGACCGAGAAGAATCGAATGTGAAAACCGGTCCATTCTTATTCGCTTTTTTGTTTCATTATCGAAATAACCTTTCGACGGTTCGGACTCGTTATCGGTGGGTGATTTTGAAAAATATTTCACCCTCGGCACGAAAAAAGCCGTTGAGGACTACTACTGCTGCTGTGGACTGTGAACGTGAAAGCATCAGATGCTCTGCGCGGCGTTCTCTGTTTGAAGGCATTATTCGAAAACAGAAACACTTGCATGCAAACTCGGATTCGTTTCTCGATTTAAAAGTCGTCGATTCGAACGAAAATTTACATGACTTTCGACGTCGATAAATACGCCTGTTTTACCCGATTTTTTTACCGGACCGAGACGAATCCAATCTGACAACCGATCCATTCATGTTCTGTTTTGTGCTTCATTATCGAAATAGACTTGAGACTGTTCGGACTCGTTCCCAGTGGGTGATTTTTTAAACTGTTTCACCCTCGGCACGAGAAAAGCCGTTGAGGACTACTACTGCTGCTGTGGACTGTGAACGTGAAAGCATCAGATGCTCTGCGCGGCGTTCTCAGTTTGTAAGCATTATTCGACAACAGAAACACTTGCATGCAAACTCGGAATCGTTCTTCGATTTAAAAGTCGTCGATTCGAACGAAAATTTACATGAGATTCGACGTTGATAAATACGCCTGTTTCAACCGTTTTTTTTACCGGACCAAGACGAATCCAATCTGAAAACCGATCCATTCATGTTCTGTTTTGTGTTTCATTATCGAAATATCATTGAGACTGTTCGGACTCCTTCCCAGTGGGTGATTTTCAACAATGTTTCACTCTCGGCATTAAAATAGGCGTTGAGGACTGCCACTGCGGCTGTGGACTATGAACGTCAACGAATCCGATGCTAGGCGCGGCGTTCTCAGTTTGGAGGGACTATTCGTCAACAGAAACACTTGCATGCAGATTCGGATTCGTTTCCCGATTTAAAAGTCGTCGATTTGAAAGAAAATTCACATGAGATTCGACGTTGATAAATACGCCTGTTTCAACCGTTTTTTTCACCGCACCGAAACGAATCCTATCTGACAACCGATCTATTCATGTTCTGTTTTGTGTTTCATTATCGAAATAACCTTGAGACTGTTCGGACTCCTTCGCAGTGGGTGATTTTCAAAAATGTTTCACTCTCAGCACGAAAATAGGGGTTGAGGACTGCTACTGCTGCTGTGGGCTGTGAACGTGAAAGCATCAGACGCTCTGCGCGGCGTTCTCAGTTTGTTGGCATTATTCGACAACAGAAACACTTGCATGCAAACTCGGATTCGTTTCTCGATTTCAAAGTCGTCGATTCGAACGAAAATTTACATGAGATTCGACGTTCATAAATACGCCTGTTTCAACCGTTTTTTTTACAGGACCGAGACGAATCCAACATGAAAACCGATCCATTCATTTTCTTTTTTGTGTATCGTTATCGAAATAACATTGAGACTGTTCGGCCTCCTTCCCAGTGGGTGATTTTCAACAATGTTTCACTCTCGGCACGAAAATAGGCGTTGAGGACTGCCACTGCGGCTGTGGACTATGAACGTCAACGAATCCGATGCTAGGCGCGGCGTTATCAGTTTGGAGGGATTATTCGTCAACTGGAACTCTAGCATGCAGATTCGGACTCGTTTCCCGATTTAAAAGTCGTCGATTCGAAAGAAAATTCACATGAGATTCGACGTTGAAA
This sequence comes from Ophion obscuratus, assembly GCA_964007375.1. NCBI lineage: Eukaryota > Metazoa > Arthropoda > Insecta > Hymenoptera > Ichneumonidae > Ophion > Ophion obscuratus. Next base: position 41,441,932 of record OZ023315.1, on the reverse strand, counting down.
AATACGCCTGTTTCAACCATTTTTTTACCGGACCGAGACGAATCCAATCTGACAACCGATCCATTCATGATCTGTTTTGTGTTTCATTATCGAAATAACCTTGAGACTGTTCGGAATCCTTCCCAGTGGGTGTTTTTCAAAAATGTTCCACTCTCGGCACGAAAATAGGCGTTGAGGACTGTTACTGCTGCTGTGGACTATGAATGTGAACGAGTCCGATGCTCGGCGCTTCGTTCTCAGTTTGTAGGGATTATTCGACAACAGAAACACTTGCATGCAGACTCGGACTCGTTTACCGATTTAAAAGTCGTCGAGTCGAACGAAAATTCACATGACTTTCGACGTCGATAAATACGCCTGTTTTAACCGATTTTTTTACCGGACCGAGACGAATCCAATCCGACAACCGATCCATTCATGATCTGTTTTGTGCTTCATTATCGAAATAGACTTGAGACTGGATGGACTCGTTCCCAGTGGGTGATTTTTTAAACTGTTTCACCCTCGGCACGAAAAACGTCGTTGAGGACTACTACTGCTGCTGTGGACTGTGAACGTGAAAGCATCAGATGCTCTGCGCGGCGTTCTCAGTTTGTAGGCATTATTCGACAACAGAAACACTTGCATGCAAACTCGGATTCGTTTCTCGATTTAAAAGTCGTCGATTCGAACGAAAATTTACATGAGATTCGACGTTGATAAATACGCCTGTTTCAACCGTTTTTTGTACCGGACCAAGACGAATCCAATCTGAAAACCGATCCATTCATGTTCTGTTTTGTGTTTCATTATCGAAATATCATTGAGACTGTTCGGACTCCTTCCCAGTGGGTGATTTTCAACAATGTTTCACTCTCGGCATTAAAATAGGCGTTGAGGACTGCCACTGCGGCTGTGGACTATGAACGTCAACGAATCCGATGCTAGGCGCGGCGTTCTCAGTTTGGAGGGACTATTCGTCAACAGAAACACTTGCATGCAGATTCGGATTCGTTTCCCGATTTAAAAGTCGTCGATTCGAAAGAAAATTCAGATGAGATTCGACGTTGATAAATACGCCTGTTTCAACCGTTTTTTTCACCGCACCGAAACGAATCCTATCTGACAACCGATCTATTCATGTTCTGTTTTGTGTTTCATTATCGAAATAACCTTGAGACTGTTCGGACTCCTTCGCAGTGGGTGATTTTCAAGAATGTTTCACTCTCAGCACGAAAATGGGGGTTGAGGACTGCTACTGCTGCTGTGGACTGTGAACGTGAAAGCATCAGACGCTCTGCGCGGCGTTCTCAGTTTGTTGGCATTATTCGACAACAGAAACACTTGCATGCAAACTCGGATTCGTTTCTCGATTTCAAAGTCATCGATTCGAACGAAAATTTACATGAGATTCGACGTTGATAAATACGCCTGTTTCAACCGTTTTTTTACAGGACCGAGACGAATCCAAGATGAAAACCGATCCATTCATGTTCTTTTTTGTGTATCGTTATCGAAATAACATTGAGACTGTTCGGCCTCCTTCCCAGTGGGTGATTTTCAACAATGTTTCACTCTCGGCACGAAAATAGGCGTTGAGGACTGCCACTGCGGCTGTGGACTATGAACGTCAACGAATCCGACGCTAGGCGGGGCGTTCTCAGTTTGTAGGGATTATTCGACAACAGAAACACTTGTGTTACGTCGTGGGTCCCATTTTTAATACGAATGATTAATCGTCTTTTATTTTACCTTTCAGGATTTGACTTTACGAATGGGAAGTGTGCCACGAACGCAACGGATTATAATGGATTAAGTCGTATGTGACTTATGTGACGGTAAGTTACCGTCGGAGAAGAAAAGCGCCACGTTTAAGCGGGAATGTGCCCACTTGGGATAGGCGCTTGGTAAAGTCGTTGGTGTGTAATTTGACGCATGAGCGACAGGTAAACAAATAAGAAAGTAGCGTGAAATTGTGCTTACCTGAGTGAGAAAGAGCGGCGGTGCGTAGCGGGTCAAAACTACTCGACCGTGTGACCGAATTTGTCCAGGAATCGCAAAGATGGTCCAGCTCGACCCGACCGGTCGTTGCCCAGACGGGTACCCGGTGATCGTCCGAATGCGATGGCCCGGTGATGCCGATGTTTTTGGGAGCGGTCGGAGACTACGAGGACTGGATTAATTTATGAGGGATACATTCGCGTCGAAATATGAACATAAATGTAGAGATTTTATAATTGTTTGAACCGCTGGGTGAGTGCAAGACGTGCCAGGTTTCGGCACCGTCGACTCACCGCGTCTGGCTCCACCTCCGCCCGGTTACGGCGATTGGCGGCCAACCGCGAGAACAAACGTTGAGAATAACGGAAGCCGACGCACGAACACTAAGCACCGGTGTGGCCGTGCCAGTCGCTGACCTACCGTATTACGGCGGGTCGGCGCGTGTGGCGTGTTCGTGCGGCAAACCTTCCGTATTTCCCGGAAAAATGATGAGGTTCTCTATTTGTTCAGCGAATGTATGGGGAAACGTATTCGTCTAACGCATAGGTACGGATTAGTATAAAATAAAATTTGGTACGCTGAGTGAGTCTAATGCGTGCCAGATTACGGCACCGCCGACTCGCTACGTCTGGCCCACCTCCGCCCGGTTACGGCGATTGGCGGCCAGCCGCGAACACAAATATGAAGGTCGAGGGAAATCGACGTCCGAACACTAAGCACCGGGTTAACCGTGCCAGTCGCTAACCTGCCCGATAACGGCGAGTTGGCGGATGTAGCGTGTTCGTGCGTCACCTTTCCCAAGCCTCATGAGAAAGCACTTCGAGATTTGTCCGATTTTGGACAAGTACGATTTTATGAGTGAGACGAATACGTGCGTTAGGAAAAAATGGCGTGAGCGAGAGGAAGAGAGAGAGAGAGAAAGAAATGCACTACGATGATTTGTTCGTTGCGTGTTAACACGCACGAACGAGAGACAAATGTATTTTAATTATTTGCTCGGAAAATGTTACACTTTTGCGCGGTCGCCGTATTATGCGTAATTTAAATAGCGCGAAGAAATCGAATGTGATATAAACAATTATGTATTTTACACGTGAATAAACGTAGTTACATTCAATAAAGACAATAATATATGTTTTGTAAATTTATTTGTTGTAGTGTTTGACTTGTTGTTTCCTTTTATTTTTATTACGATTAAAACAATTAATACCGGTTTTACAGAGACTTATAGTTACACTGACGAAGAGACCGGGGTAAACTCGAAAAGAAATAAAATATAATAAATGTACCGGTTTTCAGAGCGTCGACTCTGCGATGCGCGCTGTTGGAGAGACCGGACGGAACTGACTGGCCAGCTCCCGGAGCGCAATATGTATCCTCGCCCTCTTTGTCTCGGAGACAAAGGGCTTGGCGTCATTACCCTCGCTCTCGAGCTCGGTCCCCATGTAACCGAATATTAGCACTGATAACGTTATTTTTCTCGAGCTGTACATGGGCAATGAAATGAATATTTTTCGTTATCGGCAGGATGTGCTGACTACGTGGTGACCAAGCTCTGAGGAGGTCTGTGAGAAAACTCGCGATGAAGCTGACCGCTTGGGAACAGTTTCGCGGGTTATTTGAGGACTCTCGCGTCCCCAATATATACGTTATATAGATATGACAATATTTCTTATTTCTAGGACCATTGTATTATGGTCAACACGAATATACATGTATATGTTGGATACTAGTTCGGGGACTCGTGAATGTCCCTGAAGTATACAGATAAGTATAGATATTAATATTATTATTTGTACTCCGGAGACTCTCTTGGATGTCCCGGGAGTTTACCGAATATATATATATATGTATATTTGTGTGTGTCACTTTGAGGACTTATGTCCCCGAAGTGTGCATGAAAGTAGATATGTATTAATTATTGCCCCGGGACTCGGCTATATGTCCCTGAAGCGTATGGCGTACGTATATGTATATATATATGTATTCATTAAAGTTATTCCGAGGACTAATGCCTTCGAAGTATGCATACGAGTATACGAATAGTATATGGGGACTCTGAGGTCCTAGGGTATGTATATATATATATATTCATTAAAGTTAGTTCGAGGACTTATGTCCCGAAAGTATGCATGGAAATAGACATGCGGAATTATTATAGGAGGTACTCCAGGGACTCTCGTATATGTCCCTAAAGTATGCAGGTACGTGTATATGTATGTATATATGAGACATTATAGCATGGTACTCCGGGGACCCATGTGCGTGTCCCAGAAGTGTACAGGCAAACAGATATGTACGTATATATGAGACTTTATAGTATGGTACTCCGGGGACCCATGTGCGTGTCCCTAAAGTATACGGGTAGATATACGCGTGCTACATTTAAAGATATATATATATATATAACGGGGTTTCTAAGTGAAATCGACCATATATGGGTCGTTCTGATTGACATGTACCCAAGAAAAACATAAATGAGCGCGTTTAGCGCGAGGATAAAATCTTAATAATTATTACAGTTCGTACCAGATATGAATATTTGGAGGGCGAGAGTGCTAGGACGTAACACCTCCCCCCTAAAAGTCTGAAGCAATGCTTCAGCTTTGCTGAGGACCGGCGTTGAGCCGCTCCAAGAGTCCGTGGTCGACGCCCGACAAACGCCTCGACGTCGTCGGATGGTCGCGATTGTCGTTGATGGACACCAGCTCCAGAGGTTCGTCGTTGGTAATCTTCGACGACCGTTGATCAGCATGGTGAGCTCTGCTAATTAGGAGGCTTGTCACCGAGTTCCAGATGGCTCCTAGAAGGGTGAAACTCCATCCGTACAGAGTGTGGAGTGTATATCCATGGATGCAAGTATCGATGATCGCCTTGATGATGGTGAGGATTGCGAGGACCCCGAACAGTCCCGCACTGATGATCCCGAATTTTTCGAAACCACCCCAGATTTTGTGCATTACTCCATCAGCCACGTGTTGGAGAGCGTCCTCGTCCATCAGTGTCTTGAGGGAAACGCTTCCCGGGGGTATGTCGTGTCCTGCGAAACCCCTTGCGATGTTGTTGAGTAATGCTGGTTTTTCAGCGGGGAACATGATCCTGTCCCTCAGCTGGTTGATCTCGTGGTCAGAATATATTCCGCTGGATGCCAAATTTCCAATAGGGTTGTATCCCCAGGTAGGCATGGAAGCGGGATGTAATTGTCCAGGAGGCAGTACCTCGACTGGATGTGGTGTGAACCGATACCAAGTGCCGTCGATCCAATATTCGGCAGGTAGCATGGGGTTGCACTCGATATGTGTTCCCGTCCGGATAAGTGTCCTTGAGATTGTGGACAGGAAGAATGATTGGTTCCGGAACGTGACGGGAAGTTCGTTGTAACATTCGTCCGTTCGACGAAGGGTGCATTTCGCACACACGCTGAGTTTATAATCGGGTGCCTCTTAATTTGTTGGGGTGGACTACCCGAGGTTTATTTTTATAGAGGATCTTTATGTTTCCTCCGGATAAAATTTCAAGAATTTCGCATGGTTCAGTGTATTGGTCACCGAATTTTCCCCTTTTTGGTTCCTTCAACATGAGAACCTTGTCGCCGACCTTGAAGGTTTTCGGGTTAATCCTCCGATCGTAATACGTTTTTGATTTCTCCTTGGATTTCTTCAGATTTTCGGCGGCAAGCTGTTGGAGATCGCAAATTCGAGAGAAGAGCTCCTCCAGGTATGCAGCATAAGTCGTATCCTGTTGCTCCTCGATTTGTTGATGGCCCGACGGATGGCGGGCCAGTTTACCGAAAACTAGCTCGTGAGGGGTGTACCCTGTACCCTCGTGTTGGCTCGTATTATAAGAGAACATCGCCAACTCGATTAGCTCGTCCCAATCGTTGTTTTCGTTGACATACTGTTTCAGATATTCTGCAAGGACATGGTGAGACCTCTCGATTGACCCGTTGGACTGCGGGTAGAAGGCTGATGTTTGGTACATTTTGATTCTGAATTTCCTCGCGATGGCCTTCATAAAACTGCTCCGAAAGTTCGCCCCCTGGTCGGTGAGAAGGGCGCGAGGAGCACCAAAACGGGCGATGAAGTTCTTGACGAACGCCTCGCTGATGTCGATCGCCGTTGTCCTCTTCAGCGGAATTGCCAACGAGTACTTGGTGAGAAGATCCTGGATGGTCAGCACGTACTCGTTGCCTATCTTCGTAACAGGAAGTGGTCCGACCACGTCCATGGCCACCTTGTCGAAAGCCGCCCTTGGAGTGTCGGTGATAACCATGGGTTGCTTAGTTTTGACTCGAACTAACTTTTTCAATTGGCAACCTCTACAATGTTGAATGTACTCTTGAATTTCGCCTTTCATGTTTTTCCAAAAGAAATTTTCTCTGATTCGTTTGTACGTTTTATTTACTCCCTTATGACCTCCTACCAACGAGTCGTGGTTTTCCTCTATAATTGCAGTACGATTTTCCTCGGGAGGATATTGAATGAGTTGTTTACAAATGGTCAACGTAACTTCGTCGTTGCCTAGCGTTCGTATCAAAAGATTTTTAATTTCGTTCCATGATACATTTCCGATTGAGTTTGTTTTCGCGACATGAATTAATTTCGTAGATGTTTCGCGGACAAAATTTTTCAAGGAGTCGAGGGCTTCCTCAAGGTCCTCGATCAAAAGATTTTCGTGTACATTAGCCAATAACGGTATAGCTAATATGCATCTTGAATTTTCGTTTATTACCTTAAGTCGTAAATACGTGGTTTCCTCGATTTTGGGAAACAAATTTTGAGTTTGGAGGTCTTTTGCTCCATCATCGATGGGTCTCCCGGAAGTGGTGACAAAGACGACGAGATTGTCCTTGAACATGGACAATTTGTCGCGCGTTTCGCGTATGGTGAGCCTACCTTGGACTTCACTGTTTACCCTCGGTAATGTATACTCGGGGTTTTCATTATCAAATATGTCGCTATTTACAGAGTCGTCGTCTGAATCGCCTGAGCTTTCGGTGAGATCCTCGATATTCTCAATGTTTTCTCCATGTTCTGACGGTTCCGTAATGACGGAATCCTCAGGAAATGGGGCTATTTCTCGATCTTCTAACAGTTGCGTTATTTCAAAATTTTCCGCGATTCCGTCGTCTGGACTTGCGTCCAGGATAGACGTGTGCAAGGTTGTTTCCTCCACAGGTTCGACGGATTGAGGATGGGAAGGCGGTTCTTCCAGGTTCCGGGTTTTCGGAGTTTCTTTTTCTTTTTCCCAACGACGAGGCGTTTTGCCAGACGGTTGCGAAATTGTCGGGAAATTTCGGAAACCGAGGAAATCGTCCTCGTCCGCGGAGTCGGCTAACCTTTTCCTTTTTCCAGGTGGATTTTTCCTTTGGTTACCGTCCGACGGATTGGGGATTTCCTCCGTATCCGGCTCAGGATTTAAGGTAGGTTTTCGTTTTTTAGCTGGATTTCTTCCAGCTGGTGGATCGAACAATCTTTCGTCCGAGTCCGAATCGTCGTTTCCGCTAGGAGTCGGTTTACCAATTTTTGCCCGACTTGGGCCAACGATAGGCGATTCGGATTTTCTTTTACATGGCGTATGCTTTACCATGAGCACAGTCTGATCTTTTACTGGCGGGTTCCGGGAAAGGGCGTCAGCATTGCTGTTTACCCTTCCTGGTTTGTATACAATTTTATAAGTATAATTAGCAAGGCTAAGGCGCCAATGCACAAGACGATTGGCCGGGTCTTTTACGGAGTGAAGCCATACGAGCGGCTTGTGGTCCGTTACCAACAAGAACTCACGGCCGTAGACATAAGGTCTGAAATGATTTACACAATAAATGATAGCCAATAATTCCTTCTCGATCACTGAGTAATTTACTTCGTGTTTTCCAAGAGTTCGAGAGGTGTAACTAACGGGTTTATCTTTACCAATTTCGCCTTGGCTCAAAATTCCGCCAATAGCGTGATCAGATGCGTCCGTTGTTATGATGAATGGTTTTGTGAAATCCGGATATTGAAGAATAGGTTCTTTACATAACGCCTCGATAAGCGTATCAAAGGCTTTTTGGTGAGATTCGGTCCATTTGAAGGTCGATCCCTTTTTTAATAAATTTGTGAGTGGCTTTGCAATGCCTGAAAAATTTTCGATGAACCTGCGGTAATAACCTGCAAGTCCTAAAAATTGTTTTATTTTTTTCGGAGTGGTAGGCCTAGGGTATCCCTGTAGAGCCTCCAATTTTTTGGGATCGGGTTTAACTCCGTCCTCGCTTATGATGTGACCCAAATATGCCACTTCTCGTCTTAAAAATTCACACTTGTCCGGTTGTAATTTTAAGTTGGCTTGCCTCAATTTTTTCGCAAGTTTGTTGAATTTATTTTCGTGTTCAACTAGTGTCTTTGCATAAATGACGATGTCGTCCAAATAAACAAACAGCTCGATGCCTTGAAGGCCTGTTAAGACTCGATCCATTAATCTTTGAAATGTCGCCGGAGCGTTTTTTAAACCAAACGGCATTCGGTCGAACTCGTAGTGACCGAATGGTGTAGCAAATGCTGTTTTGTGAGAATCATCTGGATGTACTTTAATTTGATGGAAACCGCTGGCCAGGTCGAATACTGAAAAATATTTCGCATTACCTAATTGGTCGAGAATTTCGGTTATTTGAGGTAATGGATAAGCATCGCCAATTGTCTTTTCGTTCAAGTTCCTATAATCAATGACCATGCGCCACTTTGGATTTCCGTGTGAGTCCGCCTTTTTGGGAACGATCCACAGAGGCGAGCTATACGGGGAGTTTGACGGTTTTATTACTTCCCCCTCAATTAGTTCTTTAACTTGTTTTGTAATCTCGTCTTTATGAACGGGCGGGAATCTATACTGCCGCGTAAAAACTGGTTGATCATCGTTCGTCGTTATCTTATGCTCGATTTTATCTGTAAAGCCTAGGACTTTTCCTGGCAAATGAAATAGGTCCGAATTCTCGCTTATAATTGTATCCACGCTTGACCGTTCCTCATCGTTTAGGTGATTGAGACGGAGTAAGTCGCGAATTTCTTTTACTTTATCTTTCTTTTCAACTTTTAAAACTTTTTTGTTGCGCGCAATTTCAAACCGTAATATACCCTCTTCCCGAGACGCCTTTTGGTCGTCCGGGTGGGGAACAATTAAACTTTTCTCCTCTTCCTGAAACGCCTTTTGGTCGTCCGGAGTGAGGGAATTATTTTCACATCGGGTCCTATCCTCTTCCTGAAACGCCTTTTGGTCGTCCGGAGTGAGGGAACCCTTGTGATTTTTATCCTCTTCCTGAAACGCCTTTTGGTCGTCCGGAGTGAGGGAATTATTTTCACATCGGGTCCTATCCTCTTCCTGAAACGCCTTTTGGTCGTCCGGAGTGAGGGAACCCTTTTGATTTTTATCCTCTTCCTGAAACGCCTTTTGGTCGTCCGGAGTGAGGGAATTATTTTCACATCGGGTCCTATCCTCTTCCTGAAACGCCTTTTGGTCGTCCGGAGTGAGGGAACCCTTTTGATTTTTATCCTCTTCCTGAAACGCCTTTTGGTCGTCCGGAGTGAGGGAATTATTTTCACATCGGGTCCTATCCTCTTCCTGAAACGCCTTTTGGTCGTCCGGAGTGAGGGAACCCTTGTGATTTTTATCCTCTTCCTGAAACGCCTTTTGGTCGTCCGGAGTGAGGGAATTATTTTCACCTTCGGTCCTATCCTCTTCCTGAAACGCCTTTTGGTCGTCCGGAGTGAGGGAACCACTTTTCGTGCCTTTGCACCTGAATTCTTCGACTACTACCGTTGGTATTGTCAGTAACAAATTATCATCGGTTGAATTGTGCGCAATAAGATAAGCGATACCATTTTTGACCGTAACGACTGCCTCGCCAAAAAAAGATCCCTTCTCCCAAGTAGAGCATCGGAATATATCCTTCTTTGATTTTGGGATTACTTACTTTGACGTAACAGACCGTTTTGGACCGTTTTGGAATCGCAATAGTTTGTTTACTTTTAAACGGGATTCTTTGATTTCCCCAAGTTAATTGTTCATGTCTCCAATCTACGAGAGCTTTATTTTCAGCAAGAAATTCGGTACCAAGTAATGCGTGTTGGTCCATCGGGAACCAATCATCGACGACGTGAAATTCCGCGGGGGTATCATTGATCATTATTCTTATAGACCCCTTTGTTCTTACGGGGATACTCGAGATCCCCTCCAAATTTAATAAATCGTATTTATTTATATACGTGTGAGCATTGACGATTTGATTTTTAACGAGATTCACTTCCGAGCCTGAGTCTATTAAAAATTCGTTAAGTCCCGATAAGTTGGGTGAGTCGAGGTCTACGGAAGCTATTTGTTTTGAACGCGTTAATAAGACGTGGACGGATCGCACGGAGACGCGTCTATTATTTTCACTGGGCGCTCCGTCGATTTCTCGTCCCGCGGGGAGGCCCGTGCCACTGGTCGAGAATTCTCGTTTTTTGGCAATTCGGTTGCCCTGTTCCTTTCTTCGTTTTGTTTTTTAAAGCAGGTCGTCTCGAGGTGGCCCGCCCTGTTGCAATAATTACACATCGACGGGGGTCGAGATCCCTGTATGTTTGTGGGCCTTGACCACGTGATTCTACTGTTTGAATTTTGTTTATTTGAATTTCCCGGTCTTTTATCCGGAAACTTTGACCAGCAATCCTCGGACGCGTGATTGCGGTTGCAATGTTTACAAATCGGTCCTCCTGAAGGGGAGACCGCTTTTATTTGGGCCGACTGATTTTGAGTTCGGCTTTCGAAACGCGTGTCCTTGAAATGTGACCTATCGCGTTCTATATCTTTTTCAACTTTTATTGCCTTTGAATAGGCATCTTCGAGATTATCGAATCCCTCGAGTTTGAGACGGATTCGGAAATCGGGTGGAAGACCCTTGACGAAACAATCCAGCGTGTCGTTTTCGAAGATATCGTATTGACCGTTTCGGAGAGTTCCGTGATTATCAATTTCGGCTTCGAGAATCGCCGTATGCAAATCTTTGGTTCGACTGATATAGTCGATAATATGTTCGTTTTTGTTTTTTGAAATATTTCCAAGCTCACCACGAAATTCGTTCAAAGTTTTCGCGGCGCCAAATAACGTTTTCAACCGCTCACCGAATTGGTGAACGTTCTGGAAGTTATAATCTTCCAGTGCCGTTGCGGCATGACCTTTTAATTTGTTACGTAGAAGCTGAGTGAGGCCCAACTCCTGATGAGGGCGGAACATGTCCCTTGCCCTTTTACAAGCACGAACAAACCGGAGAACCGGTACGTTGTATCCATTGAAGATGGGCACAGATTCGAGTGCGTCTTTAAATTTTATGTTCGCGGGTAATTCTTGATCATCGCGAACGTTAACTTCGTTTTGATGTACGCGAGGGACTGGACCTGATTGTCGCTGACCCTCACCATTTTTAATTGAACCGATTTCCCTACTAATTCGACTGACTTCGTTTATCATGGTCGAAAGGGTATTTTGCATAGCCTCGAGGGCGTGACGAGTGGTTGAGATTGGTTCATCCCTATTATTCACTTCATCACTAAATTCACATTCACGAGCACTCAGGGCTTCTAATTTTTCGTGCGTTTCTAATTCTCTTTTTAATAACGCCTGTTCTTGTTCACGAAGTATTTCGCGTTTTTTATCTAATTGATCCGCTAATACGCGGAGTTCCTCTTCACTTAAACGTTTCGAATTTTGGGAATGCTCAGCCATTTTGAACCTCTTATATTATTTTTACACTTTGCGATATGTAAACATGAATTTTTTATATTGATTTTAATTTTACACCAAAGACTTTAAGCGTATCCCACCGCTGCCACCAATTTTTTTTTTTTTTTCCTGTTACGTCGTGGGTCCCATTTTTAATACGAATGATTAATCGTCTTTTATTTTACCTTTCAGGATTTGACTTTACGAATGGGAAGTGTGCCACGAACGCAACGGATTATAATGGATTAAGTCGTATGTGACTTATGTGACGGTAAGTTACCGTCGGAGAAGAAAAGCGCCACGTTTAAGCGGGAATGTGCCCACTTGGGATAGGCGCTTGGTAAAGTCGTTGGTGTGTAATTTGACGCATGAGCGACAGGTAAACAAATAAGAAAGTAGCGTGAAATTGTGCTTACCTGAGTGAGAAAGAGCGGCGGTGCGTAGCGGGTCAAAACTACTCGACCGTGTGACCGAATTTGTCCAGGAATCGCAAAGATGGTCCAGCTCGACCCGACCGGTCGTTGCCCAGACGGGTACCCGGTGATCGTCCGAATGCGATGGCCCGGTGATGCCGATGTTTTTGGGAGCGGTCGGAGACTACGAGGACTGGATTAATTTATGAGGGATACATTCGCGTCGAAATATGAACATAAATGTAGAGATTTTATAATTGTTTGAACCGCTGGGTGAGTGCAAGACGTGCCAGGTTTCGGCACCGTCGACTCACCGCGTCTGGCTCCACCTCCGCCCGGTTACGGCGATTGGCGGCCAACCGCGAGAACAAACGTTGAGAATAACGGAAGCCGACGCACGAACACTAAGCACCGGTGTGGCCGTGCCAGTCGCTGACCTACCGTATTACGGCGGGTCGGCGCGTGTGGCGTGTTCGTGCGGCAAACCTTCCGTATTTCCCGGAAAAATGATGAGGTTCTCTATTTGTTCAGCGAATGTATGGGGAAACGTATTCGTCTAACGCATAGGTACGGATTAGTATAAAATAAAATTTGGTACGCTGAGTGAGTCTAATGCGTGCCAGATTACGGCACCGCCGACTCGCTACGTCTGGCCCACCTCCGCCCGGTTACGGCGATTGGCGGCCAGCCGCGAACACAAATATGAAGGTCGAGGGAAATCGACGTCCGAACACTAAGCACCGGGTTAACCGTGCCAGTCGCTAACCTGCCCGATAACGGCGAGTTGGCGGATGTAGCGTGTTCGTGCGTCACCTTTCCCAAGCCTCATGAGAAAGCACTTCGAGATTTGTCCGATTTTGGACAAGTACGATTTTATGAGTGAGACGAATACGTGCGTTAGGAAAAAATGGCGTGAGCGAGAGGAAGAGAGAGAGAGAGAAAGAAATGCACTACGATGATTTGTTCGTTGCGTGTTAACACGCACGAACGAGAGACAAATGTATTTTAATTATTTGCTCGGAAAATGTTACACTTTTGCGCGGTCGCCGTATTATGCGTAATTTAAATAGCGCGAAGAAATCGAATGTGATATAAACAATTATGTATTTTACACGTGAATAAACGTAGTTACATTCAATAAAGACAATAATATATGTTTTGTAAATTTATTTGTTGTAGTGTTTGACTTGTTGTTTCCTTTTATTTTTATTACGATTAAAACAATTAATACCGGTTTTACAGAGACTTATAGTTACACTGACGAAGAGACCGGGGTAAACTCGAAAAGAAATAAAATATAATAAATGTACCGGTTTTCAGAGCGTCGACTCTGCGATGCGCGCTGTTGGAGAGACCGGACGGAACTGACTGGCCAGCTCCCGGAGCGCAATATGTATCCTCGCCCTCTTTGTCTCGGAGACAAAGGGCTTGGCGTCATTACCCTCGCTCTCGAGCTCGGTCCCCATGTAACCGAATATTAGCACTGATAACGTTATTTTTCTCGAGCTGTACATGGGCAATGAAATGAATATTTTTCGTTATCGGCAGGATGTGCTGACTACGTGGTGACCAAGCTCTGAGGAGGTCTGTGAGAAAACTCGCGATGAAGCTGACCGCTTGGGAACAGTTTCGCGGGTTATTTGAGGACTCTCGCGTCCCCAATATATACGTTATATAGATATGACAATATTTCTTATTTCTAGGACCATTGTATTATGGTCAACACGAATATACATGTATATGTTGGATACTAGTTCGGGGACTCGTGAATGTCCCTGAAGTATACAGATAAGTATAGATATTAATATTATTATTTGTACTCCGGAGACTCTCTTGGATGTCCCGGGAGTTTACCGAATATATATATATATGTATATTTGTGTGTGTCACTTTGAGGACTTATGTCCCCGAAGTGTGCATGAAAGTAGATATGTATTAATTATTGCCCCGGGACTCGGCTATATGTCCCTGAAGCGTATGGCGTACGTATATGTATATATATATGTATTCATTAAAGTTATTCCGAGGACTAATGCCTTCGAAGTATGCATACGAGTATACGAATAGTATATGGGGACTCTGAGGTCCTAGGGTATGTATATATATATATATTCATTAAAGTTAGTTCGAGGACTTATGTCCCGAAAGTATGCATGGAAATAGACATGCGGAATTATTATAGGAGGTACTCCAGGGACTCTCGTATATGTCCCTAAAGTATGCAGGTACGTGTATATGTATGTATATATGAGACATTATAGCATGGTACTCCGGGGACCCATGTGCGTGTCCCAGAAGTGTACAGGCAAACAGATATGTACGTATATATGAGACTTTATAGTATGGTACTCCGGGGACCCATGTGCGTGTCCCTAAAGTATACGGGTAGATATACGCGTGCTACATTTAAAGATATATATATATATATAACGGGGTTTCTAAGTGAAATCGACCATATATGGGTCGTTCTGATTGACATGTACCCAAGAAAAACATAAATGAGCGCGTTTAGCGCGAGGATAAAATCTTAATAATTATTACAGTTCGTACCAGATATGAATATTTGGAGGGCGAGAGTGCTAGGACGTAACACTTGCATGCAGATTCGGATTCGTTTCCCGATTTAAAAGTCGTCGATTCGACCAAAAATTCCCATGAGTTTCGACGTCGATATATACGCCTGTTTTAATCATTTTTTTTCGGACCGAGACGAATCCAATGTAGAAACCGGTCTATTCATATTCTGTTTTGTGTTTCATTATCGAATTAGTCTTGAGGCTGGTCGGATTCGTTCACAGTGGGGGATTTTGTAAAATGTTTCACCCTCGGAACGAAAATAGCCGTTGAGGACTGCGACTGCTGCTGTGGACTATGAACATGAACGAAACCGATGCTCGGCGCGGCGTGCTCAGTTTGTAGGAATTATTCGACAACAGAAACACTTGCATGCAGACTCGGATTCGATTCCCGATTAAAAAGACGTCGATTCGAACGAAAATTCACATGAGTTTCGACGTCGATCAATACGCCTGTTTTAACCGTTTTTTTATCGGACCGAGATGAATCCAATGTGAAAACTGGTCTATTCATATACTGTTTTGTGTTTCATTATCGAAATAGTCTTGAGACTGTTCGGACTCGTTCCCAGTGGATGATTTTTTCAAATGTTTCACCCTCGGCACGAAGAAACCCTTTGAGGTCTACTTCTGCTGCTATGGACTATGAACGTGAACGAATGCGATGCGAGGCGCGGCGTGCTCAGTTTGTAGGAATTATTCGACAACAGAAACACTTGCATGCAGACTCGGATTCGATTCCCGATTAAAAAGACGTCGATTCGAACGAAAATTCACATGAGTTTCGACGTCGATCAATACGCCTGCTTTAACCGTTTTTTTATCGGACCGAGATGAATCCAATGCGAAAACTGGTCTATTCATATACTGTTTTGTGTTTCATTATCGAAATAGTCTTGAGACTCTTCGGACTCGTTCCCAGTGGATGATTTTTTCAAATGTTTCACCCTCGGCACGAAGAAACCCTTTGAGGTCTACTTCTGCTGCTACGGACTATGAACGTGAACGAATCCGATGCGAGGCTCGGCGTTCTCAGTTTGGAGGGATTATTCGTCAACAGGAACACTTGCATGCAGATTCGGATTTGTTTCCCGATTCAAAAGTCGTCGATTCGAAAGAAAATTCACATGAGGTTCGACGTTGAAAAATACGCCTGTTTCAACCATTTTTTTACCGGACCGAGAAGAATCGAATGTGAAAACCGGTCCATTCTTATTCGCTTTTTTGTTTCATTATCGAAATAACCTTTCGACGGTTCGGACTCGTTATCGGTGGGTGATTTTGAAAAATATTTCACCCTCGGCACGAAAAAAGCCGTTGAGGACTACTACTGCTGCTATGGACTGTGAACGTGAAAGCATCAGATGCTCTGCGCGGCGTTCTCTGTTTGAAGGCATTATTCGACAACAGAAACACTTGCATGCAAACTCGGATTCGTTTCTCGATTTAAAAGTCGTCGATTCGAACGAAAATTTACATGACTTTCGACGTCGATAAATACGCCTGTTTTACCCGATTTTTTTACCGGACCGAGACGAATCCAATCTGACAACCGATCCATTCTTCTTCTGTTTTGTGCTTCATTATCGAAATAGACTTGAGACTGTTCGGACTCGTTCCCAGTGGGTGATTTTTTAAACTGTTTCACCCTCGGCACGAAAAAAGCCGTTGAGGACTACTACTGCTGCTGTGGACTGTGATGCTCTGCGCGGCGTTCTCAGTTTGTAAGCATTATTCGACAACAGAAACACTTGCATGCAAACTCGGATTCGTTCTTCGATTTAAAAGTCGTCGATTCGAACGAAACTTTACATGAGATTTGACGTTGATAAATACGCCTGTTTCAACCGTTTTTTTTACCGGACCGAGACGAATCCAATCTGAAAACCGATCCATTCATGTTCTGTTTTGTGGTTCATTATCGAAATAACATTCAGACAGGTCGGCCTCCTTCCCAGTGGTTGATTTTCAACAATGTTTCACTCTCGGCACGAAAATAGGCGTTGAGGACTGCCACTGCGGCTGTGGACTATGAACGTCAACGAATCCGATGCTAGGCGCGGCGTTATCAGTTTGGAGGGATTATTCGTCAACTGGAACACTTGCATGCAGATTCGGACTCGTATCCCGATTTAAAAGTCGTCGATTCGACAGAAAATTCACATGAGATTCGACGTTGAAAAATACGCCTGTTTGAACCATTTTTTTACCGGATCGAGACGAATCCAATCTGACAACCGATCCATTCATGTTCTGTTTTGTGTTTCATTATCGAAATAACCTTGAGACTGTTCGGACTCCTTCCCAGTGGGTGTTTTTCAAAAATGTTCCACTCTCGGCACGAAAATAGGCGTTGAGGACTGTTACTGCTGCTGTGGACTATGAATGTGAACGAATCCGATGCTCGGCGCGGCGTTCTCAGTTTGTAGGGATTATTCGACAACAGAAACACTTGCATGCAGACTCGGATTCGTTTACCGATTTAAAAGTCGTCGATTCGAACGAAAATTCACATGACTTTCGACGTCGATAAATACGCGTGTTTTAACCGATTTTTTTACCGGACCGAGACGAATCCAATCCGACAACCGATCCATTCATGATCTGTTTTGTGCTTCATTATCGAAATAGACTTGAGACTGTTTGGACTCGTTCCCAGTGGGTGATTTTTTAAACTGTTTCACCCTCGGCACGAAAAACGTCGTTGAGGACTACTACTGCTGCTGTGGACTGTGAACGTGAAAGCATCAGATGCTCTGCGCGGCGTTCTCAGTTTGTAGGCATTATTCGACAACAGAAACACTTGCATGCAAACTCCGATTCCTTTCTCGATTTAAAAGTCGTCGATTCGAACGAAAATTTACATGAGATTCGACGTTGATAAATACGCCTGTTTCAACCGTTTTTTTTACCGGACCAAGACGAATCCAATCTGAAAACCGATCCATTCATGTTCTGTTTTGTGTTTCATTATCGAAATAACATTGAGACTGTTCGGACTCCTTCCCAGTGGGTGATTTTCAACAATGTTTCACTCTCGGCATTAAAATAGGCGTTGAGGACTGCCACTGCGGCTGTGGACTATGAACGTCAACGAATCCGATGCTAGGCGCGGCGTTCTCAGTTTGGAGGGACTATTCGTCAACAGAAACACTTGCATGCAGATTCGGATTAGTTTCCCGATTTAAAAGTCGTCGATTCGAAAGAAAATTCAGATCAGATTCGACGTTGATAAATACGCCTGTTTCAACCGTTTTTTTCACCGGACCGAAACGAATCCTATCTGACAACCGATCTATTCATGTTCTGTTTTGTGTTCCATTATCGAAATAACCTTGAGACTGTTCGGACTCCTTCGCAGTGGGTGATTTTCAAAAATGTTTCACTCTCAGCACGAAAATAGGGGTTGAGGACTGCTACTGCTGCTGTGGACTGTGAACGTGAAAGCATCAGACGCTCTGCGCGGCGTTCTCAGTTTGTTGGCATTATTCGACAACAGAAACACTTGCATGCAAACTCGGATTCGTTTCTCGATTTCAAAGTCGTCGATTCGAACGAAAATTTACATGAGATTCGACGTTGATAAATACGCCTGTTTCAACCGTTTTTTTTACAGGACCGAGACGAATCCAACATGAAAACCGATCCATTCATGTTCTTTTTTGTGTATCGTTATCGAAATAACATTGAGACTGTTCGGCCTCCTTCCCAGTGGGTGATTTTCAACAATGTTTCAGTCTCGGCACGAAAATAGGCGTTGAGGACTGCCACTGCGGCTGTGGACTATGAACGTCAACGAATCCGACGCTAGGCGGGGCGTTCTCAGTTTGTAGGGATTATTCGACAACAGAAACACTTGCATGCAGATTCGGATTCGTTTCCCGATTTAAAAGTCGTCGATTCGACCAAAAATTCCCATGAGTTTCGACGTCGATATATACCCCTGTTTTAATCATTTTTTTTCGGACCGAGACGAATCCAATGTAGAAACCGGTCTATTCATATTCTGTTTTGTGTTTCATTATCGAATTAGTCTTGAGGCTGGTCGGATTCGTTCACAGTGGGGGATTTTGTAAAATGTTTCACCCTCGGAACGAAAATAGCCGTTGAGGACTGCGACTGCTGCTGTGGACTATGAACATGAACGAAACCGATGCTCGGCGCGGCGTGCTCAGTTTGTAGGAATTATTCGACAACAGAAACACTTGCATGCAAACTCGGATTCGATTCCCGATTAAAACGACGTCGATTCGAACGAAAATTCACATGAGTTTCGACGTCGATCAATACGCCTGTTTTAACCGTTTTTTTATCGGACCGAGATGTGAAATGTGAAAACTGGTCTATTCATATACTGTTTTGTGTTTCAATATCGAAATAGTCTTGAGACTGTTCGGACTCGTTCCCAGTGGATGATTTTTTCAAATGTTTCACCCTCGGCACGAAGAAACCCTTTGAGGTCTACTTCTGCTGCTATGGACTATGAACGTGAACGAATCCGATGCGAAACGCGGCGTGCTCAGTTTGTAGGAATTATTCGACAACAGAAACACTTGCATGCAGACTCGGATTCGATTCCCGATTAAAAAGACGTCGATTCGAACGAAAATTCACATGAGTTTCGACGTCGATCAATACGCCTGGTTTAACCGTTTTTTTATCGGACCGAGATGAATCCAATGTGAAAACTGGTCTATTCATATACTGTTTTGTGTTTCATTATCGAAATAGTCTTGAGACTCTTCGGACTGGTTCCCAGTGGATGATTTTTTCAAATGTTTCACCCTCGGCACGAAGAAACCCTTTGAGGTCTACTTCTGCTGCTATGGACTATGAACGTGAACGAATCCGATGCGAGGCGCGGCGTTCTCAGTTTGGAGGGATTATTCGTCAACAGGAACACTTGCATGCAGATTCGGATTCGTTTCCCGATTCAAAAGTCGTCGATTCGAAAGAAAATTCACATGAGGTTCGACGTTGAAAAATACGCCTGTTTCAACCATTTTTTTACCGGACCGAGAAGAATCGAATGTGAAAACCGGTCCATTCTTATTCGCTTTTTTGTTTCATTATCGAAATAACCTTTCGACGGTTCGGACTCGTTATCGGTGGGTGATTTTGAAAAATATTTCACCCTCGGCACGAAAAAAGCCGTTGAGGACTACTACTGCTGCTGTGGACTGTGAACGTGAAAGCATCAGATGCTCTGCGCGGCGTTCTCTGTTTGGAGGCATTATTCGACAACAGAAACACTTGCATGCAAACTCGGATTCGTTTCTCGATTTAAAAGTCGTCGATTCGAACGAAAATTTACATGACTTTCGACGTCGATAAATACGCCTGTTTTACCCGATTTTTTTACCGGACCGAGACGAATCCAATCTGACAACCGACCCATTCATGTTCTGTTTTGTGCTTCATTATCGAAATAGACTTGAGACTGTTCGGACTCGTTCCCAGTGGGTGATTTTTTAAACTGTTTCACCCTCGGCACGAAAAAAGCCGTTGAGGACTACTACTGCTGCTGTGGACTGTGAACGTGAAAGCATCAGATGCTCTGCGCGGCGTTCTCAGTTTGTAGGGATTATTCGACAACAGAAACACTTGCATGCAGACTCGGACTCGTTTACCGATTTAAAAGTCGTCGAGTCGAACGAAAATTCACATGACTTTCGACGTCGATAAATACGCCTGTTTTAACCGATTTTTTTACCGGACCGAGACGAATCCAATCCGACAACCGATCCATTCATGATCTGTTTTGTGCTTCATTATCGAAATAGACTTGAGACTGTTTGGACTCGTTCCCAGTGGGTGATTTTTTAAACTGTTTCACCCTCGGCACGAAAAACGTCGTTGAGGACTACTACTGCTGCTGTGGACTGTGAACGTGAAAGCATCAGATGCTCTGCGCGGCGTTCTCAGTTTGTAGGCATTATTCGACAACAGAAACACTTGCATGCAAACTCCGATTCCTTTCTCGATTTAAAAGTCGTCGATTCGAACGAAAATTTACATGAGATTCGACGTTGATAAATACGCCTGTTTCAACCGTTTTTTTTACCGGACCAAGACGAATCCAATCTGAAAACCGATCCATTCATGTTCTGTTTTGTGTTTCATTATCGAAATAACATTGAGACTGTTCGGACTCCTTCCCAGTGGGTGATTTTCAACAATGTTTCACTCTCGGCATTAAAATAGGCGTTGAGGACTGCCACTGCGGCTGTGGACTATGAACGTCAACGAATCCGATGCTAGGCGCGGCGTTCTCAGTTTGGAGGGACTATTCGTCAACAGAAACACTTGCATGCAGATTCGGATTCGTTTCCCGATTTAAAAGTCGTCGATTCGAAAGAAAATTCAGATCAGATTCGACGTTGATAAATACGCCTGTTTCAACCGTTTTTTTCACCGGACCGAAACGAATCCTATCTGACAACCGATCTATTCATGTTCTGTTTTGTGTTCCATTATCGAAATAACCTTGAGACTGTTCGGACTCCTTCGCAGTGGGTGATTTTCAAAAATGTTTCACTCTCAGCACGAAAATAGCCGTTGAGGACTGCGACTGCTGCTGTGGACTATGAACATGAACGAAACCGATGCTCGGCGCGGCGTGCTCAGTTTGTAGGAATTATTCGACAACAGAAACACTTGCATGCAAACTCGGATTCGATTCCCGATTAAAAAGACGTCGATTCGAACGAAAATTCACATGAGTTTCGACGTCGATCAATACGCCTGCTTTAACCGTTTTTTTATCGGACCGAGATGAATCCAATGCGAAAACTGGTCTATTCATATACTGTTTTGTGTTTCATTATCGAAATAGTCTTGAGACTCTTCGGACTCGTTCCCAGTGGATGATTTTTTCAAATGTTTCACCCTCGGCACGAAGAAACCCTTTGAGGTCTACTTCTGCTGCTATGGACTATGAACGTGAACGAATGCGATGCGAGGCGCGGCGTGCTCAGTTTGTAGGAATTATTCGACAACAGAAACACTTGCATGCAGACTCGTGTTACGTCGTGGGTCCCATTTTGAATACGAATGATTAATCGTCTTTTATTTTACCTTTCAGGATTTGACTTTACGAATGGGAAGTGTGCCACGAACGCAACGGATTATAATGGATTAAGTCGTATGTGACTTATGTGACGGTAAGTTACCGTCGGAGAAGAAAAGCGCCACGTTTAAGCGGGAATGTGCCCACTTGGGATAGGCGCTTGGTAAAGTCGTTGGTGTGTAATTTGACGCATGAGCGACAGGTAAGCAAATAAGGAAGTAGAGATAAGGTAAGTGAATTTTATTTTTGTAATACAGGATCGCTCAAGGCGATGACAATTCTGATTTATCAGTTGTTAGGGGTATTGTTGTGAACGCTGCTGGTGAGCGATGCAGGTCCGGTGGAAATCCTTGCCGAGTGGAACCGTTCGCCGGCCTGCACAACGAACCCCGGGGCGTTTAGAACACGACAGGGGCATGATATCCCTAACATCACGGTAAACGTGGAGTTATGCTTACCTGAGAAAAAGAGAGCGGCGGTGCGTAGCGGGTTAATCTTAGACGACATTGATGACCTCCGGCCCGTCGGACGGGGCCGAGAAGGTGTCGGATTCGTTCCCGTCGTCCGGCACATAATCGGAGTCGCCGTGGGCGTCCGTTGTATCCGACTCCGTGTCTGTGCTCGACGGAACGGGCGGTTCCCGATTCTCCGGAGCAACGGGAATGTCCATACCGACATGCGGTGGCCGCATCACGAACCCTGGGGGCCAACGAAAGATGGTGGCGATTCCCACCGGTCGCTCCGGTTGTGGTGGTGGGGCGACGGTCGGGACCTGAGCCGACGGAAGGTTGAGGGTGTGGGCGCCCCCAAAATGGTGTCCCACCCAAAGTTCCGCAAGGTGAGCGGCTCGCTCACGCCTATTAGGCCTTTTAAAGATTGGCCTATTCGCCGTAATGGCCGCCTCCTTCCGTTTCTCGCGGTTTTTACCTCCCCTACGCCGTGGCATGATCGGTGGTGGTCAGATTCACGTTCACGAGCCTGCGAAACGAGACACCGGCGCCCGGGAAGGAGGTTAGGCGCGCTGGAGGCATAGTGACCACCAGAATTCAAGGATAACGGTGAGAGAGGTAAACGCCGCGTTGGTTGGTTCGTCGCGTATTTACACGCACGAACGAGAGACAAATGTATTTTAATCGGAAAATGTTACACTTTTGCGCGGTCGCCGTATTATGCGTAATTTAAATAGCGCGAAGAAATCGAATGTGATATAAACAATTATGTATTTTACACGTAAATAAACGTAGTTACATTCAATAAAGACAATAATATATGTTTTGTAAATTTATTTGTTGTAGTGTTTGACTTGATGTTTCCTTTTATTTTTATTACGATTAAAACAATTAATACCGGTTTTACAGAGACTTATAGTTACACTGACGAAGAGACCGGGGTAAACTCGAAAAGAAATAAAATATAATAAATGTACCGGTTTTCAGAGCGTCGACTCTGCGATGCGCGCTGTTGGAGAGACCGGACGGAACTGACTGGCCAGCTCCCGGAGCGCAATATGTATCCTCGCCCTCTTTGTCTCGGAGACAAAGGGCTTGGCGTCATTACCCTCGCTCTCGAGCTCGGTCCCCATGTAACCGAATATTAGCACTGATAACGTTATTTTTCTCGAGCTGTACATGGGCAATGAAATGAATATTTTTCGTTATCGGCAGGATGTGCTGACTACGTGGTGACCAAGCTCTGAGGAGGTCTGTGAGAAAACTCGCGATGAAGCTGACCGCTTGGGAACAGTTTCGCGGGTTATTTGAGGACTCTCGCGTCCCCAATATATACGTTATATAGATATGACAATATTTCTTATTTCTAGGACCATTGTATTATGGTCAACACGAATATACATGTATATGTTGGATACTAGTTCGGGGACTCGTGAATGTCCCTGAAGTATACAGATAAGTATAGATATTAATATTATTATTTGTACTCCGGAGACTCTCTTGGATGTCCCGGGAGTTTACCGAATATATATATATATGTATATTTGTGTGTGTCACTTTGAGGACTTATGTCCCCGAAGTGTGCATGAAAGTAGATATGTATTAATTATTGCCCCGGGACTCGGCTATATGTCCCTGAAGCGTATGGCGTACGTATATGTATATATATATGTATACATGTATAGATATTCACTAAAGTTATTCCGAGGACTAATGCCTTCGAAGTATGCATACGAGTATACGAATAGTATATGGGGACTCTGAGGTCCTAGGGTATGTATATATATATATATTCATTAAAGTTAGTTCGAGGACTTATGTCCCGAAAGTATGCATGGAAATAGACATGCGGAATTATTATAGGAGGTACTCCAGGGACTCTCGTATATGTCCCTAAAGTATGCAGGTACGTGTATATGTATGTATATATGAGACATTATAGTATGGTACTCCGGGGACCCATGTGCGTGTCCCAGAAGTGTACAGGCAAACAGATATGTACGTATATATGAGACTTTATAGTATGGTACTCCGGGGACCCATGTGCGTGTCCCAGAAGTGTACAGGCAAACAGATATGTATATATGAGACTTTATAGTATGGTACTCCGGGGACCCATGTGCGTGTCCCAGAAGTTACGGGTAGGCTTAGCGGTAACGTTATTATGGGAACTGTTTGTCCCTAAAGTATACGGGTAGATATACGCGTGCTACATTTAAAGATATATATATATATATATAACGGGGTTTCTAAGTGAAATCGACCATATATGGGTCGT
The DNA here is from genome assembly GCA_964007375.1 of Ophion obscuratus. Classification (NCBI taxonomy): domain Eukaryota; kingdom Metazoa; phylum Arthropoda; class Insecta; order Hymenoptera; family Ichneumonidae; genus Ophion; species Ophion obscuratus. The sequence continues at coordinate 41,417,441 of OZ023315.1, read as the reverse complement.
TCTGATTGACATGTACCCAAGAAAAACATAAATGAGCGCGTTTAGCGCGAGGATAAAATCTTAATAATTATTACAGTTCGTACCAGATATGAATATTTGGAGGGCGAGAGTGCTAGGACGTAACACCTCCCCCCTAAAAGTCTGAAGCAATGCTTCAGCTTTGCTGAGGACCGGCGTTGAGCCGCTCCAAGAGTCCGTGGTCGACGCCCGACAAACGCCTCGACGTCGTCGGATGGTCGCGATTGTCGTTGATGGACACCAGCTCCAGAGGTTCGTCGTTGGTAATCTTCGACGACCGTTGATCAGCATGGTGAGCTCTGCTAATTAGGAGGCTTGTCACCGAGTTCCAGATGGCTCCTAGAAGGGTGAAACTCCATCCGTACAGAGTGTGGAGTGTATATCCATGGATGCAAGTATCGATGATCGCCTTGATGATGGTGAGGATTGCGAGGACCCCGAACAGTCCCGCACTGATGATCCCGAATTTTTCGAAACCACCCCAGATTTTGTGCATTACTCCATCAGCCACGTGTTGGAGAGCGTCCTCGTCCATCAGTGTCTTGAGGGAAACGCTTCCCGGGGGTATGTCGTGTCCTGCGAAACCCCTTGCGATGTTGTTGAGTAATGCTGGTTTTTCAGCGGGGAACATGATCCTGTCCCTCAGCTGGTTGATCTCGTGGTCAGAATATATTCCGCTGGATGCCAAATTTCCAATAGGGTTGTATCCCCAGGTAGGCATGGAAGCGGGATGTAATTGTCCAGGAGGCAGTACCTCGACTGGATGTGGTGTGAACCGATACCAAGTGCCGTCGATCCAATATTCGGCAGGTAGCATGGGGTTGCACTCGATATGTGTTCCCGTCCGGATAAGTGTCCTTGAGATTGTGGACAGGAAGAATGATTGGTTCCGGAACGTGACGGGAAGTTCGTTGTAACATTCGTCCGTTCGGCGAAGGGTGCATTTCGCACACACGCTGAGTTTATAATCGGGTGCCTCTTAATTTGTTGGGGTGGACTACCCGAGGTTTATTTTTATAGAGGATCTTTATGTTTCCTCCGGATAAAATTTCAAGAATTTCGCATGGTTCAGTGTATTGGTCACCGAATTTTCCCTTTTTTGGTTCCTTCAACATGAGAACCTTGTCGCCGACCTTGAAGGTTTTCGGATTAATCCTCCGATCGTAATACGTTTTTGATTTCTCCTTGGATTTCTTCAGATTTTCGGCGGCAAGCTGTTGGAGATCGCAAATTCGAGAGAAGAGCTCCTCCAGGTATGCAGCATAAGTCGTATCCTGTTGCTCCTCGATTTGTTGATGGCCCGACGGATGGCGGGCCAGTTTACCGAAAACTAGCTCGTGAGGGGTGTACCCTGTACCCTCGTGTTGGCTCGTATTATAAGAGAATATCGCCAACTCGATTAGCTCGTCCCAATCGTTGTTTTCGTTGACATACTGTTTCAGATATTCTGCAAGGACATGGTGAGACCTCTCGATTGACCCGTTGGACTGCGGGTAGAAGGCTGATGTTTGGTACATTTTGATTCTGAATTTCCTCGCGATGGCCTTCATAAAACTGCTCCGAAAGTTCGCCCCCTGGTCGGTGAGAAGGGCGCGAGGAGCACCAAAACGGGCGATGAAGTTCTTGACGAACGCCTCGCTGATGTCGATCGCCGTTGTCCTCTTCAGCGGAATTGCCAACGAGTACTTGGTGAGAAGATCCTGGATGGTCAGCACGTACTCGTTGCCTATCTTCGTAACAGGAAGTGGTCCGACCACGTCCATGGCCACCTTGTCGAAAGCCGCCCTTGGAGTGTCGGTGATAACCATGGGTTGCTTAGTTTTGACTCGAACTAACTTTTTCAATTGGCAACCTCTACAATGTTGAATGTACTCTTGAATTTCGCCTTTCATGTTTTTCCAAAAGAAATTTTCTCTGATTCGTTTGTACGTTTTATTTACTCCCTTATGACCTCCTACCAACGAGTCGTGGTTTTCCTCTATAATTGCAGTACGATTTTCCTCGGGAGGATATTGAATGAGTTGTTTACAAATGGTCAACGTAACTTCGTCGTTGCCTAGCGTTCGTATCAAAAGATTTTTAATTTCGTTCCATGATACATTTCCGATTGAGTTTGTTTTCGCGACATGAATTAATTTCGTAGATGTTTCGCGGACAAAATTTTTCAAGGAGTCGAGGGCTTCCTCAAGGTCCTCGATCAAAAGATTTTCGTGTACATTAGCCAATAACGGTATAGCTAATATGCATCTTGAATTTTCGTTTATTACCTTAAGTCGTAAATACGTGGTTTCCTCGATTTTGGGAAACAAATTTTGAGTTTGGAGGTCTTTTGCTCCATCATCGATGGGTCTCCCGGAAGTGGTGACAAAGACGACGAGATTGTCCTTGAACATGGACAATTTGTCGCGCGTTTCGCGTATGGTGAGCCTACCTTGGACTTCACTGTTTACCCTCGGTAATGTATACTCGGGGTTTTCATTATCAAATATGTCGCTATTTACAGAGTCGTCGTCTGAATCGCCTGAGCTTTCGGTGAGATCCTCGATATTCTCAATGTTTTCTCCATGTTCTGACGGTTCCGTAATGACGGAATCCTCAGGAAATGGGGCTATTTCTCGATCTTCTAACAGTTGCGTTATTTCAAAATTTTCCGCGATTCCGTCGTCTGGACTTGCGTCCAGGATAGACGTGTGCAAGGTTGTTTCCTCCACAGGTTCGACGGATTGAGGATGGGAAGGCGGTTCTTCCAGGTTCCGGGTTTTCGGAGTTTCTTTTTCTTTTTCCCAACGACGAGGCGTTTTGCCAGACGGTTGCGAAATTGTCGGGAAATTTCGGAAACCGAGGAAATCGTCCTCGTCCGCGGAGTCGGCTAACCTTTTCCTTTTTTCAGGTGGATTTTTCCTTTGGTTACCGTCCGACGGATTGGGGATTTCCTCCGTATCCGGCTCAGGATTTAAGGTAGGTTTTCGTTTTTTAGCTGGATTTCTTCCAGCTGGTGGATCGAACAATCTTTCGTCCGAGTCCGAATCGTCGTTTCCGCTAGGAGTCGGTTTACCAATTTTTGCCCGACCTGGGCCAACGATAGGCGATTCGGATTTTCTTTTACGGGGCGTATGCTTTACCATGAGCACAGTCTGATTTTTTACTGGCGGGTTCCGGGAAAGGGCGTCAGCATTGCTGTTTACCCTTCCTGGTTTGTATACAATTTTATAAGTATAATTAGCAAGGCTAAGGCGCCAATGCACAAGACGATTGGCCGGGTCTTTTACGGAGTGAAGCCATACGAGCGGCTTGTGGTCCGTTACCAACAAGAACTCACGGCCGTAGACATAAGGTCTGAAATGATTTACACAATAAATGATAGCCAATAATTCCTTCTCGATCACTGAGTAATTTACTTCGTGTTTTCCAAGAGTTCGAGAGGTGTAACTAACGGGTTTATCTTTACCAATTTCGCCTTGGCTCAAAATTCCGCCAATAGCGTGATCAGATGCGTCCGTTGTTATGATGAATGGTTTTGTGAAATCCGGATATTGAAGAATAGGTTCTTTACATAACGCCTCGATAAGCGTATCAAAGGCTTTTTGGTGAGATTCGGTCCATTTGAAGGTCGATCCCTTTTTTAATAAATTTGTGAGTGGCTTTGCAATGCCTGAAAAATTTTCGATGAACCTGCGGTAATAACCTGCAAGTCCTAAAAATTGTTTTATTTTTTTCGGAGTGGTAGGCCTAGGGTATCCCTGTAGAGCCTCCAATTTTTTGGGATCGGGTTTAACTCCGTCCTCGCTTATGATGTGACCCAAATATGCCACTTCTCGTCTTAAAAATTCACACTTGTCCGGTTGTAATTTTAAGTTGGCTTGCCTCAATTTTTTCGCAAGTTTGTTGAATTTATTTTCGTGTTCAACTAGTGTCTTTGCATAAATGACGATGTCGTCCAAATAAACAAACAGCTCGATGCCTTGAAGGCCTGTTAAGACTCGATCCATTAATCTTTGAAATGTCGCCGGAGCGTTTTTTAAACCAAACGGCATTCGGTCGAACTCGTAGTGACCGAATGGTGTAGCAAATGCTGTTTTGTGAGAATCATCTGGATGTACTTTAATTTGATGGAAACCGCTGGCCAGGTCGAATACTGAAAAATATTTCGCATTACCTAATTGGTCGAGAATTTCGGTTATTTGAGGTAATGGATAAGCATCGCCAATTGTCTTTTCGTTCAAGTTCCTATAATCAATGACCATGCGCCACTTTGGATTTCCGTGTGAGTCCGCCTTTTTGGGAACGATCCACAGAGGCGAGCTATACGGGGAGTTTGACGGTTTTATTACTTCCCCCTCAATTAGTTCTTTAACTTGTTTTGTAATCTCGTCTTTATGAACGGGCGGGAATCTATACTGCCGCGTAAAAACTGGTTGATCATCGTTCGTCGTTATCTTATGCTCGATTTTATCTGTAAAGCCTAGGACTTTTCCTGGCAAATGAAATAGGTCCGAATTCTCGCTTATAATTGTATCCACGCTTGACCGTTCCTCATCGTTTAGATGGTTGAGACGGAGTAAGTCGCGAATTTCTTTTACTTTATCTTTCTTTTCAACTTTTAAAACTTTTTTGTTGCGCGCAATTTCAAACCGTAATATACCCTCTTCCCGAGACGCCTTTTGGTCGTCCGGGTGGGGAACAATTAAACTTTTCTCCTCTTCCTGAAACGCCTTTTGGTCGTCCGGAGTGAGGGAATTATTTTCACATCGGGTCCTATCCTCTTCCTGAAACGCCTTTTGGTCGTCCGGAGTGAGGGAACCCTTGTGATTTTTATCCTCTTCCTGAAACGCCTTTTGGTCGTCCGGAGTGAGGGAATTATTTTCACATCGGGTCCTATCCTCTTCCTGAAACGCCTTTTGGTCGTCCGGAGTGAGGGAACCCTTTTGATTTTTATCCTCTTCCTGAAACGCCTTTTGGTCGTCCGGAGTGAGGGAATTATTTTCACATCGGGTCCTATCCTCTTCCTGAAACGCCTTTTGGTCGTCCGGAGTGAGGGAACCCTTTTGATTTTTATCCTCTTCCTGAAACGCCTTTTGGTCGTCCGGAGTGAGGGAATTATTTTCACATCGGGTCCTATCCTCTTCCTGAAACGCCTTTTGGTCGTCCGGAGTGAGGGAACCCTTGTGATTTTTATCCTCTTCCTGAAACGCCTTTTGGTCGTCCGGAGTGAGGGAATTATTTTCACCTTCGGTCCTATCCTCTTCCTGAAACGCCTTTTGGTCGTCCGGAGTGAGGGAACCACTTTTCGTGCCTTTGCACCTGAATTCTTCGACTACTACCGTTGGTATTGTCAGTAACAAATTATCATCGGTTGAATTGTGCGCAATAAGATAAGCGATACCATTTTTGACCGTAACGACTGCCTCGCCAAAAAAGATCCCTTCTCCCAAGTAGAGCATCGGAATATATCCTTCTTTGATTTTGGGATTACTTACTTTGACGTAACAGACCGTTTTGGACCGTTTTGGAATCGCAATAGTTTGTTTACTTTTAAACGGGATTCTTTGATTTCCCCAAGTTAATTGTTCATGTCTCCAATCTACGAGAGCTTTATTTTCAGCAAGAAATTCGGTACCAAGTAATGCGTGTTGGTCCATCGGGAACCAATCATCGACGACGTGAAATTCCGCGGGGGTATCATTGATCATTATTCTTATAGACCCCTTTGTTCTTACGGGGATACTCGAGATCCCCTCCAAATTTAATAAATCGTATTTATTTATATACGTGTGAGCATTGACGATTTGATTTTTAACGAGATTCACTTCCGAGCCTGAGTCTATTAAAAATTCGTTAAGTCCCGATAAGTTGGGTGAGTCGAGGTCTACGGAAGCTATTTGTTTTGAACGCGTTAATAAGACGTGGACGGATCGCACGGAGACGCGTCTATTATTTTCACTGGGCGCTCCGTCGATTTCTCGTCCCGCGGGGAGGCCCGTGCCACTGGTCGAGAATTCTCGTTTTTTGGCAATTCGGTTGCCCTGTTCCTTTCTTCGTTTTGTTTTTTAAAGCAGGTCGTCTCGAGGTGGCCCGCCCTGTTGCAATAATTACACATCGACGGGGGTCGAGATCCCTGTATGTTTGTGGGCCTTGACCACGTGATTCTACTGTTTGAATTTTGTTTATTTGAATTTCCCGGTCTTTTATCCGGAAACTTTGACCAGCAATCCTCGGACGCGTGATTGCGGTTGCAATGTTTACAAATCGGTCCTCCTGAAGGGGAGACCGCTTTTATTTGGGCCGACTGATTTTGAGTTCGGCTTTCGAAACGCGTGTCCTTGAAATGTGACCTATCGCGTTCTATATCTTTTTCAACTTTTATTGCCTTTGAATAGGCATCTTCGAGATTATCGAATCCCTCGAGTTTGAGACGGATTCGGAAATCGGGTGGAAGACCCTTGACGAAACAATCCAGCGTGTCGTTTTCGAAGATATCGTATTGACCGTTTCGGAGAGTTCCGTGATTATCAATTTCGGCTTCGAGAATCGCCGTATGCAAATCTTTGGTTCGACTGATATAGTCGATAATATGTTCGTTTTTGTTTTTTGAAATATTTCCAAGCTCACCACGAAATTCGTTCAAAGTTTTCGCGGCGCCAAATAACGTTTTCAACCGCTCACCGAATTGGTGAACGTTCTGGAAGTTATAATCTTCCAGTGCCGTTGCGGCATGACCTTTTAATTTGTTACGTAGAAGCTGAGTGAGGCCCAACTCCTGATGAGGGCGGAACATGTCCCTTGCCCTTTTACAAGCACGAACAAACCGGAGAACCGGTACGTTGTATCCATTGAAGATGGGCACAGATTCGAGTGCGTCTTTAAATTTTATGTTCGCGGGTAATTCTTGATCATCGCGAACGTTAACTTCGTTTTGATGTACGCGAGGGACTGGACCTGATTGTCGCTGACCCTCACCATTTTTAATTGAACCGATTTCCCTACTAATTCGACTGACTTCGTTTATCATGGTCGAAAGGGTATTTTGCATAGCCTCGAGGGCGTGACGAGTGGTTGAGATTGGTTCATCCCTATTATTCACTTCATCACTAAATTCACATTCACGAGCACTCAGGGCTTCTAATTTTTCGTGCGTTTCTAATTCTCTTTTTAATAACGCCTGTTCTTGTTCACGAAGTATTTCGCGTTTTTTATCTAATTGATCCGCTAATACGCGGAGTTCCTCTTCACTTAAACGTTTCGAATTTTGGGAATGCTCAGCCATTTTGAACCTCTTATATTATTTTTACACTTTGCGATATGTAAACATGAATTTTTTATATTGATTTTAATTTTACACCAAAGACTTTAAGCGTATCCCACCGCTGCCACCAATTTTATTTTTTTTTTGTTACGTCGTGGGTCCCATTTTGAATACGAATGATTAATCGTCTTTTATTTTACCTTTCAGGATTTGACTTTACGAATGGGAAGTGTGCCACGAACGCAACGGATTATAATGGATTAAGTCGTATGTGACTTATGTGACGGTAAGTTACCGTCGGAGAAGAAAAGCGCCACGTTTAAGCGGGAATGTGCCCACTTGGGATAGGCGCTTGGTAAAGTCGTTGGTGTGTAATTTGACGCATGAGCGACAGGTAAGCAAATAAGGAAGTAGAGATAAGGTAAGTGAATTTTATTTTTGTAATACAGGATCGCTCAAGGCGATGACAATTCTGATTTATCAGTTGTTAGGGGTATTGTTGTGAACGCTGCTGGTGAGCGATGCAGGTCCGGTGGAAATCCTTGCCGAGTGGAACCGTTCGCCGGCCTGCACAACGAACCCCGGGGCGTTTAGAACACGACAGGGGCATGATATCCCTAACATCACGGTAAACGTGGAGTTATGCTTACCTGAGAAAAAGAGAGCGGCGGTGCGTAGCGGGTTAATCTTAGACGACATTGATGACCTCCGGCCCGTCGGACGGGGCCGAGAAGGTGTCGGATTCGTTCCCGTCGTCCGGCACATAATCGGAGTCGCCGTGGGCGTCCGTTGTATCCGACTCCGTGTCTGTGCTCGACGGAACGGGCGGTTCCCGATTCTCCGGAGCAACGGGAATGTCCATACCGACATGCGGTGGCCGCATCACGAACCCTGGGGGCCAACGAAAGATGGTGGCGATTCCCACCGGTCGCTCCGGTTGTGGTGGTGGGGCGACGGTCGGGACCTGAGCCGACGGAAGGTTGAGGGTGTGGGCGCCCCCAAAATGGTGTCCCACCCAAAGTTCCGCAAGGTGAGCGGCTCGCTCACGCCTATTAGGCCTTTTAAAGATTGGCCTATTCGCCGTAATGGCCGCCTCCTTCCGTTTCTCGCGGTTTTTACCTCCCCTACGCCGTGGCATGATCGGTGGTGGTCAGATTCACGTTCACGAGCCTGCGAAACGAGACACCGGCGCCCGGGAAGGAGGTTAGGCGCGCTGGAGGCATAGTGACCACCAGAATTCAAGGATAACGGTGAGAGAGGTAAACGCCGCGTTGGTTGGTTCGTCGCGTATTTACACGCACGAACGAGAGACAAATGTATTTTAATCGGAAAATGTTACACTTTTGCGCGGTCGCCGTATTATGCGTAATTTAAATAGCGCGAAGAAATCGAATGTGATATAAACAATTATGTATTTTACACGTAAATAAACGTAGTTACATTCAATAAAGACAATAATATATGTTTTGTAAATTTATTTGTTGTAGTGTTTGACTTGATGTTTCCTTTTATTTTTATTACGATTAAAACAATTAATACCGGTTTTACAGAGACTTATAGTTACACTGACGAAGAGACCGGGGTAAACTCGAAAAGAAATAAAATATAATAAATGTACCGGTTTTCAGAGCGTCGACTCTGCGATGCGCGCTGTTGGAGAGACCGGACGGAACTGACTGGCCAGCTCCCGGAGCGCAATATGTATCCTCGCCCTCTTTGTCTCGGAGACAAAGGGCTTGGCGTCATTACCCTCGCTCTCGAGCTCGGTCCCCATGTAACCGAATATTAGCACTGATAACGTTATTTTTCTCGAGCTGTACATGGGCAATGAAATGAATATTTTTCGTTATCGGCAGGATGTGCTGACTACGTGGTGACCAAGCTCTGAGGAGGTCTGTGAGAAAACTCGCGATGAAGCTGACCGCTTGGGAACAGTTTCGCGGGTTATTTGAGGACTCTCGCGTCCCCAATATATACGTTATATAGATATGACAATATTTCTTATTTCTAGGACCATTGTATTATGGTCAACACGAATATACATGTATATGTTGGATACTAGTTCGGGGACTCGTGAATGTCCCTGAAGTATACAGATAAGTATAGATATTAATATTATTATTTGTACTCCGGAGACTCTCTTGGATGTCCCGGGAGTTTACCGAATATATATATATATGTATATTTGTGTGTGTCACTTTGAGGACTTATGTCCCCGAAGTGTGCATGAAAGTAGATATGTATTAATTATTGCCCCGGGACTCGGCTATATGTCCCTGAAGCGTATGGCGTACGTATATGTATATATATATGTATACATGTATAGATATTCACTAAAGTTATTCCGAGGACTAATGCCTTCGAAGTATGCATACGAGTATACGAATAGTATATGGGGACTCTGAGGTCCTAGGGTATGTATATATATATATATTCATTAAAGTTAGTTCGAGGACTTATGTCCCGAAAGTATGCATGGAAATAGACATGCGGAATTATTATAGGAGGTACTCCAGGGACTCTCGTATATGTCCCTAAAGTATGCAGGTACGTGTATATGTATGTATATATGAGACATTATAGTATGGTACTCCGGGGACCCATGTGCGTGTCCCAGAAGTGTACAGGCAAACAGATATGTACGTATATATGAGACTTTATAGTATGGTACTCCGGGGACCCATGTGCGTGTCCCAGAAGTGTACAGGCAAACAGATATGTATATATGAGACTTTATAGTATGGTACTCCGGGGACCCATGTGCGTGTCCCAGAAGTTACGGGTAGGCTTAGCGGTAACGTTATTATGGGAACTGTTTGTCCCTAAAGTATACGGGTAGATATACGCGTGCTACATTTAAAGATATATATATATATATATATAACGGGGTTTCTAAGTGAAATCGACCATATATGGGTCGTTCTGATTGACATGTACCCAAGAAAAACATAAATGAGCGCGTTTAGCGCGAGGATAAAATCTTAATAATTATTACAGTTCGTACCAGATATGAATATTTGGAGGGCGAGAGTACTAGGACGTAACACTCGGATTCGATTCCCGATTAAAAAGACGTCGATTCGAACGAAAATTCACATGAGTTTCGACGTCGATCAATACGCCTGCTTTAACCGTTTTTTTATCGGACCGAGATGAATCCAATGCGAAAACTGGTCTATTCATATACTGTTTTGTGTTTCATTATCGAAATAGTCTTGAGACTCTTCGGACTCGTTCCCAGTGGATGATTTTTTCAAATGTTTCACCCTCGGCACGAAGAAACCCTTTGAGGTCTACTTCTGCTGCTACGGACTATGAACGTGAACGAATCCGATGCGAGGCTCGGCGTTCTCAGTTTGGAGGGATTATTCGTCAACAGGAACACTTGCATGCAGATTCGGATTCGTTTCCCGATTCAAAAGTCGTCGATTCGAAAGAAAATTCACATGAGGTTCGACGTTGAAAAATACGCCTGTTTCAACCATTTTTTTACCGGACCGAGAAGAATCGAATGTGAAAACCGGTCCATTCTTATTCGCTTTTTTGTTTCATTATCGAAATAACCTTTCGACGGTTCGGACTCGTTATCGGTGGGTGATTTTGAAAAATATTTCACCCTCGGCACGAAAAAAGCCGTTGAGGACTACTACTGCTGCTATGGACTGTGAACGTGAAAGCATCAGATGCTCTGCGCGGCGTTCTCTGTTTGAAGGCATTATTCGACAACAGAAACACTTGCATGCAAACTCGGATTCGTTTCTCGATTTAAAAGTCGTCGATTCGAACGAAAATTTACATGACTTTCGACGTCGATAAATACGCCTGTTTTACCCGATTTTTTTACCGGACCGAGACGAATCCAATCTGACAACCGATCCATTCTTCTTCTGTTTTGTGCTTCATTATCGAAATAGACTTGAGACTGTTCGGACTCGTTCCCAGTGGGTGATTTTTTAAACTGTTTCACCCTCGGCACGAAAAAAGCCGTTGAGGACTACTACTGCTGCTGTGGACTGTGATGCTCTGCGCGGCGTTCTCAGTTTGTAAGCATTATTCGACAACAGAAACACTTGCATGCAAACTCGGATTCGTTCTTCGATTTAAAAGTCGTCGATTCGAACGAAACTTTACATGAGATTTGACGTTGATAAATACGCCTGTTTCAACCGTTTTTTTTACCGGACCGAGACGAATCCAATCTGAAAACCGATCCATTCATGTTCTGTTTTGTGTTTCATTATCGAAATAACATTCAGACAGGTCGGCCTCCTTCCCAGTGGTTGATTTTCAACAATGTTTCACTCTCGGCACGAAAATAGGCGTTGAGGACTGCCACTGCGGCTGTGGACTATGAACGTCAACGAATCCGATGCTAGGCGCGGCGTTATCAGTTTGGAGGGATTATTCGTCAACTGGAACACTTGCATGCAGATTCGGACTCGTATCCCGATTTAAAAGTCGTCGATTCGACAGAAAATTCACATGAGATTCGACGTTGAAAAATACGCCTGTTTGAACCATTTTTTTACCGGATCGAGACGAATCCAATCTGACAACCGATCCATTCATGTTCTGTTTTGTGTTTCATTATCGAAATAACCTTGAGACTGTTCGGACTCCTTCCCAGTGGGTGTTTTTCAAAAATGTTCCACTCTCAGCACGAAAATAGGCGTTGAGGACTGTTACTGCTGCTGTGGACTATGAATGTGAACGAATCCGATGCTCGGCGCGGCGTTCTCAGTTTGTAGGGATTATTCGACAACAGAAACACTTGCATGCAGACTCGGACTCGTTTACCGATTTAAAAGTCGTCGATTCGAACGAAAATTCACATGACTTTCGACGTCGATAAATACGCCTGTTTTAACCGATTTTTTTACCGGACCGAGACGAATCCAATCCGACAACCGATCCATTCATGATCTGTTTTGTGCTTCATTATCGAAATAGACTTGAGACTGTTTGGACTCGTTCCCAGTGGGTGATTTTTTAAACTGTTTCACCCTCGGCACGAAAAACGTCGTTGAGGCCTACTACTGCTGCTGTGGAATGTGAACGTGAAAGCATCAGATGCTCTGCGCGGCGTTCTCAGTTTGTAGGCATTATTCGACAACAGAAACACTTGCATGCAAACTCGGATTCGTTTCTCGATTTAAAAGTCGTCGATTCGAACGAAAATTTACATGAGATTCGACGTTGATAAATACGCCTGTTTCAACCGTTTTTTTTACCGGACCAAGACGAATCCAATCTGAAAACCGATCCATTCATGTTCTGTTTTCTGTTTCATTATCGAAATATCATTGAGACTGTTCGGACTCCTTCCCAGTGGGTGATTTTCAACAATGTTTCACTCTCGGCATTAAAATAGGCGTTGAGGACTGCCACTGCGGCTGTGGACTATGAACGTCAACGAATCCGATGCTAGGCGCGGCGTTCTTAGTTTGGAGGGACTATTCGTCAACAGAAACACTTGCATGCAGATTCGGATTCGTTTCCCGATTTAAAAGTCGTCGATTCGAAAGAAAATTCAGATGAGATTCGACGCTGATAAATACGCCTGTTTCAACCGTTTTTTTCACCGGACCGAAACGAATCCTATCTGACAACCGATCTATTCATGTTCTGTTTTGTGTTTCATTATCGAAATAACCTTGAGACTGTTCGGACTCCTTCGCAGTGGGTGATTTTCAAAAATGTTACACTCTCAGCACGAAAATAGGGGTTGAGGACTGCTACCGCTGTTGTGAACTGTGAACGTGAAAGCATCAGACGCTCTGCGCGGCGTTCTCAGTTTGTTGGCATTATTCGACAACAGAAACACTTGCATGCAAACTCGGATTCGTTTCTCGATTTCAAAGTCGTCGATTCGAACGAAAATTTACATGAGATTCGACGTTGAAAAATACGCCTGTTTCAACCGTTTTTTTTACAGGACCGAGACGAATCCAACATGAAAACCGATCCATTCATGTTCTTTTGTGTGTATCGTTATCGAAATAACATTGAGACTGTTCGGCCTCCTTCCCAGTGGGTGATTTTCAACAATGTTTCACTCTCGGCTCGAAAATAGGCGTTGAGGACTGCCACTGCGGCTGTGGACTATGAACGTCAACGAATCCGACGCTAGGCGGGGCGTTCTCAGTTTGTAGGGATTATTCGACAACAGAAACCCTTGCATGCAGATTCGGATTCGTTTCCCGATTTAAAAGTCGTCGATTCGACCAAAAATTCCCATGAGTTTCGACGTCGATATATACGCCTGTTTTAATCATTTTTTTTCGGACCGAGACGAATCCAATGTAGAAACCGGTCTATTCATATTCTGTTTTGTGTTTCATTATCGAATTAGTCTTGAGGCTGGTCGGATTCGTTCACAGTGGGGGATTTTGTAAAATGTTTCACCCTCGGAACGAAAATAGCCGTTGAGGACTGCGACTGCTGCTGTGGACTATGAACATGAACGAAACCGATGCTCGGCGCGGCGTGCTCAGTTTGTAGGAATTATTCGACAACAGAAACACTTGCATGCAGTCTCGGATTCGATTCCCGATTAAAAAGACGTCGATTCGAACGCAAATTCACATGAGTTTCGACGTCGATCAATACGCCTGTTTTAACCGTTTTTTTATCGGACCGAGATGAATCCAATGTGAAAACTGGTCTATTCATATACTGTTTTGTGTTTCATTATCGAAATAGTCTTGAGACTGTTCGGACTCGTTCCCAGTGGATGATTTTTTCAAATGTTTCACCCTCGGCACGAAGAAACCCTTTGAGGTCTACTTCTGCTGCTATGGACTATGAACGTGAACGAATCCGATGCGAGGCGCGGCGTGCTCAGTTTGTAGGAATTATTCGACAACAGAAACACTTGCATGCAGACTCGGATTCGATTCCCGATTAAAAAGACGTCGATTCGAACGAAAATTCACATGAGTTTCAACGTCGATCAATACGCCTGTTTTAACCGTTTTTTTATCGGACCGAGATGAATCCAATGTGAAAACTGGTCTATTCATATACTGTTTTGTGTTTCATTATCGAAATAGTCTTGAGACTCTTCGGACTCGTTCCCAGTGGATGATTTTTTCAAATGTTTCACCCTCGGCACGAAGAAACCCTTTGAGGTCTACTTCTGCTGCTACGGACTATGAACGTGAACGAATCCGATGCGAGGCGCGGCGTTCTCAGTTTGGAGGGATTATTCGTCAACAGGAACACTTGCATGCAGATTCGGATTCGTTTCCCGATTCAAAAGTCGTCGATTCGAAAGAAAATTCACATGAGGTTCGACGTTGAAAAATACGCCTGTTTCAACCATTTTTTTACCGGACCGAGAAGAATCGAATGTGAAAACCGGTCCATTCTTATTCGCTTTTTTGTTTCATTATCGAAATAACCTTTCGACGGTTCGGACTCGTTATCGGTGGGTGATTTTGAAAAATATTTCACCCTCGGCACGAAAAAAGCCGTTGAGGACTACTACTGCTGCTGTGGACTGTGAACGTGAAAGCATCAGATGCTCTGCGCGGCGTTCTCTGTTTGAAGGCATTATTCGAAAACAGAAACACTTGCATGCAAACTCGGATTCGTTTCTCGATTTAAAAGTCGTCGATTCGAACGAAAATTTACATGACTTTCGACGTCGATAAATACGCCTGTTTTACCCGATTTTTTTACCGGACCGAGACGAATCCAATCTGACAACCGATCCATTCATGTTCTGTTTTGTGCTTCATTATCGAAATAGACTTGAGACTGTTCGGACTCGTTCCCAGTGGGTGATTTTTTAAACTGTTTCACCCTCGGCACGAGAAAAGCCGTTGAGGACTACTACTGCTGCTGTGGACTGTGAACGTGAAAGCATCAGATGCTCTGCGCGGCGTTCTCAGTTTGTAAGCATTATTCGACAACAGAAACACTTGCATGCAAACTCGGAATCGTTCTTCGATTTAAAAGTCGTCGATTCGAACGAAAATTTACATGAGATTCGACGTTGATAAATACGCCTGTTTCAACCGTTTTTTTTACCGGACCAAGACGAATCCAATCTGAAAACCGATCCATTCATGTTCTGTTTTGTGTTTCATTATCGAAATATCATTGAGACTGTTCGGACTCCTTCCCAGTGGGTGATTTTCAACAATGTTTCACTCTCGGCATTAAAATAGGCGTTGAGGACTGCCACTGCGGCTGTGGACTATGAACGTCAACGAATCCGATGCTAGGCGCGGCGTTCTCAGTTTGGAGGGACTATTCGTCAACAGAAACACTTGCATGCAGATTCGGATTCGTTTCCCGATTTAAAAGTCGTCGATTCGAAAGAAAATTCAGATGAGATTCGACGTTGATAAATACGCCTGTTTCAACCGTTTTTTTCACCGCACCGAAACGAATCCTATCTGACAACCGATCTATTCATGTTCTGTTTTGTGTTTCATTATCGAAATAACCTTGAGACTGTTCGGACTCCTTCGCAGTGGGTGATTTTCAAAAATGTTTCACTCTCAGCACGAAAATAGGGGTTGAGGACTGCTACTGCTGCTGTGGGCTGTGAACGTGAAAGCATCAGACGCTCTGCGCGGCGTTCTCAGTTTGTTGGCATTATTCGACAACAGAAACACTTGCATGCAAACTCGGATTCGTTTCTCGATTTCAAAGTCGTCGATTCGAACGAAAATTTACATGAGATTCGACGTTCATAAATACGCCTGTTTCAACCTTTTTTTTTACAGGACCGAGACGAATCCAACATGAAAACCGATCCATTCATTTTCTTTTTTGTGTATCGTTATCGAAATAACATTGAGACTGTTCGGCCTCCTTCCCAGTGGGTGATTTTCAACAAT
The DNA here is from genome assembly GCA_964007375.1 of Ophion obscuratus. NCBI lineage: Eukaryota > Metazoa > Arthropoda > Insecta > Hymenoptera > Ichneumonidae > Ophion > Ophion obscuratus. The sequence continues at coordinate 41,401,328 of OZ023315.1, read as the reverse complement.
GTTTCACTCTCGGCACGAAAATAGGCGTTGAGGACTGCCACTGCGGCTGTGGACTATGAACGTCAACGAATCCGATGCTAGGCGCGGCGTTATCAGTTTGGAGGGATTATTCGTCAACTGGAACTCTAGCATGCAGATTCGGACTCGTTTCCCGATTTAAAAGTCGTCGATTCGAAAGAAAATTCACATGAGATTCGACGTTGAAAAATACGCCTGTTTCAACCATTTTTTTACCGGACCGAGACGAATCCAATCTGACAACCGATCCATTCATGATCTGTTTTGTGTTTCATTATCGAAATAACCTTGAGACTGTTCGGAATCCTTCCCAGTGGGTGTTTTTCAAAAATGTTCCACTCTCGGCACGAAAATAGGCGTTGAGGACTGTTACTGCTGCTGTGGACTATGAATGTGAACGAGTCCGATGCTCGGCGCTTCGTTCTCAGTTTGTAGGGATTATTCGACAACAGAAACACTTGCATGCAGACTCGGACTCGTTTACCGATTTAAAAGTCGTCGAGTCGAACGAAAATTCACATGACTTTCGACGTCGATAAATACGCCTGTTTTAACCGATTTTTTTACCGGACCGAGACGAATCCAATCCGACAACCGATCCATTCATGATCTGTTTTGTGCTTCATTATCGAAATAGACTTGAGACTGGATGGACTCGTTCCCAGTGGGTGATTTTTTAAACTGTTTCACCCTCGGCACGAAAAACGTCGTTGAGGACTACTACTGCTGCTGTGGACTGTGAACGTGAAAGCATCAGATGCTCTGCGCGGCGTTCTCAGTTTGTAGGCATTATTCGACAACAGAAACACTTGCATGCAAACTCGGATTCGTTTCTCGATTTAAAAGTCGTCGATTCGAACGAAAATTTACATGAGATTCGACGTTGATAAATACGCCTGTTTCAACCGTTTTTTGTACCGGACCAAGACGAATCCAATCTGAAAACCGATCCATTCATGTTCTGTTTTGTGTTTCATTATCGAAATATCATTGAGACTGTTCGGACTCCTTCCCAGTGGGTGATTTTCAACAATGTTTCACTCTCGGCATTAAAATAGGCGTTGAGGACTGCCACTGCGGCTGTGGACTATGAACGTCAACGAATCCGATGCTAGGCGCGGCGTTCTCAGTTTGGAGGGACTATTCGTCAACAGAAACACTTGCATGCAGATTCGGATTCGTTTCCCGATTTAAAAGTCGTCGATTCGAAAGAAAATTCAGATGAGATTCGACGTTGATAAATACGCCTGTTTCAACCGTTTTTTTCACCGCACCGAAACGAATCCTATCTGACAACCGATCTATTCATGTTCTGTTTTGTGTTTCATTATCGAAATAACCTTGAGACTGTTCGGACTCCTTCGCAGTGGGTGATTTTCAAGAATGTTTCACTCTCAGCACGAAAATGGGGGTTGAGGACTGCTACTGCTGCTGTGGACTGTGAACGTGAAAGCATCAGACGCTCTGCGCGGCGTTCTCAGTTTGTTGGCATTATTCGACAACAGAAACACTTGCATGCAAACTCGGATTCGTTTCTCGATTTCAAAGTCATCGATTCGAACGAAAATTTACATGAGATTCGACGTTGATAAATACGCCTGTTTCAACCGTTTTTTTACAGGACCGAGACGAATCCAAGATGAAAACCGATCCATTCATGTTCTTTTTTGTGTATCGTTATCGAAATAACATTGAGACTGTTCGGCCTCCTTCCCAGTGGGTGATTTTCAACAATGTTTCACTCTCGGCACGAAAATAGGCGTTGAGGACTGCCACTGCGGCTGTGGACTATGAACGTCAACGAATCCGACGCTAGGCGGGGCGTTCTCAGTTTGTAGGGATTATTCGACAACAGAAACACTTGCATGCAGATTCGGATTCGTTTCCCGATTTAAAAGTCGTCGATTCGACCAAAAATTCCCATGAGTTTCGACGTCGATATATACGCCTGTTTTAATCATTTTTTTTCGGACCGAGACGAATCCAATGTAGAAACCGGTCTATTCATATTCTGTTTTGTGTTTCATTATCGAATTAGTCTTGAGGCTGGTCGGATTCGTTCACAGTGGGGGATTTTGTAAAATGTTTCACCCTCGGAACGAAAATAGCCGTTGAGGACTGCGACTGCTGCTGTGGACTATGAACATGAACGAAACCGATGCTCGGCGCGGCGTGCTCAGTTTGTAGGAATTATTCGACAACAGAAACACTTGCATGCAGACTCGGATTCGATTCCCGATTAAAAAGACGTCGATTCGAACGAAAATTCACATGAGTTTCGACGTCGATCAATACGCCTGCTTTAACCGTTTTTTTATCGGACCGAGATGAATCCAATGCGAAAACTGGTCTATTCATATACTGTTTTGTGTTTCATTATCGAAATAGTCTTGAGACTCTTCGGACTCGTTCCCAGTGGATGATTTTTTCAAATGTTTCACCCTCGGCACGAAGAAACCCTTTGAGGTCTACTTCTGCTGCTACGGACTATGAACGTGAACGAATCCGATGCGAGGCTCGGCGTTCTCAGTTTGGAGGGATTATTCGTCAACAGGAACACTTGCATGCAGATTCGGATTTGTTTCCCGATTCAAAAGTCGTCGATTCGAAAGAAAATTCACATGAGGTTCGACGTTGAAAAATACGCCTGTTTCAACCATTTTTTTACCGGACCGAGAAGAATCGAATGTGAAAACCGGTCCATTCTTATTCGCTTTTTTGTTTCATTATCGAAATAACCTTTCGACGGTTCGGACTCGTTATCGGTGGGTGATTTTGAAAAATATTTCACCCTCGGCACGAAAAAAGCCGTTGAGGACTACTACTGCTGCTATGGACTGTGAACGTGAAAGCATCAGATGCTCTGCGCGGCGTTCTCTGTTTGAAGGCATTATTCGACAACAGAAACACTTGCATGCAAACTCGGATTCGTTTCTCGATTTAAAAGTCGTCGATTCGAACGAAAATTTACATGACTTTCGACGTCGATAAATACGCCTGTTTTACCCGATTTTTTTACCGGACCGAGACGAATCCAATCTGACAACCGATCCATTCTTCTTCTGTTTTGTGCTTCATTATCGAAATAGACTTGAGACTGTTCGGACTCGTTCCCAGTGGGTGATTTTTTAAACTGTTTCACCCTCGGCACGAAAAAAGCCGTTGAGGACTACTACTGCTGCTGTGGACTGTGATGCTCTGCGCGGCGTTCTCAGTTTGTAAGCATTATTCGACAACAGAAACACTTGCATGCAAACTCGGATTCGTTCTTCGATTTAAAAGTCGTCGATTCGAACGAAACTTTACATGAGATTTGACGTTGATAAATACGCCTGTTTCAACCGTTTTTTTTACCGGACCGAGACGAATCCAATCTGAAAACCGATCCATTCATGTTCTGTTTTGTGTTTCATTATCGAAATAACATTCAGACAGGTCGGCCTCCTTCCCAGTGGTTGATTTTCAACAATGTTTCACTCTCGGCACGAAAATAGGCGTTGAGGACTGCCACTGCGGCTGTGGACTATGAACGTCAACGAATCCGATGCTAGGCGCGGCGTTATCAGTTTGGAGGGATTATTCGTCAACTGGAACACTTGCATGCAGATTCGGACTCGTATCCCGATTTAAAAGTCGTCGATTCGACAGAAAATTCACATGAGATTCGACGTTGAAAAATACGCCTGTTTGAACCATTTTTTTACCGGATCGAGACGAATCCAATCTGACAACCGATCCATTCATGTTCTGTTTTGTGTTTCATTATCGAAATAACCTTGAGACTGTTCGGACTCCTTCCCAGTGGGTGTTTTTCAAAAATGTTCCACTCTCAGCACGAAAATAGGCGTTGAGGACTGTTACTGCTGCTGTGGACTATGAATGTGAACGAATCCGATGCTCGGCGCGGCGTTCTCAGTTTGTAGGGATTATTCGACAACAGAAACACTTGCATGCAGACTCGGACTCGTTTACCGATTTAAAAGTCGTCGATTCGAACGAAAATTCACATGACTTTCGACGTCGATAAATACGCCTGTTTTAACCGATTTTTTTACCGGACCGAGACGAATCCAATCCGACAACCGATCCATTCATGATCTGTTTTGTGCTTCATTATCGAAATAGACTTGAGACTGTTTGGACTCGTTCCCAGTGGGTGATTTTTTAAACTGTTTCACCCTCGGCACGAAAAACGTCGTTGAGGCCTACTACTGCTGCTGTGGAATGTGAACGTGAAAGCATCAGATGCTCTGCGCGGCGTTCTCAGTTTGTAGGCATTATTCGACAACAGAAACACTTGCATGCAAACTCGGATTCGTTTCTCGATTTAAAAGTCGTCGATTCGAACGAAAATTTACATGAGATTCGACGTTGATAAATACGCCTGTTTCAACCGTTTTTTTCACCGGACCAAGACGAATCCAATCTGAAAACCGATCCATTCATGTTCTGTTTTCTGTTTCATTATCGAAATATCATTGAGACTGTTCGGACTCCTTCCCAGTGGGTGATTTTCAACAATGTTTCACTCTCGGCATTAAAATAGGCGTTGAGGACTGCCACTGCGGCTGTGGACTATGAACGTCAACGAATCCGATGCTAGGCGCGGCGTTCTTAGTTTGGAGGGACTATTCGTCAACAGAAACACTTGCATGCAGATTCGGATTCGTTTCCCGATTTAAAAGTCGTCGATTCGAAAGAAAATTCAGATGAGATTCGACGCTGATAAATACGCCTGTTTCAACCGTTTTTTTCACCGGACCGAAACGAATCCTATCTGACAACCGATCTATTCATGTTCTGTTTTGTGTTTCATTATCGAAATAACCTTGAGACTGTTCGGACTCCTTCGCAGTGGGTGATTTTCAAAAATGTTACACTCTCAGCACGAAAATAGGGGTTGAGGACTGCTACCGCTGTTGTGAACTGTGAACGTGAAAGCATCAGACGCTCTGCGCGGCGTTCTCAGTTTGTTGGCATTATTCGACAACAGAAACACTTGCATGCAAACTCGGATTCGTTTCTCGATTTCAAAGTCGTCGATTCGAACGAAAATTTACATGAGATTCGACGTTGAAAAATACGCCTGTTTCAACCGTTTTTTTTACAGGACCGAGACGAATCCAACATGAAAACCGATCCATTCATGTTCTTTTGTGTGTATCGTTATCGAAATAACATTGAGACTGTTCGGCCTCCTTCCCAGTGGGTGATTTTCAACAATGTTTCACTCTCGGCTCGAAAATAGGCGTTGAGGACTGCCACTGCGGCTGTGGACTATGAACGTCAACGAATCCGACGCTAGGCGGGGCGTTCTCAGTTTGTAGGGATTATTCGACAACAGAAACCCTTGCATGCAGATTCGGATTCGTTTCCCGATTTAAAAGTCGTCGATTCGACCAAAAATTCCCATGAGTTTCGACGTCGATATATACGCCTGTTTTAATCATTTTTTTTCGGACCGAGACGAATCCAATGTAGAAACCGGTCTATTCATATTCTGTTTTGTGTTTCATTATCGAATTAGTCTTGAGGCTGGTCGGATTCGTTCACAGTGGGGGATTTTGTAAAATGTTTCACCCTCGGAACGAAAATAGCCGTTGAGGACTGCGACTGCTGCTGTGGACTATGAACATGAACGAAACCGATGCTCGGCGCGGCGTGCTCAGTTTGTAGGAATTATTCGACAACAGAAACACTTGCATGCAGTCTCGGATTCGATTCCCGATTAAAAAGACGTCGATTCGAACGCAAATTCACATGAGTTTCGACGTCGATCAATACGCCTGTTTTAACCGTTTTTTTATCGGACCGAGATGAATCCAATGTGAAAACTGGTCTATTCATATACTGTTTTGTGTTTCATTATCGAAATAGTCTTGAGACTGTTCGGACTCGTTCCCAGTGGATGATTTTTTCAAATGTTTCACCCTCGGCACGAAGAAACCCTTTGAGGTCTACTTCTGCTGCTATGGACTATGAACGTGAACGAATCCGATGCGAGGCGCGGCGTGCTCAGTTTGTAGGAATTATTCGACAACAGAAACACTTGCATGCAGACTCGGATTCGATTCCCGATTAAAAAGACGTCGATTCGAACGAAAATTCACATGAGTTTCAACGTCGATCAATACGCCTGTTTTAACCGTTTTTTTATCGGACCGAGATGAATCCAATGTGAAAACTGGTCTATTCATATACTGTTTTGTGTTTCATTATCGAAATAGTCTTGAGACTCTTCGGACTCGTTCCCAGTGGATGATTTTTTCAAATGTTTCACCCTCGGCACGAAGAAACCCTTTGAGGTCTACTTCTGCTGCTACGGACTATGAACGTGAACGAATCCGATGCGAGGCGCGGCGTTCTCAGTTTGGAGGGATTATTCGTCAACAGGAACACTTGCATGCAGATTCGGATTCGTTTCCCGATTCAAAAGTCGTCGATTCGAAAGAAAATTCACATGAGGTTCGACGTTGAAAAATACGCCTGTTTCAACCATTTTTTTACCGGACCGAGAAGAATCGAATGTGAAAACCGGTCCATTCTTATTCGCTTTTTTGTTTCATTATCGAAATAACCTTTCGACGGTTCGGACTCGTTATCGGTGGGTGATTTTGAAAAATATTTCACCCTCGGCACGAAAAAAGCCGTTGAGGACTACTACTGCTGCTGTGGACTGTGAACGTGAAAGCATCAGATGCTCTGCGCGGCGTTCTCTGTTTGAAGGCATTATTCGAAAACAGAAACACTTGCATGCAAACTCGGATTCGTTTCTCGATTTAAAAGTCGTCGATTCGAACGAAAATTTACATGACTTTCGACGTCGATAAATACGCCTGTTTTACCCGATTTTTTTACCGGACCGAGACGAATCCAATCTGACAACCGATCCATTCATGTTCTGTTTTGTGCTTCATTATCGAAATAGACTTGAGACTGTTCGGACTCGTTCCCAGTGGGTGATTTTTTAAACTGTTTCACCCTCGGCACGAGAAAAGCCGTTGAGGACTACTACTGCTGCTGTGGACTGTGAACGTGAAAGCATCAGATGCTCTGCGCGGCGTTCTCAGTTTGTAAGCATTATTCGACAACAGAAACACTTGCATGCAAACTCGGAATCGTTCTTCGATTTAAAAGTCGTCGATTCGAACGAAAATTTACATGAGATTCGACGTTGATAAATACGCCTGTTTCAACCGTTTTTTTTACCGGACCAAGACGAATCCAATCTGAAAACCGATCCATTCATGTTCTGTTTTGTGTTTCATTATCGAAATATCATTGAGACTGTTCGGACTCCTTCCCAGTGGGTGATTTTCAACAATGTTTCACTCTCGGCATTAAAATAGGCGTTGAGGACTGCCACTGCGGCTGTGGACTATGAACGTCAACGAATCCGATGCTAGGCGCGGCGTTCTCAGTTTGGAGGGACTATTCGTCAACAGAAACACTTGCATGCAGATTCGGATTCGTTTCCCGATTTAAAAGTCGTCGATTCGAAAGAAAATTCAGATGAGATTCGACGTTGATAAATACGCCTGTTTCAACCGTTTTTTTCACCGCACCGAAACGAATCCTATCTGACAACCGATCTATTCATGTTCTGTTTTGTGTTTCATTATCGAAATAACCTTGAGACTGTTCGGACTCCTTCGCAGTGGGTGATTTTCAAAAATGTTTCACTCTCAGCACGAAAATAGGGGTTGAGGACTGCTACTGCTGCTGTGGGCTGTGAACGTGAAAGCATCAGACGCTCTGCGCGGCGTTCTCAGTTTGTTGGCATTATTCGACAACAGAAACACTTGCATGCAAACTCGGATTCGTTTCTCGATTTCAAAGTCGTCGATTCGAACGAAAATTTACATGAGATTCGACGTTCATAAATACGCCTGTTTCAACCGTTTTTTTTACAGGACCGAGACGAATCCAACATGAAAACCGATCCATTCATTTTCTTTTTTGTGTATCGTTATCGAAATAACATTGAGACTGTTCGGCCTCCTTCCCAGTGGGTGATTTTCAACAATGTTTCACTCTCGGCACGAAAATAGGCGTTGAGGACTGCCACTGCGGCTGTGGACTATGAACGTCAACGAATCCGATGCTAGGCGCGGCGTTATCAGTTTGGAGGGATTATTCGTCAACTGGAACTCTAGCATGCAGATTCGGACTCGTTTCCCGATTTAAAAGTCGTCGATTCGAAAGAAAATTCACATGAGATTCGACGTTGAAAAATACGCCTGTTTCAACCATTTTTTTACCGGACCGAGACGAATCCAATCTGACAACCGATCCATTCATGATCTGTTTTGTGTTTCATTATCGAAATAACCTTGAGACTGTTCGGAATCCTTCCCAGTGGGTGTTTTTCAAAAATGTTCCACTCTCGGCACGAAAATAGGCGTTGAGGACTGTTACTGCTGCTGTGGACTATGAATGTGAACGAGTCCGATGCTCGGCGCTTCGTTCTCAGTTTGTAGGGATTATTCGACAACAGAAACACTTGCATGCAGACTCGGACTCGTTTGCCGATTTAAAAGTCGTCGAGTCGAACGAAAATTCACATGACTTTCGACGTCGATAAATACGCCTGTTTTAACCGATTTTTACCGGACCGAGACGAATCCAATCCGACAACCGATCCATTCATGATCTGTTTTGTGCTTCATTATCGAAATAGACTTGAGACTGGATGGACTCGTTCCCAGTGGGTGATTTTTTAAACTGTTTCACCCTCGGCACGAAAAACGTCGTTGAGGACTACTACTGCTGCTGTGGACTGTGAACGTGAAAGCATCAGATGCTCTGCGCGGCGTTCTCAGTTTGTAGGCATTATTCGACAACAGAAACACTTGCATGCAAACTCGGATTCGTTTCTCGATTTAAAAGTCGTCGATTCGAACGAAAATTTACATGAGATTCGACGTTGATAAATACGCCTGTTTCAACCGTTTTTTGTACCGGACCAAGACGAATCCAATCTGAAAACCGATCCATTCATGTTCTGTTTTGTGTTTCATTATCGAAATATCATTGAGACTGTTCGGACTCCTTCCCAGTGGGTGATTTTCAACAATGTTTCACTCTCGGCATTAAAATAGGCGTTGAGGACTGCCACTGCGGCTGTGGACTATGAACGTCAACGAATCCGATGCTAGGCGCGGCGTTCTCAGTTTGGAGGGACTATTCGTCAACAGAAACACTTGCATGCAGATTCGGATTCGTTTCCCGATTTAAAAGTCGTCGATTCGAAAGAAAATTCAGATGAGATTCGACGTTGATAAATACGCCTGTTTCAACCGTTTTTTTCACCGCACCGAAACGAATCCTATCTGACAACCGATCTATTCATGTTCTGTTTTGTGTTTCATTATCGAAATAACCTTGAGACTGTTCGGACTCCTTCGCAGTGGGTGATTTTCAAGAATGTTTCACTCTCAGCACGAAAATGGGGGTTGAGGACTGCTACTGCTGCTGTGGACTGTGAACGTGAAAGCATCAGACGCTCTGCGCGGCGTTCTCAGTTTGTTGGCATTATTCGACAACAGAAACACTTGCATGCAAACTCGGATTCGTTTCTCGATTTCAAAGTCATCGATTCGAACGAAAATTTACATGAGATTCGACGTTGATAAATACGCCTGTTTCAACCGTTTTTTTACAGGACCGAGACGAATCCAAGATGAAAACCGATCCATTCATGTTCTTTTTTGTGTATCGTTATCGAAATAACATTGAGACTGTTCGGCCTCCTTCCCAGTGGGTGATTTTCAACAATGTTTCACTCTCGGCACGAAAATAGGCGTTGAGGACTGCCACTGCGGCTGTGGACTATGAACGTCAACGAATCCGACGCTAGGCGGGGCGTTCTCAGTTTGTAGGGATTATTCGACAACAGAAACACTTGCATGCAGATTCGGATTCGTTTCCCGATTTAAAAGTCGTCGATTCGACCAAAAATTCCCATGAGTTTCGACGTCGATATATACGCCTGTTTTAATCATTTTTTTTCGGACCGAGACGAATCCAATGTAGAAACCGGTCTATTCATATTCTGTTTTGTGTTTCATTATCGAATTAGTCTTGAGGCTGGTCGGATTCGTTCACAGTGGGGGATTTTGTAAAATGTTTCACCCTCGGAACGAAAATAGCCGTTGAGGACTGCGACTGCTGCTGTGGACTATGAACATGAACGAAACCGATGCTCGGCGCGGCGTGCTCAGTTTGTAGGAATTATTCGACAACAGAAACACTTGCATGCAGACTCGGATTCGATTCCCGATTAAAAAGACGTCGATTCGAACGAAAATTCACATGAGTTTCGACGTCGATCAATACGCCTGTTTTAACCGTTTTTTTATCGGACCGAGATGAATCCAATGTGAAAACTGGTCTATTCATATACTGTTTTGTGTTTCATTATCGAAATAGTCTTGAGACTGTTCGGACTCGTTCCCAGTGGATGATTTTTTCAAATGTTTCACCCTCGGCACGAAGAAACCCTTTGAGGTCTACTTCTGCTGCTATGGACTATGAACGTGAACGAATGCGATGCGAGGCGCGGCGTGCTCAGTTTGTAGGAATTATTCGACAACAGAAACACTTGCATGCAGACTCGGATTCGATTCCCGATTAAAAAGACGTCGATTCGAACGAAAATTCACATGAGTTTCGACGTCGATCAATACGCCTGTTTTAACCGTTTTTTTATCGGACCGAGATGAATCCAATGTGAAAACTGGTCTATTCATATACTGTTTTGTGTTTCATTATCGAAATAGTCTTGAGACTGTTCGGACTCGTTCCCAGTGGATGATTTTTTCAAATGTTTCACCCTCGGCACGAAGAAACCCTTTGAGGTCTACTTCTGCTGCTACGGACTATGAACGTGAACGAATCCGATGCGAGGCTCGGCGTTCTCAGTTTGGAGGGATTATTCGTCAACAGGAACACTTGCATGCAGATTCGGATTTGTTTCCCGATTCAAAAGTCGTCGATTCGAAAGAAAATTCACATGAGGTTCGACGTTGAAAAATACGCCTGTTTCAACCATTTTTTTACCGGACCGAGAAGAATCGAATGTGAAAACCGGTCCATTCTTATTCGCTTTTTTGTTTCATTATCGAAATAACCTTTCGACGGTTCGGACTCGTTATCGGTGGGTGATTTTGAAAAATATTTCACCCTCGGCACGAAAAAAGCCGTTGAGGACTACTACTGCTGCTATGGACTGTGAACGTGAAAGCATCAGATGCTCTGCGCGGCGTTCTCTGTTTGAAGGCATTATTCGACAACAGAAACACTTGCATGCAAACTCGGATTCGTTTCTCGATTTAAAAGTCGTCGATTCGAACGAAAATTTACATGACTTTCGACGTCGATAAATACGCCTGTTTTACCCGATTTTTTTACCGGACCGAGACGAATCCAATCTGACAACCGATCCATTCTTCTTCTGTTTTGTGCTTCATTATCGAAATAGACTTGAGACTGTTCGGACTCGTTCCCAGTGGGTGATTTTTTAAACTGTTTCACCCTCGGCACGAAAAAAGCCGTTGAGGACTACTACTGCTGCTGTGGACTGTGATGCTCTGCGCGGCGTTCTCAGTTTGTAAGCATTATTCGACAACAGAAACACTTGCATGCAAACTCGGATTCGTTCTTCGATTTAAAAGTCGTCGATTCGAACGAAACTTTACATGAGATTTGACGTTGATAAATACGCCTGTTTCAACCGTTTTTTTTACCGGACCGAGACGAATCCAATCTGAAAACCGATCCATTCATGTTCTGTTTTGTGTTTCATTATCGAAATAACATTCAGACAGGTCGGCCTCCTTCCCAGTGGTTGATTTTCAACAATGTTTCACTCTCGGCACGAAAATAGGCGTTGAGGACTGCCACTGCGGCTGTGGACTATGAACGTCAACGAATCCGATGCTAGGCGCGGCGTTATCAGTTTGGAGGGATTATTCGTCAACTGGAACACTTGCATGCAGATTCGGACTCGTATCCCGATTTAAAAGTCGTCGATTCGACAGAAAATTCACATGAGATTCGACGTTGAAAAATACGCCTGTTTGAACCATTTTTTTACCGGATCGAGACGAATCCAATCTGACAACCGATCCATTCATGTTCTGTTTTGTGTTTCATTATCGAAATAACCTTGAGACTGTTCGGACTCCTTCCCAGTGGGTGTTTTTCAAAAATGTTCCACTCTCAGCACGAAAATAGGCGTTGAGGACTGTTACTGCTGCTGTGGACTATGAATGTGAACGAATCCGATGCTCGGCGCGGCGTTCTCAGTTTGTAGGGATTATTCGACAACAGAAACACTTGCATGCAGACTCGGACTCGTTTACCGATTTAAAAGTCGTCGATTCGAACGAAAATTCACATGACTTTCGACGTCGATAAATACGCCTGTTTTAACCGATTTTTTTACCGGACCGAGACGAATCCAATCCGACAACCGATCCATTCATGATCTGTTTTGTGCTTCATTATCGAAATAGACTTGAGACTGTTTGGACTCGTTCCCAGTGGGTGATTTTTTAAACTGTTTCACCCTCGGCACGAAAAACGTCGTTGAGGCCTACTACTGCTGCTGTGGAATGTGAACGTGAAAGCATCAGATGCTCTGCGCGGCGTTCTCAGTTTGTAGGCATTATTCGACAACAGAAACACTTGCATGCAAACTCGGATTCGTTTCTCGATTTAAAAGTCGTCGATTCGAACGAAAATTTACATGAGATTCGACGTTGATAAATACGCCTGTTTCAACCGTTTTTTTTACCGGACCAAGACGAATCCAATCTGAAAACCGATCCATTCATGTTCTGTTTTCTGTTTCATTATCGAAATATCATTGAGACTGTTCGGACTCCTTCCCAGTGGGTGATTTTCAACAATGTTTCACTCTCGGCATTAAAATAGGCGTTGAGGACTGCCACTGCGGCTGTGGACTATGAACGTCAACGAATCCGATGCTAGGCGCGGCGTTCTTAGTTTGGAGGGACTATTCGTCAACAGAAACACTTGCATGCAGATTCGGATTCGTTTCCCGATTTAAAAGTCGTCGATTCGAAAGAAAATTCAGATGAGATTCGACGCTGATAAATACGCCTGTTTCAACCGTTTTTTTCACCGGACCGAAACGAATCCTATCTGACAACCGATCTATTCATGTTCTGTTTTGTGTTTCATTATCGAAATAACCTTGAGACTGTTCGGACTCCTTCGCAGTGGGTGATTTTCAAAAATGTTACACTCTCAGCACGAAAATAGGGGTTGAGGACTGCTACCGCTGTTGTGAACTGTGAACGTGAAAGCATCAGACGCTCTGCGCGGCGTTCTCAGTTTGTTGGCATTATTCGACAACAGAAACACTTGCATGCAAACTCGGATTCGTTTCTCGATTTCAAAGTCGTCGATTCGAACGAAAATTTACATGAGATTCGACGTTGAAAAATACGCCTGTTTCAACCGTTTTTTTTACAGGACCGAGACGAATCCAACATGAAAACCGATCCATTCATGTTCTTTTGTGTGTATCGTTATCGAAATAACATTGAGACTGTTCGGCCTCCTTCCCAGTGGGTGATTTTCAACAATGTTTCACTCTCGGCTCGAAAATAGGCGTTGAGGACTGCCACTGCGGCTGTGGACTATGAACGTCAACGAATCCGACGCTAGGCGGGGCGTTCTCAGTTTGTAGGGATTATTCGACAACAGAAACCCTTGCATGCAGATTCGGATTCGTTTCCCGATTTAAAAGTCGTCGATTCGACCAAAAATTCCCATGAGTTTCGACGTCGATATATACGCCTGTTTTAATCATTTTTTTTCGGACCGAGACGAATCCAATGTAGAAACCGGTCTATTCATATTCTGTTTTGTGTTTCATTATCGAATTAGTCTTGAGGCTGGTCGGATTCGTTCACAGTGGGGGATTTTGTAAAATGTTTCACCCTCGGAACGAAAATAGCCGTTGAGGACTGCGACTGCTGCTGTGGACTATGAACATGAACGAAACCGATGCTCGGCGCGGCGTGCTCAGTTTGTAGGAATTATTCGACAACAGAAACACTTGCATGCAGACTCGGATTCGATTCCCGATTAAAAAGACGTCGATTCGAACGAAAATTCACATGAGTTTCGACGTCGATCAATACGCCTGTTTTAACCGTTTTTTTATCGGACCGAGATGAATCCAATGTGAAAACTGGTCTATTCATATACTGTTTTGTGTTTCATTATCGAAATAGTCTTGAGACTGTTCGGACTCGTTCCCAGTGGATGATTTTTTCAAATGTTTCACCCTCGGCACGAAGAAACCCTTTGAGGTCTACTTCTGCTGCTATGGACTATGAACGTGAACGAATGCGATGCGAGGCGCGGCGTGCTCAGTTTGTAGGAATTATTCGACAACAGAAACACTTGCATGCAGACTCGGATTCGATTCCCGATTAAAAAGACGTCGATTCGAACGAAAATTCACATGAGTTTCGACGTCGATCAATACGCCTGCTTTAACCGTTTTTTTATCGGACCGAGATGAATCCAATGCGAAAACTGGTCTATTCATATACTGTTTTGTGTTTCATTATCGAAATAGTCTTGAGACTCTTCGGACTCGTTCCCAGTGGATGATTTTTTCAAATGTTTCACCCTCGGCACGAAGAAACCCTTTGAGGTCTACTTCTGCTGCTACGGACTATGAACGTGAACGAATCCGATGCGAGGCTCGGCGTTCTCAGTTTGGAGGGATTATTCGTCAACAGGAACACTTGCATGCAGATTCGGATTTGTTTCCCGATTCAAAAGTCGTCGATTCGAAAGAAAATTCACATGAGGTTCGACGTTGAAAAATACGCCTGTTTCAACCATTTTTTTACCGGACCGAGAAGAATCGAATGTGAAAACCGGTCCATTCTTATTCGCTTTTTTGTTTCATTATCGAAATAACCTTTCGACGGTTCGGACTCGTTATCGGTGGGTGATTTTGAAAAATATTTCACCCTCGGCACGAAAAAAGCCGTTGAGGACTACTACTGCTGCTATGGACTGTGAACGTGAAAGCATCAGATGCTCTGCGCGGCGTTCTCTGTTTGAAGGCATTATTCGACAACAGAAACACTTGCATGCAAACTCGGATTCGTTTCTCGATTTAAAAGTCGTCGATTCGAACGAAAATTTACATGACTTTCGACGTCGATAAATACGCCTGTTTTACCCGATTTTTTTACCGGACCGAGACGAATCCAATCTGACAACCGATCCATTCTTCTTCTGTTTTGTGCTTCATTATCGAAATAGACTTGAGACTGTTCGGACTCGTTCCCAGTGGGTGATTTTTTAAACTGTTTCACCCTCGGCACGAAAAAAGCCGTTGAGGACTACTACTGCTGCTGTGGACTGTGATGCTCTGCGCGGCGTTCTCAGTTTGTAAGCATTATTCGACAACAGAAACACTTGCATGCAAACTCGGATTCGTTCTTCGATTTAAAAGTCGTCGATTCGAACGAAACTTTACATGAGATTTGACGTTGATAAATACGCCTGTTTCAACCGTTTTTTTTACCGGACCGAGACGAATCCAATCTGAAAACCGATCCATTCATGTTCTGTTTTGTGTTTCATTATCGAAATAACATTCAGACAGGTCGGCCTCCTTCCCAGTGGTTGATTTTCAACAATGTTTCACTCTCGGCACGAAAATAGGCGTTGAGGACTGCCACTGCGGCTGTGGACTATGAACGTCAACGAATCCGATGCTAGGCGCGGCGTTATCAGTTTGGAGGGATTATTCGTCAACTGGAACACTTGCATGCAGATTCGGACTCGTATCCCGATTTAAAAGTCGTCGATTCGACAGAAAATTCACATGAGATTCGACGTTGAAAAATACGCCTGTTTGAACCATTTTTTTACCGGATCGAGACGAATCCAATCTGACAACCGATCCATTCATGTTCTGTTTTGTGTTTCATTATCGAAATAACCTTGAGACTGTTCGGACTCCTTCCCAGTGGGTGTTTTTCAAAAATGTTCCACTCTCAGCACGAAAATAGGCGTTGAGGACTGTTACTGCTGCTGTGGACTATGAATGTGAACGAATCCGATGCTCGGCGCGGCGTTCTCAGTTTGTAGGGATTATTCGACAACAGAAACACTTGCATGCAGACTCGGACTCGTTTACCGATTTAAAAGTCGTCGATTCGAACGAAAATTCACATGACTTTCGACGTCGATAAATACGCCTGTTTTAACCGATTTTTTTACCGGACCGAGACGAATCCAATCCGACAACCGATCCATTCATGATCTGTTTTGTGCTTCATTATCGAAATAGACTTGAGACTGTTTGGACTCGTTCCCAGTGGGTGATTTTTTAAACTGTTTCACCCTCGGCACGAAAAACGTCGTTGAGGCCTACTACTGCTGCTGTGGAATGTGAACGTGAAAGCATCAGATGCTCTGCGCGGCGTTCTCAGTTTGTAGGCATTATTCGACAACAGAAACACTTGCATGCAAACTCGGATTCGTTTCTCGATTTAAAAGTCGTCGATTCGAACGAAAATTTACATGAGATTCGACGTTGATAAATACGCCTGTTTCAACCGTTTTTTTTACCGGACCAAGACGAATCCAATCTGAAAACCGATCCATTCATGTTCTGTTTTCTGTTTCATTATCGAAATATCATTGAGACTGTTCGGACTCCTTCCCAGTGGGTGATTTTCAACAATGTTTCACTCTCGGCATTAAAATAGGCGTTGAGGACTGCCACTGCGGCTGTGGACTATGAACGTCAACGAATCCGATGCTAGGCGCGGCGTTCTTAGTTTGGAGGGACTATTCGTCAACAGAAACACTTGCATGCAGATTCGGATTCGTTTCCCGATTTAAAAGTCGTCGATTCGAAAGAAAATTCAGATGAGATTCGACGCTGATAAATACGCCTGTTTCAACCGTTTTTTTCACCGGACCGAAACGAATCCTATCTGACAACCGATCTATTCATGTTCTGTTTTGTGTTTCATTATCGAAATAACCTTGAGACTGTTCGGACTCCTTCGCAGTGGGTGATTTTCAAAAATGTTACACTCTCAGCACGAAAATAGGGGTTGAGGACTGCTACCGCTGTTGTGAACTGTGAACGTGAAAGCATCAGACGCTCTGCGCGGCGTTCTCAGTTTGTTGGCATTATTCGACAACAGAAACACTTGCATGCAAACTCGGATTCGTTTCTCGATTTCAAAGTCGTCGATTCGAACGAAAATTTACATGAGATTCGACGTTGAAAAATACGCCTGTTTCAACCGTTTTTTTTACAGGACCGAGACGAATCCAACATGAAAACCGATCCATTCATGTTCTTTTGTGTGTATCGTTATCGAAATAACATTGAGACTGTTCGGCCTCCTTCCCAGTGGGTGATTTTCAACAATGTTTCACTCTCGGCTCGAAAATAGGCGTTGAGGACTGCCACTGCGGCTGTGGACTATGAACGTCAACGAATCCGACGCTAGGCGGGGCGTTCTCAGTTTGTAGGGATTATTCGACAACAGAAACCCTTGCATGCAGATTCGGATTCGTTTCCCGATTTAAAAGTCGTCGATTCGACCTAAAATTCCCATGAGTTTCGACGTCGATATATACGCCTGTTTTAATCATTTTTTTTCGGACCGAGACGAATCCAATGTAGAAACCGGTCTATTCATATTCTGTTTTGTGTTTCATTATCGAATTAGTCTTGAGGCTGGTCGGATTCGTTCACAGTGGGGGATTTTGTAAAATGTTTCACCCTCGGAACGAAAATAGCCGTTGAGGACTGCGACTGCTGCTGTGGACTATGAACATGAACGAAACCGATGCTCGGCGCGGCGTGCTCAGTTTGTAGGAATTATTCGACAACAGAAACACTTGCATGCAGTCTCGGATTCGATTCCCGATTAAAAAGACGTCGATTCGAACGCAAATTCACATGAGTTTCGACGTCGATCAATACGCCTGTTTTAACCGTTTTTTTATCGGACCGAGATGAATCCAATGTGAAAACTGGTCTATTCATATACTGTTTTGTGTTTTGTTACGTCCTAGCACTCTCGCCCTCCAAATATTCATATCTGGTACGAACTGTAATAATTATTAAGATTTTATCCTCGCGCTAAACGCGCTCATTTATGTTTTTCTTGGGTACATGTCAATCAGAACGACCCATATATGGTCGATTTCACTTAGAAACCCCGTTATATATATATATATATCTTTAAATGTAGCACGCGTATATCTACCCGTATACTTTAGGGACACGCACATGGGTCCCCGGAGTACCATACTATAAAGTCTCATATATACGTACATATCTGTTTGCCTGTACACTTCTGGGACACGCACATGGGTCCCCGGAGTACCATGCTATAATGTCTCATATATACATACATATACACGTACCTGCATACTTTAGGGACATATACGAGAGTCCCTGGAGTACCTCCTATAATAATTCCGCATGTCTATTTCCATGCATACTTTCGGGACATAAGTCCTCGAACTAACTTTAATGAATATATATATATATACATACCCTAGGACCTCAGAGTCCCCATATACTATTCGTATACTCGTATGCATACTTCGAAGGCATTAGTCCTCGGAATAACTTTAATGAATACATATATATATACATATACGTACGCCATACGCTTCAGGGACATATAGCCGAGTCCCGGGGCAATAATTAATACATATCTACTTTCATGCACACTTCGGGGACATAAGTCCTCAAAGTGACACACACAAATATACATATATATATATATTCGGTAAACTCCCGGGACATCCAAGAGAGTCTCCGGAGTACAAATAATAATATTAATATCTATACTTATCTGTATACTTCAGGGACATTCACGAGTCCCCGAACTAGTATCCAACATATACATGTATATTCGTGTTGACCATAATACAATGGTCCTAGAAATAAGAAATATTGTCATATCTATATAACGTATATATTGGGGACGCGAGAGTCCTCAAATAACCCGCGAAACTGTTCCCAAGCGGTCAGCTTCATCGCGAGTTTTCTCACAGACCTCCTCAGAGCTTGGTCACCACGTAGTCAGCACATCCTGCCGATAACGAAAAATATTCATTTCATTGCCCATGTACAGCTCGAGAAAAATAACGTTATCAGTGCTAATATTCGGTTACATGGGGACCGAGCTCGAGAGCGAGGGTAATGACGCCAAGCCCTTTGTCTCCGAGACAAAGAGGGCGAGGATACATATTGCGCTCCGGGAGCTGGCCAGTCAGTTCCGTCCGGTCTCTCCAACAGCGCGCATCGCAGAGTCGACGCTCTGAAAACCGGTACATTTATTATATTTTATTTCTTTTCGAGTTTACCCCGGTCTCTTCGTCAGTGTAACTATAAGTCTCTGTAAAACCGGTATTAATTGTTTTAATCGTAATAAAAATAAAAGGAAACAACAAGTCAAACACTACAACAAATAAATTTACAAAACATATATTATTGTCTTTATTGAATGTAACTACGTTTATTCACGTGTAAAATACATAATTGTTTATATCACATTCGATTTCTTCGCGCTATTTAAATTACGCATAATACGGCGACCGCGCAAAAGTGTAACATTTTCCGAGCAAATAATTAAAATACATTTGTCTCTCGTTCGTGCGTGTTAACACGCAACGAACAAATCATCGTAGTGCATTTCTTTCTCTCTCTCTCTCTCTTCCTCTCGCTCACGCCATTTTTTCCTAACGCACGTATTCGTCTCACTCATAAAATCGTACTTGTCCAAAATCGGACAAATCTCGAAGTGCTTTCTCATGAGGCTTGGGAAAGGTGACGCACGAACACGCTACATCCGCCAACTCGCCGTTATCGGGCAGGTTAGCGACTGGCACGGTTAACCCGGTGCTTAGTGTTCGGACGTCGATTTCCCTCGACCTTCATATTTGTGTTCGCGGCTGGCCGCCAATCGCCGTAACCGGGCGGAGGTGGGCCAGACGTAGCGAGTCGGCGGTGCCGTAATCTGGCACGCATTAGACTCACTCAGCGTACCAAATTTTATTTTATACTAATCCGTACCTATGCGTTAGACGAATACGTTTCCCCATACATTCGCTGAACAAATAGAGAACCTCATCATTTTTCCGGGAAATACGGAAGGTTTGCCGCACGAACACGCCACACGCGCCGACCCGCCGTAATACGGTAGGTCAGCGACTGGCACGGTCACACCGGTGCTTAGTGTTCGTGCGTCGGCTTCCGTTATTCTCAACGTTTGTTCTCGCGGTTGGCCGCCAATCGCCGTAACCGGGCGGAGGTGGAGCCAGACGCGGTGAGTCGACGGTGCCGAAACCTGGCACGTCTTGCACTCACCCAGCGGTTCAAACAATTATAAAATCTCTACATTTATGTTCATATTTCGACGCGAATGTATCCCTCATAAATTAATCCAGTCCTCGTAGTCTCCGACCGCTCCCAAAAACATCGGCATCACCGGGCCATCGCATTCGGACGATCACCGGGTACCCGTCTGGGCAACGACCGGTCGGGTCGAGCTGGACCATCTTTGCGATTCCTGGACAAATTCGGTCACACGGTCGAGTAGTTTTGACCCGCTACGCACCGCCGCTCTTTCTCACTCAGGTAAGCACAATTTCACGCTACTTTCTTATTTGTTTACCTGTCGCTCATGCGTCAAATTACACACCAACGACTTTACCAAGCGCCTATCCCAAGTGGGCACATTCCCGCTTAAACGTGGCGCTTTTCTTCTCCGACGGTAACTTACCGTCACATAAGTCACATACGACTTAATCCATTATAATCCGTTGCGTTCGTGGCACACTTCCCATTCGTAAAGTCAAATCCTGAAAGGTAAAATAAAAGACGATTAATCATTCGTATTAAAAATGGGACCCACGACGTAACAAAAAAAAAAAAAAAAAAATTGGTGGCAGCGGTGGGATGCGCTTAAAGTCTTTGGTGTAAAATTAAAATCAATATAAAAAATTCATGTTTACATATCGCAAAGTGTAAAAATAAAATAAGAGGTTCAAAATGGCTGAGCATTCCCAAAATTCGAAACGTTTAAGTGAAGAGGAACTCCGCGTATTAGCGGATCAATTAGATAAAAAACGCGAAATACTTCGTGAACAAGAACAGGCGTTATTAAAAAGAGAATTAGAAACGCACGAAAAATTAGAAGCCCTGAGTGCTCGTGAATGTGAATTTAGTGATGAAGTGAATAATAGGGATGAACCAATCTCAACCACTCGTCACGCCCTCGAGGCTATGCAAAATACCCTTTCGACCATGATAAACGAAGTCAGTCGAATTAGTAGGGAAATCGGTTCAATTAAAAATGGTGAGGGTCAGCGACAATCAGGTCCAGTCCCTCGCGTACATCAAAACGAAGTTAACGTTCGCGATGATCAAGAATTACCCGCGAACATAAAATTTAAAGACGCACTCGAATCTGTGCCCATCTTCAATGGATACAACGTACCGGTTCTCCGGTTTGTTCGTGCTTGTAAAAGGGCAAGGGACATGTTCCGCCCTCATCAGGAGTTGGGCCTCACTCAGCTTCTACGTAACAAATTAAAAGGTCATGCCGCAACGGCACTGGAAGATTATAACTTCCAGAACGTTCACCAATTCGGTGAGCGGTTGAAAACGTTATTTGGCGCCGCGAAAACTTTGAACGAATTTCGTGGTGAGCTTGGAAATATTTCAAAAAACAAAAACGAACATATTATCGACTATATCAGTCGAACCAAAGATTTGCATACGGCGATTCTCGAAGCCGAAATTGATAATCACGGAACTCTCCGAAACGGTCAATACGATATCTTCGAAAACGACACGCTGGATTGTTTCGTCAAGGGTCTTCCACCCGATTTCCGAATCCGTCTCAAACTCGAGGGATTCGATAATCTCGAAGATGCCTATTCAAAGGCAATAAAAGTTGAAAAAGATATAGAACGCGATAGGTCACATTTCAAGGACACGCGTTTCGAAAGCCGAACTCAAAATCAGTCGGCCCAAATAAAAGCGGTCTCCCCTTCAGGAGGACCGATTTGTAAACATTGCAACCGCAATCACGCGTCCGAGGATTGCTGGTCAAAGTTTCCGGATAAAAGACCGGGAAATTCAAATAAACAAAATTCAAACAGTAGAATCACGTGGTCAAGGCCCACAAACATACAGGGATCTCGACCCCCGTCGATGTGTAATTATTGCAACAGGGCGGGCCACCTCGAGACGACCTGCTTTAAAAAACAAAACGAAGAAAGGAACAGGGCAACCGAATTGCCAAAAAACGAGAATTCTCGACCAGTGGCACGGGCCTCCCCGCGGGACGAGAAATCGACGGAGCGCCCAGTGAAAATAATAGACGCGTCTCCGTGCGATCCGTCCACGTCTTATTAACGCGTTCAAAACAAATAGCTTCCGTAGACCTCGACTCACCCAACTTATCGGGACTTAACGAATTTTTAATAGACTCAGGCTCGGAAGTGAATCTCGTTAAAAATCAAATCGTCAATGCTCACACGTATATAAATAAATACGATTTATTAAATTTGGAGGGGATCTCGAGTATCCCCGTAAGAACAAAGGGGTCTATAAGAATAATGATCAATGATACCCCCGCGGAATTTCACGTCGTCGATGATTGGTTCCCGATGGACCAACACGCATTACTTGGTACCGAATTTCTTGCTGAAAATAAAGCTCTCGTAGATTGGAGACATGAACAATTAACTTGGGGAAATCAAAGAATCCCGTTTAAAAGTAAACAAACTATTGCGATTCCAAAACGGTCCAAAACGGTCTGTTACGTCAAAGTAAGTAATCCCAAAATCAAAGAAGGATATATTCCGATGCTCTACTTGGGAGAAGGGATCTTTTTTGGCGAGGCAGTCGTTACGGTCAAAAATGGTATCGCTTATCTTATTGCGCACAATTCAACCGATGATAATTTGTTGCTGACAATACCAACGGTAGTAGTCGAAGAATTCAGGTGCAAAGGCACGAAAAGTGGTTCCCTCACTCCGGACGACCAAAAGGCGTTTCAGGAAGAGGATAAAAATCACAAGGGTTCCCTCACTCCGGACGACCAAAAGGCGTTTCAGGAAGAGGATAGGACCCGATGTGAAAATAATTCCCTCACTCCGGACGACCAAAAGGCGTTTCAGGAAGAGGATAAAAATCAAAAGGGTTCCCTCACTCCGGACGACCAAAAGGCGTTTCAGGAAGAGGATAGGACCCGATGTGAAAATAATTCCCTCACTCCGGACGACCAAAAGGCGTTTCAGGAAGAGGATAAAAATCAAAAGGGTTCCCTCACTCCGGACGACCAAAAGGCGTTTCAGGAAGAGGATAGGACCCGATGTGAAAATAATTCCCTCACTCCGGACGACCAAAAGGCGTTTCAGGAAGAGGAGAAAAGTTTAATTGTTCCCCACCCGGACGACCAAAAGGCGTCTCGGGAAGAGGGTATATTACGGTTTGAAATTGCGCGCAACAAAAAAGTTTTAAAAGTTGAAAAGAAAGATAAAGTAAAAGAAATTCGCGACTTACTCCGTCTCAATCACCTAAACGATGAGGAACGGTCAAGCGTGGATACAATTATAAGCGAGAATTCGGACCTATTTCATTTGCCAGGAAAAGTCCTAGGCTTTACAGATAAAATCGAGCATAAGATAACGACGAACGATGATCAACCAGTTTTTACGCGGCAGTATAGATTCCCGCCCGTTCATAAAGACGAGATTACAAAACAAGTTAAAGAACTAATTGAGGGGGAAGTAATAAAACCGTCAAACTCCCCGTATAGCTCGCCTCTGTGGATCGTTCCCAAAAAGGCGGACTCACACGGAAATCCAAAGTGGCGCATGGTCATTGATTATAGGAACTTGAACGAAAAGACAATTGGCGATGCTTATCCATTACCTCAAATAACCGAAATTCTCGACCAATTAGGTAATGCGAAATATTTTTCAGTATTCGACCTGGCCAGCGGTTTCCATCAAATTAAAGTACATCCAGATGATTCTCACAAAACAGCATTTGCTACACCATTCGGTCACTACGAGTTCGACCGAATGCCGTTTGGTTTAAAAAACGCTCCGGCGACATTTCAAAGATTAATGGATCGAGTCTTAACAGGCCTTCAAGGCATCGAGCTGTTTGTTTATTTGGACGACATCGTCATTTATGCAAAGACACTAGTTGAACACGAAAATAAATTCAACAAACTTGCGAAAAAATTGAGGCAAGCCAACTTAAAATTACAACCGGACAAGTGTGAATTTTTAAGACGAGAAGTGGCATATTTGGGTCACATCATAAGCGAGGACGGAGTTAAACCCGATCCCAAAAAATTGGAGGCTCTACAGGGATACCCTAGGCCTACCACTCCGAAAAAAATAAAACAATTTTTAGGACTTGCAGGTTATTACCGCAGGTTCATCGAAAATTTTTCAGGCATTGCAAAGCCACTCACAAATTTATTAAAAAAGGGATCGACCTTCAAATGGACCGAATCTCACCAAAAAGCCTTTGATACGCTTATCGAGGCGTTATGTAAAGAACCTATTCTTCAATATCCGGATTTCACAAAACCATTCATCATAACAACGGACGCATCTGATCACGCTATTGGCGGAATTTTGAGCCAAGGCGAAATTGGTAAAGATAAACCCGTTAGTTACACCTCTCGAACTCTTGGAAAACACGAAGTAAATTACTCAGTGATCGAGAAGGAATTATTGGCTATCATTTATTGTGTAAATCATTTCAGACCTTATGTCTACGGCCGTGAGTTCTTGTTGGTAACGGACCACAAGCCGCTCGTATGGCTTCACTCCGTAAAAGACCCGGCCAATCGTCTTGTGCATTGGCGCCTTAGCCTTGCTAATTATACTTATAAAATTGTATACAAACCAGGAAGGGTAAACAGCAATGCTGACGCCCTTTCCCGGAACCCGCCAGTAAAAAATCAGACTGTGCTCATGGTAAAGCATACGCCCCGTAAAAGAAAATCCGAATCGCCTATCGTTGGCCCAGGTCGGGCAAAAATTGGTAAACCGACTCCTAGCGGAAACGACGATTCGGACTCGGACGAAAGATTGTTCGATCCACCAGCTGGAAGAAATCCAGCTAAAAAACGAAAACCTACCTTAAATCCTGAGCCGGATACGGAGGAAATCCCCAATCCGTCGGACGGTAACCAAAGGAAAAATCCACCTGGAAAAAGGAAAAGGTTAGCCGACTCCGCGGACGAGGACGATTTCCTCGGTTTCCGAAATTTCCCGACAATTTCGCAACCGTCTGGCAAAACGCCTCGTCGTTGGGAAAAAGAAAAAGAAACTCCGAAAACCCGGAACCTGGAAGAACCGCCTTCCCATCCTCAATCCGTCGAACCTGTGGAGGAAACAACCTTGCACACGTCTATCCTGGACGCAAGTCCAGACGACGGAATCGCGGAAAATTTTGAAATAACGCAACTGTTAGAAGATCGAGAAATAGCCCCATTTCCTGAGGATTCCGTCATTACGGAACCGTCAGAACATGGAGAAAACATTGAGAATATCGAGGATCTCACCGAAAGCTCAGGCGATTCAGACGACGACTCTGTAAATAGCGACATATTTGATAATGAAAACCCCGAGTATACATTACCGAGGGTAAACAGTGAAGTCCAAGGTAGGCTCACCATACGCGAAACGCGCGACAAATTGTCCATGTTCAAGGACAATCTCGTCGTCTTTGTCACCACTTCCGGGAGACCCATCGATGATGGAGCAAAAGACCTCCAAACTCAAAATTTGTTTCCCAAAATCGAGGAAACCACGTATTTACGACTTAAGGTAATAAACGAAAATTCAAGATGCATATTAGCTATACCGTTATTGGCTAATGTACACGAAAATCTTTTGATCGAGGACCTTGAGGAAGCCCTCGACTCCTTGAAAAATTTTGTCCGCGAAACATCTACGAAATTAATTCATGTCGCGAAAACAAACTCAATCGGAAATGTATCATGGAACGAAATTAAAAATCTTTTGATACGAACGCTAGGCAACGACGAAGTTACGTTGACCATTTGTAAACAACTCATTCAATATCCTCCCGAGGAAAATCGTACTGCAATTATAGAGGAAAACCACGACTCGTTGGTAGGAGGTCATAAGGGAGTAAATAAAACGTACAAACGAATCAGAGAAAATTTCTTTTGGAAAAACATGAAAGGCGAAATTCAAGAGTACATTCAACATTGTAGAGGTTGCCAATTGAAAAAGTTAGTTCGAGTCAAAACTAAGCAACCCATGGTTATCACCGACACTCCAAGGGCGGCTTTCGACAAGGTGGCCATGGACGTGGTCGGACCACTTCCTGTTACGAAGATAGGCAACGAGTACGTGCTGACCATCCAGGATCTTCTCACCAAGTACTCGTTGGCAATTCCGCTGAAGAGGACAACGGCGATCGACATCAGCGAGGCGTTCGTCAAGAACTTCATCGCCCGTTTTGGTGCTCCTCGCGCCCTTCTCACCGACCAGGGGGCGAACTTTCGGAGCAGTTTTATGAAGGCCATCGCGAGGAAATTCAGAATCAAAATGTACCAAACATCAGCCTTCTACCCGCAGTCCAACGGGTCAATCGAGAGGTCTCACCATGTCCTTGCAGAATATCTGAAACAGTATGTCAACGAAAACAACGATTGGGACGAGCTAATCGAGTTGGCGATGTTCTCTTATAATACGAGCCAACACGAGGGTACAGGGTACACCCCTCACGAGCTAGTTTTCGGTAAACTGGCCCGCCATCCGTCGGGCCATCAACAAATCGAGGAGCAACAGGATACGACTTATGCTGCATACCTGGAGGAGCTCTTCTCTCGAATTTGCGATCTCCAACAGCTTGCCGCCGAAAATCTGAAGAAATCCAAGGAGAAATCAAAAACGTATTACGATCGGAGGATTAACCCGAAAACCTTCAAGGTCGGCGACAAGGTTCTCATGTTGAAGGAACCAAAAAAGGGAAAATTCGGTGACCAATACACTGAACCATGCGAAATTCTTGAAATTTTATCCGGAGGAAACATAAAGATCCTCTATAAAAATAAACCTCGGGTAGTCCACCCCAACAAATTAAGAGGCACCCGATTATAAACTCAGCGTGTGTGTGGAATGCACCCTTCGTCGAACGGACGAATGTTACAACGAACTTCCCGTCACGTTCCGGAACCAATCATTCTTCCTGTCCACAATCTCAAGGACACTTATCCGGACGGGAACACATATCGAGTGCAACCCCATGCTACCTGCCGAATATTGGATCGACGGCACTTGGTATCGGTTCACACCACATCCAGTCGAGGTACTGCCTCCTGGACAATTACATCCCGCTTCCATGCCTACCTGGGGATACAACCCTATTGGAAATTTGGCATCCAGCGGAATATATTCTGACCACGAGATCAACCAGCTGAGGGACAGGATCATGTTCCCCGCTGAAAAACCAGCATTACTCAACAACATCGCAAGGGGTTTCGCAGGACACGACATACCTCCGGGAAGCGTTTCCCTCAAGACACTGATGGACGAGGACGCTCTCCAACACGTGGCTGATGGAGTAATGCACAAAATCTGGGGTGGTTTCGAAAAATTCGGGATCATCAGTGCGGGACTGTTCGGGGTCCTCGCAATCCTCACCATCATCAAGGCGATCATCGATACTTGCATCCATGGATATACACTCCACACTCTGTACGGATGGAGTTTCACCCTTCTAGGAGCCATCTGGAACTCGGTGACAAGCCTCCTAATTAGCAGAGCTCACCATGCTGATCAACGGTCGTCGAAGATTACCAACGACGAACCTCTGGAGCTGGTGTCCATCAACGACAATCGCGACCATCCGACGACGTCGAGGCGTTTGTCGGGCGTCGACCACGGACTCTTGGAGCGGCTCAACGCCGGTCCTCAGCAAAGCTGAAGCATTGCTTCAGACTTTTAGGGGGGAGGTGTTACGTCCTAGCACTCTCGCCCTCCAAATATTCATATCTGGTACGAACTGTAATAATTATTAAGATTTTATCCTCGCGCTAAACGCGCTCATTTATGTTTTTCTTGGGTACATGTCAATCAGAACGACCCATATATGGTCGATTTCACTTAGAAACCCCGTTATATATATATATATATCTTTAAATGTAGCACGCGTATATCTACCCGTATACTTTAGGGACACGCACATGGGTCCCCGGAGTACCATACTATAAAGTCTCATATATACGTACATATCTGTTTGCCTGTACACTTCTGGGACACGCACATGGGTCCCCGGAGTACCATGCTATAATGTCTCATATATACATACATATACACGTACCTGCATACTTTAGGGACATATACGAGAGTCCCTGGAGTACCTCCTATAATAATTCCGCATGTCTATTTCCATGCATACTTTCGGGACATAAGTCCTCGAACTAACTTTAATGAATATATATATATATACATACCCTAGGACCTCAGAGTCCCCATATACTATTCGTATACTCGTATGCATACTTCGAAGGCATTAGTCCTCGGAATAACTTTAATGAATACATATATATATACATATACGTACGCCATACGCTTCAGGGACATATAGCCGAGTCCCGGGGCAATAATTAATACATATCTACTTTCATGCACACTTCGGGGACATAAGTCCTCAAAGTGACACACACAAATATACATATATATATATATTCGGTAAACTCCCGGGACATCCAAGAGAGTCTCCGGAGTACAAATAATAATATTAATATCTATACTTATCTGTATACTTCAGGGACATTCACGAGTCCCCGAACTAGTATCCAACATATACATGTATATTCGTGTTGACCATAATACAATGGTCCTAGAAATAAGAAATATTGTCATATCTATATAACGTATATATTGGGGACGCGAGAGTCCTCAAATAACCCGCGAAACTGTTCCCAAGCGGTCAGCTTCATCGCGAGTTTTCTCACAGACCTCCTCAGAGCTTGGTCACCACGTAGTCAGCACATCCTGCCGATAACGAAAAATATTCATTTCATTGCCCATGTACAGCTCGAGAAAAATAACGTTATCAGTGCTAATATTCGGTTACATGGGGACCGAGCTCGAGAGCGAGGGTAATGACGCCAAGCCCTTTGTCTCCGAGACAAAGAGGGCGAGGATACATATTGCGCTCCGGGAGCTGGCCAGTCAGTTCCGTCCGGTCTCTCCAACAGCGCGCATCGCAGAGTCGACGCTCTGAAAACCGGTACATTTATTATATTTTATTTCTTTTCGAGTTTACCCCGGTCTCTTCGTCAGTGTAACTATAAGTCTCTGTAAAACCGGTATTAATTGTTTTAATCGTAATAAAAATAAAAGGAAACAACAAGTCAAACACTACAACAAATAAATTTACAAAACATATATTATTGTCTTTATTGAATGTAACTACGTTTATTCACGTGTAAAATACATAATTGTTTATATCACATTCGATTTCTTCGCGCTATTTAAATTACGCATAATACGGCGACCGCGCAAAAGTGTAACATTTTCCGAGCAAATAATTAAAATACATTTGTCTCTCGTTCGTGCGTGTTAACACGCAACGAACAAATCATCGTAGTGCATTTCTTTCTCTCTCTCTCTCTCTTCCTCTCGCTCACGCCATTTTTTCCTAACGCACGTATTCGTCTCACTCATAAAATCGTACTTGTCCAAAATCGGACAAATCTCGAAGTGCTTTCTCATGAGGCTTGGGAAAGGTGACGCACGAACACGCTACATCCGCCAACTCGCCGTTATCGGGCAGGTTAGCGACTGGCACGGTTAACCCGGTGCTTAGTGTTCGGACGTCGATTTCCCTCGACCTTCATATTTGTGTTCGCGGCTGGCCGCCAATCGCCGTAACCGGGCGGAGGTGGGCCAGACGTAGCGAGTCGGCGGTGCCGTAATCTGGCACGCATTAGACTCACTCAGCGTACCAAATTTTATTTTATACTAATCCGTACCTATGCGTTAGACGAATACGTTTCCCCATACATTCGCTGAACAAATAGAGAACCTCATCATTTTTCCGGGAAATACGGAAGGTTTGCCGCACGAACACGCCACACGCGCCGACCCGCCGTAATACGGTAGGTCAGCGACTGGCACGGTCACACCGGTGCTTAGTGTTCGTGCGTCGGCTTCCGTTATTCTCAACGTTTGTTCTCGCGGTTGGCCGCCAATCGCCGTAACCGGGCGGAGGTGGAGCCAGACGCGGTGAGTCGACGGTGCCGAAACCTGGCACGTCTTGCACTCACCCAGCGGTTCAAACAATTATAAAATCTCTACATTTATGTTCATATTTCGACGCGAATGTATCCCTCATAAATTAATCCAGTCCTCGTAGTCTCCGACCGCTCCCAAAAACATCGGCATCACCGGGCCATCGCATTCGGACGATCACCGGGTACCCGTCTGGGCAACGACCGGTCGGGTCGAGCTGGACCATCTTTGCGATTCCTGGACAAATTCGGTCACACGGTCGAGTAGTTTTGACCCGCTACGCACCGCCGCTCTTTCTCACTCAGGTAAGCACAATTTCACGCTACTTTCTTATTTGTTTACCTGTCGCTCATGCGTCAAATTACACACCAACGACTTTACCAAGCGCCTATCCCAAGTGGGCACATTCCCGCTTAAACGTGGCGCTTTTCTTCTCCGACGGTAACTTACCGTCACATAAGTCACATACGACTTAATCCATTATAATCCGTTGCGTTCGTGGCACACTTCCCATTCGTAAAGTCAAATCCTGAAAGGTAAAATAAAAGACGATTAATCATTCGTATTAAAAATGGGACCCACGACGTAACAGTTTCATTATCGAAATAGTCTTGAGACTGTTCGGACTCGTTCCCAGTGGATGATTTTTTCAAATGTTTCACCCTCGGCACGAAGAAACCCTTTGAGGTCTACTTCTGCTGCTATGGACTATGAACGTGAACGAATGCGATGCGAGGCGCGGCGTGCTCAGTTTGTAGGAATTATTCGACAACAGAAACACTTGCATGCAGACTCGGATTCGATTCCCGATTAAAAAGACGTCGATTCGAACGAAAATTCACATGAGTTTCGACGTCGATCAATACGCCTGCTTTAACCGTTTTTTTATCGGACCGAGATGAATCCAATGCGAAAACTGGTCTATTCATATACTGTTTTGTGTTTCATTATCGAAATAGTCTTGAGACTCTTCGGACTCGTTCCCAGTGGATGATTTTTTCAAATGTTTCACCCTCGGCACGAAGAAACCCTTTGAGGTCTACTTCTGCTGCTACGGACTATGAACGTGAACGAATCCGATGCGAGGCTCGGCGTTCTCAGTTTGGAGGGATTATTCGTCAACAGGAACACTTGCATGCAGATTCGGATTTGTTTCCCGATTCAAAAGTCGTCGATTCGAAAGAAAATTCACATGAGGTTCGACGTTGAAAAATACGCCTGTTTCAACCATTTTTTTACCGGACCGAGAAGAATCGAATGTGAAAACCGGTCCATTCTTATTCGCTTTTTTGTTTCATTATCGAAATAACCTTTCGACGGTTCGGACTCGTTATCGGTGGGTGATTTTGAAAAATATTTCACCCTCGGCACGAAAAAAGCCGTTGAGGACTACTACTGCTGCTATGGACTGTGAACGTGAAAGCATCAGATGCTCTGCGCGGCGTTCTCTGTTTGAAGGCATTATTCGACAACAGAAACACTTGCATGCAAACTCGGATTCGTTTCTCGATTTAAAAGTCGTCGATTCGAACGAAAATTTACATGACTTTCGACGTCGATAAATACGCCTGTTTTACCCGATTTTTTTACCGGACCGAGACGAATCCAATCTGACAACCGATCCATTCTTCTTCTGTTTTGTGCTTCTGTTACGTCGTGGGTCCCATTTTTAATACGAATGATTAATCGTCTTTTATTTTACCTTTCAGGATTTGACTTTACGAATGGGAAGTGTGCCACGAACGCAACGGATTATAATGGATTAAGTCGTATGTGACTTATGTGACGGTAAGTTACCGTCGGAGAAGAAAAGCGCCACGTTTAAGCGGGAATGTGCCCACTTGGGATAGGCGCTTGGTAAAGTCGTTGGTGTGTAATTTGACGCATGAGCGACAGGTAAACAAATAAGAAAGTAGCGTGAAATTGTGCTTACCTGAGTGAGAAAGAGCGGCGGTGCGTAGCGGGTCAAAACTACTCGACCGTGTGACCGAATTTGTCCAGGAATCGCAAAGATGGTCCAGCTCGACCCGACCGGTCGTTGCCCAGACGGGTACCCGGTGATCGTCCGAATGCGATGGCCCGGTGATGCCGATGTTTTTGGGAGCGGTCGGAGACTACGAGGACTGGATTAATTTATGAGGGATACATTCGCGTCGAAATATGAACATAAATGTAGAGATTTTATAATTGTTTGAACCGCTGGGTGAGTGCAAGACGTGCCAGGTTTCGGCACCGTCGACTCACCGCGTCTGGCTCCACCTCCGCCCGGTTACGGCGATTGGCGGCCAACCGCGAGAACAAACGTTGAGAATAACGGAAGCCGACGCACGAACACTAAGCACCGGTGTGACCGTGCCAGTCGCTGACCTACCGTATTACGGCGGGTCGGCGCGTGTGGCGTGTTCGTGCGGCAAACCTTCCGTATTTCCCGGAAAAATGATGAGGTTCTCTATTTGTTCAGCGAATGTATGGGGAAACGTATTCGTCTAACGCATAGGTACGGATTAGTATAAAATAAAATTTGGTACGCTGAGTGAGTCTAATGCGTGCCAGATTACGGCACCGCCGACTCGCTACGTCTGGCCCACCTCCGCCCGGTTACGGCGATTGGCGGCCAGCCGCGAACACAAATATGAAGGTCGAGGGAAATCGACGTCCGAACACTAAGCACCGGGTTAACCGTGCCAGTCGCTAACCTGCCCGATAACGGCGAGTTGGCGGATGTAGCGTGTTCGTGCGTCACCTTTCCCAAGCCTCATGAGAAAGCACTTCGAGATTTGTCCGATTTTGGACAAGTACGATTTTATGAGTGAGACGAATACGTGCGTTAGGAAAAAATGGCGTGAGCGAGAGGAAGAGAGAGAGAGAGAAAGAAATGCACTACGATGATTTGTTCGTTGCGTGTTAACACGCACGAACGAGAGACAAATGTATTTTAATTATTTGCTCGGAAAATGTTACACTTTTGCGCGGTCGCCGTATTATGCGTAATTTAAATAGCGCGAAGAAATCGAATGTGATATAAACAATTATGTATTTTACACGTGAATAAACGTAGTTACATTCAATAAAGACAATAATATATGTTTTGTAAATTTATTTGTTGTAGTGTTTGACTTGTTGTTTCCTTTTATTTTTATTACGATTAAAACAATTAATACCGGTTTTACAGAGACTTATAGTTACACTGACGAAGAGACCGGGGTAAACTCGAAAAGAAATAAAATATAATAAATGTACCGGTTTTCAGAGCGTCGACTCTGCGATGCGCGCTGTTGGAGAGACCGGACGGAACTGACTGGCCAGCTCCCGGAGCGCAATATGTATCCTCGCCCTCTTTGTCTCGGAGACAAAGGGCTTGGCGTCATTACCCTCGCTCTCGAGCTCGGTCCCCATGTAACCGAATATTAGCACTGATAACGTTATTTTTCTCGAGCTGTACATGGGCAATGAAATGAATATTTTTCGTTATCGGCAGGATGTGCTGACTACGTGGTGACCAAGCTCTGAGGAGGTCTGTGAGAAAACTCGCGATGAAGCTGACCGCTTGGGAACAGTTTCGCGGGTTATTTGAGGACTCTCGCGTCCCCAATATATACGTTATATAGATATGACAATATTTCTTATTTCTAGGACCATTGTA
The DNA here is from genome assembly GCA_964007375.1 of Ophion obscuratus. Lineage (NCBI taxonomy): Eukaryota > Metazoa > Arthropoda > Insecta > Hymenoptera > Ichneumonidae > Ophion > Ophion obscuratus. The sequence continues at coordinate 41,367,307 of OZ023315.1, read as the reverse complement.
TTATGGTCAACACGAATATACATGTATATGTTGGATACTAGTTCGGGGACTCGTGAATGTCCCTGAAGTATACAGATAAGTATAGATATTAATATTATTATTTGTACTCCGGAGACTCTCTTGGATGTCCCGGGAGTTTACCGAATATATATATATATGTATATTTGTGTGTGTCACTTTGAGGACTTATGTCCCCGAAGTGTGCATGAAAGTAGATATGTATTAATTATTGCCCCGGGACTCGGCTATATGTCCCTGAAGCGTATGGCGTACGTATATGTATATATATATGTATTCATTAAAGTTATTCCGAGGACTAATGCCTTCGAAGTATGCATACGAGTATACGAATAGTATATGGGGACTCTGAGGTCCTAGGGTATGTATATATATATATATTCATTAAAGTTAGTTCGAGGACTTATGTCCCGAAAGTATGCATGGAAATAGACATGCGGAATTATTATAGGAGGTACTCCAGGGACTCTCGTATATGTCCCTAAAGTATGCAGGTACGTGTATATGTATGTATATATGAGACATTATAGCATGGTACTCCGGGGACCCATGTGCGTGTCCCAGAAGTGTACAGGCAAACAGATATGTACGTATATATGAGACTTTATAGTATGGTACTCCGGGGACCCATGTGCGTGTCCCTAAAGTATACGGGTAGATATACGCGTGCTACATTTAAAGATATATATATATATATAACGGGGTTTCTAAGTGAAATCGACCATATATGGGTCGTTCTGATTGACATGTACCCAAGAAAAACATAAATGAGCGCGTTTAGCGCGAGGATAAAATCTTAATAATTATTACAGTTCGTACCAGATATGAATATTTGGAGGGCGAGAGTGCTAGGACGTAACACCTCCCCCCTAAAAGTCTGAAGCAATGCTTCAGCTTTGCTGAGGACCGGCGTTGAGCCGCTCCAAGAGTCCGTGGTCGACGCCCGACAAACGCCTCGACGTCGTCGGATGGTCGCGATTGTCGTTGATGGACACCAGCTCCAGAGGTTCGTCGTTGGTAATCTTCGACGACCGTTGATCAGCATGGTGAGCTCTGCTAATTAGGAGGCTTGTCACCGAGTTCCAGATGGCTCCTAGAAGGGTGAAACTCCATCCGTACAGAGTGTGGAGTGTATATCCATGGATGCAAGTATCGATGATCGCCTTGATGATGGTGAGGATTGCGAGGACCCCGAACAGTCCCGCACTGATGATCCCGAATTTTTCGAAACCACCCCAGATTTTGTGCATTACTCCATCAGCCACGTGTTGGAGAGCGTCCTCGTCCATCAGTGTCTTGAGGGAAACGCTTCCCGGAGGTATGTCGTGTCCTGCGAAACCCCTTGCGATGTTGTTGAGTAATGCTGGTTTTTCAGCGGGGAACATGATCCTGTCCCTCAGCTGGTTGATCTCGTGGTCAGAATATATTCCGCTGGATGCCAAATTTCCAATAGGGTTGTATCCCCAGGTAGGCATGGAAGCGGGATGTAATTGTCCAGGAGGCAGTACCTCGACTGGATGTGGTGTGAACCGATACCAAGTGCCGTCGATCCAATATTCGGCAGGTAGCATGGGGTTGCACTCGATATGTGTTCCCGTCCGGATAAGTGTCCTTGAGATTGTGGACAGGAAGAATGATTGGTTCCGGAACGTGACGGGAAGTTCGTTGTAACATTCGTCCGTTCGACGAAGGGTGCATTCCACACACACGCTGAGTTTATAATCGGGTGCCTCTTAATTTGTTGGGGTGGACTACCCGAGGTTTATTTTTATAGAGGATCTTTATGTTTCCTCCGGATAAAATTTCAAGAATTTCGCATGGTTCAGTGTATTGGTCACCGAATTTTCCCTTTTTTGGTTCCTTCAACATGAGAACCTTGTCGCCGACCTTGAAGGTTTTCGGGTTAATCCTCCGATCGTAATACGTTTTTGATTTCTCCTTGGATTTCTTCAGATTTTCGGCGGCAAGCTGTTGGAGATCGCAAATTCGAGAGAAGAGCTCCTCCAGGTATGCAGCATAAGTCGTATCCTGTTGCTCCTCGATTTGTTGATGGCCCGACGGATGGCGGGCCAGTTTACCGAAAACTAGCTCGTGAGGGGTGTACCCTGTACCCTCGTGTTGGCTCGTATTATAAGAGAACATCGCCAACTCGATTAGCTCGTCCCAATCGTTGTTTTCGTTGACATACTGTTTCAGATATTCTGCAAGGACATGGTGAGACCTCTCGATTGACCCGTTGGACTGCGGGTAGAAGGCTGATGTTTGGTACATTTTGATTCTGAATTTCCTCGCGATGGCCTTCATAAAACTGCTCCGAAAGTTCGCCCCCTGGTCGGTGAGAAGGGCGCGAGGAGCACCAAAACGGGCGATGAAGTTCTTGACGAACGCCTCGCTGATGTCGATCGCCGTTGTCCTCTTCAGCGGAATTGCCAACGAGTACTTGGTGAGAAGATCCTGGATGGTCAGCACGTACTCGTTGCCTATCTTCGTAACAGGAAGTGGTCCGACCACGTCCATGGCCACCTTGTCGAAAGCCGCCCTTGGAGTGTCGGTGATAACCATGGGTTGCTTAGTTTTGACTCGAACTAACTTTTTCAATTGGCAACCTCTACAATGTTGAATGTACTCTTGAATTTCGCCTTTCATGTTTTTCCAAAAGAAATTTTCTCTGATTCGTTTGTACGTTTTATTTACTCCCTTATGACCTCCTACCAACGAGTCGTGGTTTTCCTCTATAATTGCAGTACGATTTTCCTCGGGAGGATATTGAATGAGTTGTTTACAAATGGTCAACGTAACTTCGTCGTTGCCTAGCGTTCGTATCAAAAGATTTTTAATTTCGTTCCATGATACATTTCCGATTGAGTTTGTTTTCGCGACATGAATTAATTTCGTAGATGTTTCGCGGACAAAATTTTTCAAGGAGTCGAGGGCTTCCTCAAGGTCCTCGATCAAAAGATTTTCGTGTACATTAGCCAATAACGGTATAGCTAATATGCATCTTGAATTTTCGTTTATTACCTTAAGTCGTAAATACGTGGTTTCCTCGATTTTGGGAAACAAATTTTGAGTTTGGAGGTCTTTTGCTCCATCATCGATGGGTCTCCCGGAAGTGGTGACAAAGACGACGAGATTGTCCTTGAACATGGACAATTTGTCGCGCGTTTCGCGTATGGTGAGCCTACCTTGGACTTCACTGTTTACCCTCGGTAATGTATACTCGGGGTTTTCATTATCAAATATGTCGCTATTTACAGAGTCGTCGTCTGAATCGCCTGAGCTTTCGGTGAGATCCTCGATATTCTCAATGTTTTCTCCATGTTCTGACGGTTCCGTAATGACGGAATCCTCAGGAAATGGGGC